>CM067223.1:69425694-70625694 GCA_034190945.1 Octodonta nipae | reverse complement strand
ACTTTTGGGCAGGATTTGCATTTAATTATTATTTGTTCTGACGACACAAAATTATTTACATTTTTGCAGGTGTTTCTGTATCGAAAAAAGCCACGGAATGAATGATTTTACATTTCTTCTTTTTTCAAATAATGAGTTTTATTAATTTTCATTTTGTATTTTCTTCCGTAAGTTGAGCCTTCAGAAAACATAACTATTTTTTACATGTTATAAAATTTTTAAGCGAAAGCTTCTTAGCAGAGGTTCACACTTAGAAATGCGAACATAGATGATAAGAGTTTTTGAAATTAAGATAGGATAAATACTTGAATCGTAACAAAAAAAGTGAATTACAGGTTCATTTATATGAATGACACAAAGAGAGAGCACCAGAAGAAGTTAGATAACGAGTGACGGGAAGTATATTTCGAAAGAAGCTTTCGCTTCCATCGTTCTGTCTAAATGACTGCCACTTTTTATTTATTTATTAGCTTGTTTAAGAGACAATTGATGGAGTTAGAGTGCTGACTTAATATTTTCAAAATCGGTTTTAAAAACAAAATGGCGGACGTGTATGAACTTAGACAAACTTTAAAACATACTGGTACTTTCTTGGATCACTCTGTATAGCTTTAAAAGTAATCTTCTGAAATCCTGAATATTTTTAAGTAAAACGAGAAGCTAAAGGTACGCAATGTTTTAACATCCTGAGGTCTAAATTTTCTTACTTTTCAAAACAAAATAGGCATAATGATAAATATCAACTGTAACATTTGGTATTGGACACAAATAACATCTACTTTTCCTGGTTGACATATCTATATCTCTTGAGTTACTGGGATTAATCTAAACTAGTGGGTTGCTGCTTGCTGAGGCTGTGGGATGTTGACTTAAATGCTTGGACTTATCAAATAGTGTTGCCATCATTTGGCTCAACTATCCAGTTTGTTGCTATGAGATACCAAATATTTTATTATTAACACCAATAAGACCACCATCAACACCAGCGAAAGCATTCTGAATTGACCTAAAGAGAATTTTGTTCTCTTTAATACATATGTGGAATACGCAATTGACTTTAATACTAATTCCTGTTCTGGAAAAGACGATCCTGATAGCATGTGGGATGAACGTGCTTTTTGTAGAGATGACATTTATTTGGACCTTGGAATATGATTAACACCTAGCTTAACTAACAAATAGACAAAGCCGAAATCTTGTATATTTTTAAGGATTGGAGAGGTGCTTTATTTTGAAATTATGTTTATTTTTATAAAACATCAAATCTTAGACAAGGGATTTAAAAGAAAAGGTTAAATTAAAAAAGTGGGCATATAATAGGTGATTAAAAACAAAAGACGAAGATGATAGGAAAGTATATGAACGTTTTGCACGAATAAACAGAAAAGTGAAAATAGAAGTAGCCAAATGTAAAAATCTTATGTGGGAAAGAAGATGTGAAGAATTAGACTGGTATATGGGTGGAACAAAAATATCAGAAGCCTGGAAAATGGTCAAAAAAGAACAAAAAGCAAACAACCAAGTCACATTTAATTACATCAATGGGAAAAATATTACACTGGATTATTGACTGTGGACAGGGAACAATTTAAATGGACACAGATAAGCATCAATCCCGACAGTACTGACATAGAACCAATCTCACTAAACGAATTGCTAAAGACTTTAAAATATTCAAGAAAATAAAAATGCAGCAGGGCCTGGAGACATCCCTATTGAATTAGTTAAATGTGGACCAGATGTACTTTTAGAAGAGATTGTAGAAATTATGAATAAATGCATCATTGAAGTTGATGTCATTCCCGAAAACTGGAATATTGGCTATCCACAATAAGCGATATAAAACTATAGGGAACTAGTTAACTAGGAAGGTTGTATGGCAGACTAATAAAATATTGGTTTGAAAGTTTTATAAATATTGAAAAGTAAAGAGGGTTTCGAAGTGGAAGATCGTGTCTCGAAAATACTTCCATCCTGTTCTTTTAAATAAACTGTTCAATATGTTAATGATAGGTGGCATTAAGGAAACCTATATAAGGTGTATTATTAAATGGACTACTGACTTGTTGTAAACACTTGCTATTGTTCACTTTTATTTTTTTTGGGCAATAACACCACAATCGAAATAAAACGACGTATATTGAAGGAATAGCAAAACGTTTCAAAATCTATTCTGACTTCGTTGTCAATGGCTTTATATTTATTGATGTAAATTGCAAAATGAAAATTTGATTTATGACATTTAAATTATATATATATAAATGTTAATTAGTGTGGCTAAAAAGCAGTTGCAGTTTTTGTGAGTGATTAAATAAAGGTTTGGTGTTAGGGTGCTAAACTGTGTTTTTACATTTGTGACACACCAAGGGTTCCACAGGCATTTCCATTAAGGTGGATCGAAAAGTTTAAAAAAATTGTATGGAATACCTGAAACATGGGCCGAAGCAAGATTATAGTTTTCGAGTTTGATTAACACAATGTTAGAAAAAGTTGCATATAAAGGGTGATTAAAATACCACACTATATGTGTACTTTACAAGGTGGCTCAAAAAACATCAGAAATAATTGTTATATAGCGTAGAACATAAGCAGTTGTCTAGCTGAGATATTGGTGGGAGTAGAGTTATAAGCAGGTGTTAAAAAAGTTGGCTGACAAATAAACAGCAGCATACACAGGATGGTTGCACTATAGGGTGAAGTAGAGTTACAGTTATACAAGGTGATTCAGAAAATGTCGAATAAAATTGTTATATAAGGTGGCCCTCAAGCACTTGCAGTTTGGGTGAAATATATTCGGGATTGGTGTATTTATAGTTAAGTAGGGTGTTTCAAAAATTTGGAATAATTGTTATATAGGATAACCCATATGTTTAATAAGTTATTTCTTTTTGCAGAGACTTGTACATGCCGTACGCGGGTGAAACCGCGGGTAACGGCTAGTAATAAATAAATTAAAAAATAAATAATTAAAAATCGACTTTAAAAAATGTAATTCAACTAAAAAGCAGGAAATAAATATTTGATAATAAAATTTAATTGTTAAAGGTAAATATTATTTCTTCCTTTTTAGTTACTCTTTTGAGTTGGTGTATGTTGCAAAATTTTATGTATTAACTTACGTATAAAATATTTACAGGTAGAGATAATTAAATTGTGACAACTATTGATTTACTTTCATATAGTAGTAAAAAGCGACGCAAAACACTAAAATAAACATATTATTTTGCAGATTCTGGATATCCAGATCAGTGATCCATTCTTCGGTTTTTCAAGAATTTTCACCGGAGAAGAGAAATATTCATCTCCTATTCGTGAGTTCCAAGTTTGTGATTGTTACCAACTAAAACGTTAAGTAGTGAACACTGTGATTAAAAATGGCAAACGCCAACAACAGGGCAGATAATGGGACGACAAATGTCAAAGACAACAACGAACCTACTGAAATTGATCCATGTATACAGGACACAAAAAACGAAGAAAAAGTAAACATTTTCCGCGAGTATAGGGACGAAATTAGTAAGAAATCGGGACTTTCTCACCGAGGAGTTTACGTTGTTGGAGGAATCATCCTTCTGACAGTATTACTGATAATTATAGTGATAGCTCTTGCTAGTGCTTGGCCGCGAATACCTCACGAATTTCAATATCCAATTTGTAATAAACCAGAATGCCTGCGAGCGTCAGCACAGGTGAGTTTTGATTTTTAATTACAATATGTTACAGATTTTAATTTTCTTGTTTATTTATTTCTACCTATAATTTAATAGGATATATTCTGTTATCGATGACAAAAATTCTTATTAATATACACTAAGACCTAAGTGACATAGAAGGGGTGGATCCAGACAACAGCTTCAGGGGGAGGACTTTGTTCTAAATTTACCTAGGAATGGGTGTGGGACTTTTCTGTGGTTGTGGACACATTCTGTTTACTGGGTGATTCCTCTTCTTAGTTTTAAATTCAGCGATTTGACATTCCTAGAGGGGTCGATTACCCCCAACGTGCCCCTTTTGGTTCCCTTTCACATAGAAAGACCCGGCAGAAGTAAGTCTGTGTTAGTAATTTTGTTTATTAATGTTTGTTTTAAGACAATAATACTCCATGAAACGGGCAAATTTTAGTCTATTTGTTTTTTATTGTCATATTTAGCTATTTTTCCTGCTACCTTTACGTAAAGTTAACATTGTTGTGAATTTCTATCGGTTCTAGCAATAATATCGTTTTTTAGGTTAGCTAGTTAGCTTCAAATTAGCATCAAATTTTGAGATATATTTTTTAATTGTTGCCAATTGGGCACTGCCAGTTTTATGGAGCTTAGTTTTTGAACAATACTAATATGTTGTGTTTTGATTTTAAGAACATGGTGAAAGATGTTAGATGTTTTGTGGGTTAAGTAAATAATTTATTTTCATACAAGTTGTAGTAGATGAATGAATATCTGTTCATTATTTCTACAACTAGTGTGGAAATCAATATAGAGAAAACTAAATAGTTGCAAAAGATAAATATCTCCAATTATTACAGGGAACAATGAAAGGTTATCATGAATAGAATAGAACAGAATAGATTGACACAGAGAAGACGATGTTTACAAATACTTAATTCTCTCCTATGGTTAAAAACAAATTCAAAGCTATATCCAACAACTGTTGAATGATCTATGGGTCCGAGTGCTGGCAAATGAACTACCTGCAGAATATCAAGACTTGAACATGTACGAAATGAAGCTACAAGACTAAAGAGCAAAGAAGGAAAACACAGTAATAGAGCAAAATGAAATACGCCAGTTAATATCTTATGGACATGTTATGCGAATATATGAACAACGATTGCCAAAGAAGTCCTGAAAAATGCGCCACGGAATAGAAGAAAAATGTATGATCAAGGATGACATGGAAACAAAACGTTGAAAAAACAATGAGTACCCGAGATCTTTAAGATGAATTCTGGGACAGAAAAATGTGGCGTATGATGTGCAGACAGCGGCCCAGGCTGTAGGAACCCTGCTATATTAACTAGTTGGCCTGAGAAAAGCCCAACATTAAGAGCAAGGGGTACAGGACGTCATCCTATAAATAACAATAAAGATCAATGCCGTAAAATTTTGGCTTCATGAGACTGTCACGTCCACAAGATTGAGGAATGTAGCCCAGTGGTTTGCAGAACACTGAAAGCTTTTTGTAATGCCGATTACCTTATCAGAAATATGTCTAGACGAGTTTAGGAGTGTATAGAGCACAGTGAATGGATTTTCAATTTTAGTTTTTTTTAGAATTTTATTGAAGCACCACTAAGGAGAAATTATTTTATCATATAAAGATTCATTATGATAATCGTAGTAACCGATTATATTTCGAACTAATTTTTATAATGATTTAAACAAAAAAATAGTAATGATTAGCACCTCCATGGTTATTTATGTACTAGTAGGGGCATTGATACAATTAGATCGTCTACATAATACTCTTCCAAATCATAATTATGGCATGCCAGAGGTCATTCAAGTGTGCCGGGGACCAATAAATAGCTAGATTTCATTTTATACCACTTTGACTAAAAACCGAGAACAAGAGTACAATAGTATGATGATTCAACATTCATCCTAACAATATCAATTATGTTAAGTATGAATTCTATGTTCAATGCTAAAACAGTTATTCAAATGGATGATAGTTCTGAAGTATAAATTAGTTTAAAGAATAGCGTCAAACAGGGGAACCCACTGTCTTTTACGCGTAAACTGTAAGCCGTGGTTCTTAACCTTTTTAGGTCTGTTACCCTTGTGACCTAACTAGGGTCACTGATTTTACCTCTCCTCCCAATAATAAACTCAAACAATACGTGTTAATACAAATACGTAGATTTTATTAAACATAAAAACAATTGCACATGAAAAATTGAGATATTTTTACTCTAAATTACATTTATAAGCTAGGTTTAATTCAATAAATATATATTAACTAAAAATAACTGTGATTTTACATTCGTTAGTTGATTATTATTATTTGACTGATCAAGTATTATGCTTTTGATATTTCAATTTCTAAAACATAGAAAACATAAAATAAATTTATAAATTTTGGTGCGAAGGTTGGTACTGCTTCACATTTACAAGTTTGGTAACGATTCCTGGCCTTCGTTTTTACTGACACCAAAGTTGAGAAACCACTCTCACACCTGTAAGTAGTAGCAAACATTTTTAAAGCTCTGTCTGCTATACTTAATAGGATTTCAGCTCCTACTATTTTCCAAAATGTACATATATCATAATTTTGGAATTCGACTTTTAAAGTGCAATCCTCACGTAGACCAGGAAATTCTACTTTAGCTGACACATCATCATCCTTAAAAATATTATCGTCAGTTAAAAATGCCCTAGAGTTGGACTGACGGTTATCCATGTCCGGGAAATATTGTTGCAGTGAGCGTATTACTGATGACAAATGCTGTACCACTGAATCTTCAAATGTAATCTTGTCAGCTGTATCGTTTTCCAGTTGCTCACAAACTTGTGAAAACATGGTCATATCGCGAACCTGAACTCTACGCTTGTATACTTCCAATTTACGAATAAAGCTTGCTACTTAGTCTTCCGATATTAAAATATAGGCCATATTTCCCTGTAACGAAATATTGAGGCTATTGATTCCACAAAAAAAAAATAATATGGTCAAGTGCGAGTACATTTTCTTATATTTATCCTTATATCTTTTAAAGGAAGTGTTTTAAATTTATAAAAAAATATACACTTTGATTTTCCACACATAGACTTTTTATTTTATCTTCTTCAGGATTCGCTTGATATTTATTAGAATACATATGTATTTAATTTGGCCCCCAAAAATTAACATTAGAGTTTTATTTTGCTAATAAACTTTCAGAGAACTCTTTTATAATCTACTGTCTGAGTTTTGAGGCTCTGCAGATTGGAAGATAAAGGGCAAAATAGGTCAAGTTTTAAATTATAAATTATTTAATCTGTTATTCAAATTATTAAAAAATACAAATAAAATATATTTTTCAAAATTTAAATAGTGTAGCTTCTAAAGTGGGAATTAAGTCGGTGTTTAATATTTTTACTAATATCTTTTAAACAAATGATTTAAAAATATGATATATTTGTGATTCACATAGTGAGCCTTTTATCTGATATATTACATGATGCGTTTGAAAATTGAATCTTTATTTCCATTTAATAGTATAATTTGTTCCTAAAATTACTATGGGGGTTTTCTAATAACTGATTTTCAGTTTAATTCTATTATTTGGGGGCCAAATAATAGAATTATGGATTTTTAAATATTTTTCCTATAAAAAAATTTAGGTCTTATAGTTTGGGAAATAACGGGGGGAATGGGTAATTTTTTTAAAATATTTTTTTAATATATTTTAAAATATTCATTTAAAAAAAATTTTAAAAACATATTTGTATTCATCATAATGAGCCCTGTGATTTGATATATTACATGACCCGTTAGAAACAATTATAATTTTATATTTTCTATTTAATTCTATAATTTGCCCCCCAAAATAAATATTAGGGGTTTCTCCTTAATTTTCCAGTAAAGTTCAGGTGAGGGGCTATAGCTCCATTTTTTTTCAAAATTTTTCAGCGTATGGTTTCGGGGATAAGAGGGGGAATGGGTAATTTTTTTATAGTTTTGTTAATATCTTTTAATTTATTTATTTTAAAAATATGAAAAAAATATGTTTGTTTTCGTCGTAATGTGAGCCCTTTCATCTGATATATAACATGATGGGTTAGAAACAATTTTAATTTTATATTTTCCATTTAATTGTGTAATTTGCCCCCCAAAATTAAAAGTAGAGGTTTCTCCTTATTTTCCAGTAAACTTCAGGTCAGACCCTATACTTCTAATTTGTTTCAGAACTTTAAATTTTGGTATATTTTCGTTAATATCTTTTTATTTATATATTTTTTTTAAATTTGATATATTACATGATATGTTTGAAAAAAAAAATTATTTTCATTTAATTTTATAATTTGCCCCCAAAATTAATATTAATGGTTTGTCCTTATTTCTCCTGTAAAGTTCGCCCAACGATCTATATTTCCTATTTTTTTCAAAATTTTAGGCTCAGTAGTTTCGGAGATCAGGGGGGGGGAACGGTCGATTTTTTTAGTTTTTTCCCCCAGAAGTACCCCTCAAATCAAAATTTCTTCATTAACGATATGTACTGCTGATCGGGTCACCAAACTATACATTGATACCAAATTTCAACCTCATCCGTCCAGTAGTTTAGGAGAAAATTGCTGTGATGTGACAGAGGCAGAAATCCTGAGTGATATTATAAAGGTATCCGTATATTGTATATACGGAACCCTAAAAACAGCAAGATACGCCACCATTTGAGCGAATAATTTACCGTAACATAACATACACTCACGCCTGTATTTTCTCAGTTCCTAACAATGAAATTGTTTCAAAATCCAGAATAACAAAGAGACACTTACCAAAAAAGTAAATCATAATATTGCAGTATTTTTTTTAATTCAATTCAAATTGCGCCAGTTGCCGGGGTGACAGTAGTCGACGAGGAGAGGGGGCGCTCACTCTGTGACGAGTAATTCGAGAAGTCGGCTCTAGGCTAATCATTTTGAAATTCGGCGTTCCAGACAACAACCAGCTCATTGTTACCCCCTCGAACTACAAGTTTAACCCCAGCGGGGGTCATTACCCCCAGATTAGGAACCCAGGCTGTAAGGCAATGTTTATAGGAATAATGAAGGTTGACAGTAAATATTGAATCAGTCAAATAAATTGGGTGTATATATACGGGGCCTTCCATAAATTACGCCACACGTTGATGGGAAGGGGGGTCAAAGTAATGTGATAACGTGTGACAAGGGCCAGGGGGTTTAAAAGTTTTGAAGTTTTGTGATGTCACATGTTAAAAATTAAAACAAAAAACAGTTGTTTAAAAGATCGTGTAGCACATATGGCACATATTTTTGAAAAGCCACCAACCAACACAAACAATCGCATAAAAAACAACAAGAGGTGTTACCTACAGCTTCATAAAACTGGCGCTGGTAAATCGGCAAAACTTAAAAATATATATCTCAGAATTTGTTCCTAATTTGTTGCTAATAAGTTGCTAACTAATGGTTTTTGTTGCTCGAACCGATCTCGAAATTGACGACATTGTCAGCTTTACGTAAAGATAGCATAAAAAATACATAAATATGAAATAATCAAAAAAACAAATAGAACAAAATTTATTGCTAATTTGTTGCTGTAACATCTCACTAAAAGAAAAAAACTAAAAAATTAAACGATTTTGTTGCTTGAGTTGATCCCGAGAAATCGACGTAAAGGCATCGTGAAAAATACCTAAATACGAGATAATCAAAAAAAAAACAAATAGACCAAAATTCGCTGCTAATTTGTTGATGCAAGACTCCAATAAAAAATATTTTTTTAAATATTAAAATTTATAATGGTCATGCTAGGTTAACACTCGACTATTCCAGAATAAATGAAAGAGATAATTTTTTGCTCATGGTAGGACTGATTTTTGATACTTAGACAAACAAACTATGTAACCGGAAATCCAATGATTTTCTGACCGGTAACTCTCGATTTTTCTGGAATAAACAAAATAATTTTGATGTGTTTATTTTACCGCACAAGTGCACTGAAAGAAATCATACTAAACTTTTTGGCTTGCCATACCTCTATGTGAATTAGACGCATTCTGAAAAATTAATAAATGGGTAATCATCTGATATTAATTTCAACCCCAATTTTCGCAATTATAAGTTTTTACAAAAACATTTGAATTCAGCATTAGTTAAGTACCGTAATGAATTTTCATCAAGTATCAGCCGAGCCTATTATTCAGTAGGCAAAAATTCAAAAATGAATATTGAAACCCCACGTGAGATTTTGGTTGTTCTTTTTATATATTTAGTTTTATAGATTTTGCATCATACGAAAATACCTGCAATACCTCCTTAAAATGAATACTCTGCGTTTAGTGGGGTTCTTACAGCAACAAATTTTGTTCTATTTGTTTTTTTGATTATCTCATATTTATGTATTTTTCATGCTACCTTTACGTAAAGCTAGTATTACTGTCGATTTCTCGAGATCAAGCAACAAAATCGTTTAATTTGTTAGTTTTTTTCTTTTAGTGGGGTCTTACAGCAACAAATTAGCAACAAATTTTGGTCTATCTGTTTTTGATTATCTTATATTTAGGTATTTTTCATGCTACCTTTATGTAAAGCATTGACGTCCATTTCTCGAGATTGGTTCAAGCAACAAAATCGTTTAATTTTTTAGTTTTTTTCTTTTAGTCAGGTCTTACAGCAACAAATTAGCAACAAATTTTGGTATATTTGTTTTTTTTTTTGATTATCTCATATTTAGATATTTTTCATGCTACCTTTATGTAAAGCTGGCAATGTCGTCAATTTCTCGAGATCAGTTCGAGCAACAAAATCGATTTGTTAGCAACCAATTAGCAACAAATTCTTAGATATATTTTTTGAATTTTCGCCGATTTTGGCAGTGCCAGTTTTATAGAGCTGTTACCTACCATTGTATTGAAATTGAAATATTAAAGATGATTTAACAGGAAAATAAAGGCAAAATTGTATCTACATGAATAAATAGAAACAATGTATTTCGTTTCAATATAGATCAATCATACTATCAGCATTAAAGGATTCCTGGTTTAGTCAGATACCGATACCTGTAAAAACCCAAAGTAATAAATCTCTGTTTCATAGACGCGAGATGTATTTAACAATTTTCAAGCTAAATATTTATTTTCTTGATAAAGTTTTATAAAGGTGATACATAGATGAAATTTGAACAATTCTTATATCAGTTATAAAACGAATTATTATTTATAAAATTATTTCTTAGTCTATTAGTTTGTATATATTTTTCTGTTCGTTTCTCTAACTTTGCCCATGAGAACATTTAGAATAATAGAATAGCTTATAGTTGTAATCGTTTTATTGTTTTCCTGCTTTAGATGCATTTTATCTAAAAAAGCTCACCGTTTTCAGACGTGAGAATTTAAAGAACGCTAAACCGTAACTAATGTCAACGGTGGATTTACAATCTGAAGAATGAATCATACTGCGGAAACAGCGTCCTGTTTCAATTAGTTTCGTATTATCGTAGATGTATTTAAAAAAAGTTGATAACTAATTTTTATGAATTACTTGTGACATAAAATCAATCACGTTCGTCAAAACCCATTTTAGGTGTTCGTGAGAAGAAAATTAATGTTAGCCTCTGGTTTTTAAGCCCGATTCTTCACTTGTAGTCACATTTTCATTAAAGTATATTGCATTTCTGTAATAGTCAACAACATAGGCAAAGCATGATTTCAAACCAATAAAGGCCTTCTGCAAAGGCGCAGTATATCACCCACACTTTTCAACATATTCCTACAAGAAACACTGACACCATGCAAGAAGTAATGTGAATACTAGTAAGAATCGAGCAGCTATGTACGGTAAGCTTTATGGATGATGATGATGATGAAGTGATAATAGACAAGATAAAAAAGATCAGAGCTATGAGCTTAGGCAACTGGATAAGGAATATAATAGAAAACATTTTAAAAAAATTTATAACCGACTTCCACCTATACCTAAAAAGCTAAAAATAATTATAGCAAAGTACAACTCTAGCAAATAAATAACACATTCAGTGTTGTTAGGTACCTACCCAGGAAGTAAAAAATGTAAACATTAAAAGGTGTTCATTCTGTACAAATTAATTACCTACCAATCTAGTATATTTTTGAAGTCGGTGCCAAGCAAATCTAAAATCCTTCATTGCGTACTTATCTACTACTTCATCAAACTTGATTGTTGTAATTAATTTGTACAGAACGAGAACCTTTTAATGTTTACATTTTTTACTTCCTGGGTAGGTACCTAACAACTTTGAACGTGTTATTTATTTGCTAGAGTTGTACTTTGCTACAATTATTTTTAGCATTTTAAGTATAGGTGGAAGTCGGTTATATTTTTTTTAAATGTTTTATTTTCAACTTTTTAGTTTTTTTGAACTCAGGTAGTTTCCTTTCTTTATTTTTTAATTTGTATGTATAACCTTAACAGACAGGACCAGGTAACATCGAAAGCCTCAACATTATACAATGATACATTTTCATTTAAATTGACAGGTAAATGTTTACGAACAAAATGTACTAGTACGCGTTGACATAATAAGCCCAAAATATATTTATGCCTTATGGACAACGCCATGTAATCTTTTTTTAAACTTTATTTATCAACTCTGTATAACTATAGATAATTCCACTCCACCCTATGTACCAACCATCCTGTACATACGACTGCCCACTGACAAGCATACATTTGTTAGCTGCCTTCTGTAAACTATAGGACGGAGTAGAATCCATTCCATATTTACGGAGTCAAATCCGTCCTATATTTCAACCATGGTATATAACTCTTTGTGGGCTACCCCATAAATTATTTCATTTTTCACATTTTATATTATCGTCCTGTGTAACATTAATTCCTCTCCACACTTTATGCAACTTCTTATGTGCTATAAAATAAATATTTTTTTAACCACACTGTATAAATATAATTGAACTTCAGCATATATTTCAACCATCCTGTATATGATTTGTTTACGTACATATCAAATAACAGTTTTTTAATCACTCTATATAATTTTAATTTCACATTTTTTCTAACATTTTTATACCACCAATCGTCCACTTCACCCTATATGCCATCCATCCTGTATATACAGCTAAACGGCCTAACTTATATTTCAATCATCATATAAATGCAACTCTTTCTATCATTTTGCTTTGTGATTTTGTTTGCTATAACTAAACATCCTGTGTATAAACCCACCAAATAGCAGTTGAGTTTGGCATGTGTTGTCACTGAATTTTCTATTAGGCCGGGAGAATGTGTCTTCGCAAAATGGAAAAATTTACATTTAAATAGATGTTTGCCGGGTATACAAACAAAACGAGCTTGGTACTCATTGATTTAAGGAGTCGAAAATACTATGCTTTACTACCTATATGCTTGCTACATAGAAAATTTTCAAATTCGCAATTAAAACTTCCAGTGCCTAAAATTCCTGCACTATTACGTTGGAATTAAAATATTTATGTAAATGTCCGTTATGTCATTTCGATGAAATTTTTGATAAGAATTTTGAAATTTTCGGCGATTGTCTGCAAAACTGCAAGTTGCACGTCGCAGAAAAGTATATGAGATCACCAGGGATCTTCCTTAATAGATTAAACTTTAAAAAACTATACACATCCATAAGGAGTTTTCGAAAAATCAACCAATATGTCATATTTACCAATAGAATTCTTTTCCCAAATTTGAAGTTTCACCAATCCGGATATATACTCTATTAAAGAAGACCATATTCATGCAAAACGGTTCACCACAGGAGAAGAATTCAGGTAACATACATACAAAAAAAGCGAAAAAATACGTGACGATTTGATAACCTCCTCCTTTTTGGAAGTCGGTTAAAAACTGGTTCATAATGGAACTACAAGGATGCAAGTGAGAATATCTAGCCTAGTACTAGATAGTAATCATCAAATAAAGGGCACTGGTAGAGTCAAAGGATAGGAAGTACTGGATAGATGTGTTGTTAAAAAATCATATGAGCTTATTATACTCTATACTACTATATCAACCTAGATAGGATTAAAACTAAAAGTCAAATTATTACAAAAATGAAATGTCAACCTAGCCAAAAAGTAGTCAATTTAAAATTTTCAATTTACAAGTTCTGACCTAATTATCTGCCAATGATGGAATGTACAATCCAAGGTAGTCCAGAAAAAAAGTTTTGATTGGCCTGGTAAGAAGATAAATTTACTCACTATGTTTCATCCTATAAGTGTTACAACTCAAATATCATAAATTGACAATTTTCGAAAACGTCTGTACTGTACATTCCTAATACACTTCAAAATGGCGTCTCCCAAGAGGAACCATCGTATCGTCTGGAATGAAAATCCATCAACACTAAGGTGTACGGACTGCATATCTAAGAAAACTATCCGCCATGATTCTCCTTCAAACATATCTGGAAAACCTATATAAAAATCTGTAGAACAGCCTATGCGGATAAGTTACACGTAGAAATACCAGGACATAGCTCAAGGTAACTTTTAAGTCTCTATAAAATAGCAGCCAAAAAGTCTTTACCCAAGACTCCTAAATTGTAAAGGAACGCAATTTGATCCCTCTTGCAACAAAACATCGATCGCCTACCAACTTAAATACAGAAGACAGAAAAAAATCCACACCACAAAGAAAATCAACTCTTGCTTAGCCCACTATTTTGGCAATTCAAAATAGCAACAAAAATTATAACTGATAAATATTTACCAGTGGTGTAGGTCAACTAAAATAATTAAATGATAAATATTTCTAAATTGCATCCATTTTTTAAATATTATTCTAGAAATTTTTAAATGGTACAGTGGAACAAAATAAAGATCTCAGCGACGGTGATGTAATTTTGGATAAGAAGCTATGAAATCAATAGAATAGATCCATTAAGAAACGAGAAGTCAAAAGCAGGAAGGCAACGTCATATATAAATTCTCAAATAAATATTGATACTGAAATGGTTTTATAAACGTTTTTACAGTTTTAAGGTTGAATTTTTCATCCCGATCGAAGTCATTGGTTTTGTTTTTGGAATTTGCGGATATTGTAAATTACACACAACGTGCCCCACCGTATCACTTTTTGATATTTACTCTATAGGTTATGAAACTCTGTCTTAAGAAAACCTATGTTTTTCTCATCTGATTAAATATTTTGAATGTAATTACAAACCCAAAACCTGCGTTCCAATTATTTGTAACGTTATTGCAATTTACAGTTTTCCGTGGTTGGTGTTAATTTTTTTTTAACCACATGGTTAAAAAAGAATAATTTCACTGGTCAACATAATTTTTTGACTAGGAACTTGCTAACAATTTTGAACTACTTAGGAATATTCATTACACAACTATATTAATTTTAATTAGATCAGGTTTATTTTTTGTGTTGTGCTATTTCGGTAAAAAAATAAAATAAAATAGTTTTGGTTTATATTATGTGGAGTTTTTATAAAATGCCTCCTGTTCATCCTGTATCTTTTGAGTTGCGGAAGTATGGCGACGTGTCTTGGGGCTTTATCAGCGCGAATGAAACAGCGTTTAAAGTTTTTTTTTGTGGTGACTGTGCGGTTAAAAGGTCTTTTGTAAATGGAAGGCTGAAAAACTTTTTGCTATGTAACGTTCGTCCCAGCACTGCCAAATATTATAAACATCACAAACTCGTGGATAATTTGATTAAAAAAGACAGGCGATGCGAGTCACCCTAAAGCTTACCGCAAACTAGATTGGATATAAAGAAACATAATTACCAAGTTAAATAAAAAAACTCCAACCTGAATGTTTTCAATTGTTCAAAAGAGGTGATTGGAGATACCTAATTTGTGCTTAAAGTTCGACATTTGAGTGTTAGGGTGATAGCAATAAAAAACTTGCAAATGATGAAACCACACAATTAAGCAAGAAAAAAACAAGCAAAATATTTGTTACTACATCATAAAACGATTCACAGAACTGATTGAGAAAGTCATTACAAGTCAGGAAACGTAGATTTTTCAGTACGACTCTGAAACAAATGTCCATCCATGCACTGGAGGACAACCAAATCTTCAGGGGCACTAACGGTCGCTACGAAAAAGTTCTTAGCGACAAACACAATATTGTGTTTGAGCATCCACCATGATTTCAAAATATTCCCAAAAGTGAAAAGTATATTGAACGGAGGAGTTTTTTGTAAGTGAATTAAAAAACGGCAAACTTATTGAAGAAAGTGATCCTTGACCTGCAGCACTGTTTTCAACAGTTGAAAAGTCATATACAGTGGTGTATAGATAAAGAAGGAAAATTGGTTGAAGGCGAATTAAAAGCTATTGAAAAAATTTAAATACTAGTCAAGTTATTTAATTATCACACCTCGTATATAAATTATATACATTTTTATCTTGACTTATGTTATATTTACATTTACACCAACATTTTACCACATGTATTGATTAACTGAATTATGTGTATGTAGGATGACTATTGATTTTTCCAAAAGAACTTATTATTCTTACTAAGAAATTAATACATGCTTTTTCTATATAGTATATAATATAGTCAATCAGAAACTAAAGTTCTTAGAAAAAAATTCTGGATATTGGATTATTGTACTGAACATAAAGAATAGCATATAAAAGTGATTGTGTTTTGTTATCAATGCGTTCGATTCTCACGACAGTTTGGCACCTAATATTTGTAAATAAAATTCGTTGAGTCTGTTAGATAAGATTTGCTTACAATGCAGCTGTTTTAATCAACATAACAATATTTCTTCGAAATAACCGTTTTTATTTTCGTACTTCTGTTTTGTACAATACTTGAGTTCGATTTACTTAATAAAAAAAATCAAATTTAAAATGTCAAAAAACCCGACCGTGTAAACAGTGAAGCTTAAATAAAAAAACATGAAAAAATATGGATACTAGACGACCTATTTATATTTCCAATTCAATATCCTGTAAGGAGTACATTTAATTACACTCTTAAGCCGAGATCCATAACAATTGGGTAGTTGTCCCTAAACTTATTCTGCAGAGAGCTTTATTCGTATTCGCCAATCTCACCAACCGAAGCAGCAAAAATCAGATACATTTTCTTTAATTTAACAATAAAAACATATTGTTTATTTAAAGTCAATTTTTAACGTAGTGGAGTTCTTTGAATTTTTAAATTTACTTGTTTTATTTGGGATTATAAGAAATCTCTTTTCTACAAACCGGTCTATTGTGTATTGTCAAAATTGTGTATACTTATCTGTTGTGAAAATATTTCAACTTTTTGGAATCTTTGACAATCACTATGTATTTATTGGTTATGGGTTATTGCTTGGATGTTCGTTAGATGCACAATTTTTTGTTTTAAAATAGATTGGACAGTGATGGTTTTTCTGGCTTTGATACTGCAAGTTCTATAATTCCACTGTTATACTAGAGTTTCCACATTCGGGATATCGCGGATAGTCAGGATGGTCAGGGAGAGTCAGTAAAATTGAGAATTCATCTGGAAAGTCTGGGAAAATTGACTTTGTACGTACATTGAGTCCCAAAATGACTATGCAGAATTGTTATGGATATCGGCTAATTCTCTCAGATATTTGATAGTTTTGGATTAAAAATCTCCATTGTCACAAACTCTAAAAGTCCTTGATTTTCAGTGTACAGGCTGTTAAAATTATTTTTTTTACCTATAGTTTTGCATAGCATGAACATGGCAAATTAATAATAATTTTAAGGGATATTGCTAAAGTATGTTCACACTTGTGCGCTTTCCGTTTCCTCTTGTTTCAACAAAACGTAAAGAGTGAGGAATGTGCGGTATATGCTCTTGCATGACTCTTTTGAATTGAATGACACCATTTTTCGCACGTATATCCTACTATTTAGTCCATCTTTTTTGTCTATGTGCTTCTCAGGGATGATTTTTTAAATTACTTTGCTTATTCGCATTTTGTTGTTTTTTATTATATTGAGCGAGTAGTATGTACAATAATAAACAAATGTGAACAATTAATTACATGTGCTAAGCCTACGCCTCTCGGCATAAGTTGACTTTAAAGACAAAGCGCGAAAGGTAAGGGAAGAGGAAAACGAAAGGGCACCAGTGTGGACATGCCTTTACCACCAAAATTTATACTTTAACATTTTACTTTGATTGGTTAGGCATGCTTTTTAGTTTCTTAAACTATAATTGTTTTTGATTTACTGATAAGTATTACCAAGATATTCTTAATTATGGGGGCTCGTATGAATATACATTAATTGATTGTTTTTTTTTCAGATTAGGGAAAGTTTAGTTAGTACAGTGTCACCTTGTGATGATTTGTGGACTTCAATGTGCGGCGGGTGGTTGAAGAGATATCCGTTACCCAAAGATAGAAGTCTATGGAATCAGAAACAGCTCATTGCTAAGAAAGGTATACATATTTCTGTGTCTCAAATATCTTATAGTTCTTTTAATATTTGTATATCGACTTAAGTATAACTTAAATAAAGTGTAACCTAGAATTTGTTTGGAAAGTGTATAGCTATGAGCCATAACCCTGCCAGGACTTTTTTAATCATATGTACTATAAATAAATTGAAATATTCTTACATCAGAATCAACGCTGTTTCCAAACGAATAATTGTACACATTTTGTTGAGAATCGTCACATTCCCATGTTGAAATTACTGGTAGGCACTCATTTTCATTTAACCTTTCTACATTTCTGTCAAACCATCTAATAACTGGGCAGAAGTATGAACTAGCAAACTAGCCTGGCTATCAGTGGTTGTGCATTATCTTGTTGGGATAATGAATTGCTAAGGGACCAAGTTGCCTCTGAGAAAGACCAATCAACTGCCACAAGCAGTAGTCTTCTACAGCAACATTGTCAGTGTGAAGAACATGGCTTTCTACTCTCACCACGTCTTCTCATTCTTGCCGGGCCATCATGCAGATCCAAACCATATTTTATTCCTGGTTCCACTCAAGCAGTTCCCTGGACTACTGCTTTCTGGTACGTCGATGCTAAGGAGTAAGAGGTAAATACAATGAGGATGGTATGAAAACAAATTGATGCAATATACCTTTAAAAAAAACAAGAACAGTTACTTTGGTGAAATTGTGTTTGTTTACGAATCCGTTGCGATGAATTACACTCGTCGGTAAATAAGATTTCATTCAAAAAATTAAAATTGCCATTCAATTGTTGCTCTACACAATTGCAAAAATTAATGCTGTTTTTAAAGTTCAACTCTTCAAGTTCATGGTATAATTGGACACAATAAGGATGGAATTTATACTTTGATATTATCAAATTATGATTTCGATATTTGTCATTGCGAATCTTCATAATGTTTTAATTATTTGTTCAATTTGTATTCATACTATTGAAAACGACGTCTGATTTAGATCTTGGAACGTTTGGACTTTTGAAATATAAAGACTTTCAAGTTTATGTGGTAGTTATTCCCAAAGAACTCGAAAAAAAATAAAAGCTTTGACATTGTTTACTATGATCTTGACATTGAATACAGAAAAATGAAGCCTTTATTCTAATGGGTCGTAACATCAATAAATTTACTGAAGAAAAAACGTTTATAAAAAATGTCCTTTTTGTTAATAATTATCAAAAAAAATTAATAAAGAGCTAAAAAAAGTCGAATACCAAACATTCGCTCACAATCAATACCAAAATCCGTTGAATAACCCTAACTCCCAAGTTAATAACATTACTTCAATAACAATACCATACATGCAGGATCTTTCAGAAATAGTAAAAAGAAGGCAACAGATTTAATATTAAAACATCATTCATAACAAGAATACACTAATATCAATTATAACAAATACAAAACCAAAAAGTCCAAAATTTGTGAACATGCCTGGAAATTTGGTCATAAAATACTCTCTCAAAATTCAACTATATTACGGAAACCTAAAAGAGTTTGCTTTAACTATATTAAATAAAAACGATTACATCGCTACTTCCTCTATAGAATTCAGTGGTTCCTGGGGTCCGATAATTAAGAAATTACTAACGTTCATGTCCTTGTGAACAACCTAATACCGGGTTTTAATGAGATTGCTGATTCAACAAAATTGTTTGATCGTATTTTTGTAACAAAGTCGTACCTAGGAGCCCCATATAAAATTCTGAAGATGCTAACCCGTTTCAAATTCTTCCAATTTGAAAGGAACTTTATTAGTATCTGATCTTTAGAATTCTCTGTTACCCTGTAGATTATCAAATTAAGTTCTCTTAGTTACGTTATACGTCACATATCAAACAATATTATTTTAAATTTTACAATTTATATTTTTATATAGCTTCTTTAGGGCGATTGACAATGGGGTCTAGCAAAGACCCCGAAACTTTGGGAAATGTACAGAATTTTCTAGTATATGTAGTGTTAATCCCAACCAATGCATTAAGGAAAGATTAAGAAAAATATCATTCAGGAAACAGTTATTAATATGATTGTATCAAAACAAAAAAACAAAACTTTTTTTATAATTCAATAATCAGGAATTTTACGTTTTTTAAAATTTGGTAGCCCCTATAAGCTGCAGGTATCTTTTGAATTATATACGACTTGAAGGTGTAAAAGTGCATGCTTTGAATAGGGATATGTATTATTAACGTGAACTGAAAACACAGTATAATTTTTCTTACATTGTTACAGAAGCGGAACGGGTACGTGATCTCTTAGCGACTTTCCAATTACCGTTACATTTTCACACTGTCGAATGGAAGCTGAAGAATTTTTACGATTCCTGCATGAACGTCGAAAACATCAACCGCGAGAAAGCCCTTACGTTAACAAAGTATATATCGGAATTAGGTAAGTTTGGACATCTGTATTTTTTTACGTAATCATTTGACAATTGAATAACTTTCTCTTGTTGCCTTTAGGCAGACTCCAAATATCATGTTTTAATTTGTTTTTAATTACCTTTTGTAAGAAAGTTAAGATTAATGTTATTAAAAGAAAGTTGGAGGTTCGATAAGCGGGAGTGTGTGTTTATCTTTTACTTAAAGCCCTACAAATAAAAGAAAATGATGAGCTGTCGGCACCTGATGGTTGTAGATAATGGTGATAAATGTTTGACTAATTTTTGTATGTTTTGGATTTAAGATGTTCTATAAAGAATCCACAACTGCAAATGTAAAAGTAAACTCTATAAATGGATTCTTCAAAATTCACAAACCAGATGACTAACTAGCCAAAAAACTGCAATACGTCAAAAACTCACAGTATCTTCTGAAAACAATCCAAGATAAACAAGTATGTTATATTAGTACATCAGCCAAACGAGCAAAGTTGAAACCATTGTGACAAAATTTAACAGCAAGTAATTTATTTAAACAATAAAAACTAGGAAAAATAAATATGTATTTTTTTTGTTTATTTTTTGCTTATATTGAGAAAAATTGTGTTCTTGCCAAGGATAAAGTTGTAGAGAATTGTAAAATCTTCAAAATGAGTGTTTATAGTCCTGATAACCACATAAATACAGGAAACATTCGTAAAACTGATTTATTATTATAAAAATTATAATTTTTTTATTAAAAACTAAAAGATTTATCTTCTGCAAATTAACGGTTTATGATGTTATTATAATTAACTACTCTCACGATGAGTACTGTGAAATAAATGTTTTTTGCAGAATTAAATTTAAACAATTTACCCACACCCTATTAAACCACCCTCTTTCTATATGGATGTCCCTTGGATTTTTCAAAAGTTTGTGTAATGTATTACAATTTGTCTATCTTAGATTTTAGATAAAATCCCGTAAAATATTTTGAATTATTAAGTACGTGAGAGGTAGGGAGCGAAGCAATGTCAGTCAGGTTGCTCTTTTATCAAGTAGGTAAAAGAAATTTGTCACCTGCTTCACAAAACATGGACAAATAATTTATATTTAAAACCACTTTCTATAAATGTAACTAAGTCACTCCTATATAACTTATTGGTCTATCATGTTCTGTTCAGGTACAACTATATTCAACTCAACAGAATATTACAACGATCCTGATATCTTTAAAACAACCCTGTATAAGTACAAATCTTCTCCACACTATCTATTTTTCTATTGTTTAAATTATTCCTGTATATCAATGATTTTACTTCGCCCCATATGTCTAGTATTCCATTTATGCAACTGTTCATTTTCTACCCTATATAACAAAATTCACATTTTTTAACCACATTTTATGACCATAAATTTACTCTACCATTTATTTCAATCACCCGGTATATTTTTTTAACCCATGTCTATAATTATACCCCGTCCTACGTCCTATAATTAAAATATCCCAACTGCTTATGCTTATATAACAAATTTTTGATTCATCCTCAATAACAATAATTTTACCTTACCCTTTCTTCGAACACATTGTCTAAGCAACTACCTACTTATGTTCCAAACTATATAACTTTTTTAAACCGCCCTGTATAGCTGTAATTATACTCCACCTTATATTTCAACCATCCTGTATGCTTAACTGCTTCTGACACTTTTTAAAGCCTTTTGTATAACTGTAATTATTCTCCGTTCTATAACGCAAATATCGTTTGTATAACTATAGTTTTGTTCCACTCTTATTTCAACCACCTTGTATACGCAACTACATATGTGCTACCGAATACAATATTTTTAGAACCACCCTATATAACTAATTCAATTCCAACTTATATTTCAACCATCATATGTATATAACTGCTCATGTACCACCTAATATTACATGCACGCACGCACACACCGTATTCCACACAGAAGAGATCGCTAATATAATATTTTCTGCAATTTCACGCGACTGTTAGGTAACTTCGCTTTTAAAATAAACTGACTTCAAAGGCATCAAAATGAAAATCATTGCAAACACTCTGTCCAAATACTTTCATGGCAAATCTTGACATTTAAACTAGATATTTATTATAAAAAATTGACATTTACCATGATGTTTACAGTTGTTTTGCATATATTTTTCCGATTTTCAGAAAAATGGTAAGTTTTGCGTTATAAAAAAATATACATAATGCAGTTCAAATCATCAAAATTGCCCAAGCCGTTTTTGAATTATCGCATCACATACATAAAAAAAGTTGTATACGAATTGATAACATCGGTTAAAAATAACACTCGACCACTGTTAAATTATGACAAGTTAATTATTTTGCTGATTCTGTAGCTTATAGTCAAGCATTACAAAAAAATAGTATTAAATTTAGAAGCCTTTGTATTAAAAGTAACGGAGATATGTAGGTTTAGTAGATTTTTTTGGTTAAAATAACAGTTTTATTCAATCGATGTACATTTGGGAAAATAAACGAGAGCAACTGTTGTGTAAATTTTAAATGTATAGTATAACTTTTTTAACACTTTTTGTTAAATGAAGAATTATAATACTTTTGTACTGTAAAATCGTTTTCCTTCTTTATAAACATTAAAAATTGATATTTTATAAATAAATATATATGTTTCATACTTCAGTAACGTCCACTTATCCAACTTTACACATTTGGATATGGCAAGTCATCCTGTAAATATTCTCTTCTCCTAAAGTAGCTTAACTATTGCTTTTCTCTCCGTCTGGCACGAACTACCAAGTAAAACTTACTTACAAGCATTTTTGACAATTTTTACACATTTAAACAAATTATCCAATATTGAAGTACATGATAGGAATATTTAAAATGTATTTTGTGTATCGCTGTCAGACGGATGTAGTTTTAATGTACACTTCGCAAAATATTTCTCTTAGTTGTTTAAATTACAATCCTGTAAAGGCTACTTACCTGACAAAGTCCATCTTAGGCTTAATTAATTCTAAAATTCTAGTCTGTCACTATGCGGCAAATTACCTTTGAATATAAAAAAGTATGAGAATTTGCTCTTATAATCAGGTCAGTTATTGCCTATGAACACTTAAACATCTCTATTGACTGATGTATAGTGAGTTTTGATGTAATCTTGGTTTTTACGAAAGTATCATTACTTTGAAGGAAACTACCACCTGCCAGACCTAGATATGGAAAATCGCTGACTAATATATAGTTCACATTCACCTGCCAACATTGCAAACATTTTTTTCCTTGAAACTGCCAACTTTTTACCATGTATCAACACATATCACTGTATTCTATAATCTTAAGGAGCTGACAACTCTAATAAAAAGTTTTCTACAAATAATGTATATACTATGCAACATGGGTAGGGAGGCTCTAAAATTATGATGCGTAAAATTGACTAAGACTAAACTTTAAGTAATCTTGCCGTTTAGCTATTATTAAAACTAGCGGAAACCCAGTGGTCGAAATTTGACATTTTTGAACATTACTAAGGTTCTTTTATAAACGAATATATGTCTATAAGAAATAACGTTGAAGTGAGTAGGCCTTTGCTATCCCCATTACTACATTTTAATTACATTTACAGAAATAATATATATTATTGTAGGTATATATTTATTTTTGCATAATTATGTCTTATAAATTACAAATTTAATGTTGCAAATGTATTTAATGTTAATGATAGATGTAATTATCGGGGATTTTTCTTTGTTTTCTTAAAGTTTCCCCTCATTTACGGTTTCAATCTATTTCATAAATAGAGAAGGCAAACAACCTAATGAAAATAATATTTATCACAACAAATACTGATCTACAACATTGACTATTTGCCTATTATAGCAATCTAACATGTGTAATTACTTAGTGGTTTGACAATAGACTGTTGTCGTGGTAGAGCGATTTGATATTTTAAAAGATATGTAACAAAAGTAAAATATATCGAATAAAAATGTAATTTAGAATAAATGTACCTAACTTAACCCAATAAATAGGTAGGTGCATTGAATTTCTTTATATTTTAAACACACATCTTTAAAATGTCAATTATATGTTTAGTTAAGTAAAAGTTAGATATCTTCTATTAAAAGACAGGATTTTGCAGGAATGGGACCGTGTAATGTAAAATAAATTAACTATAAGATTTAGTTATAATTTTCAATTTCAAAAATTTCCAATTCATTTAAAAATGCACTATATTATATAATATCTTTGATTTGAGACTGAAAAATTCCAAATGTAAGTGAACGAATAGAATCTTTATTCATTTTCCTCGAAGTTTCCTTGGACTTCCATCGTCTTGAAAAGGTTGATCTCACAACGTTTCAATAGCTTTGTAACTCCCCTTGGTACGCCTATGCCTATCTTAAGATTCAGGATAATTTCATTAATTTGTATTAAGCACACTTACCTAGTAATCTGTTATTTCTGTTTTATATAGAACAGATAAAGAAATACAAAACACCTACTGTTAATTAATATTAACTACACCTATTTTTGTTGACATTTTATTTCAGTTAACTGAAATTGAAATCTTGGACATAATAACATTGGCAACTTTTCTGACTAAATTTAAAACTCTAAACTTAGTGGACAAAAACGTAACAAATTGAAATTAAATTCGCTACAAGGACGATAGCCATGAATATCATGGTTGCCAGTTCTAACTATTTATCTTGAATCTTACGATCTGTTCATAATTTCAAGATTTCGGTAATCTTAGTTAAAATATAATATTAAAATTAATAAATTATTATTAGAAATAAATAGATCTGTTGGAACATCATTCTGATTTTAGTTTACAAAGCAAATTTACATCCCAATCAAAGTTGCAAACTTTCGAGAGCCCAATAAATGACGTATTATGTAATATAAATTTTCGTGGGTTCTATTGCAGTAGAATGATTATGTAAACCAACTTTAGGGAAGGGTTGATATTTGTTTAGTTTCACGTTTAATTTAGTCTTTATTTCACATTCTAGTAAATCCATCTTTATGATTTTCTGTCCAAGCAATCTGGCGGCACTGTTAAAGTTATATGTTTGACATTGCTAGTATGGATGCAAATAATAAACTTTTTATTTTATTTTACTCATATAACTGCACAAAAGCTTGTCAATAGCTACTCAAGAGAACAAAAATAAAGAATTACAGATGAGAAAATGGTACTGAACCTTTTTTTTGTCCATTTATATATAGATAATTGTCGGCCTTCTATCATTAATAATTCTTTATATTCATGTGTTAATTTTTCATGTATCACAAAATATTTACGCTTTGTATATACCTTTATATCAGAGGCATATTTAAAGGAGGCAGGTGCCTTTATATTTGTTTATGATGAAAGCGTAGTGTGAAAAGGTGTGTACCTACACAGTTTTCTATTTTTCGCCTCCTCCCAATGAAAATGCAGAAAATTTCCTTATAAAAATAAATAATTTTGATAAGAAAGTTTAGTAAATTAATTTGAATCATACATTATATTACAATGTACAACAATAGGTTCAGTTAACTTGAAATTCTCATTATTTTATGCAGGCAAAGAGGTTTTGTTGTTCATAGTGGCGTTTTGTACGATTCGTTACCATTTTAAAAGATATCTGGCAGCTGGCTTTCTATATATAAAATTATTAAAAGCGTTACTACTGAAGTGCCACAAGTGTTCGTATATTTAGACCGCTATCGTGTGATATTTTTCATCTGCTTTCAATTTCTTGAATTCAACAAGATAACAAAATGAAAGGAATATGCTCTTGTTTGATATTAAATTACTAAAAATATACCTTTTGTGTCTAATGCGTGGTTAAGAAGCGCACACTTAGTTATAGTAGAGTGGACCAGGTGGTATCTGTTTTCAGATAAGGATGTTTGAATGTTTCCCATATCATTTCTATTTTTTTTGAAATGATATTAAAATCTTACCAAGAATCGTAGCTTCGATATGCGCCATGTAAAAAAGGTGTTTTAAATTTAATATTAGACAAATAGTAAAAAAAATCTATATTATGCCCTTACATCTTTTCTCTTCTTCACTATAACTCTATAACTGAGAGAAACAAATTATTAATTAAATATCATGGAAAATATAGGCGGCTAAATATTAAAAAACACATTATTGCTATTGCAAAAATATAAATAACTTGCTCTGTACAAAAGATCCTCTCAGTTTGCGTTGAAATATGTATTAATGTGGTTAAATAACATAACATACTTCTAGAAAATCTATATAATAGATTTTGGATATGAATTCTTAGGTTATTGGAAACTGGAAGTGGAAACAAGCCCTTCAGTCATTTGTGAAGTTATTTCAAGCATAATTTAATTGGTGAGTTAGTTTCGCAAAGTAATCAAAAAAATATATACATTTTTTATTTTCTAGTTTAAATTAAACAAGGAACTTAATATGTTGTAAATTATGCGTTTTAAAATTATAGAAAATTTAAATTGTATTTATTACAACGAGCTTTTTCATTTGATCTACTAAATAATGCGTTATATTTTTATAAAAATGTTAATTTAATTTTCCTATTTTGCCTCCAAAATTAAGATTTTTCACTTAATTTTGCCTATAAAATTTCTTGTGAGGCCCTATATTTCTTTTTTCTAAATTTTCGCTTCAACGTTCCTTTTACTTTACTGTAAACTTTGGTAAGGCACTACATTCTCTTTTTGTTTAATTTGAAGCTCAATAGTTTTGGTATCAAAGGAGAGAATGTGGATTTTTGTTAATAATAAAATATTAAGTTTGTATGAATTATGTAATGTATCACATAAAAGAGCTCATATCGAAGGATACAAAAGTTTTTTTTTTATATTTTTAGAATAATTTATTTCAAAAAAATATTAAAAAATGGACACATCCTCTTTGATCACCGCATCTACTTAGTTTAAAATTAAGAAACGGTAATACATCCTCACTTAAAATTAAAGGAAAATCGTGAAATTATAAAATTGAATGAAAATTAAATAATTAATTTTTTTGAGCGCCTCATCTAATATAGCAAATACAATGTCTCGTTATGAGGAAGATAATATATGGTATCGCTGAAAGTGTATTGTTATAATAAAGCGAAAATCCTAATCTTAATTTTGGGTGTCAAACTAGAAAATTATATAAACGTATTAAAAAAGAAACAAAGAAAATAAAAGAAAACACACTTATTCCATGCTTATCATAAGGTAGAAAATTAGGAAAAAAACTAATATATTATGAATTTCGTAAATTATTATAATATTTCTTAAAAATGAAATCTATTCACATTTATATTGAAGGAAGAAAAAATATTTATTAACTAATTAATAAAAACTTTCGTATATGATCATAAATAACGTTGCATGTATATTTAAAAAACAGTAATATTGTTATATATTTAATATTAATCTAAATTTGATTTATAATATTTTTATTATATATTTTTTACATATTTAATTAACTACATAAGTTAATTCTCTAAAAGGAGTCGAAAGCGCGTAGCGAATTAATATTTTTTTGGAAAAATTGGACGATTCATATAATTTTCCCACAACCCCTGGAGTAAATAAGTTAAGCTGTCGGGTTTGATTATCTACATCTGTGCCTACAGTGAAACGATTAAAGTTCCCAACATATGGGACACTTTTTTATTAATAGACTTAAGTAAAATTTGACTTAGCCACCAGTTTGTGCTTAAAATTGAAACATAATGATGCCAAGTCTCAGTAAGCTTTCAAAAATTTACATGTTTTCCATAAACTAAAATCGAATTTCGTGTTTTTTTATAAATTTTTTGCTGAGATATCCATTTTTTAATAAAGTCATAAATTAAGTCTTGAAATTCTAACACGTCTGTTGCAAATTTCGAATAATTACATCAATTTTTCTAATAAAGATTTTTTTGTCAAAAAAAATTATTTTGGGTGGCTCAAATTTTGCACATGGGTATACATAAAATGAAATTAGAAACAGATTATATAAGTAAAATTATTCGAAATTCATCCATTTTATGTGAAAAATGTCAATTTTGACGTGTCTGAATAGTAGCTTGCTGAGAGTTGTCGGTATCAATTTTGTTTAAATGCTTAACAAAAACTGGTGGCTATTTAAAATTTTACCTAGATCTATTAATATAAAAGTTCCCATATCTTGCAGACTTTAATGATGTCAGTCACTATATCAACAATCAACTCTTAATGGAGTAATATGAAAAATTAGAATATCTGTTAAGAACAAAAGTTATTTTAATAATTCCTTATTTCACTCTTATCATTTATCCCTCAATAAATTCAGGCGGGAACGGGTTGACGTAAATTCCTCTCTCCACGAAACCCCTGGAATCCAATTTGGGTACATGAAAAATGTTTAATTCCCTAACAGACAGTATACAGGACGCGCCCTATTTTCCGTAAACTTAATTAACATTTTTAATCTTCTCAGTTGCGTTTTATCCTTTAAGACCAAATTGATAACATAAATGGTTGAATGCGGGTAGATAGTGGGACACAAATTGGGTTAATCCTACCCTAATTAGTTTAAAATTAATTATGTATGTAAAAGTCTTCTGGATAATAATCTTTCAGTTGATTGAATTAGGGAATTTGGCTGCGCAGAAACTACCTTTATATTTATATTGATGATGTGGTAAGTTGAAATATTTGCTAATTTAAAATATGTCTTTGATTTGAAGTTCTGAAACGAAATATTTCCTTGCATTATTAATTTTGCAGCTCCTTTGGGTTGAAGAAAATTTGAACTTGAAGTTTTTATAATACTAGTGGTCGACAGTGGTCGAAATTCGACCCGATTTTATATTGTGAACATTATTGGGGTTAGTTTGTTAACAGTATATGTCTATCAGAAATAAAGTGGAGGAGAAATCGGAGAAAAATTCGTCATGAACCCTCCCCCCCTTCCAAATCGTTCATGTAATATTGACAACTCTATTGAAATACAAAAAATATATGAGAATTTAATCAAATATAGGTATTCCAAATAATTTTGGAAAATGCGTTTTTGCTGGGATTGCACTTTGTGACCTAAAAGTTTTTCGTCATTTGCAATTTCGCATAAAATAAAAAAATATATGTCCAGCAACCTTATAAAAATTACAATGTTTAATATATTTTCTGTTGTCTACTTATTGTCAATTTGTTACACCATACCTTTGGAAGAATGTGAAGATAATGTAGTAATAAAACGAAAGATACTGCTGCTTGCCCGAAAATCAATACTGATCTGCTACATTGACTATTTTACTACTTAACAATAACCAACGCTCGATGTTGAAGTATTTAACAGCGGGTATGAATAACAATAGTTTAACCGTTTTCGAAGGAAAAATATGTTCAATAAAAATATATTTCTTTCTAGAGCGTATGTACCTAACTTACCATTAAAAAATCAGTAATTGCATTGATTTTTTTTATATTTTAAATACACATCCTTAAAACGCTAATGACATGTTTATTTTAGGTAAAAGTCCTTATCTTGTAATAAAACCAGGATTTTGCAGGAATTGATTTGTGTAATTTAAAATTAATTGTTTATTACATAAAATGCATGAACACAAAACAGTAGCTGCCTTCCTACCTAAAAATAATAGAAAGAATCGACTTTTAAATATATTCAAATATCCCCTTAAAAATATTAACATTATATTAAATAATAAATTAATATTAAATGTAATATTTAAAACATTAATTAATACCTACTTTTTTTAAAAACATTTTTTGATTTGAGGCTGAAAACTTTCAATAAACTAAGAAATAAAACGAAGTAGATAGAGCCTTTATTCTGGCATTTCACAGTTAAAGATTTCCGCTCGTAAGCAGAAAATGAAATCAACCAACTCAAAAGTTAGTATGAAGGTATTATACCTACTATTACATTCCAAGTAACTACAAAACATAAGTACATATTAATCTTAAGATTCAATATAATCTAATTAACTTAAATGAAACATATAGTAAACAATGACTATTTCTGTTTTGTATGGAAAATATAAAGAAATATACGCACTTGCTGTTAATTAATGATAAATAAGTAATACCTACTCACATTTGTTAAAAACTGTTCGCAGGGAAAGAAGCTTAAATCGTGAACTTTACACATTTTACCACATCTTTACCATCGGGTTATAATAATCAGGGGGTGGTAACTCAGATAGGTAATGTTGGTCCCGCTGTCGGTGAACTGTAATGGTGTTTGATCGTAGCCCTCTTAACAAATTCTTCAAGTACTATTTTTTAAAGTTAGCCCAAGTGACAGGTGACCGACACAATGTGATCTTTTTTATCGGCCATTATCTTTATTGTATGATTAGGCTTGAATTTGAATAAATGTTTTTGTCGGCCATTGCTTATGAGATTTATGTTTGTGAAAGCTAAAGCCATCAGCCATCAATCGCTCTCTATTTTTTCTAATTTGTGCTGGTATTTTGTATACAATTCCGTTCTTGGTGTATTTATACATAGTTAAAGTGAGTGAACAGGCATGTAGCAGTACCAGGACATTTGAGGATGATCATTTGTATTACATTAAGATGCAACCTGCAGTGGAGTCAGAGAAACAAGCACATAAGAGTAAGTCTTTTAGTAATTGTTGAATAAATCAACATTTTGATGTATTTGGTACTTTTTCCTCATATACTGACTTGTATTTCATTTATGGTTTCATTTAAGGTTATGAGAGAACTGCAGGAGACAGTTTTATAGACTCTGCTGAAGAAAAACAAGCTACATATTATGTGAGTGAACAGGCATGTAGCAGTACCAGGACATTTGAGGATGATCATTTGTATTGCACTTAGATGCAACCTGCAGTAGAGTCACAGAGTCAAGTACACAAGAGTAAGTATTTTTTAGTGGTTCATGAATAAATCATAACATTTTGATGTATTTGACAGCATACCAAAAAAGAGTGGTGGTAAGAACATCTTCAAATCCAAGTAGCCAGAACCTTAGAAAACAACTGTTGAAGTGAAAGAGAATAGCCAGAAGAGCTAGCAAAATGAACACCAAACATCATTTACAGCTACTGCATCAGAAGCAATGTGACTTAAGGTATTTGAAAAATGTTAATAGTACAACCATAAATTTCTTTTTGAGTCAAATGAGGAATCATAAGTTAAAACCGAAGGGAAGATGTGTTTTATTAGATTATAAAATATTTGCATTATCACTATATAAACAATGTGCCAAAAACTATAGATTTATTTCAAAAGTTTTTAGTTTACCATCTCCTAAGAATCTCAGTAATCTTGTTAATATTGTTCCCTTCAAATGTGGCTATAATGAACATATCTTTAAAAATTTAAATAAAATTGTTGAAAAATTAACAGAAAAAGAGAAATATTGTATATTAATGTTTGATAAGTTGTGGCCTTACTTATAATTTTTCAAAAGGTCATATGGTTGGAATTGTAGATTTTGGTAGTGGTGATTGATGCATGCACTTTGCAAATACTCAATACTCCAACCATTTGTGCATTTTTTTAACTGAATCATTTGATGTATTTCTTTCAACCAACACATCACTCACTGTATATACCTATAATATTTATATTTGTACAGTTTTTGTTATGAATTATTTTAATGTATAAATAAATAGTGTCATTTTTAACTGTATTTGTTAATTTATCATTTGTAAATAAATAAATATAATTTCAATATTAGTTTCATTTATTTTGATGGTACATTGTCTTCTAAATGTTATATTTATTATATTCTTGATTATTTTTGTGTTCTTGGGAAATAACACCACAATCGAAACAAAAATTTGTATATTCAAGGAAAATTTGGTTTTTCCTTGAATATACAGATTTTTGTTTCGATTATGGTGTTATTTCTCAAGAATACAAAAATAATTCGATGGTAGAGCCCCCTATTGGTGACATTTAGAACCAGAAACTGCAGATTCCTTCTTTTAGTATGGTGATGATCTGTCAAATTCAACAAACGTCAAATTTAGTACTTGAAGAATTTGTTAAGATGCTTTTGATGCTAAACCTAACCTGTCATGGGACAAAATGTGAACACATTTTATAACATTGAGTTGCCCATCTATCTTTATTGTATGATCTGTGATAATAATCTTACACCAAACAATATTCTGAAATGCCATAATTCAAATCAAGGCCCTACATCAAAGATAGCCATGAGTTCAGGGCTGCCAGATCTATTTATCTTGAATATTACAATCAGTGCATTAATTCACATTTTTTGTAATCTTATTCAAATTATATGAAATTCATACGGTAAAAATTAAAATAATCTTTAAATTGAAAGTATATCACTAAAATTAATAAAATATTATCAGAAATAAATTCATTAATTGCAATATAAGTTTTATTTTATGTTTTTTTACAAAGCAATGAAAGTTGCAAACTTGCGAGAGCCCAATGAATGGCCATTCTTATGTAATATAAATTTTCCTGGGTTCTATTTCAATAGCATGACGATGTAAAATGACTTTAGGAACTGGTCAAAATTTGTTACTTTTTAGTTAATTTAATTCGTCTTTCACATTCGAGTCAATCCATTTTGCGATTTTCTCTCCAATCAATCTGGCGACACGGTTACTGATATTTGTTTAGCATTGACAGTATGAACGTAAATAATGTTTTTTTTTATTATATTATATTTAATGAATGAAACAATATTCTAAATAAATTTTAGCATTCTGCACTGAATATCGTCATTTGCTACTAAACTAAAAATATAGAAAATCGGTTGAGAGACAGAGGAGAAAATGATACCTAACTGTTTTCTCTTTGCCTATTTATATAAAGATAACACGTATTTTTGTTTGAAAGTACAAAATAAAGTACATTATTGCATGAAAATTGACATTATACATATTTATGCACATTTGTTATGTATGTAGGAAAATGGTGTCACAATACAAAAATGTTCCTGTCTCCAAAACAATTCTTGTGCTGAAACAACTATTAGAACATGACTTTTCATTAAATCAACCTTATCGATTGACACAATTATGGAACAATTAACATTTTATACAAAAACATACTTTCAACTAAACGATGATGTTTACATGTATTATAACGTACTTATGAAAAAAGTTAAAGAACAAGTAATTTTTTAAGCTAGAACAAGTTTTAAGTTTGCTGGTGATATTTTGCGGACATATTCGTGATTTGGGTACACAATAATGGAAAATTACTTGCACTGTTAAAAACAACAAACAATGCAAAAAACAAAGTGTAGAATTTACACTAGAAATTGAAAGAAAAAACATACTTTGGTTCATAGCACTTTTATTAACAATATTCATTCGAAACAGGTTTTCAGCAACTCAGCTCAGACTAGCAGGTATTAACACCACTTTTGCAAATGCAGTCAATAATGAATAAAACATTATAAAAAGTGTTCTTGGACTACCGCACTAATAATTTTACCATATATGCAGAATCTGTCAAAAAGACTGACGAGAGTAGGTAATTATTTTAATGTCGAAAGGATATTTACAACAAGAAAACAAAAAATAAATAAATAAAATTGGAAATTCAAAAAATTGAATTTGTCAAATACGCTAGTAAAGTATCTTTGACAATAGGCATTTGCGCTATCTCGTGTTTTATTTGTGGAACGCTGGTTCTGTCAAGGCCGTAATTTGTGTTTAAAATTTAGTTATCCCACAAAATGGAAAGAAACACATCAAACCGAAAGTGCCGTATAGTTGATTTTGAAAATACATCAAGGAAAAATCAAAAATTACAATTATACCGTTTTTCTGGATTTCTGTAGCAATCGGAGAGGAAAGAAAAAATGGATTACAGCAGTTTGTCATTAAGGGCAAATAAATTAAATTTCCAAGTTTTTCATTCCTAAATGCATAAAATTAATCACAATTGTTGTTCTGTTAACAAAAATAAGATTCAATAACTCTTGTAATCGGAAAAGTTAATCATGTAAATATTTTTCTTTCCAAAATAAATTGAAATTTAAGATTAACATAATTTTTAATTTAACATTTTCTTTTAGGAATAAAGAAAAAAGTAATTTTTTAGTTACAGGAGGGGTAAAAAGCCATGGCAACCAGGAACATATTCAAAGATTTGCTGTGCTCATTTCGATGAAGCAGAAAAATCAAACAATGTAGATACATAGCAAAGTTTACAATTCAACTATCTTTCCTATAATATATCAATATTTATACTCTTTTAAATAAATAACACTTTTTATTCTCATTATTTTTATTTTTTATGAGCGCTTCTTTATTATTAGTTATTACAAAAGCTATAAATAATATATAATCAATATTCATTTCTTTGTGAATTAACATGTATATTTGCATCTGTTGTTGCTTTGTTATCCTTGTTTCAACTTCAAAATTTTTATCTTGATCCATTAAAACTTCATCGTCAGTGAAATCTACCAATAAATTATATATAATGAATAAAGTTAATTTGTTTTTTTTCTTATATATATTTACTTTCTATTATTAATCTCAATTGGAGGTTCATCGACTCCTTAAGATGCAATTTTTTCATGTCGTAGGTACTCATAATCTTTCAGCCCACAAACCAGCATGAAGATTTTGCTTTTTTATATACATATTGCAGGAAATATAGTTGGATTCTAACTTTTGTTATGTGCATTGTTTACTTTTTTCCCAAACAATTTGACCACTGCAAATCATTGAATTTGTTTCTGGTTGAGTTGGATTGCCCCACTGCTGTAATTAAAAAATCTCAGTTTTGTTAATAGAACAACAATTATGATTAATTATATACATACAATAAAGACTAACAACGTGGAAAACAAATTTGTTTACCCATGAGGTCGGACTGCTTCAATTCATATTTTCTTCATCGTTAATTGATATCGAAATCCATGAAAGTGGTATAATTGTAATTTTCCATTTTTCCTTGGTGTATTTTCAAAGTCAACTACACCGCACTTTCGGTTTGATGTTTTTCTTTCCATTTTATGGGATAACTAAATTTTAATCTATAACATAGCAAACATAAATTATGGCTTTACAGAACCAGCATACCACAAATAAAACACGAGATGGCGCAAATGTTTATTGTCAAAGATACTTTACTAGCGTATACGCAATGAATTTTGTAGTGGAGAAACATCTAGGCTTCTAGATTAATAACAAAAAACTAACAAAGAAACGACAATTCGAAAAATCTAACATTGTGAATATGTTTGGGACTTCTATCATAAAATACAATTTGACAATTTTACAATATTAAACAGCAATAGCATTAAACAATAATTTATATTTAAACAAGAACCGACTTCAACTGGCTAGAAATATTGACTGTTTCTATTTTTATATTGTTTAAATCACCCTGTGTACCTATAATTTTACTTCGCCGCATATGTCGAGTATAAGCCACTACTTATGTTCCACATTATATAATATTTTTTAACCACCCCGTATAACTATAATTCTACTCCACCTTATATTTCAATCATCCTGTATATGCAACTGCTTCTAAAATTTTTTGAACCCTGTGCCCTATAACTCGAATATCTTTACTGCGTATGTTTATTTAACCATTTTTTTAGTTTTAATTAACCTTTGGTCCGTGAATATACAGATTTCTGTTATTTCCCAAGAACACATAAAAATATTTAAGCACTGCTTTGTCCTTTGAAATACATTTATTACCGTGAACTGATTGGGGATGTTCAATCTTATGAATCGATCATTTGGTAGACGATTAATTGATGTATTGATTTTTTTATTACACAATCGCCTAGAACAGATCAACTAAAAATTAACTGCTTTCTGCGACATCTAATTTAGATTGATGAAGGAACCTAAAGATTTATAACAATTCTTGAGTTAGCTAAAATAGAGTAGATTGCACTGGATTCGGTTTCAAAAAAGATGTTATATTATTGTGGTTCCCAAGTTTCTTTGTGAATTAATCCCGAAATTCACTTTCCTCTAGTAATTTCATTTAGTTTAGCATTTTTTATATTTAATTCCCCTTAGAATATTTCAGGTTGTTTTAATTTTTTTAAAGTTTTACCGAAATTAAATTTGTGAAATTTAATACGAAGTATGCTTTTTAGTTATTGTTTTCTGAAAGATGGTTGTGGTTCTCTAGTTTGGTATGTTTTCTGATTTTTTTCCAAACGTTTCAATGTCTAAATCAGACCCCGTTTTCAATGGTAATAAGTGAACAAGGAAATTAAAAATGAAACTGTTCAAAGCGTCAAATTTTTGGTGTTCATTTTTTGTTAAATTATTACCATTGAAAACTGGGTCTGATTTAGACTTGAAACGTTTGGACTAATTGAAATATACAGACTTTCAAGCAATTGTTGTGTTATGCCCAAAAAAAATCAGCAAAAAATCTTTTTTACTTAAATGAAAATTATTTTAAGTTTGCTATAGGATTTCCAAAAATTACTGTTACTAATAGGGTTTGCAATCCCGCATTCCGCGTTACCGCATTCCAGCGATTACCCGCACGTTAATGAGACCTGCGGAAATCCCGCAGTAGTGCAGTAAATCCCGCGCGGATTAAAATCGGCATATCTTTACATCATTCAAATAAATTCTTTGATTCGTAACATTTCAGTTTATGTTACAAAAGTTAAATAAGCAACAAGCAGAGAGCTGATCTAGTTACCGCTCTTCGAGTGAGGATTATGGAGCATCGAACTGACTTGTCTGGAATCATCCTTTATATTCACAATACAAAGAAGCCTGGAAGTTCCATAAAAAAACCCGACGACACATTTTCAGTCACAAAAAAATTTTGTATTCGCCTCGAAATTAAAAAGGATTTGTCAGCGAATGTTGACTTTCAACGATGAGCCTGTCACATCTGAATGTTTTGTAGACGCCAAAATTACTCCTGAAGAAAATTTATTGCTTAACGAAGAACTGGAAATGCAATTAATTAAACGAAAAGGTAACACTTGCACAGTCAATGTTTCAATGACAAGTCAGAATTTTGAAAAAATAATTAAGACTGAAATGAATATGAAAATACAGGAATAAAAGGCAAATACATGTCAATGATCACAAATATCTTAACGGCATCACCCCTGCAAGCGTGGAAGCGGAGAGGGCATTTTCTGCAGTCGGTTATGTTTATAGTCCAATAAATAATAAGATGACTAACAAGAGAATAGATACTATTTGGTTTTTGCGCTCGTATTTCCAAAACAGAAAGTAACTTTTATTTTGATGACTTTTTGTTTCGTTTTTTCTTAATACCAAGTTTTCTGATTTATTATTATTTATTTATACGTAAAACTGTAAAAGTATTTATAGTATGCCTAAATAAATGTTTGAAGATGCCAGATTTAAAGAATAAAATATTACCAATTACTAATGACTAAATATTAACTTATAGATTGAATCAATCTCTGGTTTCTAGTCTCGGTAATTTTTTTTCTTTGGATGTTTATTACAGTAATTTAACAGCAAGAAGTACATTAAGTAAATGGAGATATAATAATACCTATATAACAAATTTAATATATTATTTTTGTTGATTTGTGGATTATCTGCTTGATTTTTATATACTAAGAATTGTTCATATTGCATTTGATTAAATATAATCATTCCACAATAATAGCAATATTATTTTCACATATAAATATATTTATAACTCTCTCGCTGGATTTACAGCGGGATCTCTTTGGAATTACAGGGGGATCCCGCTGTAAAGACGAATTTACCGCAAATTTCCAGCTGGAACGAATCCATTATTCATATTTACTGAAGGCTACATAATAAAAGTAATAATCAGCCCATTTGCTTATTTCTTACACGTGCACTTTTTAATGTAATGAGAATTTGAAATGTATTTGATTTGTAACCAGAAAAGTAGCTAACAAATGTTTCCATCATTGTTTGGAACGATTATTTATCAAACGATCTGAATTGCTTAAGAAAATCGATCTTTCGGAAAGAATCGAGCATCCCTAGAACCACTTAAATCTTTGGTGAAGGCGCCGATGAAAATGTACACGTTTGAATATATTCTCTGTCGATTAGAAAGTGAGTATTACACTTGGCATATCGCTTATTTTTCATTTTTTCGTATAAGTTTCCTAGTGAATGGAGAAACAAAAATCTACAACCCTTGCTTCTGAGTATTTTTGGTAGTATACTCCCTTTAAGTAAGTATATCTTGAAATTTTTCTATATAGTTATCTCATATTACAGCAAGAATTTCTGAAAAGTAAATCAGATTACAAAAAATGGTTTTAGAGAAGATGCCTTTTAAAGGACATGCCATTTCAGAGCTACAAAATATGTTCTCGGAATATATTCTGGTAGCCTTCAGTTCTGTTAGTGCCAAAAAGATTATCACGCTCTTCTAAAAAAGTGTTTTGTATTAAAATGTTTCTTTATAATCTCTCGTATTTGTGAGCAATAACGATTCCTTCTTTCAGTTTTGTGTAGCTCATACGGAAGAATTTTGTTTTAAGGTAGCGAACTAGCTCTACTAACTTTTCAAAATTGTTACACGATTTAACTCCACTCATGATTTAGGTACTTAATTCAGAGAAGATCTTGAATAGTAAACTGAGCCTGCTCAATATTTTTTTGTTTTATTAAGCTTGTTCAGTTGGTCTGCCTTAAGAGATTGACCCAGAAGCCAGGGCATGCCCAATTTGCCCCGAAGACTGCAGGCGAGCCCGAAGTGTGGCAGTCTACTTAAAGGCAACGTGAAATTGAGATTGGAATATTCCTTATATTTAGTTAATTATTTTTTGAGTGGGACCCTATAATTCTAAATTTTAGGTTAGAAGATAAAAGGAAAAAAAAAGAAAAGTATATAGTGAGGTCCTATACTGACGGTTATATTTAATTTCTACGTAATTATGAAGATAAATCCAAAATCCTGAAACAGGTTTATATATGAAATTACACTTTTTCAATATAATTATTCGCCTGCCCGTTCTACCTCCTAGAGGTAATATCTACCCTTAAAATATTTTAAATGGAGTGGGGTGGCCTGTGATACCGCTTTTGAAAACGGTTTTCAATTATCTATTCAGTAGTATAGTACTTTTACTTTTATGTTTTTTTGGGCAATAACACCACAATAGAAATAAAACGACGTATATTGCAGGAATACCAAACGTTTCAAAGTCTATTCTGACTTCGTTGTTAATGGCTTTATATTTATTGATGTAGATTGCAAAATGAAAATTAGATTTATCATTGACAACGAAGTCAGAATAGACTTTGAAACGTTTGGTATTCCTGCAATATACATCGTTTTATTTCTATTGTGGTGACAATATAGTACTTTTTTTAACGCGGATTCTCAAGAAAAAAGTAATTTTATTTTAAACAAACTATTAGGTAATCCTGGAATCATAGACATGCCACTATTTACTAGTCTACTAATTATATTTTTACCAAAAAAAGCAAAATCGTATCTATTTGTGATATTTGAGACATATTAATGTCAATAACGCATTCTGAGGTATGCAGAATATTCCATGAGACGTATCTTGACAGTCTACGGTGAGTAGAATAGAGTAAAAATTCCGCGAAATTATAACTGTCAAAGATCTTCCAAAAACCTGGGAGATCTAAATTGAAAGACGAAAAAAAATTTGATATGTTGTTAAATGTTAAGAAAAACTCTCAGAAACCTATAAGAGTGGTAGCTGGTTATAAGCATGAAAGGAAAACATCTGTAGATTATAATTTTGTAAAATTGTTACCAATAAATGCCAATGGAATCTGATGTTTCTCAAAAGTATTATCTTTTCCGATGAGGCAACATTTACCCTGCATGGAACAATCAACAAACATAATGTCGGCAAAATCCTCACTGGACGAGGTAAGGTCACACTCAGTTTCATTTTAAAGTGAACATTTGAGCTGTCAATAATAGAATAATTGGTCGGGTATTAATTAGGGTGAGATAGTTGGACTTTTCACAGTGTTTTAATATCTGACTTAAGATAATTTTTGCTGGTACTGTTATCTTTACATACATTAATATAAACTTATGGTTTCAACAAGATGGAGCTACGCTACATTATGCAGCAGCAGTGATAGCTTATCTCAATCATAGTTCAATGGCCACCCCATTCTTCCAATCTGACTCCACTGGATTATTTTGTGGGGATTTTGAAAATTACAAATCTACAAAAGTGGACCAAATAATATTGATAAATTAAAACATAGAATAAGGCAAAACTTCATACAAAAAAACGATTTAATTACATACATCAAAATTTGTTTCTTTCTGTGGCATCTTTAATTATTTTACAAATTAAACTACTGAAAGTTGATCTTTCTTATTTTCATCGTCCAAAAATCAAAAAGTCCTATATTACTGAAGAGAGAATTGAAAACCCTTTAACACAGTATCGTACGCTAATGTAGCCATATATAAAAGTTTACCTATTTCCGGATTTGTCATTTATATTCATATTATGTCAAAAATGAACTCTAATATCTTTCAAAGAAAGTATTAAAAACTTTCGGACAAAAAAAGAAAATGTTATATTTACATTCCTCGTAATGAGTCTTTCACATGGCTGACTATTTTTGTATATTTCAAAAATATCAAAGAAATATACATATTTTCATTTTTCATAACGAGCCTTTTCACTTGAAATGTTACACGAAATAGCAGCAATTTGACCCTCGAAATTAATAATAGGACGCTTTATTTTTTTCTGTAAACTAGAGGTCCTATATATATATTCCATAATTATTTAAAAAATTGTAGATTCAATAGTTTCTGACATAAGCGGTGGAGAAAGTGGTCAATTTTTCTAAAAAGTCTCTCCAGAAGTACCCACCAAAACAGAATTCATTCATTTACGCTGTATACTACTGATCGGGTTACCAAACAGGAGTCGTTTTCGACTAATTTCTTCTTAAACTAATGCCGGTATTTCATTCTTGAATTATTTGCTGTAAGCGCTAGCAACAGTCGTTTTTCCTATTTTCTGTAAATCGATATCTCTCTGCACAATGAAAAATAAAATGTTATCAGTTATTCCTTTAATATATTAAGTAATAACTCAACAAACATATAGACGAATTGAGAAGCTCTTCCTTTTTTGAAGTCAGTTAAATAAAAAAAATAATTTATCTTTAGCGTGCTTATATAATTACCTATCATTTCAACTGTTAACTGGAAGTTAAAGAAGCCAAATGTTATATAGCTTGTGGCTTCTTTATGATTTACAATATTGAATCATATAAAATTAATTGGTTTTATACAGCTCATATACGTGTATGTATAACTGCGTAGGTAGATGAATTATGTATTGCCTTAACGAGAGATGAAATAAGACTCTGATGTTAATCACTATATTGTCCGTGAGTGGATATGGGCTGAGACGGAGAAATATCTCTATTAAGACAATCGATTTTTAATATAAAATCACTTTCTTGTGTGGAAGCCAACGGTAACATGAGTGACCTGGTTTACCAGATTGTGGCGATTATACTTGTGGGTGTTGCTTTGGATTGTGATCGCTCTTTATAAGCGATTTGTTTGTAACTCTCACTATCATTATTAAATCCATGTAATATCGGATATAACGTTGGTTTTATCATTAACTAGTTGTACATGTGAAACGAACCGTTACCATAGTGTTTATAGGCAGAACTAAGCTGTTTATCCGGCATCTTCAAATTCTTTTCGGTGTTAATTATATAATTATGTCATAAGGAGAAAAGAAAAAGTAAATTTTTAGTAGACTTTGATTTAAGTTCATATTTTAGTAACGATCGACGTTATATGCCTTTCAGTATTTTATGCATTCGGAATTATCGGTTTAAGAGATTCGAAGATGTTTCACATAAAAACAAATTAAAGATAAATGACATATGAAACAATACAAACTTTATATAGCGAAATACGTTCACTTTTGATAGTAAATCATGACGATGTAATAATACTTATACTCACTTTCAAAAGTGTTGTACTCTAGTTTTCTAGCTTTAGTTTGCTATCAAAGAGACCTTTAAAGGTCCCCCTACTAACTGCTTGTCATCGAACTGCCCATCTACAGTGGGCCTGAGCTCACCAATAGTCCATTAGTTGACTGTCGAAAAGTGCTTTTTGCTGATTAGTCCTGGTTTGCATTACTGAGTGATGATTATGTAGTAAGGTTTGGAGAGAACCTGTAAATACACGCAGACTAGACACAGCGATTGGCGTTGCTCCTTACCGTGGCTCCAAAAAGGAGGAGATTATCAATTCGTCTGCAACTTTTTTTTATGTATGACGATTTTTCAAAAACGGCTTGGCCAATTTTGATGATTTAAACTGCAATATATTAAGGAACATTACAGAAAGGTCCCATATAATTATCTAAAACATGAGATTTACGGTTTTCCAGAAAATCAGAAAAATAGTAAAGTAGATTTCAGGGAATTTCAAAGAATCTTCACTGTTTTCTCCAAAACCGCTGAAGAAATGTTAATATTATAAATTGTATTGTACAAAGATATGTTCCAGCTTGATTCCGTATATTTTTCTATAATGTAAAACTTACAATTTTTCTGAAAATCGGAAAAATATATGAAAAAAAAATACTTGTAAACATCATGGTAAATTTGAAGACGCGAGATGTAAGACCGGCATCTAGGATTTTCAAGAGAATCAGTACACAGAGGTTCCGAATCTGGAGCCGTTCCGTGTAATTGCTGTTCTCTCTCAACTCCTAGGACAGAATGTCACGATAAAATTTTTTCAGGTTACTTCACCTGTCAGAGATATTGAATACTCTCTTCGAGGTGTCATTCCTTTGTACGCGTCTTCAAATTTAACGAAATGCATCAAATGCATAAAGAAGTGTTCGAGAGGACATTCAATTGTGGGAAGCGCAACTGATGAAGGTTCCCTAACCAGAAACAATATGTATTATATTGATATATAATATATATATTGTCTTGCGTACAAAGGAATGACACCTCGAAGAGAGTATTCAATATCTCTGACAGGTGAAGTAACCTGAAAAAATTTTATCGTGACATTCTGTCCTAGGAGTTGAGAGAGAACAGCAATTACATGGAACGGCTCCAGATTCGGAACCTCTGTGTACTGATTTTCTCGAAAATCCTAGGTGTCGGTCTTACATCTCGCGTCTTCAAATTTAACGAAATGCATCAAATGCATAAAGAAGTGTTCGAGAGGACATTCAATTGTGGGAAGCGCAACTGATGAAGGTTCCCTAACCAGAAACAATACGTATTATATTGATATATAATATATATTGTCTTGCGTACAAAGGAATGACACCTCGAAGAGAGTATTCAGTATGTCTGACAGGTGAAGTAACCTGAAAAATTTTTATCGTGACATTCTGTCCTAGGAGTTGAGAGAGAACAGCAATTACACGGAACGGCTCCAGATTCGGAACCTCCGTATACTGATTCTCTCGAAAATCTTAGATGTCGGTCTTACATCTCGCGTCTTCAAATTTAACGAAATGCATCAAATGCATAAAGAAGTGTTCGAGAGGACATTCAATTGTGGGAAGCGCAACTGATGAAGGTTCCCTAACCAGAAACAATATGTATTATATTGATATATAATATATATTGTCTTGCGTACAAAGGAATGACACCTCGAAGAGGGTATCATGGTAAATGTCAAATTTTCGTCATACATATCTAGTATAAATGTCAAGATATGCCATGAACGTATACCGTACCTACAGGGTGTTTTCATTTTGATTCGTTTGAAGTAAGTTTCTTTTAGAGACGAAGTTAAGTTAGGGGGCTTATAGTCACGTGAAATGGCAGAAAACATTCCCTTCATTTATCGAAACTCTTCTATATGGTATACGGTTGTAGGTGTGTGCGTGCGTGCATATAATATTAGGTAGTACACAACCAGTTGTATACATGTAAGTAAGGAATATAAACAATAGAATGTAGTCATTCTGAACGAATTAATTACCTACCTATCTAGTATATTTTTGAAGTCTGTGCCTAGCAATAATCCAGTTTGATGAAGTAGTAGATATATAAGTTTGCTTGCCACCAACTTCAAAATATACTAGATAGGTAGGTAATTAATTCGTACAGAATGAGCACCTTTTATTGTAGATATTCTTTACTTACTGTGTAAGTATGTAACAACAGTGAATGTGCTTTTATTGTGTTTTGTTAAGTATTTTCGATTTTTTGTTCCACTTTAAAGTCTGTTAATATTAAAAAAAGATGTATCTTAAATTTAAAATTGTATGCAGAATATGTTAATTTAAAAAATCTCCAACTGGGGTTAGATATCTCATAAATTTATTCGGTTTTACAGAGTCTTCGTTAAATTGCTTACGTCTTTCAGAACCACGCCACTGGCACAATAAAAGTGAAAATTGCAATACCTACGTAATCGAATATCGTGTAACCTATTTCACCAATTTCTTTTCACTTCTCAGGAAACACCTTTAAATGGGAATTTCGGTGAAAAGATAAAAAGATTACAAAGCATCATTTTGCGGATAACGTGTACAAGGGAAAGTGCACTTTACGTTTTATGATGTCATGCTGTCTGTTGTTGTACGCACGTACTTCGTTTTCGACTTGATAGCAACGATTTACTGGTGTTAAGAATACCATCAATCTTGTTCGTATCCAATGAAATTGTATTCTCTATAATGACGAATTACTTTCGCTAATAATCTATTGATCTTTCCCTGCTTCCTTTGTCAGCCAATTCAAGTGTCATTGCATTTTTTATTCGTTTGATTTAAATCTCTTCGTGTATCATTAATGACGGAACGCTTGAGCGACGGTGATATCTGACATTAAGAATATTTGCAGAGATTATAATTATAAATTAATATGGGTTTAATTGTGAAAAACAGGTTCTCTAATGAGATGCATTTTGTCCTTAATATTTCTGAAAATTTGATCTTTGAGTGATCTAGCCCATACACACAAGAATTGTTTAAGAAGTTAAGGAAATAATTTGGTCAAGTGCGAGTTGGACTCGCATACTAAGGGTTCCATACCACCTCCAAGATTCGCTGTATTTAGTTTTCTAATTTGGTCCCCAAAAAATAACATTAGAGTTTTATTTTACTAATAAACTTTCAGGGAAGCCTTTTATAATCTACTGTCTGAATTTTGAGGCTCTATAGATTGGAAAATATAGAGCAAATAGGTCAAGTTTTAAATTATAAATTATTAAATATGTTATTCAAATTATTTAAAAATACGAATAAAATATATTTTTCAAAATTTAAATAGTGTATTATTTTTATGTTTCTTTGGGGAATAACACCACAATAGAAATAAAACTACGTATATTAAAGGAATACCAAACGTTTCAAAGTCTATTCTGACTTCGTTGTCAATGGCTTTATATTTATTGATGTAATTGCAAAATGAAAATTTGATTTATGACATTTTGCAATTACATCAATAAATATAAAGCCATTGACAACGAAGTCAGAATAGACTTTGAAACGTTTGGTATTCCTGCAATATACGTAGTTTTATTTCTATTGTGGTGTTATTCCCCAAAGAAACATAAAAATAATCAAGAACATGCCACAAACAACGTTTAGAAGACAATTAAATAGTGTAGTTTCTAAAATGGGAATTAAGTCGATGTTTAATATCTTTGCTAATATCTTTTAAACAAATGATTTAAAAATATGATATATTTGTAATTCACATAATGAGCCTTTTATTTGATATGTTACATGATGCGTTTGAAAATTTGTATTTTCCATTTTATTGTATAATTTGTCCCTAAAATTACTATGAAGGTTTTCTAATAATTTTTCTTATAAATTTAAAGTGAGCTCCAGTACCCCTAATTATTTTCAAAATTTTAGGTAGTGTGGTTTCGGAAATAAAGCGAGACATGAGAATTTTTTATATCTTTATGTTAATATCTTGTAAACAATTAATTTTAAAAATATGAAAAATATATATTTATATTCCTCATAATGAGCCCCTCCATTTGATATATTACATGACACGTTAAAAAATATTTTTTATTTTCCGTTTATTTTTATAATTTGGCTCCCAATATTAATATTAAAGATTTCTTCGTATTTTTCCTGTAAATAAAAAAAAATTGGGTCTTATAGTTTGGGGATAAAGGGGAGGATGGGTAATTTTTTTAATATATTTTTTTAAATATATTTTAAAATATTTATTTTAAAAAATATATATTTGTATTAGTCATAATGAGCCCTGTGATTTGATATATTACATGATACATTAGAAAGAAGTTTAATTTTTTATTTTCCATTTAATTCTATAATTTGCCCCCAAAATGAATATTAGGGGTTTCTCCTTATTTTTCCAGTAAAGTTTATGTTAGGCGCTATACCTCCATTTTTTTTTTCAAAATTTTACAGCTTATGGTTTCGGAGATAAGAGGGGGGTGGGGTTATTTTTTTTATATTTTTGTTAATATCTTTTATTTAATTTAATTTAAAAATATGAAAAAAATATATTTGTTTTCGTCATAATGAGCCCTTTCATTTAATACATAACATGATGCTTTCGAAACAATTTTTATTTTATATTTTCCATTTAATTCTGTAATTTGCCCCCAAAATTAAAAGTAGAGGTTTACCCTTATTTTCCAGTAAACTTCAGGTCAGACTCTATGCCTCTATTTTTTCAAAACTTTACGTTTTATAATTTCGAAGATAAGGGGGTGATGGGTAAATTTTGGTATATTTTCGTTAATATCTTTTAAATTATTTTTTTTAAATATGAAAAAATATATTGTGTTCCTCAGAATGAGATCTTTCATTTGATGTATTACATGATGCGTTTAAAAAAAAATAATTTTTAAACTTTTATTTAATTCTATAATTTGCTCCCCAAAATTTATATTAACGGTTTCTCCTTATTTTTCCTGTAAAGTTCGGGCAACGTTCTATATTTCCTATTTTTTCAAAATTGTTCAGTAGTTTCGGAGATCAGGGGGGAACGGTCGATTTTTTGAGTTTTTCCCCCCAGAAATACCCCTAAAATCAAAATTTCTTCTTTTGCGATATGTACTCCTGATCTGGTCATCCATATATCCATATATTGTATATACAGAACCCTAAAAATGTTATTGCGTTACTGCCCATTGGTTAGTATTATATAACCACAACGGTCTGCTGATTAGTCCATTCTATAGTGTTATTAATTGCTTTTCCGCTTTTCCGTTTTTACTAAGCTTCTGGTGGGGGGTGGGGGGTGTCTAAATCTGCCACTGACAGAAACTCGCAGCAATCTGGGTGTTTAAGATCTCACAGAGACTTCAATCGAGACTGTGATTTCCTACCTAGGAATCACACAGAAACTACGTTGCATACTGTACGGTTCCCCAGTTTTGGGGTCTCGGTGAGATAGTTTTCTTGAAACTCCTATATTCAAATTCATTTCGCGATCCAATAGTTTGTTAATATTTTATAGTATTATTTTGAACGGCCCGGAGTGGGCTAGCTAGATTGTGATTGCGATACGTTCTACAATATAACCGTTCACATTTAGCCGCATTGTACTAAATTCCCATTGTTGTGTAGCTAACTAAATATAACTGGGTTTAAAATGTTTGTTTCATTAAAAAAAACATTCAAATATAGTCTATATCAAGAGTTTTTTAATACAAGTAATATAACGCAATCAAAATCTCTAAATATGACACATGATGGTGTTGTTGTGTTACTTAACCTATATTAAAATAAAAATAATCAAATAATCGGAAAAATATTTGCTAATACACATTATTGTTTTTATAGCAGGCAGCGCCGCCAGATTCTAAATTACTATTAAAAACTACTAAAGATTCGACTAATGTCCCCCTGCGATTTTGGTTAGCGTTGACCCGCCGCGTCATAATTGAAAACGGCTGTTAGTTAAAATTGCTTGTTGGAAAGTATAGCTCGCGCTTAAATTTCATAAATGGTTCTAGAAGACCTTCTAGCAAAAAAATAGGTACTAAAGTAGTTAAGAGAAATTATGAAAACTCGAAAATTTGAAAGACCACCACTATTGCAAGGAAATAAAAATTCTATATGTAGATAATACATTAGGTGACTTATTATACTCACTGACAAAGAAATCGCAACACTCAGAAGGAGATGTTTAAATTTAATATTGTTCTGCTAAAACATAGTTGCTATATCTTTACTTTCCTTCCGATTTCAATTGTGTATGCCCATACGTTAAATTTGGTTGGACGGCTGTTTCATATATTCTAACTTTCGTGTTTAATCTCACACTTTTGTCCCATAATAAGGAGTTCAAAGCTTGAGTCGTTTTTTTATCTTGTTAAGTTGTAGTTATTGGATTCCTTATAGATAATTTTACTTCAAGGGCTTTACTTTCCCTTATTTGTAATTCCATGTTTTCGTCAAACTAATATTCAACACCCAACTTTTATATTCATCTGTTAATTTTCAACATGTATCCCACCTAATCTTCACACAAGCAATAACCACTTAATTTTCAGCGTAGTATAAATAAATCATACAAACGAGAATCCCGAGAAAAAATCAGGCATATATTGAACACTTTTATGGTTAATTTTGGAACATAAAAACATCTACAGTTTTATATTTAACAAAATTAATTTACCTCAGAAGGCGATGTTTACATTCAATATGGTTTTGGTGAGACATAGAGGCTATATTAAGGAGTAAATGATTAAAATTTCAATAAAAAATACCAAGGATTTTATTTTTTTTATTAAGTTTGTTAATGTGTTTGACTACTGCTGATATCTATACACTATACAATGTCTTGGCATTGATTCAATAAGGTGGTTTATTATTCTTACGGAATACTATCTCAAGCTAGCTGTATTTCGTGTCTTAGAACCTCCAAAATCTGTGGGCGCTGGGGTACATTTCCGAATCTTCTACCCATCATATCCCAAACATGCTCTATGGGCGAAAGATCGGGGGATCTGGGCGGCTATGGCAATAGATTCACATGGAACTCTTCAAAAAAGTTTTAACTAACTTGAGCAACATGAGGCCGACCATTATCTCGTTGAAATATGGGATCCATGAGCCGATTAAGGCAAGGGAGTACATACGGCGCCACTACTTCCTGAAGATAACGTTGCACTGACCTACTTCCAAAACGCGTAGTGTACTGTTCGGTGTACATGTCGTTTGACATCAAATTGAGGTTGATGTCTTTCTCCTCAACGTCTTCTAACCCTTCTGCTGCCATCATGTTCACCCAAGCAGAATTGAGATTCACCAGAGAAGATGACCTGATGCCATTCTACATCCCAATGTTGTCGTTCCAGTGCCTACTCTTCTCCGATTTTGGGTATTATCGAACCACGATTGACATCTCATAACAGTATCTGGATTTCTGTTCGTGTTGTTAGCGATTCGGCGTACACGTGCTCTTGGCATTTTAATATTCCTAAACATCGATTTTTGATCACATCAAACAGTTTGTTTTTGCTAAATTAAAAACAAATGCAAAAAACGACTACAATATTATTTGAAAAAAAAACTTTACCAAATTTTAATCATTTACTCCTTACTAAAGCAAGTTTTACCAAAATATTATTTTTAAACATCTTCTGGGTGTTGTGATTTGTTTGTCAGTAAGTATATTTATAACTCTCTCTCTATCAATATATCAATTTTTGGCAAACATTTATTTGCCTTAATAAATTCAAGTTCCATGAGAAACTTTTCCTTGATTATATTTTGATATTTGATAAATCCAGAATGGAGGTTATGATTGGCGTTCAACCCATGGTGGACTGTTGAATTTCGCAGTTTTGTTTTACCCAAAGAAACATGAATCTCGAGCAAAATATAAAAATAAATACCTTTTTAATAATTCATTAAATAAATGCATAATTTTTATGATTTTTTAACACTGTGGCCGTGCCTGTTATTTAGTTTTTTGATTTATTCTCTTTACAAACACCAAATATACGTGTGAAGGATTAAACAACACAAATCTATGTGACAATATCACAAGTATGCCAATGTCATAAAGGGTTTACATCCTGATGCAGCAATAATATGAACCCAAGCTCACCAGATTAAATTAAATAGGTCAGCAACTATGTTCATGGACAGACAAACATTTTAGACACTGAGTATATAAGTGAAAGGCGAATGAATTCCGTTGTTTATTAGAAGACATTAGATGAGAGCAATCTTGAATTAATCATTTTTATACCACCAAACGTCCACTCCACCCTATATTCCAACCATCCTGTATATACGGCTGCCTATGGACCACTCCGTCTTATGTTTCAATCTTCATATAAATGCAACTCCTTCTATCACTTTACTTTGTGATTTTGTTTGCTATAACTAAACACCCTGTGTATAAACGCACCAAATAGCAGTTTTTAGAGTTTGACATGTGTTGTCACTGAATTTTCTATTAGGCCGGGAGAATGTGACAACCAGAAGCACCGTCTTCGCAAAATGGAAAATTTTCATTTAAATAGGTATTTGCCTGGTATACAATCAAAACGAACTTGGTACTCACTGATTTAAGGAGCCGAAATTACTATGCTTTACTACCTATATGCTTCAGATGTACATAGAAAATTTTCAAATTCGCAATTAAAACTTCCAGTGCCTAAAATTCCCGCACTATTACGTTGGAATTAAAATATTTTATGTCCCTTATGTCATTTAGATGAAATTCTTGATAAGAATTTTGGAGTTTTTGGCGATTTTCTGCAAAACTACAAGTTGCACGTTGTAGAAGAGTATATAAGATCACCTAGGGATCTTCCGTAATAGATTAAACGCTAAAGAACTATACACATCCATAAGGAGTTTTGGAAAAATCGACCAATATGTTAGGGATAATGGTCGATTTCCATGCACGCATGTGTTCATTCACAAATTTCATCACTTTATCAATAGAATTCTTTTCCAGAATTTGAAGTTTCACCAATCCGGATATATACTCTATGAAACAAGACCATATTAATTCAAAACGGTTCACCACAGGAGAAGAAATCAGGTAACATACATACAAAAAAAAATACGGGACGAATTGATAACCTCCTCCTTTTTGGAAGTCGGTTAAAAATACAAATACAGTCAAGATGTTGCCCTCTTCATGAAGTTGACTAAAACTAAAAAAATAATAATTTTCAATTAGGTGAAATGCTCCGAACTGAAATAAAAAAAATGAGGTTGTATGCTGGTAATAATAGGAAAAATATTTTCCTTTAAGGAAGAACTGCAACTAAAGATATATATTCCGGAACTGTTAGTTTGTCTGGTTTATAATTCAAATAAAGCAGATGTCATGTCTATAATCGAAAGCAATAGCGCTGAAATACTGTTAATAATAAGATAGGTGAAAGTTATCTCTGAGTCCGAGAAGTCATCATGAAACAAAATTGATGTGTAGGCAGAGCCAACTGAAATATATCAACAATAAATTAATTGATTTAATCGTTGTTTTCTCTTTCTCGGTTCATTAGTACACATTAAACATAAACCGAATTAAATCCCTGACAGTGCAAAAGAAAATAGTCCGGAGATTCTTGCTTTGAAATACAAGCCATAAAAAATTAATAGCATATAGGAAATGTCTGCGATTTTGTACGTACATAAAACTTAGTTGCTTTGTTTGGAAGCAGCAGACAAAAAGGCGCAGTTTGTTGATAGTAATCTTAAGTTAATTTCACGATGTAGATAATAATGTCAGAGATAATTATACTCGCATACCTCACAGCAACCATCGGAATAAAGTAGTGGTGGTTTCGAAGAAATAACATCAATAGATGAATAACTGTTCACTCTACAGGGTGTGGAAGGTAGAGTTTTGATTAGAAGTTTATGGGGATGCACTTGTAGGTGAAATATAAAATTTCGCCATAGCAATAATGAAGATTTTAAATATGCTATAATGTTTTTATTTCTTGGATTTATTAAAAACACAGTCGAACTCCTTATAATTTATTTACACTACTTTAATTTATATTTTCACAACTGTTTACAATTTATTTTGAACAGAATGAATCGTTTCACCAGCTCTCCGTATTTATATATTTCTTGTCGGAACTCTCTAGAAGGTTTCGCTATCATTCGATGAAATTCGATGAATTGCTGTGCATAGAGCCAACATTTTGGATCCCATGAAATATGGATTGAATTCTCGTCGCAATACTATTTTAAAAAAATATTCACTCGTTTATATCGAAATTAGTAACCAAGTCGCGTATTTTGAATAGAACTTGTAATTTTTATTATTAGCAAACTTTTAGCAAGCTTTTTAAGTTGTTACCATCAACAGGAGGCATGTGCATTAGCAGGGAACAGGTTGCTGGAACATAATTTGAGTAAACAATGTAAATAATCCTACATACCAAGTTAAGACTTTTGTTGATGTACAAAATTAATAAAATTGATAACTATTCGGAATAAATAATTACAGGGATCAAAAAATCGTCGCCTAAAAGACTGGAAATCACAGCCTATTGGTTAGATTAGATATAGGGATGCTAGTATCTATTCAATGGAAACAAAAAATGGATCAAAAACTAACATAACATACAGTGGTACCTATAAAAGATCCTGTACAAAAATTAAATAGTTTAAAAGAAGTATTTGAGTCAGGTATTTGTTACCTCCGAAATACGTACGTGTATGAATTCATATGGTGTTCAGCGAACGTAGTAGTTGCTCGTCCGATTTCAAGTTTTACTTTTCATCCAATTTTCCGAAAAGATAAAAAAAATAGTCGTGTATTGGTTTGTTAGTAATCCACGAATGAAATTACAGAATGCTAAAAGAAGGGATAACTTAAAAGGTTGTTTATGGTGACAATAAATTACTGACAGGGCGTTATCCTAGAACAATAGCCTGTGAAGATCGACATTTTAAAATTTTGGCTATACGAAACCGTTTAACTGCGCACAAATTTTGGACAGCCTTTATCTCATTCAAAATTTGTCTTACTTCTCATCTTTGGGCATCGAATGCTGTGGGGCTGAGAACAGTACAACCATTAATGGAACACAGTAGTATTTAAGCAAGAATCCAGATTGTTTTTAGGTATACATACACGAACGAGTAAGGGTGAGAAGGTGGTACAAGTCGTAATTTTTAATTTTCTGTGGAAAGCCATGTGTATCAGACTGTAGAGTTCCCCTGCCCCTCCAACAACGAACTGTTAATGGCAGTAGAGCACATTTGGTCAAAGGACGTAGTTGGAAAACATGTTACCTATGTTAGGATCCTTTGCCATTCATTGTTTCAACATGACACCACAATGCCGCATCTAGTCAAAGTTGTGTGTGACTATTTTGAGTATAATCAAATAGATTTAGCCATTATGATGTCCGGATCTGTATTCCATTGAACATGTGTAGAATCCTCCACAAACTCTGATCTGATTTTACTCATAGGTACAGCTTAGGATGAGATTGCTAAAGGAGGAAATGAGTGTATAGCGTGGCGTAGAGGCTCACAGGAACGTACACTAACAGTCAGGGGAGAATTAAGACCATGGAAGATATGAATGAAAAATAGAGAAACATAGAAACAGCATTATTGAGAATCAACTCAATCTGATGGAAGGAAGGCGTGGCTATAAATGTAAACATGGAGCAAAATGTAGATAAATACAGCTAAAGATTAAAAGAAGTATTAAGGAAGCCAAGGAGGGATGGATACTAGAAAACTGTAAACAAGTAGAAGACTATGAAAGTGGATCTGATGGTTTTAATATGCACAAAAATATTAAGGAAATTACAGATATCAAACAGACAAAACATGCTTCAGTATTAAAAGATAACGATGGTAGAATAACAACTAACATAAAAGACAAGTTATAGAGACGGACGGAATATATAGAAGAATTGTTTATAGTGGTAGACATAAGTTCCCCACAGTGACAATGTTGGACTGGACTAGGAACAAGGGAGACTTTGTTCGGAATCAATGTGTTGATACAGAAAAGCGTATACCTGAATCACGATCTTTATTTGTGATTTTTGAGAAAGATTTCGATAATGTTTGATTTTATGAGAAACTATAATTATCTCAAAAATAATATCGCAGACGGGCAATTAACATAATAACTAATTGGACTGGAATCAAATAGCAAAGGTCAAAGTTGAAAAATAACTAACCGAAGAAATTAAAACTTGTTGAGACGTTTGCCAATGTTGTGTTCTTCCTCTGCTCGTAGTCAGTGTACAGGGCGTCCACATGTCAAGAAGCTTTGGCAGAGCAAAGAGCTGGAATCATAATTAACGGTGAATTTATTAATAATATACGCTATACGGAATACGCACCTCTAATAGCATCGAGTATTACTCAGTTGCAACATTTTTACTAGAAAATGTATACACTAAAAAGACACAATTAATGATAATCACAAAGAAACAGAAAGTGGCTAATATAACATTCTTTGATACACAGATTGAAAGAGTTAAGTCACACAAATATCTGGGAGCATGGGCCAGCAAGACAAATGAACAAACCAGAGAAATAAAAGAAAGAGTAGAAATGCAGCCCACAGGTGTTTGTTAGGCTCAAAATATTTTTATATCACGGAGATATTGGTTTGCGCATGCTACGATGTTATGTTTTCTCCACATTGTTGTACGGTATGGAGGCATGGAATTTAAAAGATACAATGTTAAAAACATTGAAGCTAGATGCTACAGAAAGATATGGACGCAGCGAATAACTAATAGAGATATACTTTTGAGAGTGGGAAAAGAGTTCGAAGTAATCGAAACTATGAAAAGAAGAAAGTTCGAAAATCTCGGCCAGGTGATCAGAGGTGAAAAATGTTATTTACTGAACGTTATTATGAAGGGTAAAATCAAAGTAAAAAGATGTATAGGACGTAGAAGAACTTTCTGGCTGTGTAGCTGACGGAGTGATTCAGTTCCAAGGAATTGTTTAGAGCTGCGATTAATAGAGTAAAAATAGGAGACGGAACTGACAGAAGAAGTAGGAGGCTCAAATATTTATTAACTTATGTCAGGTTGGACCGGTCCAATTCTCCAATTCTCGACACGTTTTGGTCCTTCATTCAAATCAAAACAATACATATCTACACAAACATTTATTGTAATCAAGTAATTATTACTGGGTGTTCTCATTTCTGTGTCACTTAGTATCTTTGCAAGCAAATAATTCTACATTCTACTACATTGCGTTTACTTTTGAAGCGATTGTGTTACTGGCATTTTCAAAACTCATTTACATTTACGACAACATCATTCACTGTACTTTTATATTTACAGTCGTAACAATTTTTTTTATTGTTTAATATGTAATAGTATTAATGATGGGAGAGATGATCGCAAATTATCTTCTTGTCTGCGTTACATCATACGACCGTATAATCGGCATTCACTAATTAAATAGAATTCAGAATTTGTTCATGCTCTGATAAATTTTAAGTATTCTTGTGTTTCTGCCATTATTCAGTCATCACTGTGATTATTATTATGTTTTGGTGAATATATTCATTCATATTTGCTCTCGATGGCAGACTATTATAATCAGCGTAACAGTACAATTTAATTAATTTAAATTAGTATCCGGAATTTGGTAGTTATTGTTATATTAAGAGTTTTTTGTTTCTTACTAATTGGACCGAGTATAATCTTCGGATCTGTTAAGAAACATTTTCTCCCTCTTCAATAAAGGTCTCTGGATTATGATTCTGCATCTTGCCAGAGTCGAAAGTCGATCAAAAATTGTTACACATTATTTTCAACATTTCCAGTTGTTTCGTTTAGAACATTCTGAATAAAATTGTTCTCATTCAAGTTTTCTCTAAAGTCAATAGTTCTGGAGATAATTTTTTTATCTTTGAAAAAAAGGTAAAAATGGTTGGTTTCAACCCCGGAAAATCCTAATGACATTAGATATTCTCTAAATATCCATTAACAAAATGCTGAAGACTTTGGGGCGATTACTGTATTGCAACCATTTGTTTTATAATCGTTAATTATCGTTGCTTACCGATACCTCAACCTCTATACAACTTCTGTCATTGTCCACTCAATGAAGGCAATAAACGGTGAAGCTGTATAATTTTACCGATTTCCATGCATACTTACCCCCTACATCAATGTTCTTTGAATATAAGTCGGAAAATCGATAGACTGACTAATTTTAAGCATTTTTTTGAGTTTTTTTCCTCAATACTTTTCGATTTATTCATAAATGAAAATGTAAAATCGTTCATTACATTTATGTTTTTGTTGGGCAATAACACCACAATCGAAATAAAACAACGTATATCTATATATAAATAGGCTAAGACAAAACGATTAGGTACCATTTTCTCCTCTGTTTCTCAACCGATTTTCTTCATTTTTGTTTTGTTTAGTAGCTACTGACGACCTTCAGTGCAGAATGCTAATCTTAATTTATAATATTGGTTCATTCATTAAATAAAATATAATAAAAATTCATTATTTATGTCAATAATGTCAATGCCAAACAAATGAATGTGCCGCGTGCCGCTGCCGCCAGACTCAAACCATTGAAATATAGACAGACCAATGCTATTATATACTTAGAGCATGTACTTCTGAAGGTGGCATGCAAGCGTTGTTATTGTTTAGTGGGTAAAATAATCGTTGAATATCATAATTATACAGGGCGATTCCAGATATGTTAGAAATAATGTTTTTAATGGGTGGTACATAAGCAGTTGCATGTTTAGGATGTTTAAAATATAGAGTAGAGTGCAATTATAACTAATAAAATAATTATATAGAGAAGCCCATTAGCGGTTGAATTTACAGGGTTTTTGGAATAGAAGGTGCAGTAAAATTACAGTTATACAGGGTGGTGCAAAAAATGTTATACATAGATGCATATACAGGGTGGCGGAAATGGAAATGCAACATTTCGTAACCCATAAGCAGTTGTATATATAGTTAAGATGAAATATAGGGTAAGAGGAATTATAGATATACAGGATGGTGATAAAAAATGTTAGAATAGGAATTGATTTATAGAGTAGACCACGAAGAGTTCCATATATATAATAAATGAAATATAGGTCGGAGTAGAATTATAGTTACAGAAGATAATTAAAAATTTCATAAACAAAAAGAGTAAATATGGATCATAGGCAGTGGCATATACAGAATGGTGTTTACCCGGTGGTTGAAAAATGTTAAAAAATATTATGCGTGGTCTATAAGCAGTTGCATATACAGGGTGGTGGAAATATGGAATTATTATAATGAGGATTTTAATAAATGTTCGAGAATTGAGTGCAATTATAGCTATACAGGGGTGCTGGAAAAAATAAATATGTAGGGTAGCCCATTAGCAGTTGAATTGTTGTCATATTAAATTAAGAATTACGAATTTGAACACAAATAAATTAAATCTATGAATTATATCTGAAAAAAACTGGAATTTCGTTACTTATTTGTAGAAGCGAGATGTAAGACCGACATCTAGGATTTTCGAGGAAACTATCACACAGAGGTTCCGAATCTGGATCCGTTCTGTGTAATTGCTGTTCTCCCTAAAGTCCTAGGATAGAATGTCACGATAAAATTTTCATGTTACCTAACCTGCCAGAGATATTGACACAATTGGTCGAATTTCGACCACTGGGCGACAGCTAGTTGAAGGAAAACCAAACGTTTCAAAGTCTGTTCTGACTTCGTTGTCAATGGCTTTATATTTATTGATGTAAATTGCAAAATAAAAATTTGATCTATTTTATTTTGCAATTTAGATCAATAAATATAACGCCATTGACAACGAAGTCAGAATAGACTTTTAAACATTTGGTTTTCCTTCAATATACGTCGTTTTATTTCGATTGTGGTGTTATTGCCCAAAAAAAAACATAAAAGTAATCAAGAATATGCCACAAACAACGTTTAGAATACATTTAAAATTTTTCAACTAAAAAACCCACGTTTTCAAATGATTTTTCGCAAATAGCAAAAACTAAGCATTTTATCTAAAAATTATTTAAAGCAAAAATGTAAGTTGTAAAAAAAACAAAAAGAGTGGTGGATTTATGATCTCTGTAGACTTAATACAGACGAAGATATAGCTTGTTAAAGGTTGATTCTTATTCGTCAAAGGCCAAAATTGCAAGTTTCAACATGACATTAGACTTATAAAACCTTATATGAAGAGCTTAAAAAACATTTATTTGTTTTTTTTATGAAAGTATATAGCCTCAAAACTAAGCGAGTTATTACCAAAATAATATTAGACCTTATTTTTTTTCGACTCAAAAAATGTGAAAATCAGCCTCCGTAATTAGCAACACCCCAATAGAAAATAATTGTTGCCTCTTTATAATTCCGTTTACTTATGTACTTGCAATCTGGTCAAGAAATTTGAACAGATTAGAGTACTTAAACTTTTGAAAAAGTTGACCTTAAAATTGAAAGAGTATTTTTGGAATTATGTGAAAAATTGCCTTTTTTCAAAATAACTTAAAAACTACGAATGATACGCAAATTTTGTAGAGTATAAAATTGTAGGTTTTTTTCTGAAAATTTTGCGCCCATTAATAGTTTTTAAGTTATTTTGAAAATCGCAAATTTTCAGAAAATCATCCGTTCAAATTTTTTGACCATATTCCGACTTCCTAAATAAAGGAAATTATAAAGTGGTAACAATTATTTTCAATTGGGGTCCTAATCAGTGGATGATTTTCACATTTTTTGACCCCTAAAAATAGAGACTAATATTATTTTGGTAATAACTCGCTTTGTTTTGAGACTAGAGTTTGAGAAAAAAAACGAAAATAAACGTTTTTTTAAACACTTCGTAAAAAGTTCTATAATGCCTCCTTGAAAAATGCAGTGCTTTTTCCTTATGTCACGTTGAAACTTGCAATTTTGGCGTTTGATGAATAAGAATCAACCTTCGACAAGCTATAACATCGTTTGTATTGAGTCTACAGAAATCATAAACCCACCTTTCTTTTTGTTTTTCACAAGCTACATTTTTGATTAGAATACTTTTTTCGATATTTGTGTTATTCGCAAAAAAAACATTTAAAAACGTAGGTTTTTTCGTTGAAAATTTGACACTTTCAATGACGAACAAGTCGAAAAGTATTGACGAAAAAAACTAAAGAAAAAATGAAAAATTCGTCACTCCACCCGGTGAAGGTATGGCATCCAGCCACAACCGGCACAGGTTCAACATTGAAGTAAGAGGTAAGGAGAACCTACCGTCAAATTTTTATGCAAATCTGTGCTATTTGGCAAAACTATAAAGTAATTCGGTCATTGACTGGCGTTTCTTCTTATCTGTAAGTATTTGCTTATTGGTTACCATTTTGATAAAGAAAGAATTATATAAGCAATAATTTCAGTTTTTTATCATTTATTCGGAAAATTATATTCATCTCAAACTTGAAAATTGTTCACGATATTAAGTGTTAATTAGTAATTAACAATATATTAGTAATACATCGAGCGTTGCGAACGTCATTTTAGCCAAAGTAATTCGAGGTAAAATTAATATGATAGGAAGAAAAAAATGACGAAGTTACTATATTTTCCTATTTATTGTTGGCAAAATACATCAATATATTCATTCACCTCATGACGAGAGCAGATTTAAAGCTTTTGTGAGATTAACGATGGAATTCAAAAAAAACTTCAAGGAACGTGTTGCATTGTCTATCAGACTAACGTGAATATACAGTGAGAACGCCTGGGTTGGAACAAATTCATTTAAAATTCCGGTGTTGTTTTTTTGGAAAAATCCTCGGACACGTCGGTTTTTTTTTGGACTGCGGTTTTGTGATGATAAACTCATTTATACAAGGTGGGCCAGAAACAAATTGCGACCATCAACTTCATTTTTTCAAATGGAAACATTTGTTTTATATTTTACTATTGAATTCTGCATTGAATTCTAAGTATTTTTTATGTACCTATACCGAAAATTAACAGTTCTTAAATAATTACATTTATTTCAAAACTGACGGAAAAAAACATCAACATATCAAATTAAATATTCAAATTGTTGACCATTAACTTCCTGGAATACCTAAGACGGTTTTCAAATTCTCGTAACACTTCATTTGGCGTTTTTGGCAGGATTCGTTGTATTTCCGCCATAATTCTATTCTTTAATTCCTCGCTATTTTCCGGCTTATTGAAGTAGACTTTCGATTTCACGTAACCCCAAAGATAAAAATCTAACGGGCTTAGTTCTGGAGACCGAGCTTACCATTCGTTATTACCTCTCCTTTCGATCCATCTATTCCTTTGGGAAAATATTGTCAAGATAATCTCGCACTGAATCTTGCACTGTTCGCGAATAGTGCGGGGGCGCTCCATTCTGTTGAAACATACCATTCGGGTAAAAGTCTGTTAAACAGGGATTATGTCATTTTGTAATAGGTCTAAATACTTTTCCGAGTTAAGTGTTCCCTCAATAAAGAAGGAACCACTCTGTATGACTTTCCATAATCCAATGTGGGTTTTCTGATGCCCAATATCGAAAATTTTGCCTGTTTACTGAACCATTTAAACAAAATGTTGCCTCGTCGGAAAAAACTATCTTACTTTTAAAAGTACGGCTTGACATTGCATCTATCCATCATTATTTCGCAAAATTCTACTCTCCGGTCCAAATCATCTTCAGTAAGTTCCTGAACTAAATGAACTTTGTATTGATGTCATTTATTTCTATGCAAGCATTTTAGAACAGCAGATTTACTTATTGACTGTTCTGCGGCTATTTGTCTAGTGGATTTGTGACAATTTTCTTGTAAATCGAGCAAAACATTTAATTGTGTGTCTTCTGGAAGATGGTTGGTTTTGTAATTGTCTCTTACGTGGCCAAATTCTAGAAACTTTTTTAGAGGATTACATTTCTTCTAGTTAAAGACCCATTCATGGCGTACTGAAGAGGGGGGGAGCTGCTAGACATGAAAAACCTACCATGAGCCCCCCCGACCATTTTTCTAATTTGCCCCTTCCTAAACCAAAAGCTTGATACGCCCCTGGACCCATTCATTTCAGAGTAACGATAAATTGTTGTTATCCTTCACTTTTTTATGTAGTCACATCACGTTCTACGTTCTATCTGAAAAATTACTATTAAACAAAAACTTGGCATTATTAAAGGTGTTTTAATAAATCATTTAAACTTATTAGTACTATTGATGAATGTATGATATATAACGGATAAAATATATGTCTACCCTGTCATGATTGCACTGGTGAAATTTAAATTTTATTTTTTGCATTTAATTTTGAATCCTGTTAATTTAAACAAATTTATGGGTAACGATTTAACTTTTAAATTTTATTAACTCCGGTACTTTTTTTTGCTTAATTACCCGTAGTATATTATTAATATATTCATGACGTATCCATGACTTATTATTAAAATTTCACTTTAAAAATTATTTAAAAATCTGTAGGTGAGAGTATAGCAAAAAGCTAAATGAATACTTAATAACACTGTTAATAATTCTAATTGATCCCAGTAATACGTTTATCCTACATAATTTTATAGACACTTTTATTTTTCATGTGGTGAATGGTTTTGGGCACAAATATCAAATAATAGTGATTGACATTGTCAATTAAAAATGTTAACTTGCACAACATAGTATTATTCATTTCGATTTTTACTTTTATTTCTTTTCTCAAAAAAAAAAAATTACAAACACCCTGTACGATATACTTTCATGGCAAATCTTGACATTTAAACTAGATATTTATGATGAAAATTTGACATTTACCATGATGATTACAGTTTTTTTGCATATATTTTTCCGATTTTCAGCAAAATGGTAAGTTTTACGTTATAGAAAAATATACAACATATCTTTGTAGAATACAATTTATAATATTCAAATTTGCGTGAGCAGTTTTAGAGAAAACAGTGAAGATTCATTGAAAATCGCTGAAATCTAGGCTCTTACTTATTTTTTTTTCTGATTTTCTAGAAAACCGTAAATCTCACGTTATAGACAATTATATGGAACCTTTCTGTAATGTTTCTTAATATAATGCAGTTTAAATCATCAAAATTTCCCAAGCCGTTTTTAAATAATCGCTCGACATACATAAAAAAAGTTGCATACGAATTGATAACCTCTTCCTTTTTGGAAGTCGGTTAAAAATTAAACGAATCTGTCTGATCTTTGTTAAATCAGCGTTTATATTTATTAGTGTTGCAAATAATTTATACCCACATTTTTTTGAAAAATTATTAGTTTATTGATATTTCTGGAGTTATTTGGATATTAAAACATCCAAAACAATGTTTTTTTGCTTGTATTGTGAAAAGTGATGAAGCGATTATAATGTCGTCGATGAAAAAGTTGTAGAGAAGCGGGAAATCTTCAAAATAGGTTTTTACAAATATTGATTGAGGACTTATCCCAGAAACAGCCTAATGAATAGGTAAAATTGATTATTTCTTCAAAAATTCATAACTTTATCGTAATAAAAGTTGTAAAATTAATCTTCATTTGCCTTAAGCTATATGACGTTAAAATTAATTGGGCTCAAGATCCATATTGTGAGGTGCCGTATTAACCACTACTGTTTGATTGGTATATACAAAATAATTTTGAAAACATATAAAATGCGCTTCCCTTTGTAAACCTTGAATTTTCGTTAAAGTGCCACAAAATACATTAATAATGCCATTACCATAAATGAGCTCCCCTTACTTTTCGTCAGAGGTCATGACATTGGCAGACTTAACCAGGGGAAAATAATATTTTAATAACAATAAATAGTATTCTGGTAACAATTAAACCAATAAATCAATGGAATCTCGATCAGACTGGCCTGGTTAATACCGTGCGTTTTGCAAAATAACTCCTTAAATTATTTAATTTGCAGTTGTTCAAACACAAATTAATATTTTGACAAAGATTAATGTTTCCCTTTTCATTACCAGAAAGGTATCAATTTCAGAAAAAAATTTACTGTTTACAAATTTTTCTGACGTTTCTCGGTGAAAAATGATCCAGTCAGATCTTATGAACGCTCATTAAGAAGGATTTCTGAGCATTTAGAACTTTTCCATTGATGCCATAACGATGCCTCTGTTAGTTTTCATAATATAAGCCAAAAAGAAAACAAAAGAAATCCGTATTTTTGCTGTTTTTTATTATTTAAATAATTTATTTCTTAGAATTTTATTTTGAGATCTTTTAAATTATTTCCTATCATATATTACTGAAACGATGGTAAAACCGAAATGATGCTAAATTTTATGTCCCAAAATGACTTCAATTTTGCCTTCTTACGTAGATATATGAACACTAAAGTGCACTTTTTTGCAGCTAAAGTAAAATAAAAGGAGACATTTTCTGTCGGTTTTGTCAAATGTTGGTAGGTTCTAGGAGTTGATCTGCTGGAAAAAAATCTATGACTAGTTTTCGAGATACAGGGTGTTATACATCGAGAATGCCTAATTTTTTATATCGGGTTTCTCATAATATAATGTTTAATGTATGTATTTTACAATTTTTGTTATGTCGTAGCTTAATTGGACCTTTTCCGATATTGCCTTATTTTTTAGCAACATTTATTATTTTATAACCTCGTTTACTTTTGAATAGAATAAAATAACTTGTTTTCTAAATATGTATATGTCTTAAGAAAGTTTTGAATATGATTTCAATTTAGGTGGATCCACTATATTCTAAACGATTTGAGGATTATTCTTTTTAGGTCTTAATAATATTGACATTCATTTAATAGACTCTTCTCCGCGGCATATTATACAGTTTTAAGTTATGCAGCATAATAGGGACGCAACAGTTTGACTTGTTATTAAAAGTGTACTTCACTTTTCAACATAATGTCAAATCTAGTATGCAATTTGAAAAACTGACATGAATATTTAGTAGGTATATAATTTTTACTGATTTGGCATAATTTGATGCATTTTATAATTCTTATTTCTTTGATTTGAGATATATTTAAAATAAAGGTACCTCACTTTTAAACAAACATGATATGTTTTTTAAACCTAGTATATAGTTCGAAAAGTTACATACTACTTTTTATACATTTTTTAGTGCAATTCTAATTCTAAGATAACAATTTTAGGTATTAATCGAAATTCCTATTTGCTGACAAACCTCGTCTACAGTTAAAAAAGTATGTAATCATGTAATGATTACCATATATTTTTAGACCCTGCAATTTTTTTTAAGTCACTTTGTAGGTACAGACTAATTGAAAATCTACACCTTGAAGGAGATTAACTGACATTATACTCGAAGTTCCGACCAGAAACATTTCCATGTTTTTTTTTAATATCAGCACTTTCACCAAAGCTTACTATATGTATAAGACTAATGTACGACCCAAACGCAAAAGGTGTTCAAAGTGGTCAATATTATCATTCTTCATTTTATAATGTTTGGGTAGCTGGAAGAATAGAATGAATACATAGATTTATGAAAAACATCTTCAACGATTTTTTTATCTATTCTCACAGCTACCGCAACTTTTGGAGCATGAATGATATTTAGCAATCCATACCCTTTTTTGCTATTAATATTATTTATAGAGATGTTTTTCTATCGATTCGTCCTCTCCACCAAAGGTCGGTAACTTCAAAAGCGAGACTTGATGCAAGAGGTTGATGGTTTGGGTCGTTCGCTTGTACAGAATTTCAGCAACTGCCGGCCAAAAGTATTAATAATACAGTAAAAAGTAAAAACAATAAAAAATAAATCTGCAAACACCGAAAGGAAGCAAGCAGACCACATAATTCAGTCACTGGAAGTTTTGAAGTGGTACCTATAACATTTAACAACCTTAAAATGCTACATTTTTAAATGCTCTTAAATTTGCTCTATTTATTGACTGGTAGATTTAAAGACTAAAATTATCAAGGTTGGTGGTCGCCCGCATTTACCATGGACGTCGTAAAATGAACAATTATATTAGTATAAATATTGGTATTGTTGAAAGTGTTTTAATAAAAATCGTTTAAATTAGTCGTCATAATAACGTATAAAAAATATGCCTACCTTGTGATGGTGAAATTTACATTTCAATTCGAATTCTGTTAATTTTATGTTTATGAGAAACGATTAAACTTTATTTATTTCCGGCAGAGGTTTTTTTTACTTAATAGTCCGTAGTAAATTATTGATATTATCATACTGATCCATGGTTTATTATTAAAATTTCACTTAAATAACAAAACTCATTAAAAATCTCGAGGTGAGAATATAGTACATGAGCTGAAAGAACTGTTTATAACACTGTTAAACCCAAAGTTTATGACTGAAATATTTTTTTGTGCAGAATTTAATATACACGCATATTTGTGCAGAGTAGTTTTGACGACCATTTATTTATATACTGATTTAACGGGTAAAAAAGCTTTACAATATTAGAATACATTAGTCTGACCAGTTAATAGCATTATAAAAATCATGGTAATGAATATATTTACAAGGAAACTGTAACTAATAAATTAAAAGACACTGTAGCTAGCAGAATAATTTTACAATATGGGCTATAAAGATATTACAATAAGCAGATTAGATATTGTAAGTATAATTGATGATTATTTCATCCTACTACGCATGCTCAAACTAGTGATGGGTATAATCGAATGATATTAATAATCGAAGATTCCTACTCGGGTGATTTTAATAATCGAATGATCGCTCGAATGACCCATCACGTTTATGATTCTAACGGTTCTCGCTTGTTTTATTATCAGATCCGTAACCCTTGTACATGCCCTATGTGTGAACATTTCAATTTAGGCAAAATTATACTATTAAATTTTCCAGAAGTATTCATTTAATTTAAAATTTATTTGTGAAGGAACTGTTATTAATAATTATTTCGTATTGCAGTAATTGCACCGTACCCTGAAAATACAGTATTTACATATTTCTTCTGTCCAATGAAAGACGTAAACGAGCTACTGCATAAGAGCGAGAACCCAGAACGAACGATAATGTCTCTATATGAACCTCCAAATGGCAGAAAAGCACTTCTCGATTCGCAAGGAAATCAATCATTCGGATTATAACTCAAATACAACATCTCTCGATCTGTGGTATCTCTCGTCCTGATAGCTCGTCATTCAGTGAATGTTTCGAGATAAATAATTGATTATTGAAGCGAAAGCTTCTTATCGGGGGCCCACATGTACATATATGAAAATAGATCAGCAAGGGAATGAATTGGATAACTTGAGATTTCGTATGTTTTGTCACCGACACCACACACTTGAAATACCTATACATTTCAGTTCACTGTGTAAGATACAGAGACCAGGAAAAATAGCTTATGAGTTTCTTCTTTTATAGAATATCAATAATATAGGAAAAACTAAGCTATTAAGACGTTCTTGAGTAGATGATACCCACAAATGATTTGAATTAATTTTACCTTTCGTCTATACAATTGGTTACCATTAATGTTAAATATATTCTTAACATCATTTCAACATTCGGAAATGATTTTCTGACATTTTTCTTAATATCAACTGAAACAACGGATGACATTGACAATATACACACTAGAATTCTCAAAACATTCTCAATCATATTCCTCAACTTTTGTCTGAAGTAACTGAAGTAACGAACAAGAAACATGGCCAAATATACTAAAAAATGCTGAAATAATTCCAATACACAAATCTGGTGATATCCAATATCTCATATCTCTAGCGTCGGTAAAAATTTTAGAAAAATTATTGCTACAAGATTTTTTAATTTCACCAGTTACATAAAGAAATATCGAAACATCAATATGGATTTCTTAAAAATCTTGATACCAAAAATGCCCTAAGCTATATCACAAACATAATATGTAATAGTTTAGTTAAAAACAAACCAACTGTAATAACCTTTTTAGTTTTAGCGTAAGCATTTGACACGGTATAAAATTCTCTACTTTTGGAAAAACTACCTTGACAACAGACAACAAAGGTGTTCCACAACAATTCTTGCCCCTTACTCTTTTTAATATTTCTGAATAATCTCCTAGAGAGTATGGAACTATCGGGTTTTAAGCTGATGATACTGCTACTATATTTACAGCAAAGACGTGGTCAGAAGTAGTATCTAAAATGAATATATTACTTAAAAATATTTCCTCGTGGCTACTAGACAATAAATTATATCTTAACATTGATAAAAGGGTACGTATTTCTTTTGGTAACTATTGTGACAGCGTGCTTGACTGCTGTGAAATACAAATAAATGAGTAGATAATGTTAAATACAAGTAGCTTGCTGTAATTATTGACTATAACATGAAATGGATCAAGCACATTGTGTATGTCATAAAAAACTAGGTATCTAGTCTTTATTTCTAAGAAACTCTTGTTATAAAGGGTGTTTTTTTAAAGGTATAGAACTTTGAAATGGAATAAAACAAGGATTTTTTTTTAAATTGACATGAAATTTACTTTATTCCAAAGATAATCTTCTAGCATTATAATTTGAGTATGACTTCTGGCATATGTCTGCCACGGCTGGCTCGGACGTAGTCTAATCGGGAGGTCCAATTTTCGATGACTGTTTCCAACATTTGGGGCCGTTTATCGGCAATAATGCGGCGAATGTCGTCCTTCAAGGGGTCAATCGTTTCGGGCTTATCGGTGTAGACGAGCGACTTCACGTATCCCCTCAGCAAATAGTCAAGCGGCGTTAAATCGCACGATCTTGGAGGCCAATTCACGAGTCCGAAACGTGAAACTATGTGGTTACCAAACGTTTCTTTCAATAAATCAATTGTGGCACGAACTGTGCCCCGTCTTGTTGAAACCACAGCTCCTGTGCATCATGATTGTTTAATTGATGAACGAAAAAGTTAGTAATCATGGCTCTATAGCGATCACCATTGACTGTAACGTTCTGTCCAGCATCGTTTTTAAAGAAATACGGACCAATTATTCCACCAGTACATAAAGCACACGAAACAGTCAGTTTTCCTGAATGTAACGGTGTCTCAATACGAACTTGAGGATTATCATCACTCCAAATACGGCAGTTTTGTTTATTGACGTATCCATTCAACCAAAAGTGAGCTTCATCGTTAAACAAAATTCGCTTATGAAAATCGGGATCAACGGCAATCTTGTTATGGGCCCATTCACCGAATGTACGACTTGCTAGGTGATCGTGTGAGTTGAATTTTGTAAGCACGCAAACCAAGATCTTTCCGCAAAATCTTCCATAAAGTGGATGGACACATCCAATTCCTGTGCACGATGGCGGATAGACTGATTCGGGTTTGCCTCTACCCTACGCCCTACAGCAGCAAAGGATTCTTCTGTACGCACTGTACGACATCTCTGTGGATGCGTATTATCATTTAGAGTAAACGTGGTGCGAAAACGTTGCATAGTTAATCGAATTAATTGCTCTGATGGACGATTATGCTGACCGTAAAATGGACGTAGGGCGCGATACATATTTCGAACAAAACCATGATTTTCAAAATAAATTGGCACAATTTGGAAGCGTTGTTCAGGCGTCAGGCTATTCATGATGAAATGCCAAACCAAACTAAACATAAATGACTGGCCAGCAGACAAGATGGCCGCCGGTTAAAAGAGTGTTTTTTTACAGTGTCGCCTCATATGGCATTGTTGCCTTGGGTGGAGCGTATAATAATCCTTTGTCACAACTGCCGAATTTAGAATAAGGAATAGAATTCTAAAAGTAATTAGTAAAAAGAAGACTTAATTGATAAATGTCCACTAAACATAAAAGAACAATTTGCATTTGATTCCTTACTATATCATTATCCAACACTAAAACATAAATTTTCTAATTCAGTGATTCCAATTACAAGAAACAAGAGTATTATCTTACTAAAAACCTATAAAAAAAATATTGAGAAGAGACTACCCTGAGATTTAATGAATTACCAAACGAACTTAAAATGCTAACTAATAATAAATATAATGAAAATAAAATCAAAAGATGAATAAAATACAATGTAAAATAGGCGATTAATGTATAAATTACACCTTATTTTAATAACGAATTATCATAGTATGACATAGAAAGATATAATAATCTAAAGAAATCAGTTTTATTCTTATACCCTGCAAGTTTATGTTTTAATGCTAATTTTACGCTTATTTTTACTGTTTCGATTTAATATAAATTTTAGTATACCAGTTCCTATGTACACTTACAGGTACTTGTGTGTATAAATAGTGTCTATTTTGAATTTTCTTGCAGAGCTTTGATAATTTTCTCATTATATGATACCAAATTTTGTTGTCGGGGTGAATTTAGTCAACACAAAAGTATGCTGACATTGGTAATTAAAAATCATTCCTCATTGTCTCATATGATTATTCATTTAGAATGTTGTGATGTTCTTATCTTTATTCTCCGATTGCCTTGGCGCCGAGCACAAAGACTTTAACAACTGTGATAAAATTAAACCAGTCTATTTCATCTGTGATAAATGAAAACGATTACATAGCTTTTTTCGTCTATAACCTTGTTATAAGCTTTAGAGGAGAAGTTTCTTAACTGTAGTTGTTTCGAATCAAGTATTCTATAAACGTGAATTTTTCGAGACACGTGAAACTGTTAGAATAGTTTGTTAACTTCTCTTGTTTTATTTAATTCGAAATATCAAACTTCAAATTTCGTGCAATTTTGGTTATTTCCAATTAATAAAAGACAAATTAAGTAGGTCGCCATCTCAACTTAAAATATTCTACAAAATGGTCTGCTTTGGGTTTAGTAGGTACCTGGCGCTTTTTGGCCCTTTGTCAATCAAAAACATCACCCTTCAGGCATTCCCGAAATAATGTTTTACTATGATGAACACTACTTTTGGAACAGCCTTTAATATTTCAATTGTAACGTTATCAGAAAATGATATTTTCGAATCCTATAAATGCTTTAAATATCTAGTACTGGGCATAATATAAGTTCCATCTCCTTGTTTAGGGATTGTCAGCTTCTCTTTTTTCATTATAAATACTTAATTTACTGCTAGAAACAAGGATGTAGGATTTTATCCTGTTTCCTTGATATGTCAAGAACAAAATCTATCGCCAAGGTATTTAAGATGTATTATATTCGGGTTTGTCCTATTGACTTTAGCCAGAATAGATCAGCAGTCACCAATTTGTCTCTTCTAATTCACAGTTGTAGTTAGATGTGAGCTCTATTGTTTTCAGCGAGGTATTTGAAAAGCTCATCATCACATGATTAATGCTTCACTGACTCGATGTATTCGCTAACAGTATGCTGGTTGTAAGGTTTAGGTATAAACCAAATACTCCACTCTTTGCACATACAATCTGAAAATCTATCTTAAAGTTCATTGAATCAACGATAGCTAGCAGCTATGACCGTTTGAACATTTTACCACGTGGTAGCAGCAATAATTTCTGTATGAACATCTGCAATCTATTTTTAACCGACTTCCAAAAAGGAGGAGGTTACAAGTATCAATTCGTCGCGTTTTTTTTTTACTTTTTTTTGTATGTATGTTACCTGATTTCTTCTCCTGTGGTCAACCGTTTTGAATGAATATGGTCTTGTTTAATAAGAGTATATATCCGGATTGGTGAATTTTCAAATTTTGGAAAAGAATTATATTGGCAAAGTGATGAAATTTGTGAATGAACAGATGCGTGCATGGAAATCGACCAATATCCCTAATATTTTAGTCGATTTTTCGATAACTCCTTATGGATATATATGTATATGTAGGTGATCTCATATACTTTTCTGCGACGTGCAGTTTTGCAGAAAATCACCGAAAATTACAAAATTCTTATCAAAAATTTCATCGAAATGACATAACGGGAATTTTAGGCACTGGAAGTTTTAATTGTGAATTTGAAAATTTTCTGTTTACATCTCAAGCATATAAGTAGTAAAGCATAGTATTTTCGGCTCCTTAAATCAATGAGTACCAAGTTCGTTTTGTTTGTATACCAGGCAAATATCTATTTAAATGCAAATTTTTCCATTTTGGGAAGACGGTGCTTTTGGTTGTCACATTCTCCCGGCCTAATAAAGAATTCAGTGACAACACATGTCAAACTTTAAACTGCTATTTGGTGCGTTTATTTACAGGGTGTTTAGTTACAGCAAACAAAATCACAAAGTAAAGTGATAGAAGGAGTTGCATTTATATGATGATTGAAATATAGGACGTGAAATTAAAATTATATAGGGTGATTAAAAAACTGTTATGTAGAGGATGGCTGAAATATATGCTGGAGTTGAATTATATTTATACAGTGTGATTAAAAAATTATTTCTTTTATAGCCCATAAGAAGTTGCATAAAGTGTGGACAGGAATTAATGTTCCACAGAGGGATAATATAAAATGTTAAATATGAAATAATTTATGGGGTAGCCCACAAGGAGTTATATACTATGGTTGAAATATAGGACGGATTTGACTCCGTAAATGTGGGATGGATTCTACTCCGTCCTATAGTTTACACAAGGCAGCTTACATGGTTGGTACATAGGGCGGAGTGGATTTATCTATAGTTATACAGAGTTGTCAAAAAAAGTTGAAAAAAGGTTACATGGCGTGGTCCATAAGGCATAAATATATTTTGGGCTTATTAAGGATTTTAGATTTGCTTGGCACCGGCTTCAAAATATACTAGATTGGTAGGTAATTAATTTGTACAGAATGAGCACCTTTTAATGTTTACAGTTTTTACTTCCTGGGTAGGTACCTAACAACATTGAATGTTTTATTTATTTGCTAGAGTTGTATTTTGTTATAATTATTTTTATCTTTTTAGTTATATATATTTTTAATGTTTTATATTAAAGCAAGGTTTACTCCTTAAAGATGCCAGTTTGTTTGTTAAACTGATTTCGAATGTAAGACATAAAGGTTTTATGTTAGGGTGAAAGACTTTGTCTTCATACATCCAAAGCAAAGAGTTTTCCAGCCGTTTCTATTTAACACTACATTCTACAAACATTTATCTTTCTTCTTCAGTACTAATAAAGGTTTATCAGGAAGTGGCATAAATATGGAATTACAAGAAACAATACAAATGATAATTTTTTTCATTTACAAAATAATATTCGGTATTTTCACTTGAAAACGAATTACTAACAGATTTTTTGCATCATTCTTCAGTTTAAAGAAAAATACTGAAAATGTTCTGAAAATTCTTGAAGTACAAAAAACCACTATTCGAATCTGAAGAAGATTTATTATAACTTTTCCTTCAAAGCACCATCTTGTATGTTTATCGCTTTAATGAATACATATCTGAGGTCAGAACTAGACACCTACCCTTCATTTTTGAAAAATGCTGAAAACTGAAATAGAGAAAATTGCAAGAGACTTTAAAAAAAAATCTGTGTGCAGCTGAATTAAATTAAGATCTCTATATATATATTTTTGAGGTCGCTGAATCCAAAACCGAGTTTAATTTCAGAGTCAGGATCATTTCAAGGTCAAACCTCTAATCTGGGACCTATGCCTATACCTATGCGTTCTTGGCGTTGTTGAATTTAAATCAGAGGTCCATTTGACTCAATAAGTATAAGGATTAATGTCACATCAAGTTCAGAACATCTAAAAATAAAAAAAAGATGCCGACAAATTTCAGAGAAATTTATTTTCAAATGAATGAAGAATGTTTAGTAGTGAAAGTTGTTTAGACAAGTGCTTTTTACTCATTTTGAGCCTCAAATGACTTTGACATTCAAATAATCTTAAAATTCTGATTTAGCAAACCCAAAAACGTATAATTCTGATGCTTGCCCCCAAATTAAAGGTTTTCACTACTTTTTACTTTAAAATCAGTGTGAGGAACCCCGTGAAAATAGACACCTTAGTTTAATTCAGGTGCCCACTAGGGCTGTAACAAACCGTATGTATTTGTTACTAACTAACGAATACTCAATAAGACTACTGGAGATTACATTCCCAAACGCTTAAATGAGAACTGGGCCTATACTATGGCCTCCAAGGTCGCCAGACCTGACACTCTTTGATTTTTTTGAATGTGGACGTTTCAAGCAAATCGTTTATGAGAGAGAAATAGAAACCAAAGCGCAGTTAAAAGAAAGAATACATGTTGGTTTTGAAATAATATGGGATAAGATGCGACTAGAGACTACCACTGTAGGAGTCAGAAATAGGTGTCGCGATTGAATCCGTAGCGGTAACAGCCGGTTTGAACAAAATTTATACTAAATTATTGCAACTTGTATGTTTTATTTTTTGTAGTTCTCACCTTGTAAATTACAATCTCAAATTTTATTATGATACTTATTACTTTCCTATGCGTGTGATATATCGTTGGAAAGGGGTTGAAGTAGATAAGTTTTTGTAAGCATTCGAAGTTGTCGATGTGCTTCTAATTTTTTTTATAATGTGGTAAAACGTTTAACTTAATCACTTTTTTATGGAACCTCGCCATTTGTGGACTCATATAATTTTTCCAACCCATCATTTGTGTCAAATATCGAATGGAAATGAGCAAAAAAACATCATATATTATATTTAAGTTTATTTGGTGGAGACACAGTGAAAAATAAAAAAGTTAAACAGCTTAAATGTAAAAATCTTAGAATTAAGAAAAAAAAATGAATAAAAAAAACAAAAACTAGATATCTAGATGTTATATGGGCTATAATATAGCACGTGAGCCCACCAATTTGCCCTCCAAGTTTGGCGAACCTTCTACAAAACACCCTGTATATGTATAGGTATATTATTTTCTACTTACTAAGGAGACTGATAAAAAAATAAAAATCCGTTCATATTCCATAATTAATTATTTGTTCTTTTAAGTGCAACGTATTATATTGGATAATTATTTAAATATGATAGGTATGCCCCACTCATCATTACTCTATATTTAATTCCCCTACTCAAATTTCAACTAACGAAAGTAATAGTAACGAATACCTTGTAATGGGTAGTCTGACTGAGTAACGAATACATACGAGTATTCAAAAAGTCGTTACTTTACAGCAATAGTGCACTCTCTTTTTTTTAACCCTGTGACAATTTTCCTTATCAGAATGTTTCCAGCTTTTATCTGAGCGTTAGTTTACTGACAATAAATATAAAAAGCACATATTTCTTCCCGATAGTGCAATACTTGTAATATTCTTGCTTTAACAGTGTACGTATTTTTACTGATCAAGAACGTAAAATCGACACAAACAAAATTTTACTATCACAGATGACATTTCTTTCACCGACTGATATGCTCATTAACAAAATCAACTGTATCAGTAACAGAAATTAAATCGTGCCCATAAAAAACACTTTTCTTTGCCTCTTCTTCTGTAAATGATTATGAAAGTAACCAACGCAGATGATGTATATTATTATTTCCAACAAAAAATCGATAGTTCTTCATTTCCCATCGAATTAAATTATTTCTTGAGGTTGGTGTAAATAATAGCTGCTCGTCACACCCTAACATTTAGTGAAATTCATATGTTCACTAAAAATTTTTATATTCAAACGAAATAGAAAGTTGAGAGATGAATTGTAATACGTGTTTTATTCAGATATTGCTGTTCGTTCAATTAGTTTGGTTTCGAAATAGATTAGACCTGCGAGTCGATACGGTAAACGAGAAAAGTTTATGTCGTCTCACAGTATGGGAGATGATTTAAATGCATTTGATGTCAAATAGAAATCTCGTTTTCCAGTTACCTTGAACTCGTTCTTCGTTTTGAATTTATTTTCGTTGTGTAAGGTATGACAGTTAGGACCCTGATGAGAGAATGATCATAATTGGAAAATGTTAAAAATGCATGTTCCTGAAAGGGCATATTGTCCGCCCTACGTAACTGTTCTTGAAAATTCATTATCATTCTTCTGAAACTTCTAAAAGTTCGCTTCATGTTTATGATTCCGACAACTTTTTTATTTGGGGAAAAGGGGCGTTTTCGATCAGTATATTGATGTATTAAAAGTATATGACCATTACCCTCCTTTCACTTGAATTGTAAAATAATATGATGAGAAAACCGAAATAAATAGGTTGGACAAAAAGGGTGGGGCTATCTCCTAGTCCGCCACATCTAACATGTTAGAATTGATATGGCATATTTTATAACAATCTAGCTGAAATTTGTATTATTAACTATTTATCTGCTAGCACATTACACTAGAATGTAGTGAAGTCCAGCTCAAGGATGGTATACAAACATAATCTTTGGGTCCAGCTGGTCTAGTACAAAACAATGTATTCCCACTCTTTAACCAGTCTTCATTTTATTCTGGACTAGCTGACCCGTCCTGGCTTCACAGGAGCTAGATAAATTTTCTTCGGAATTGAGCGAAAGGGAACGAGGCCGACTTGTAGGGGCGACCTATTATTCGAGACGAGTTCCTCTTTATCACCATTCGCCTGTTACCCGTAAAAATAGCTCTGTGATTCACTTTGTGGATTCACCATTGCAGTAAAGCAAGGTAGGGAGAGTAGATATACTGCTCGGCCGGCGACCCATCTACCCTAGGTAAACCTTGAACGGACGCGGTCAGGAGAAGTACGATCGGAGGGATCGTCACTCCAGTCTTTGACTTCTGCAATTTCCGTAAGCACCAAATGGGTACTGCGGCGGAGAGGAAGCCCACCGTGCGTGCTAGCGGTACAACTAGGTATGACCCCTGGGCGGGTATGTGTGAATTCCGAGTCTTATTCATGTGCATGCTCTAGAGAACGGGCGAATAAACGATGGCCCTTTGAGGTGTCGGACGGGGGGCTCCTGCCCTGGAGTGAACCTATCTAGTATCAGAGGCAAATCCTATTCCCATCCGTGTCTGGAGACCTATAAATACAGCCTCGACGACTATATGATGCTTCGGGTACGCTCATGGACCGGTAACATAGTCCATACATAGGGTTCATAGACTTTGGGTTGACTCGGATCTCCTGTCCAGATATGCGTTATACCAGGCGCCTGGGGCCCGATTCTCGAACCATTCGACAGCTCTACTATACGACTTTCGACGTAAGTCGCATGAAAAGTTGAGGTAAATGAAGTTTAACCTATATATTAAAATTCATTTATGTCAGATTTCATACGACATACGTCCCAACTCGAGTGGTAGAGCCGTCGAATGATTTCAAGAATCGGGGCTCTGTAATCTTTGGGTGTGGGATTAAAAGCTGTAACGGAGGGACTGCGCGGTGCGTATATCGAGACCTGAGACTAAACACAGAGGCTCGATCGCTCCAACACAGCGGTGTATCTAAACAGAGAGCTTTTTGCTGCCACTAGAATCAGAGTTGATTGCAACTCTACGAGTCGTTGAAGACACGACGAGTCCTTGGGGAACTCCCCGCTGCGGCCGTAACTGTGACATTATTTTGGTACTGACCTGTTTGAAATTTTTGACATTTGACACTGGCGTTTTCCCTTTTTTCATTTTAGGTTTTTTGATGTGTTGTTATTGCCATTTTTGACATTTTGTAATTTCTGACTTTTTTGGTTTTTAGACATTTTTTTGGGCGGTGATGTTGATATTTTCAGTTATTTCTGTTAGTTTTGGTATTGCTGACATTTGTTACAATTTAATTTTTATGATTTTTCTTATTTTCGATTTTTGGCACAATATCTACTTTTGACAATTTTGTAATTATCATATTTTGGTGATGTTTGGTGTATTTATAATTCTTAACTTCCCGGGGCTTATGATAATTTTCTCATGTTTTGGAATTTATTTTTATTTATTTCATTTTTGTCAGTTAATTTTTTTTTATAGCCCCGAGATTTTTTTTGAGATTTCACCTGTGATTAATTGTTAGTCTCCACTACCTCCATAAATTCTATATTAGCAAAATGACTAATAATGTCTCTTTTCATTTAAAGAAATCAGTGAATTTATCAATTCTCATGCAATGTATAAATACTGCTCATAACATTTATCGGGTACGTGATTTTCACTAAGTGATTAAATTCAGTTCATTCATAGATCTTGCGGAACCTTATATAAAATGTAATATTAGCATTTACATTATTACACCAGTCAGTAGAGGTTTTTTAGTGTCATCAAATTCTACGACAAACCACTTATGCCATCACGTTCGAAGAAGTAAATTATTTAAACAATAAAAACCCATAAAAATATGATTTTTTGCTTGTAATGTGCAAACTTATGAAGAAATCTTAATACTGTCAGTGGAAAAGTTGTAAGAAATCGGAAAACGTTTACAAGTCTCGATCGGAGGATTTTTCGCTAAAAAAAATCCAGACAAACCGATAAAAAATGACTTGTTTTTAAAAATTGTATATTTTTTGTAATAAAAACTGCAAAGTTAATTTTCCACTCAATGATTGACTACAATGTTAGAATTAAATAAGTTCAAGATGCATTTTGTCAGATAAGTAGTTTTGTAATTTAAACCAGAGGTACCGTGCCGTAAATAATTCAGTGAACTGAATACAACTTAGTTCGCATTCAAAACATCCTTAATAATTCTTGGCCCCTAATAGCCAGCAACCAGGTTTGCACAAATTTTCCTTAAATAGCTTGGCTTCGCTCCCCACCTTTCACCTACTTGTACCTATAACAACCGTTTTAAACAACCGTTACGGGATTTCAACGAAAATCTAAGATATACAAATTGAAATTCATTTTAAGGACTTTCAAAAGATCCAAGTTAACACTCCAATATAATATAAATTGTTTAAATTGCAGTTCTGCAAAAACCATTTATTTCACAATACCCATCTTGCTGTCATTATTAATTTGATTATCAATATAAATATTAGAGAACATCTGACGGACAACAAAAAATTAAAAAAATATATAACTGACTTCTACCTATAACTAAAAAGCTAAAAATAATTATAACAAAATACAACTCTAGCAAATAAATAACACATTCAACGTTCTTAGGTATCTACCCAGGAAGTAAAAAATGTAAACATTAAAAGGTGCTCATTCTGTACAAATTAATTACCTACCAATCTAGTATATTTTGAAGTCGGTGCCAAGCAAATCTAAAATCTTTCATTGCGTACTTATCTACGAATTCATCAAACTTGATTGTTGCTTGGCACCGACTTCAAAAATATACTAGACTGGTAGGTAATTAATTTGTACAGAATGAGCACCTTTTAATGTTTACATTTTTTACTTCCTTTTTTTTTAACTCAGGTAGTTTTCATTCTTTATTTTTTGTATGTATAACCTTAATAGGCAGAACCAGGTAACATTGAAAGCCTCAACATTACACAATGATACTTTCTCATTTAAATTGACAGGTAAATCTTTACGAACAAAATGTACTAGTACGCGTTGACTTAATAAGCCCAAAATGTATTTATGCCTTATGGACTACGCCATGTAATCTTTTTTCAACTTTTTTGACAACCCTGTATAACTATAGATAATTCCACTCCAACCTATGTACCAATCATCCTGTATATACGACTGCCCACGGACAAGCATAAATTTTTTAGCTGCCTTCTGTAAAGTATAGGACGGAGTAGAATCCATCCTATATTTACGGAGTCCAATCCGTCCTATATTTCAACCATAGTATATAACTCCCTGTGGGCTACCCCATAAATGATTTCATTTTTAACATTTTATATTATCGCCCTTTGTAACATTAATTCCTCTGTATAAATATAATTCAACTCCAGCATATATTTCAACCATCCTGTATATGATTTGCTTATGTCCACATTATATAACAGTTTTTTAATCACTCTATATAATTTTAATTTCATATTTTTTCCAACATTTGTATACCACCAAACGTCCAGTCCACCCTATATTCCAACCATCCTGTATATACGGTTGCCTACGGACCACTATCATTCTAGTCCGTCATATATTTCAATCTTCATATAAATGCAACTCCTTCTACCACTTTACGTTGTGATTTTGTTTGCTATAACTAAACACCCTGTCTATAAACCCACCAAATAGCAGTTTAAAGTTTGACATGTATTGTCTATTAGGCCGGGAGAATGTAACAACTAAAAGCACCCTCTTCGCATCTAAGTAGATATTTGCCTGGTATACAAACAACACGAGCTTGGTACTCATTGATTTAAGGTGCCGAAAATACTATGCTTTACTACCTATATGCTTGAGATGTACGTAAAAAATTTTCAAATTCGCAATTAAAACATCCAGTGCCTCAAATTACCCCACTATTACGTTGGAATTAAAATATTTATGAGGAAATGTCCGTTATATCATTTCGATGAAATTTTTGATAAGAATTTTGGAATTTTCGGCGATTTTCTGCAAAACTGCAAGTTGTACGTCGCAGAAAAGTATATGAGATCGCCTAAGGATCTTCCTTAATAGATTAAACGTTAAAAAACTATAGACATCCATAAGGAGTTATCGAAAAATCGACTAATATTAGGGATATTGGTCGATTTTCATGCACGCATGTGTTCATTCACAAATTTTATCACTTTACCAATAGAATTCTTTTCCAAAATTTGAAGTTTCACCAATCCGGAAATATACTCTATTAAACAAGACCATATTCATTCAAAATAGTGCACCACAGGAGAAGAAATCAGGTAACATACATAGAAAAAAAGCGAAAAAATACGCGACGAATTGATAACCTCCTCCTTTTTGGAAGTCGGTTAAAAATTAATTCCTAAACCAACTTTTGCTTTGTGCCACCCATCGCTTGACAGGTAGAATAAGCAACTACATTTGATTCAACGTTCATTTGATAACCAATTATGATAAAACTTTTCGTGTAATATGAGAAGCTAAAATACGATTATTTACTATAGCTTTAATCTCCATTCTAAATTCTGTACAATCTACATTTATCCTTATAAAACTCTGTTCAATGGTCGCTTTAAAAATAAAAAGTTTGAAAACGTGTACCAGTCTTATCAAATAGTTCTTCTCAGTAAAATGTTTTTTCTTCACTGGAAGCCAAAATTTTTTAAGGTCAAACAAGAATATCACTATATTCTTTACATAACTGGAACCATTTTTCTTTGACTACAATTTAAACTTCTGATCTTTTTTAATTTGATAATTATGCTTTATAGTGACTATACTTAATAAATAGCCTAAGGAGCTTCATTCGTACCATTACAATATTGAAAACTTAACATACCTTTAAAATCTTTTATCCATCATTCCCCCACTTTTTATATTAAATGCCTAAGTACTAAGGATTATCCCCGAACAAGAATATGATCTTCGAGATCCATAAAATATAATTCCTATCATGATTGAAATTTTCACGGTCCTGTGTTCTCAACAAGACATATATTTACTATTTATCACTTTATTTTTGAAGTGTTTACATTAAAAGTTGTTCGAAAACATGAGTCATCACAATGCCGTACCAAATGGTACATGTCAAAATAATACTATTTCGAGAAATTATTTCGTTTGGTTTTAAACAAGCTAACCAACCAATTGCACATACTTGAGTTATTTTCGATCTTGTTTATTTAATATTATGAATGATTTATGCATTTCTTAATGTGTTCTGCACAACTGGTATTTGAATTACTAAATTCTTTGGTCTAAAGTCCTGGTGGATATTTATATATTTTTAAAGTGTAGAAGTGCTGTGCAACAATTCATTGCAAATCAGGTTATCTATTTGGAAATTATACAAGGTGTTTCAAAAACATGCGCCAGTACCCGGATTCGTTCGTCAAAAATATGAAAAAATTCATATAAAAGTTTGTCCGAAAATATTTAATTTTTAAGATAAAGGGGTGCCACAGTCTCCTTTGCTGCCACTGAAATTAAAACTTTATTGTTTATGTTTAATTGGTTTATTTTCGTATCTGACTTAATTAAAAACCACATTCTTCTTCTTCTTTCGATGTCTTATCACGTAATTACATTGACGAATTGTTCGCGGTTTACGGCTACTCTAAATAGTATTCGTCAATGCATAAGGTATATCGTTAATGTTTTAAAAACTTTTAAATGTCACCATTCAATCTTAACAAAAAAAAAAACAAAAAAAATGTTTTTAATAAATTTTATTTCTCTGATCTGTCTATAACAACGAAATTAAAACAATTCTTCAACAATTAATAAATCATTTTAAATAAAATTACTCAAAGTTGACTAAACAAAGCAAATTAATATTGTGTATTGGAACCTCTGCTTCTTATAACAGCATCCACACTTTTGATCATCCCTTTAATCAAGTTATTAATCATTTCTTGAGATAGATTTTTCCATTCCTCTTTAGCAGCAACAATCACTTATTGTGTCATTCTGGGTGGGTTAATTGTGTTAAAAATGGCCCTTTTCAGGTAGCCCCATACATGTTCGATGGGATTCATATCAGGTGACATTGGTGGCCGTTCTGTGACATCTTGATTTCGCAGCTCTGCTTGAATCGCTCTACTCCGATGGAGCCTGACATTGTCGACCATTAAAACAAACTGGTCACCTAATTCATTACGTAGAAGTATAATGATTGCATTTATGAAATTATTAAGGTAATATTGGCCTGCCATTATATCTGGTATATCAGTGGAGGTCTTCTGTTGAACATTATACCTTCCCTCCAAAACATTTCTATCCCGCCACGGTAAGGGGCAAACTCCAATCGCTTTTTCCAGTTTACGTGCAGTTTCGGGTGTCCTCCAAACCTTAACTCGATAATCGACACTCACTAATCCAAACCGGGACTCATCAGTAAAACGTACGTGTCTCTAGTCAAGTAAACGGCTGTTTTGTTGAGCTCTGGCCCACTGAGACGGGCAGTTCTATGACGAGCAGTTATTATAGGGACTCCTAAAGGTCTCCAGGATCGCAAACCTGAGGCCAAAACTCGTCTGCGAACTGTTGTATTCGAAATTACTCTAAGATAAGGTCTGGAACTGCGATCTTACGGTCCGAACAGTGAGTGACCTACGCCGACAGGCTGATTGGTCAATATACAGATTTTCACGTGGTATGTTAACACGGCGTCGGCCACTTCGAAGTCACCTTTGCACTTCACGTGTTCCTCCACACCAGCTTATGGTTCTGTTCACTGTGCTTCTAATAATTTGTACACTATTCGTTATCTGGTGACGAGATTTTCTTTTCTTGTTACAAAACAATACAATAATTCTGTCTATATCGGACTTATAGTTTAAAATAATTGACGAACAGAATTTGCTCTATTTAACATTACCACTTTGATTTGCAGAGGTGTCCAGGGAATTCGTGAATTCTTCTATGTAAACACATTTCGAATGTTTCTAGTCGAATGATTTTGGCACCCTTTATATAGTCCAGCTCTCAGTATCGTATAATAACACAGACCAAATACATATTTCATTCTTTGAATCAGTTTTAGATTTTAGTTGTTACAGAAGATTGATGGCATTCTCAGAAATGTAGTGCGAGCTGTTTGAATTCAGCACTTAATCTCTGTATCGGGGTCTAGTTGGTCTGTGATAAATCTTAAACAGCTAATACCAAAATACTAAAATATTCTGACCACGTTACAAAACGCAATAATGATGTAGCGGTTAGTAATGTCTCGTTTAAATAGACGGGACTGAACCGAGTGGCCGTTCTCCTAGACGTTGACCTGACCAAATAAAAGAATGCCCTAAAACATGTATCAGAGAACTGCATGTAATGCAGTGAATGGGCATAGGTGGAGAGAAGTAGTAAGAAAAGCAGCATTACTGCGGTAGAATCGCTTATATGATCACTACGCTTTTCTCTAGAAAGCAAGAAGAAGGAAACACGTTAATCTAACCTTAAAATCCCTTCACAAACTTTTGCTCCATGATACAAAGTGCTGCAAATTTTAAATATCAATAGAAAAATTATAATATTAAACAAACAACAACAACAATACAAGTCAATATTTTCTCTAGACTGTAGATTGTAACTACATTATTGTTATTTCATGTATTCATTTATGAGATTAGCCATCTTGTCGGTAAAAACTTAATATGTAAATTATAAGCACGGTATAACAAATAAAGTCTGATAGCCTACGATAATTGTGGATCTAATTCGCTTTATATATACTAAAAATGTATTGAACTCTAAAATAATAACGTAATCACAACGAAACGTCCAACGCATGTAAAACCATAAATGGAATTATTAACGGAGTGTTAGTGTAATTAACCTATGCTAATATTATAATAGGTTGATTAATATTAAACCGTATTTATTTCAAACAAAAACTTTGTAATTATCTTTTATTGTTGTATATAATTAATGATTTAGCAGATTTGCAAGTAAAGGTTTTAATAGCCGCAATTATGTTATTTTCTGTTTTGTACTACAGAAAATTGGAAACATTTATGCATTACATGTGTTTAATTGTAATTGTAATGTAATGTGCTCCAATTGTTTATTAACTAAAGTTATGCTGACTGCATTACTGCTAACTAGGGGGTAGTGTATAAGTTAATCATATACCTAGTTAGAGACGTAAAATTAAAACACTTTGAAATGACTATAGAAAAAGCAGAATATACCGTGTGAGCCATTTTAATCTATGGACCCGAATCATTTCGTTCCTAAGCATGGTATGAAAAAAGAGTTAATACCAAACTTCTTTCAAGGCGAAGGAGGCCTTTTGGTGCAAGTAATTTTGACCTTGAATTTCATTTTCAATGTCATTTGAAGGTCAGAGTATTTTTTTAATGAGAATCCGTCATTTTGACACCATCTTCGAGAAGAGCATGAAATTTTTTGTCCGAAATGCTTTAAATACAATGTTTGTGACCTTCATTAGGACAATTTCAACTGGAAATAGTTATATTTTTCACATTTTTTCAATTACATAACAATGAGAAAGGCAACTGTGTGTTAAAAATCGCATCCAATATGCAGAATTCCTTGAAAAGAGTGACCTTGAGAAAGTTTTTCAAGGTCATTTAAAAGACAAAGTAGATTTTGCCCGGAAATTCTCGTTTATGACACCCCACCTAACAAAGCCGCAAATTTATCGTTAGAGTTGGTATTTCTGGGAATTGTTCAGCGTAAGGTCTCACCGCTTCTCGATAATTATTATTATACTACCCTAAAACTATTATTATATCATAAAACTCTTTCTAAGGCAACGAATTAGACAAACTACAGCAATGAAAGTTGAAATAGTAAAGGCAACAGCGGTAAATAAATCAAGTAAGCTAAATATTACTTGATGTAAGAAATATGTTTAACTATATTTTTTTACATTTTAACAATATTTTCGGAGAACTAGTGTACAGAAATTTTTTCATCTTTTTTGCGATGTTAAATACCTTATTAGGGCAAAAATTAAACGAAATCAGCAATAAATATTTTGTACCCTAGGGTTTTAAATGATTTATCCAGAACACAAGAAAATTTTTTTGAAAATATTTTTTTCTATTTATGGGATGCGATAATTCTCACTCTCTGAAAAATAGGCGTTTCAGGTGTTTAAAGCTTTTGACCTTGAAATAACCTTCCAAAGGTCACAAAAATTGTATCAACATCACGTCAGACGTGAATTTTCCCGCTCTTCACGAATACGGTATCAAAAACAGGCTACGCATTTAAAAAACACTGACCTTCAAACGACCTTGAAAATAAAGCTCAAGGTCAAAATTAATTGCACCAATAGGTGGCGTTTTCGCCTTGAACAAGTTTTGTATAAAGACTTTTTGACTTTTTTCACACCATGCTTAGGAACGAAGCAATTCAGCTGCATAGATTAACATGGCTCACCCAGCAGATATAATAAAAAAATAATTTGGACTTGAACTGGCATATTAAGGTTTCGGTACCATTTAAGTAAATTATATATATTTTGAATTTTCTGGTTTACCTCAATCTTTTACTTAGGTTTTCTTGTAATCATTTTAAACATTCATAGCAACCTAATTTCGAAAATAAGCGGCTTATGAATAGATGTTATTGTATTTTCCTTAATATCTTGAACACTATACATTTTAAAATTATAAAAAATAATTTTTTCCCAAGTTAAGTTCCTTAGTTCTTTTAAAAATAAATATATTTTGTTTTTGGAAATAAATATATTTTCTATAATGGCTTTTAAACTATACATTTTACAAAAAACAACCTTGCACGACCTTTTATATATGAGATCATAAGATGCGGTTGAAACCATTTTATTTTTAATTTAAAATTTAGGAATAGGATTTTAGCTTCATTTTCTTTATTCTGTTTTGTTAATTGTGATCTCAGTAGTTTCACAATTAACATTGAGATATTTACTTAATTTTTTCCGTAAAGTTATCATCTGAAAAGCTTAGGTGGGTGAAGATCTGTGGCTCTAAAACTAATGTCGAAAGTGCAAAATAACCAAGTGCTATAAAATCTACATTATCTCTTCTTTAAATGGATAAATTTCTTTATTTTTTTTTATTCCCATGCCTCGCGCGTAAAGAAGATCAAATATGATATTTTCCAATAGTTATTTTTTAAACAAATTTATGAGTTAGTCACTCAATCCATTTTAACCTACTGTACATATTAATACACATTAAAATTTTTGAAAAAATCATTTTTTAAACAAATTGATAAAAATAGGAATAAAATTATGTAAACTATATTTTTAAAATGATTTATATGATTATGGTTAGGAAATTATCATTTAAATGCGATTAAAGCAGTTAAATTCATTTTTTGAAATAAAAATAACACCAAGCACTCTTTCCTCAAGCAAGAAACTAGAAACATATCCTTATTGATACATCTGCAAAACTTTTTTTCAGTGACTCGTTCATCTTTCAATTTCAATCTTTTCAATTTTTCAAAAACCATTTGAAAAATTGTAAGTGATCTTTTTTTAAATTTCGATTCGAAAACTAGTAATGTAATTTTTTCTAACAAAAATATAAAATCCTAGGTGCAATCTAAGATATTGTACAATCTTTAAAATATCCATCGATTTCTAATTTTTTGTTAATTTTTCTTTTTTCTGCAATATTTTTCGTCTTGCACTTTTCGTTCTTAAAATCTTGAAAATGTCCATTTTATCTAATTTGTTGTTCACTTTTGTTTTTTGTTGCAAAGTTTTGATTATTTTCAATATTATCATTTTTATTTAATATTATCATTTTCAATATTTTTAACAAAATATATCTTATGTAAACATTTAATTATTGAAATTGAAATTAGCGTGGCCCCCTAAACAGTAATTTTTTTAACAGTTGAGCTCTGGTCTAATATGATTTATAATAATTTATTTTACTATGTTCAACAAATTCTGTTAATATCGATCATTAGCACATGATTATGTAGCAAAAACCTTTTGCTTTTCTGCCTTGTCTATATTTATGCAGGGCGTTAACAAAGTAGCTGGACGGCAAAATAACTGGAAAAAATCTAGTGGAGACCTTGAGTTCGTCCCTGTGACTGATCTTCATCACCATTTTAAGACCAAGTCCATTTTTTCAAATGAAACCGCAAATTTTTGACCACGGCAAAGAAAAGAGTGGAAAAATCTACGTTCAGATATTTCCTTGACAAAGGTCAAAATTTGACTCTTGGAGGTCACAGTCGATGTCAAAGACCAGAATTACAGAACAATTTCAATGTTCTAAAATTATAACATATGGGTTTTTGGGGTCGCTGAAGATGAATTTGAGGTCAGTTTTGAGTTTTATGATGGCGAATCTAATATAGCGCATAATCATTAACTAAACAATAAGATACCGAGACCGCTATTTGAAGGATAATAATTTGAACTTGACATATATTGTTATTTTAACTAAACTTTGTACGATATTTAATGAAAGATTGTAAAATTTTAATACCTCTGCACAAACAGGGGTCGTAACCTACACCCAATATATCCTGTTTCAGGTTTTCTCCAGAATCTCATCCTTCAGACTGCATTCGAATCTGCTCGACCACAATGTAAGGCTCCACATAAACTATATATAACTCTCCCATTTTTAACCTTACTCAACAAAACTGTATATTTAACGATTTCGGTAAAATGCTTGACTTAGTTTTGTACAATAATAGTTGCCAGGTGGGTAAGTCTCTAGAAATTTTGGTTACTGAGGATAGACATCATCTGGCATTAAATATTTTTTGTAAATTAAACTTCATTCACAACTTAAAGAGAAATTTTCCCACATCCTCATCTAACGAATTTAATTTTCGAAAGGCCAACTTTCCTTTACTGTATCAACGTCTTACTGATATTGATTGGACTTTCCTTGAAGCATTTGACCGTCCTGAGGATGCTTGTTCATATTTCTACGGTAAACTCTACTCTGTATTTGATACGTGTGTTCCAAAGCAGACCAAAATCTTTAAAAGGAAATATCCACCCTGGTTTACTCCAGGTATCATTGAACAATTGCGACTAAAGTCAAAGTTTAATCTCCAATTTGAGCAAAATAATGACCCGTCTGCTCGTGACAAATTTAAACGCTTAAGAGCAATAATAAAATCTGACATTAGTCAGTCCTACAAAAATTATGTGAGATCGGTTGAAGCAAATATGATCCTAAGAAATTCTGGCTTTTATAAACAGTAAACAAGATTGTGCTGCGATATCGAATCGAATGTCGTATAACGGTCAAGTGCTTCATAATCCTGCGGTTTTGCCGAATTCTTTGCCCAATCTTTTTCCGTTAGCTCGCAGATGGTCACATTTGATCACGTCATTACTAATGCACAACACCTCACCATATCAGATTTTCGGTAGGATGAGGTCTTGTCTGTACTCAAGCAGGTTAAAAATAAAATGACGGTGGGTCCTGATTTCATTCCAGCCTTTATTTTAAAAGATTGTGCAACAATTATTGCCTCACCATTAACTACCGTACTTAATATTTGCCTTAAACATTCTATTTTGGAAAACGTCTAAAATTATTCCAGTTTTTAAAAACGGTGACAAATTTGACATATGCAACTTTCGTCCAATTTCAATATTGTCTAACTTCAGTAAAGTGTTTGAAACATTACTTTATAATAGAATGTACTCTCAACTTTGCAATATTATTACGTGTTATCAACATGGATTTATGAAAGGACGCTCAACTATCACAAACCTTGTCAACATGACTCAATTTCTGGCTGAATATATAGACGATCGGGTACAGTGTGATGTAGTATACACGGACTTTTCGAAGGCATTTGACCGACTCGATCATGGAATTCTATTGTCTAAACTAGCTCAGTTTGGTCTATCAAATTCATTGATTAACCGTTTTTCGTCGTATCTGAGTGATAGTAAACAGTCGGTAGTCTTTAATGGGTTTAAGTCGGTCGAATACTTGGCCACTTCTGGTGTCCCCCAGGGCAGTAACTTGGGGCCTCTTTTATTTAATATCTTCATTAATGATATCGTTAATAAGTTAGACGTAAATTGCTTATTATATGCTGATGACTTAAAGATTTACTGTAAAATCGATAGTATCTCCGACTGCGAGAGACTTTCTCAAAATCTGAAACTGATTGAAATTTGGTGCCAAAATAATAATTTATCTCTCAATACAAGTAAGTGTAAAGTAATGTACACATTAAAGAAAAATACTATCGACTTTCAATATAAAATTAATAATTATATTCTTGAACGACCGCCCACTTTTAATGACCTGGGTGTTACATTTGATTGTAGGCTTTTGTGAGGTCTAAAATTGAGTATGCTGATATAATTTGGAGTCCATTTCACATGATTCACATACAAAAATTAGAGTTAATTCAAAGACGGTTCTTAAAACTCCTGTCATATCCGCGAATTGATATCACAAACACTGAACTTCTTACCCGACATAAAATAGATAGACTGAGCCATCGGAGAGACAGTCATTCAGTAATTTTTCTGTTTAAACTCATCAACAATAAACTTAACGACTCAATTTTTCTGCAAAACCTAAATATTGTTGTGCCTAGAATCATATCTAGGACAAATCACACGTTTTACCTTCCCACTTCACGTACTAATATTCTAAAACGTTCTCCACTTTATAAAATTTGTTCGAAGTGTAATGAGGTGAATTACCAGCTTGACATCTTTAAGTGTACTATTTCAGCCATAAAGACCTGCTTTTTAGATAACTGAAATAGTCTATTCATCTTATTTATTATATAAGTGCCTGAACTGTCTGTGTTCTCAGTTCTAAGATACAATTTTTACTTTTAGCTTGTGTACATGTTCTGAATGATTCAATATAGTTGATATTTGTTGTAAACTTAGGTTAAAACTGCTATTGTTAATTTACTTATTGTTACTCTTAAGTTGCTTTTTTCCTGTTCAGTAGTTGGGTGTAAACCTGTTTGAACAGTAAATAAATAAATAAATAACAAATGAATGAAAATTAGTTCAAACCTATTTATTGTTTAGTCTAGTGTTGTTTTCATAATAACTTGTTATTTCTTTAAGTCTTAGAATGCATCAAATTCCAAGTTTCATTTTTGGTCTAATTATATTTCTTCTCCGTGACAGATATTGTATAATCAAATTCTAACTTCCAGTTAAAGACTGCGTCAACACGACCTAAGAAGGTCGTTCAAACCACCGAGACTATTGTACAAAAAAATTTATGCAATACATCCTTGATATGTTGGGAAATATAAATAAAAATGTACATATGATGACGAAATTTATTAGGCAGATGGTGATGGTAATGCATCCATCACTTTACGCACTATTGTCACAAACATCTGGTAATAAATATCAGGGTAAGATCGATTATTTTAAAAAATATTAGAATAAAATATCAAGAATACATCTCTTGTCCTACTTCAGTGAGTAGCAATTTAAGTGGCTTATGCAATGACGAAAATATTAGTGTTATAAAGTTTGTTCAGATCCTCTTCGTACTTGGCCGTTACTCGTTTGATTTAAGATGATTCTTTCACCTGTAAAAAAAGTCTGCAATAGTGCTGTTGGCTATAATAACAATAAAGTTTGCAAATGGAGGCATTCTTTATGTAATACGGTATTTTTTGTAGTGTATCACTGTATGTAGACCTTTCTAATGTGTTTAGTTGATCAAGTTATTTACAGGTTCATTTATATTTATTGCAGTAATAAAACCGTTGTTTATTAACTGTGTTTAACGTAGAATTAAAAAGTCGAAAATAATTAACACAATAACATAACACTATACAATAAATAGCATATATCACTGTTGTTAGGTATCTACACGTAAAGTAAAAAATGTAAACAATAAAATGTGCTAATTCTGTACGAATTAATTACCTACCAATCTAGTACAATTTTGAACTCGATGCCAAGCAAAAATCAAGTTTGGTGAAGTAATAGATATGTAAGGAATGCATAATTTTAGGTTTGCTTACCACGGACTTCAAAAATATATTAGATAGATAGGTAATTAATTTGTCCAGAATGAACACGTTTTATTGTTTACATTTTTTGTTGAAGCGAAAGCTCTTTAACGGAGGCCCACTCTTACGCACAAGACAATAGATGAGTATGGGAATGAAATGCATAACCTAAAATTGCGTTTGGTTCTACATGTTCCGATCGACACCACACACGCCTTCATCTCGAAATATCCATACAGCTCAGTTCGCTGTGTAAGAAACAGGGGCCAGGTCATACATTAAAAGTCTCTTCTTTTATAGAAAATGATAAATTATGGGAAAAAAACAAATATAACATCCAATTAATATATAATAACATCACAACAGTTGTTTTTTGTTCTAATAAACATTTCAATTCCCTCTTTGTCATATAATAAATTAGGGACTTGAGATACGTCAGGAGTCAGAGAGAACGCCACGAAAAAGAGGAACATTCCTTGCCGTTAAATTATGAAAAAACATTTTACTTCTGAATAATTAAAATTAATATAGGAAACTATTTTCCAAGGTGGAACGACGCTAATTGCATCGCAATGTTAGAAAAAGTTCGTCTACTTTTACGAAGCAACTACAGAGGTCTCCAAGTGTCTCAGCTTTTATCGTTTACTCCTTATACCTTATTCGACACGGAATATCACGACTAACCAAATCTTTTTTTTTAATTCTATCGTATGAATAAAATGCAACATTGATGTTCTTATATTTAGGACTCCCCGAACATAGTGAAAATAGTTTTAAAATACATCTTGTAAATGAATAAATGCGAAAGATTTCAAGATTTGTTTTCGCTAGTTATTTTATGGCGAAAAGTTCCATCACCATAGGTCCGCAAACGCTTATCGATGTACAAGGTGTTAAAAATCTTCAGATGTTTTCAGTGTTTTTTTCTTCTGACATCGGTGTCTCTATGAATTCTTTATAATTAGTTCATAGAAACGGTCATGCAAACTCTACAGGGTGGTACTTTTCTGGGATCACGTGTTCCTTCTGCCCCTACAACTTTTTTTCAGTACCCCCTTACGAATTTGCAATCTGTTATTTTTTGCGTTTTTTTTTTGTATCTTCCACTGTTTTTGTGTTAAAAAATTGTCAATTTCATGTGTACTGTAAAAACAAGCAATCCTGTTATGCAATATGCTATTATTATTATAAAAAAGTTTACTTAACTTTGAAAACGAAGAGATCAATTTAAGTGCTCTAAATGGACACCTTCAGCCATTACACGGGAGTCTAGACGTGGAAACATAAATCTTCGTATTCGATTTAAAATCACAGGATAATCTTGAATATCTCTACAAGAAACAATACAATAATACGGAGTTGCACGATAAACCAACGTTTTTAAACATCGCCACATTAAAAAGTCTATCGGATTTAAATCAGGTGAAAGAGCTGGCCAAAATTGGTGTCCACCGCGACCTATTCAGCGATCTGGATGTTTAAATCGTCAATGACGTGATCTCATACTAGGAGCGTCATCGTGAATAAACCACATTCCGGCTCTGACACCGAAAAGATTCTAATCAAGTAGAACTAGCAGCTCTTCGCTTAGAAACTAAGTGTTTGTTTGTATCTCCCTTTAATGTAGGTGGAAGGAAATGTTGGCCCATTGGTGATCTCCAATAGTTCCAATCCACATGTTTAAAGAAAATCGTTCCTTGTGGTCAGCTTCAACGATAGTATGAGGATTTTCTTCCGCCCATCTTTGGGTGAGGTGGTTATCAATAATGGCTTCTCCTGAAAAACTGACTTCGTCCATGAATAAAATGTGCTCAATAAATTCTGGGTGTTGTCTAATCACATCTAGAATCCAAAACGAAAAAGCGAGACGGTTAGGAAAATCAAGAGGTAACAGGGCCTGGACAAGTACAGAATACGGATATAACAGCTCTTTTCAGATTTCCTGTAGACGACATTATGATTCCTCTATTACTTTTCATTATATAAGCAAAAAAAGTGTTTTTGCGGGTTTATATTATTTGAATAGTTACTTCTACTAAATTTTGCTCTAAAAACTGGTGTAATAATAGTTTTCAAGTTGAAACAATTTGAAAGAGTTATCTTCAGGATTTTATGTGGGTCTCGTATGGGCGATTTTGTTATAAGATGTTGTTACAATATTCCCATTAAAGTCGTGAGGAAAACCTACTAGAATTTCTTTATGACCTAAAAGCAGGGGATCATTAATTTCATCCTTAATTATCGACAACCGATTACGATGGAATTCTGCAGAAGTAGAAATGATATAATCGCCTTCATTTAATAGAATTAAAAAGTCTTTTAATTTTCGTTTCGTGTTCTGTTCTTGTTTGTGTAATTTGCTAAATTATCAAATTTATGACAACATACAGGTGTTATTTATTCATACACTTAGAGGCCTCGATGTTTCTGCCATATAATATTCATTACATTTGCAAGGGATGTTACAATTGAAATGAATGTGGTTTTAATGTTCGAGAGAGAGGACCTGTATTGAAATAATAGATGTGTTGATGCATTTCTTTTTGATGTTTTCTCAATAACTTGTTTCATATTAAAAACATTGTCATTATACGATCTTCCTCATTGGACTCCACTCTGTTCTTCGTCTTCGTTACTATGATATTCCTCTTCGAATTTAATTCTTATAATTCTTCAATATACTAATTGTGCTAGTCAATGAAATTCCTCTATAGTTGTTACATTGATGTTTATTTCCTTTCCTGTAAATTGATATTGCTATATAGTCCGTGGGTTCAATTTAAAATTATAAAACTAATATTCACTTTCACTTTATTTACATCGAATATACAACAGTTGATTCAAATATCACAATAACAATTTTACATATAAGCTCTTCGCTCCATCAACTCCACTCGCGACCGTGGCGTGCTTCCTTTATAAAACCAGCGTCAAATTCTCCAGTAAAATCAGTCATCACTCCTACAGGTGCCGAATCTTTTCGAAAACCATTTTTTATCTCAAAGCGATTGTTGTCGTACTGAAATGAAACAGCTTTGGATAAATTTCGTAACAATATTATGTAGGCCCCTTTCTTATAATCTGAATTCAGCTTTTGTTTCTCCTTGGCCTGGAGATTTTACATTTCTAGGCTCTTTTCTGGCTTTCTTTGCATCTTCTCTGTGCATTCTAATTTCTTCTCCTTCTATTTGGTATTTCCAGATGTTCCTATCTGTGCCCCGTTAATAAATTTTTATAATACGTTTTCCATTCGTCCGTTGATATTGGTTGTAGATTGATTCCATTTTTTCTCTCGATTTACTTTATTTATAAATTTACAAAATTCCGTGCATTTTATAACCCCAAATATGGCATCTTTTGGCTCATATTTCTTTTTTCTTATTTGAATTTTTTAACCGACTTCCAAAAAGGAGGAGGTTATATCAATTCGTCGCGTATTTTTTTTTTGTATGTATGTTACCTGAATTCTTCTCATGTGGTGGACCGTTTTGTATGAATATGGTCTTGTTTAATAGAGTATATATATCCGGATTGGTGAAACTTCAAATTTGGGAACAGAATTCTATTGGTAAAGTGATGAAATTTGTGAATGAACACATGCGTGCATGGAAATTGACCAATATCCCTAACATATTGGTCGATTTCTCGAAAACTCCTTATGGATGTGCATAGTGTTTTAAAGTTTAATCTATTAAGGAAGATCCCTAGGTGATCTCATATACTTTTCTGTGACGTGCAACTTGCAGTTTTGCAGAAAATCGCCGAAAATTCCGAAATTCTTATCAAAAATTTAATCGAAATGACATAACGGACATTTCCTCATAAATATTTTAATTCCAACGTAATAGTGCGGTAATATTAGGCACTGGAAGTTTTAATTGCTAATTTGAAAATTTTCTATGTACATCTCAAGCATATAGGTAGTTAAGCATAGTATTTTTGACTCCTTAAATCAATGAGTACCAAGGTCGTTTTGTTTGTATACCCGGCAAATACATATTTAAATGAAAATTTTTCCATTTTGCGAAGACGGTGCTTTTTGTTGTCACATTCTCCCGGCCTAATAGAAAATTCAGTGACAACACATGCCAAACTCTAAATTACTGTTTGGTGGGTTTATACACAGGATGTTTAGTTATAGCAAACAAAATCACCAAGTTAAAAAATACAAGTTAGGCCGTTTAGTTGTATATACAGGATGGATGGCATTTAGGGTAGAGTGGACGATTGATGGTATAAAAATGTTGGAAAGAATGTGAAATTAAAGTTATGTACAGTGATTAAAAAACTGTTATATGATATGGGCGTAAGCAAATCATATACAGGATGGTTGAAATATATGCTGATGTTAAATTATATTTATACAGTGTGATGTGTGATTAAAAATTTATTTATTTTATAGCACATAAGAAGTTGCATAAAGTGTGGAGAGGAATTAATGTTACACAGGACGATAATATAAAATATGAAAAATGAAATAATTGATGGGGTAGCCCACAATGAGTTATATACTATGGTTAATATATATCTAGGGCGGATTTGACTCCGTAAATATGGGATGGATTCTACTCCGTCCTATAGTTTACAGAAGGCAGCTAACAAATTTATGCCTGTCCGTGGGCAGTCGTATGTACAGGATGGTTGGTACATATGGTGGAATGGAATTATCTATAGTTATACAGAGTTGTCAAAAAAAGTTGAAAAAAGGTTACATGGCGTAGTCCATAAAGCATAAATATATTTTGGGCTTATTAAGTAAACGCTTACTAGTTCGTACAGATTTACCTGTCAACTTAAATGAGAAAGTATCATTGTGTAATGTTGAGGCTTTCGATGTTACCTGGTTCTGTCTATTAAGGTTATACATACAAAATAAAAAATAAAGAATGAGAACTATCTGAGTTCAATAAAACTAAAAAGTTGAAAAGATAACATTTTTAAAAAATATATAACCGACTTCTACCTATAACTAAAAAGCTAAAAATAATTATAACAAAATACAACTCTAGCAAATAAATAACACATTCAATGCTGTTACGTATCTACCCAGGAAGTAAAAAAGTAAACATTAAAAGGTGCTCATTCTGTACAAATTAATTACCTACCAATCTAGTATATTTTTTAAGTCGGTACCAAGCAACAATCAAGTTTGATGAATTAGTAGATAAGTACGCAATGAAGAATTTTAGATTTGCTTGGCACCGATTTCAAAAATATACTAGATTGGTAGGTAATTAATTTGTACAGAATGATCACCTTTTAATGTTTACATTTTTTACTTCCTGGGTAGATACCTAACAATATTGAATGTGTTATATATTTGCTAGAGTTGTATTTTGTTATAATTATTTTCAGCTTTTTAGTTATAGGTAGAAGTCGGTTATATATTTTTTTTAAATGTTTTATTGTCAAGTATTTCTCTTCGCTACATCTTCTGCCTCGAGAGTATTTAACCATCGTTTTTATAATTTCTTTTTGTTTTGGTTTACTAGTTTTTCAATCTCTAAAGATCACCAATATTTTCTACTCTTGGGTTTCCCCTTTGTGCCTAATGTTTCTTCAGTTGCTTGCTTGATCATGTGTTAAATTGGAATACATTTCTTGTAGTATTTGGTTGTCCAGTTCTGATCTTCACTAGCGATTGTTGTTCCACTATCAATCATTGTCTTCAGTCCTTTCATTGATTGGGACCAGGTGAATTTATGAATATTTTTATGTTTGCAATATCCTGTTGTGTTTTTTTTTAATTATATTTGGAAACATATATCTTTAAGTCCATTGTTATTTCTTCACCAAAAATGCCTGCAGCCTTCAGTTTTTTCTTTGTCCGTTCAGATCTCCAAGTGGTATAATATTCCTTGTATTTTATTATAGATATTCCATGGTTCAGAGTTTTGAAAAAATCTGTTCTATTAATGTCCCTCCTATATAAGATATGATGTCTATTATACTTTCGCTTAATATTTTTCATGTAAAACTTAGATTACAAATCATTTCACACTCTTGATTGTTGTTATAAACAAAAGCAAACGCTCAATTAATGATTTGCAGTTATTAATAGCTTCTCAAGAAAAAATCGAAACCTTTTGTCTGAATTGATCTCTTGAACTTTGATGTTTTGTAACGTTTTATGTGCGAATAACTTTGTGTGAAGAGCGTTTAAATGTCTTGCAGTTGCAACCAAATTTGTTAGAAGATATATTCATTCGCAATTTATATTACGATTTTGCATGTTTAAATGAAATCTAATATTTAACAACTCAGCATTGGGTACATTGCTTGTGCAGATGTGCAGAACTGCTGTTTTGTAATCACTTTTTACTTTATATCATTGCATCAGTTAGCTGAATAGCCATAATGCAGTATGTTAATTATGTTTCTCATCTTTTCCGACGATTTTCAAACAATTTCGTAATTTTATACCTTATTATAAATCATTAACATATCGGACAACTACGTAAACTATTTATGGTAAAAAATACCGACTGGTGTAAATGCAGGCTTCGACAAAGTTTTATAAACGACCGCTTTATTAGTTCAGCACATTTTCGTGTAAAAATGATGGCTTCACTGCAGGGATTGGTAATATATTTTTTTTGGTTTTCTTGGAAAGTAACACCACATTAAAATTTGTGGTCAAAAGCACTAAGTTCTATAAGTTAGAAATCGAAAACTATCGTAATGTAGATAGGCTGTTTTTAGTAGTTGTTTGAATATACTCTCAACCAAGCCTTGTAAAAGAAATCCAAGGAGTCTAATTAGTTTAGCAAGAGGTCATTCATTATTTATGTTTATTACCATATTTTTATTATCAGAGTTAAAATTTTACAAAATTTTCTTACTCCTACCCTCTAATACAATTAATTCCCTACTTTTTTTTCCTAAAGTTATACAATGCTAATTTCCTAACTTATTTCATTAACTAATATATTCTATTTCCTTAAAATATTATATGTTCTATTTCTAATATTTCCTATCCTATTTACAGTCTTCTCTTTCTTCGTCTTCTTGTAGTAGCGCTTGCCGTGATCTTTTCATCTTGTATCTCACATGTTCGTCGTAATTGGTTGCGTGTCTCATCAGGGAGTTTCTATGCTGTTCCATCCTGGCTATTGTTTTGCGGCTCTCTTCGTTATTTCTCCCTTAATTGTGGTTATCTCTAGGTCTCTTCTTAGTTGGTTGTTCCTCAGGTACTATGATGCGTCCGTCATCCTTCTTAGTGCGTTGTTTTGTACTGCCTCTAATTTCCTGATGTGCGTTGCTACCGCTTGTCCCCAGATGCTGGCTCCATATGTGATGATTGCCTTCACTGACGCTCCGTAGATACTTTCTCTTCATATCATCGGGTTAAGTTGACTGATCCTTCATTTGGTAGTCTTCACTGTTTCTCTTATATGTTTCTCCCACGTGAGTTTCCTGTATTCCCAGATATTTGACGTCTTGGCTCCATTCTATGTGATTTCCTCCTACAGTTAGTCTCGTGGTTGGTTGGTCCAGCTTCATCCTCCTTCCTATGGCTATTTTCCCGCGTTGATTTTGTTTTTCCATTTCTTTGCCCATTACTCCATGTCCTAGATTTCTTGTTGTAGGTAGTTTACCGCGTGGTCCACTTTTTTTGATGCTGTGTCTTCCGCATAGATGTATGTCCTTGTGTGACTTGGTCTTCTTGGTATGTCGCTGGTATAGATGCTATATGTGATAGTGCTGATCCCTTGGGCGTTCCTCCTCGTATCCTCCTCTTGGTCGATATGGTGTCGTTAATCCTGATGCTGAATATCCGTCCTGATGATCGCCCTGCTGAATCCCTGTTCTTTCATTTTTGCTACTAGTCACGCTGTCATATCTTGTCCAAAGCTTTGCTCTACGTCGAAGTATATGATGCACGTTGTCCTCCTGTTCTCTATGTTAGTCATTGCTTCTTCTCATCCTCAGTACCTGGTCTTCTGTGGAATATCCCTCTCTGAATCCGCTCTGCTTTTCTGGAATAACTTTAAGCTGTTCTCCTTATGCTTTGACTCTCCTCAAAATGATCCTGTCCATTATCTTGCTGGTGTGGCTTAGTTAGCTGATCGGTCTGTACTTCCCTTGTAATTTCTTTCTCTTTCCTGGTTTTGGGATCATCACTATCACTGCCTTCTTCCATTCCTCTGGGTATTTCTGCTGAAACAAAATATAATTATATAGTGTTTTGAGCTTCTTATCTATACGTTTGGTAGTTCCTTTAACATCCTGTTTGATATTTAATCCCATCCTGGTCCTTTCCTAACTTTCAGATTTACTATGATGTCCTTTATATCTTCCAATGTCGTTTCTTTTATTGAATCCTCGTTGGGGAGTCGTGTTCTAATCTCTTGGGCTTTTTCTTCTATTTCTTCCTCGAATTGTGTGTCGTCGCCTTGGTCTGTGTTGAACTGCTCCTCACTTACATCTGCGAATATTTCTACCTTGACGTTTGTCCTGTACTTTAATCAGTCTCTTCGTTGAAGTGGTATTGTAGTTTGTGTGTCCTTGTTCTTCCTCATTCTTCTTGGTATTTGCCAGTGTGTGCCTCTGTCATGTCCAGTCCTTGTAAATAGTCGTCCCATTTCTCACTTCTGTGCCCATTCAATTCATCTCTTATCTCGTTGCTCAGTCTGTTGATTGTTTGTCTTATCCGTCGACCTAGGTTTATCTTGTATCTTCTCTTGTTCCTGTTTCTTTCTCTGATCTTGTCTCGGTATGTTTCCTGTGTAGGTCGGTTTCCTGGTTGTCGTCTTGTTTGCTTCGTGTGCTACTGTAATCTCCTCCCTTATTGCCCTTGCCTCTTCATCAATCCTGTCCATTATTGGTGTTATGACTTTGCTTTCTGTCAGTGCTGCCCTGAATCCATCCAGTTGGTCCTTGTTGCCCTCCTAGTAGTTGCTCCATCTTGTTGCCGTTAGTGTCACCGAGTCGTGATCTGATGATAATTCAAGCGTCACTTCGATGGTGTTGTCCATGTTGGTGTTTTATAAATGAATACGTCTAGTACATCCGGAAGTGCTCATGCTCTTGGGTAGTGGGTGGCGTCCGCTGGTCCAATATTACATAATCCTGCTCACTCTCTGCGTGGTCCTGTAATTGCCTGCCGCTTGCTGTGGTTTATTTTGGTTCGAATTTGTGTGCTTCGGATTTCTTCTGCTTCCTGTTATTTCTGAAAAATAGATTTACATCATTACTAGTTAGCTCTTTTCTTGGTGGTCGCTAGGCGCTGATTAATTGTATTAGTTGATCGTCCATCATTTCCACTTCGATTTCCACATTCTCTATGTTATCCGCAGGGTATATGGGTCGTCTTCCTAGTGCTTAATTCTATTCTTCACTGCTATCAATACTCCTCCGCCTTGTCTTCTGTTTGGTCTATGTCGGTGCATATTGTATAGTTTCTTATTCTGAAGTCGTTCTCTTCCTTTAAAAATTCTTCTTGAATTAATGCGACGTATATGATTTTCTCTTCTAAGTGCAGTTCTAAGTCATTCTTTTTAATTATGTAAGGATGATTTTGGCAATGTTTGATCCTCCTACCCCTATGTAAGGAGATATAGACATTTTTTTAGTTAGAAAGGAATCAGTTATTCAGTAAAACATTTTCTTTCTTTTTAAAAATTAAATAAGATGACTACGCGGCAAGAATATATTTTAATTATTATATTCACTGGTAAAGAAATCGCAACTCCCAGAAGGAGATGTTTTTAATATTGTTTTGATAAAACCTAGATGCTATAATAAGGAGTAAATGATTTGAATAAAAAACACCAAGGCTTTTAATTTTATTCACTAAGTTTGTTATTAATGTGTTTGTCTACTGCAGTTATCTATACACTCCCCAACACGTCCTGCAATTGACTTAATTAGGTAGTCTATTTCTTCTTGAGGAATTATATTCCAAGCTACTTGTATTTCATGTCTCAGAACCCTAAGTATGTGGGGTTGGGGTAAATTTCCGAGCATTCTACCCATTATATCCCAAACATGTTCTATGGTGAAAGAGCGTTGGATCTGGGCGGTAGGGCAAAAGATTCACATGAAGCCGAGCATTATATTGTTAAAATATGGGATCTATGAGCCGATTAAGGTAAGGGAGTACATACGGCTGAAATTAAAATATTTAAATGCGAGGATGATCGTGGAGTTTTGCATGCAACGCATGATGCGTAGAGTTCTTCTAAATCCTTTTTTTAAACAAAGATTGTTTCGGGTATATTTTAAAATATTGCAAATACATAATTTTGTACCAAATAATTGCTACTGGTTTTGAGAACATAATGCACATTTTCCTTGAATTTTAACATGTGGGCTTGATTAGTAGGCTTACACGTACTTTTTTTTAATATAATTGATCTTGACTTTGTTAGGGTTCCGTATATACAATATACGGATACCTTTGTCACATCACAGCAATTTTCTCCTAAACTACTGGACGGAAGAGGTTGAAATTTGGTATCGATGTATAGTTTGGTGACCCGATCAGGAGTACATATCGTAAAAGAAAAAAATTTCATTTTAGCGGTACTTCTGGGGGGAAAAACTAAAAATATCGACAGTTCCCCCCTGATCTCCGAAACTACTGAGCCTAAAAATAAGGAGAAACAATTAATTTTGGGGGGCAAATTATAGAATTAAATAAAAATTTAAAAATAAAAAAAAATTCAACCGCATCATGTACCTATATATATCCTCATTCTGAGGAGCACAAGTATATTTTTTTCATATTTAAAAAAAAAATTATTTAAAAAGATATTAACGAAAATATACCAAAATTTTCCCATTCCCCCCCCCTATCTCCGAAACTATAAAACGTAAAGTTTAAAAAAAATTAGAGGTATAGGTTCTGACCTGAGGTTTTCTGGAAAAATAAGGAGAAACCTCTACTTTTAATTTTGGGGGACAAATTACAGAATTAAATGGAAAATATAAAATTAAAATTGTTTCTAACCCATCATGTGATATATCAAATGAAAGGGCTCATTACGACGAAAACAAGTATATTTTTTCATATTTTTAAAATAAATTAATTAAAAGATATTAACAAAAATATAAAAAAAATTACCCATTCCCCCCCTTGTCTCCTACACCATAAGCTGGAAAATTTTGAAAAAAAAAATTGAGGTATAGCCCCTCACCTGATCTTTACTGGAAAAATCCCCTAATATTCATTGTGGGGGGGGGCAAATTATAGAATTAAATGGAAAATATATAATTAAAATTGTTTCTAACCCATCATGTTATATGTCAAATGAAAGGGCTCATGATGAAGAAAACAAATATATTTTTTTTAATATTTTTAAAATAAACTAATTAAAAGATATTAAAAAATATATAAAAAAATTTACCCATCCCCCCCTTATCTCCGAAACCATAAGCTGGGGGCAAATTATAGAATTAAATGGAAAATAAAAAATTATAATTGTTTCTAACGGGTCATGTAATGTATCAAATCACACGGCTCATTATGGCGAATACAAATATATTTTTTGAATTTTTTTAAAATTAATATTTTAAAATATGTTTAAAAAATATTTTACAAAAATTACCCATTCCCCCGGTATTCCCCAAACTATAAGACCTAATTTTTTTGTTTATTGGAAAAATATGAAAAAATCCCTAATTATATTATTTGGCCCCCATAGTAATTTTAGGGACAAATTATACAATTAAATGGAAAATAAAGATTCAATTTTCAAACACATCATGTAATATATCAGATAAAAGGCTCATTATGTGAATTACCAATATATAGTATTTTTAAATCATTTGTTTAAAAGATATTAACAAAAATATTAAACATCGACTTAATTCCCACTTTAGACACTCCAGTATATAAATTTTGAAAAACATATTTTATTTGTATTTTTTAATAATTTGAATAACAGATTTAATAATTTATAATTTAAAACTTGACCTATTTTGCCCTTTATCTTCCAATCTACAGAGCCTCAAAACTCAGACAGTAGATTATAAAATACTTCTCTGAAAGTTTATTAGTAAAATAAAACTCTAATGTTAATTTTTGGGGGCCAAATTAGAAAATTAAATACATATGTCTTCTGATAAAAATCAAGCGAATCCTGAAGCAGATAAAATAAAAAGTCTATGTGTGGAAAATGAAAGTGTATATTTCTTATAAATTTAAAATGCTTCCTTTAAAAGATATAAGGGTAAATATAAGAAAATGCACTCATTCTCTGCTTGCCTGAAACTGGAATATTCGAATCTTGAAGGTGGTAGGGAACCCTAACTATGCGAGTCCAACTCGCACTTGACCAAATTATTTTTAAACAAAGATTGTTTCGGGTATATTTTAAAATATTGCAAATACATAATTTTGTACCAAATAATTTCTACTGGTTTTGAGAACATAATGCATATTTTCCTTGAATTTTAACATGTGGGCTTGATTAGTAGGCTTACACGTACTTCTTTTCATTTTATGATTGATATTGACTTTGTTTATGGTAATAAGACTATGCAATTACATTACACTAATTGAAAAGTATCGGTAGTTAATGAGACCGTTAAATAGGAAGAAGCGCTTCTGCAAGGTACAGCTGCTAAGTCTGCAAATCAGTCGACTGACTTTTTTTTTATTGGAAATCAAATAAAATTTCCAATTGCCAAATTTATAGAAAATTATTTTTTCAAATTTCATGATACGTATGAGGTATAAATCGTTATATTATCCTTCTGGCATTAATATCCATCAAAAAGTACAGATTGCTATTTAAAAATAAATTTATTGACTTAGTGACGTTTATGAACATACGTATGTTTTTATATTCTCGCATAAGACCACTTTGAGTTATTGATATTTACTTGCTTACTCACTTTTCCTTTTAGGTGATTTTTATCGTTTTTATTGTGAAATGATATTTGAGTGTTAAACATTTCTTAATAATATTGGTGTTCTTCATTTATGATGTAAGAATTAATTTTATTATTGCCAAGTTTTCTTAAACGACTAGACTATTATGTTAATCTATACTAATATATGAAGAGGTAAAATTTGTTTGTATGTCTGTAAGTGGTAATCTCTCGGAAGTATCTACCCGATTTCAAAAAAATACTTTTATTAATTTGAAGCTGTGAGTAACAAAGGCTTATTTTGTTTTGATAAAATGTTTAAATAATTGAAAGCGAGGTAGTGGCAGTTTATATTGCTTTTCTAAGAAAGTTCAATAGCTCAGAAAAAAATTAATAAAAAATAAGTTTTGTTAAAATTTCTTTAAAAATGGTGGACAGATGGAGAATTATTTATTAAATGACTGGACTTGGTTTTTATCTCGGAAACAGAAAGTAATACAGGGTGTATTGATTGGTACATAGAATAAATAAAATCGAGTTTAATCGTTTTAATCGTAAATTATCAGATAGTGCACAGCTGGGATGTTTTTAGAAAAAGTCGCAATTTCTCGGAAGCCGAAAAAACACAAGTACAAGTATTATGATATTAATCCTTTAAATTAATAGGGACATGACTCGTATTTTTCGAAAATTCTGTTAATACATATTGGTGAGAAGGGATGGAATTTCTATTATTTATTTCTATATGTTCATTCTATATTAATTTCCCTGTAAGAAACCACACTATCAACTACTACAGACCAAAAGGGAGTCTCCAACGTAATTGGTAATTTTTCCCGCATGAGAAAACTTTTCCCGGATGAGAAAATATACGTCACTTGCGCTAATGATTTTAACTGTTTTCCTTTATAAGCTACATTAATAAACATTGCACTAAAAGAGAGCTTTCGATATTTCAATGATGGCAGCCTCATGGTTGCCGGTTAATTGGGTTTCCTCTCTGTAATTTCATTTTACATATCGAAACGTGTCTTTAATTAGTATAAAGTTTGTTACTGTAATGTAAAATAGTAAAACAGTTAAAATCATAAATGAAAGTGACGTTATCATACTTTATCATAAACACAAAATTTGCCAATTTCGTTGGATGCTCCGTTATGTTGTTAGTAATGTTACTCACTCCCAAAAATTCATCCATGTATCTTATCCATAGGATATGCAGACCTCCGGCTCTCGAACTGCAAGCACGAAGGGTGGGAGATGGCTTACAAAAATTTAAAATGGTTCTGTTTAAATTGACCTCACCATTGACTTGAGGATCATCCAATGCATTGGAAAGGCTCCATTTAGACGATGCCAATAGTGGATTTTCTCAGCTACTGGCCTTGTGTAAATGGCCTATTAAACTACCTATGCCTCTTGTTTATCCGGTAGTCAATTTGAGTTACACCAGGTGGGGCATTTAGCTTGATACAAGGTTAGTATCTCTAGTGGATTCGCTCATTCTGTAAAGAGTGTCAGATAAAAGTTGTAAGATTTCAAAGGGGCATCAGATTACGATTTCCCTTTTGAACAACACATGACCTTTTCCGATCGGTTGCGGTTTTTTTTTTATGAAAATACCCTATTTATCCATGAATTTCCATAGAAAAATGAAAAACAATTATTTTTCGTTATTGTCAGTTTTCCGACGTAATTGTTTTTAGGGGAATTTCCCAAATTTTAATATGCTTTTATTAGGTTGACGTGTATGTGTGTATGTAATGGAAACTTTCAACGTAATTTTCACCACCTTAAAGAACTCTGATTAACTTGAAAATTGGCACACATGTGACAAGGGCCGATTATAATACAATTCTTTAAGTTGAATGAGTTGTTGTTTTTTTACTTGAGGTAATAAAATGAAAAGGTTACGCAAGCATATGAAGTAAACTTTTTAATTACAAAATTATAGATATCATGAGACGAAAAACTTACAGTTTAAAAAAAACTAAAAAAATACGCTTTAATTGCAAACCGGACTAAAAAGCAGAAAATCATTTTTAATCCTGAAAAGTTTATTTTACAGCAGTAGAAAGTCGAAAAATCTATCATGATTAATTGCCTCAAAATATAAATATAATAACAGTTAAGTTATTAACAGAAAAATTAGATTCAGAGTTAAAAGGTGGGGTGCTTGAAATATTAATTTTACAGTTATTCTATTGGCAACTATTTATATGAGGAGAGTTATGCACCCCACGCTTTTTACTCTGAATCGAATTTTTCGGTTAATAACTTAAATTTTATTATATTTTTATATTGAGGTAATTAATCAAATTTTATTTTTTGACTTTCTACTGCTTTAATATAAACTGTTCATAATTAAACATTATTTTCTGATTTTTAGTTCGGTTTTAAACAGTATTTTTTTAGTTTTTTTTAACTATAATTATTACCTTGAATACTATGGATATATTAGAAAATTGGCAACAACAAAAAGTGTTTGTCTTTCATTTGTCTTTCAAAATCCACCGTAAAAATTGAGTAGTTCTATTCAAAAAACATTTCCAACTGGAAAAGGTAATTTCCTGCTCAAACCAATTCGTAATATGGACCTTTGATTGTCCATTTGAAGTCCTATAACTTGTTTGCGAAACTTTTTCGTAATAAATTATCCACTCAAGATATTTACGTATCTCAAAATAAATAAACTATGGAATTTATTTCTAATTTTGGGTAACATATGCATCGAATCGAAAAACTAGCAAGAACATTAAAAAAAAACATTCGGTTGAAAAAGGTCATTTCCTGTTCAGACCGGAAGTCGTAATATAGAACTTTTATCTGAAACTTTTTTTCGAAATATGGAATCCACTTGAGATATTTATTAGCTTCTAGATAAATGCTCCCTCGGTATATGTATTTCATACACATAACAAAACGTTCATTTACTAAATATTAATCACACAAATTGACCTAAAATGTCTATACCTTGATGGTTGCATATTATGAAAAAATAAAATAGGATATACCGTCTTCGAAGTGTCATTCGCGAGATAATATACATTGTTTCTGGTCGAGAGCACAGAGGTTCCGAATCTGGTGCCGTTTCATGTCATTGCTATTATTCTGTAACTCCTATGTTAGATTGTCACCAGAAAATTTTCAGGTTAGCTTCACCTGTCACAACTATTGAATACCCTGTTCCAGGTGATATTATTTTGTAAGCAAGACAATATATATTGTTTAAAAATCTCTATAAAAATAGGCAAAGCAAAACGGTTCAGTATCATTTTCTCCTCTGTCCCTCAACCTATTTACTTTGTTTTTGTTTGTTTCGTTTGAAGACCTTTAGTGCAGAATGCTTAATTTTTTTATAATATTGCTTCATTCTTTAAATGAAATAAAAAATTCATAATTTACCTCCACACTCTAGCACTATTCAGATCTCACTCATAAAAAATTATATTATATGATACGAGTAATAACAATTTATTTGGTACTCGCAAGTTTGAAACTTTCATTTCTTATGGTTTATCAACTAAAATTAGAATTGTGTATTGTGTGACAACTGATCAATGTGTTTCCGATAATATCTTATGATTTTAACATTATACTTTTAATTTTTTATTGTTTCTATTTTAAGGGTTAATAGTTTCACACAATTTAACTAAGATTACAAAGCCCATGATATGAATACAGTTAGTGAGATTTAAGATAAATTGTTAGATCTGACATCATGGCAATAATTCTAATGTTAACGGCCATCTTCGTTTTAGGAAATTTGATTATTTTGATTTCCGTTTGGCATATCATCATGACATTGTTAGCCGTTAGGTTAATGTATTATTTCCAAATTGTATTATTTAACATAAATTAACAGCTGGTGCACTGTAAAAGAGTTGGATACCATTTCCTTAAGTTTGTGAACCAATTTTTATTGATATTTTTAATTCATAATTGACGGCTTTTAGTGTTATTAATAAAAAAAATTAAATCAAAAGACCATAATTTTCCGTTACTAACATTTATTGCCCCATATATTCTATACTAGCTGAACTAGCGCCAATAAACTTTCCACAGCAAGAGGACAAAATTATTTCATATATTTTTAAATAATTTAAATCAAGGCTTTTTATAAATTCTTGATTTTTATTGACGTTTTGAACTCTCGAAGTGTATTTTTTTGTTGGATAATTTTTTTGATTGGTGATGGGCTGATTAGGACTCCAAAATGTATATTTTGTTCATGTATTTTCAAGATATATAAAATTGTATAAATATAATATTTATTCTTATGAAAAACATGATTAATTGATTAAAATTGAATCTTGAAACAAAAAATTCCAAAATTCTGGGGGGTTTGAACCCCCAGACTCCGCCCCCAGCTGGCTATGAGCCTGCCGTAAGACAACAAAACTGAAATTCTTATCCTTTGTGAAATTATTTTTTAACAAAAAAAGTTTATAATAGAAAAAATGTTGGAAATATGCAAATTCATATAGGTGTATTATATTCAAATTTTTAACAATGATTTTAGTTGAATTTCGACCACTGGGCGACCGCTAGTTCATTTAAAATCGCCAAAAAATGAAGAAACCCATATTAATCGTTCCGATAAACACATTGGGACTACGAAACAAAAACGGCATTCCGCATTCCGCATTCGAATAACACGCAGACTAGCACTCGAGAAGACGGGAAACGTCTTCGGACAATTGAATTGTTTATATAACAGCAGCTACTTTTTGCGAGGCAGTTGGTTTTGAGGCAGCGTGTACGATACTAGCTGATAGCATTAGTCATTATGTTTATGTAAGAGAGTGTATTTGTTTATTTTGATAAAAATAAAGACGTTGAAAGTGAATGTGATTTTTTTTGAACCTACAGGATTCACTACAATATAATATATATATATATATATATATATATATATATATATATATATATATATATATATTGTTTCTCGTTGGAAATCTTCATGAGTTGCGCTTCCCATAAGAGAATGTATTCTCGAACAATTTATTATGTATTTGGTACATATCGTTTTCAATATCTCTGACAGGTGAAGTTAACCTAAAAATTTTATCGTGACATTCTAACCTGGGAGTTACGGGGTAACAACAATGACATAGAACGGCTCCAGATTCGGAACCTCTGTCTGCTAATTTTCTCCGAAAATCCTAGATGTCGATCATTACATCTCGCGTCTACATGAAATAGAATATATGTTCACGTTCGTTGTTTACGAACACTGTATGTTTCAAACTATTAAAAAAATAAACTAATTGACCCCGCCCCTCCATCCACTATGCTACCATACCCGTTTCAGTGTACTCGCTTCGGTACTTACCTACAGCTTACCAGATTGATGGACGTTTGTCGTTATTGTATTTATTTTTGGGGTGTAGCTTATAACGGCCCTCAATAAACGGGCTATCTAACGCAATAACAACATTTCAATGATGTGGTAGTTCCTGAGATAAGCGCATTTAAACATACAACCCTATGAGTTTTATAATTTTAATATAGATAAACTTTAACTGCCAATTCTAAGAATCGGTGAGCTTTATATATGCCTGAACAAGTAACCCCCACATATGCCCCACCAGTCTAATAATTTTTCGGTAACTAGTTTCGATTACACGTCAGTTTTCTATGGTTACTTGTAGCGTTGACTTATCTGGCTATAAATGTTTGAGAATGGCAACAATAAATTTAGGAAATAATTCCGACCTGCGATAGTCACTAATTTTACTCATTTTTGGGAAAAGCCTTTTATATGTATAATCAGATATGTGATTTTGCTGAGGAAAATGACAAAATCAAGAGCTTTTATCTCTAATTAATTCATAACTTATTTAATTCATGAATTAATGGTATTAAAATCTGAAATCTTTTTGTAACGAAAAATGAACAAAATCGTTCTTCCTAATTTTCAGTATTTAACTCGCTATTCAGGTTAAGTCAAAGTTAAGTCAACCTCACCATTGGGATCTCGGAAACTGCAGGAAAGGCAAAGGAGTTTAAATGGGGGCAAAATTGCGTAATCGAAGAAATACCGATTTAAATTTTCCTAATACTTTCAAGATGTAAATTTAAATATTTGACAATATTTAAATATTTAAATTTACATCTTGAAATTGTACCTTTTTAATCCGTAGTTTCTTAGCCATTGACAACGGGGTCTGATCTAGACCCCGAAACGTTTGGAATATACAGCAATTTCCTTTAGAATGTGGTGTTATTTCCCAATAAACACTTAGACACTTTCGAAGATATCCGAAAAAATAGAAAATTGGAATTTTGTTTTTATTTTTCTGTAGTGTTATTTGAGGAAGTAAAGCAAAACCAAAAACACTTTTTTCAGATATACGATGATCTTTTCAAATACCATCCGACGTTTCTTTTTTCAGCTTCCATCATCAACATTTCATTTTTTTGGACGCCACATTAGATTTTCTCCCAGAAAAATGATGAATTTCTTTCTGATTTGACTATGGAACTTGTAATTTGGTTTCCTAAAAGTGTATATTTTTAAATAAAAAGAAATACCACTTCAGTTAGCCTTGACTCGACTTGAATTTTGTTTCATAAACATGACAGTACTTCTCAAAAGAAATTAGAGACACAGTTTGAAACACAACGGCTTACACAAATGAAGAAAAACGGGATATGTTTAAAGTTTATTACAAATTTGATAGAAATAGTATGAAAACAGCTCAACTCTATTTTGAGTTATACCCGGAAAGGCTACAGAATATTATTTAAAAATTATGAATAACATTTAAATTAAAATAAAGTATGGAAGCAAAATGGTAGAAGGTACTAAAAATAACTTAATGGCAGGAATGGTACTAAATTTCATAAATTTAAAATTAAAAAAAAAAGAAATTATTTTTGCTATGGTCTTTAGATAAGTGCAAACCCCTCAAATTCATTTTATCAAGTTTTGTCCGATATGGATGTGCTACAGACTAGCGGCCGAAGGTTTAAAATGTTACTAAAATTCACTTTTTCTAGCAACTATATCCAGGTGATTCTGATAGAGGAATGGAGTATTGCAAATGTTTCTCAAATAGAAATGATACTCGGGATCTTTTAAAAACCTTCCAATACAAGTAAAGAACATATCTGGGCTAAAAATACACATGCACACTTTAGGAAAGGTAGGCCGGAAGTTCTACAATTTCCTTTTTTTTCGGATATCTTTGGAAGCCTTCTGAAAATTTAAATTCAAAAAACGGCATTTAATCTCCTTTGTAACTTTTGGAGTTTCCGAAATACCAAATTTTAATTACCCGGTATAAGTCAGAAAATTATTATTTCTTTATCTAAAATACAAACCTTAAAAAAACTTCGAGTGCTCAAACGAATTGTAGCTTTAGTGCCGTTCAGTGGAAAGACACTTTTGTATGTCATCTTTATAGCAAGCTTTATTGACAGTTGGGGGGTTTGTTGGTGATAGTTTTCGCATATTCCATAGAACATTCGAGGGTTTTACTCGAATATTTCAGAATGACATAACCATAATGAACCAGGTGTTTTGAAATAAAAGAGATAGGCAGTTCAAGTTAAATCGGTAAAGTTTTTTTATTAAATTTCTTAGTTACTTGCCTTGCATTGAGAATTGCAGATTTGTAAGTAATGTTAACAAAAGTTTTTATTAGCTTAATTCGAACACATACATATTTAACAGTATTATCTAAGTTGCGAAGAGATAGTAAATTCAAGCACATCCTCTATAAGCAAAGTCGTACTAGAATCTCAATTCTAGAAACAAGTTAAAAGTTTTCAAGATTATTCTAAAATCTACGAAGCCTGGTTACTGCAATACCAAATTTCTAGTTATATTATTATATACAACAATCTAGGAAGCTTAACTTAATATTCTATTTCGGATTATGTTGATTGTTAGAACATAACTGAATGGAATAACATACAATGGTAAATAGCTTTAATTAAAGACTTAAAGTTATTCAGTTTTGTGTGTATTTGATTCCAGACCCCACTTGTTAATTTTCATCTACGAGTTTTCGAACCATATGTGTATATTCCCCAATTTGTACTCCGTTTTTTTTATATTGGGTGTGGGGAGATGCAGCCTCCTTGTCTCAGACCCTTATTGACTTAAAAGTACTTTGAATATCCATATCGCATATATTGATGCAACCAATGTTTTTCGTTGTATTTGAGTGGATGTATTCTGTTCTCTGTCAAATTGTGACACTGACCTGGTATTTATAAAATCAGAAAACTTAAAATTCAACATATAACCTACCTTGGCCTGCATACAATTGCTTAGCGGCTGCTTTACATCTGGAACAATAAGGGGTGTTGGTAAGATATGAAAACACCAAATTTATTTTTATTAAAGGCGCCATTTGCTTAAAAAATCCTGTAAGTGAACATACGTTAAAAACCAATGAGGTCGGGATGTTATTTCACACCGGCTATATAGATACTGTATATGGTCCTTCTGAATAAATTTTCTCAAAAAGAATAATATCTGTGTTCAAAAATTTCACTTGTACTCACTTAAAAAACAAATCTTTAAACAAATCGATAGGCTTATCTTTCATAATCTTGATCAGAAAATTCTCATAACCATAACAACTACTATTTGGACTGTATTTCTTGGATATACTGTACCCCGGGAAACGCAAAGCCAAATATTTTTGCACAAATCGTCTGCCATCAAAGAGACTGTACTTCGTTCACCACTAGCTGTACAGTAATCGAATCCCCTTAGGTTGACTGTTAAATAGTCATTTGCTGAACAGCTAAACTTTTCAAAAATCCAAGAGGTAAACGGCAAAAATTTAAATTTCGTAGGTCCTGCCGTGCCATAATATTTAACAAGAACGGCTCTGCCACAACGTAAACATAAACAACATGCCAGCGTAGCGGAACTATTCCAATATAAAGACAAAATCCCAACGTAAAACGTAAAAGAAGGATCCCAACGCAACAAAAATATAAAATTGTACCTGACGACTTTATTTTGACACCAAATGGCCGTGCTTACCTATTCGTTAAAGGGGTAGACTTTTAATATAAAAATTTCAGAACCATCATCATATCTTGCAAATTATTTTAAACGCCGTTTACGTTGTTACGAAATTTACCAAAGCTGACCCTGTTTCATTTCAGTACGACACTGATCGCTTTGAGAAAAAAAAATGGTTCTCGAAATTACTCGGCAGCTGTAGGATTGATGATTGATTTTACGAGAATTTGCTATGCTGGTTTTAAAAAGGAAGCAGCCCACGATCGTAAGTCAGTTAGTGGAGCGAAGAGCTTATATGTAAAACTGTTTGTGATATTTGAATCAGCTTTTGTATATATTCGATGTAAATAAAAGTTCTAGAAAAGTGAAAGTGAATATTAGTTGTATAATTTTAAATTGAACCCACGGACTATATAACAATATAACTCAACCGTCGTATTCTCCGTACCTTTCAAAATATTGTACGGTAACTTCTCCCTAGCAGAACGCCACCATTATAAAAAAAAACGCACACCGCGTTAAGGTAATGACGTTTGCTTAACGACATCAAAACGAGAAAAATTATCCCCACCAAGATGATAATTAACGGGCGACACCATAACTTGCGTTAAAGAAACTAAGGGGGTGGACCAGATCCGCCTTCACTTTTTTTTCTATACGATTTTTCAATCCTTTGTATTTTACAAAAAAATATCAATACATGATCTTCATGGTCTGAAGCTCCTCTGCTTCTTCCAGTCGTCTAACGGACTTTCTATCCGATTTCGCCGTACAGTCTGCCCTACAATCTAGCGAAATCTATGCCACTATGTCTTCTGTAGTGTGTACAGTCCTGTTTATTCCCTGTCTTATATATAGAAAGGGTATAAGCAGTTTTCTATTCGGATGTTCTCCATCAAACATCTATTAAATATTACTGTTTAAATTTTTTAATACCACACCGGGGAATATTCTTGTGCTGTTTTTAATTTTCGATTATATTTTTTTCTTTCCTTTGTAAATGGATGCAGTTAGTCTAAAACATCTGAAGATCGTAAATTCTGTTTAGTGAAAAGGAAGTAAAGACAATGTCTAGAAAGGTTGGGTTAGAAATGTCGACCGACTGATCAACCATCTATTCAGCTTTACCAGCAAATCCAGTTCCAAAAGGAAACAGGGTGAGGGTGAGAATCTAGAGCCTCCTAACTGGACCCTTCGACTAAGGGCAAATGGCCCGGACAGAAATCTTTCTGACCCTCCAACACTGAGGGTTGAATCGACAAAATTCGAATATATCCTGTTATGCAAGTAACAAATATATTATTCCTTTACTGCCTCACTGGTATCGAACAAACAACAAGAGGTAAATATAATTGAGAAAAAATTTGGCATATTTTTCTTGAATTTGTTTATAACAGGAAACGATTTTGACTCTAACTAATTATATATAATATAATTATATTGCGGACCCGACAGACGTTGTTCTGTCCAAATGTGGCTTGGGGCTATTACCGGGTTCAGCAAATGTTTTTTTTTTTTATATTAGCATTAGATAAACTCTATACTAATGTACAAAAAAAATGAGAGACCCAACCAAACAGACATAAAAAATCATTAAAATCGTTCCAGCCATTTAGGAGGAGTTAGAACCCGATCTTAGTGCCATCTACCGGGTTCAATTGGGAATCTAAACCGTCCAAAGACTCAACCAAACATACACAAAAAAATATATTAAAATCCGCCGAGCCGTTTAGAAGGAGTTAGAACCGTGTTAGAACCCGATCTTAGTGCCACCAATCGGGTCCAATTGTGATCTACACCATCCAGGGACCTACTCAAATATACACAAAAAATGTCATCAAAATCGGTCCAGCCGTTTAGGATTCTATAAAGGACATACAGACAAATATTCTCAGTTATATATAAAATAAAAAAGATGAACAAAACAAAATAAAAATCTAGTCTTTTAATATTAGTAGATTGATATTAAATATTCATTAAACATATTTTTTTTTTGTTACAGGTAAGCGTCGTATTACGCATTTGCGATTGGGTATGTTTTTACAAATATTCTTATCTATTTAACAATAATAAGAACGATGCCATATGCGTAGTCTACTAATAATATAATCTAAAATTGGTCTTGTTCGTATATTTGTAGGAGATAATCTCTGAAAGTACTTTATAACATACATTATATCTTATTTTTATAAATTGTTTAATTATGCCATGGGGGTAGTGGCGTCTCTATTACTGAAAAGTTTTCAGTATCTCTAAAAATTAGAACATTACGCAAATATAAAACATTTCAATTTACAAAAATTTATAAAAGGATGATAAATTCCTAAACCTGACAGAGATATAAAAAACCTCTAAATGTTAAATTGACAAAGTTATCAAAATTATACTGTTACAAACCTATAATGAATAATATAATATAAGTTTCATTCACGTAGGATAATGTTAAAATTAATTTCACAAAAAATCTAAAAATATACGGCATGTGAAAATTACCAAATGAAAAAAATTTTCAAGATAAATATCCCGATTCGTGTGAAGGCGGATCACTTTGACCCCCACACTGCTGAGAAAAAGCTGTATGTTCAAAAAATTCAATAGATTCAAAGTCTTATTTTGACTTCCTTGTCAAAGCTGTATAATATTTCATTATATCCTATTCCTTACAGTTTATTTATTTTATCTTGTTTTTTATTATCTTAAAAAACTCAATTAATTTGTCTCTCTAACCTATTTTGTTTGAAAAATGTTATTGTTGTGACCCGTATATTTGACCCAATTATTTTTCACAACACCTATTATTTTTCTTCTTATTTAGGAATTCGTGGATTTTTCTACATTATGATACAGTCGTTGCGTTTAGTCACCATTCAAGATGCGTCAACATTTCTCTAAAATCAACTAAAATCCACCCGCCTGAGCGTCCTAGGTATTACCCCTTCAGTGCTAAGTAGAATAGATATGATGCGGATTTCTCAGGAAAGTTCATTAGTTCAGATAATGCTAAAGCCTTCTGATATTCCATAAGAGTATCTGTTGTAACTGTGTATTAGGGTGGTCGTTAAAAATTAATTTTATTGCGACGCCCCCTCAAAAGCTTCCTTTTGATGAAAAAACACTGGGAAAAGGTTCATTTCTTTTTAAATTCAAAACACGTGTCTCTAGACGATCTAAGTCAATTTTTGGGTATGGGTGTAATCAGCTTTTTAGGGAATATTTCATGAAAAATAAAATAAAAAAAATAAAGCTCAAATCAATAATAAAAAAAACAATATTTGATCAAAATAACAATAAATAGCAGTTTAAATAAAAAAAACTGCCAGTTGATTTGTCTATTGAAATTGATATTTTTATTTTAATATTACATTAGTACAAACGATATTTTAATATCTAGATTTCTTCACTCCAAACCTCAAGTAAGCTTTCTTCCCATTTTTTATGTTTTTTCTTATATAATTATCTAAGATTTGAATGAGGAATTGTTGAAGATTATACCCAAAAATTGACTTAGATCGTCTTGAGGCACGTGTTGTTTTGAATTAAAAAAGAAAAAGAAAATTTTCCCAGTGTTTTTTCATCAAAAGGAAACTTTTGAGGGAGCGTCGCAAAAAAATAATTTTTAACGACCACCCTACTATGTATATGTATTAGGTATACATAGTTTATTAAAAGGCATCTTTCACAAGGTATTTTAAATGGTGTTTGGTCCACAACAATATTAAAATGAGCAGTTCGAAAAATTATTTAAATTATTTATGGCCAAATGCTTCTTCAACTCTTTCGTTATACATAAAATTACAATATATTAATTAGATATTGCTAATGAATTCGAATAGTTAAATTTATTGTTGTTGCGCATTTGCATACATTAGAGGCATGCAAATAAATTTATTCTTTCCTTATTTTTTAGAAACGAAATTTTCGGCGGATTTCTCCTATTGTTATGCAGTCCGTCAACTTCCTATTTCGTTTGGTACTTGACAGCGGATATTTAGGACCATTGAAATATTTAAATGCTTTTGCTGATTCAGAACGTGACAGTGTGAAATTTTGCAATAAATTCGAATAAATGATTTGTGAAAATATTTATGAAGGCTTTTGTAAGGAATTTGTAAATATGAATTTAGTGATTAATCAATGTGGATTTCATTATATTGCTTTAAAATGGTATAAGAATTTATTTAAATAACTAAAAATATTTGTTTTATTTAAAATTTTAATGTAATAATTGTTTGGTTGGTGGATAATGCGAGATTGATATATACAGTGTGGAACAGCGAAATGCAATAAATTCGATAATGAATAAAGTAGGGCGTCTTGAGAAAAAACACTTGGGCATGTCGATTTGTATTTTTAAATGCGTGTGTCATATGTGACAGTGGCCAGTACCAACTTTCTTATTTTAAATGCAAGCCCCTGTATATTATTTATTTTTTGGATTTTCCAAAAAAATCTAGACATAATTCATGTACAATGTCCTACACCTATCTTCAACTGTTTTTGGAAATATTAAGTCTTCAGATTTATTACAAAAATTAATATTTATTTCACAAATTCGCTACATTACACTAAAAACCTAATAAGTAATACTGATTATTTTTTAATAATATAAAAAATAAAAAAACATTAATTTCAGTGTCATCCTTATCTAAGAATATGCCATAATATTGAGAGAGAGCATGCATTGTAAGCTCTACATTAACTGACTAGCTATCCTACTATCCTACTGTAGCTAGAATTTCTTAAAGTTCTTGAGAAATTCTTGTCAACATATCGTCACATTTGTACATTTGAAATTACATAATTCCTACTTGAATCTAAAACTTCTGCAAATATGGGATCTGAACTAAAAATGACCTTTAAGTTAATCAAGGACATGGTCAAGGTCCTACTTGAACGTACAATTTTCTGCTCTTTCGAAGTCGGCAATAAGAAAAAGTGTCGTTGAAATGACCTTGAAGGTCGTAGTGAAGGAATGATCAATAACATCGAATTTGCTTTACATTCCATATTATATTAGTTTCGAATATAAAACTAGGAGTTTCCGTTTGAAAAAACAACTTTGAATTTGAAATGATTGAAGGTTAAGTTCAGGGTCAATTCAAAGGTTCGAGCTGAATAGCTAGAGAAAAATCTTGAAAATTTTGTATTTAATATTTTTCAAAAAAAAAGAATTCTTGACGAGTTATTCAGCGATTCCCATACTTTTGAGACATCCTGTAAAATCCGAAATCTATTTGACGGGGAGAGCCCGGGTTGAAAAAAACATCACCTGATCCATGCTCTTGCATCTTGTATTGAAGTATTTTGATAAATGTTTCTTAACCAACAAACAGTAAAACATAAAATGACAGTTCTTGGCAACATGCTAATCGGGTATAGAAGTGTCTTCTAACGTTACTCAACATCTCAGGCGTGACTCATCTAATCGCAAGCGTCTTTTTAGATAATCTTAGTTGAGGAGTTTAGTTTTTTCTACAGTACTTTTGACATCCCCACAAAAAGTAATCCAATGGCCTCAAATCAGGAAATCGTGCTGGCTGCTATCGATCCGCGCCTCCCAATCCAATTTGGAAAAATTTGCTTCAGGTACTGCGGGACATTGATTTCGTAATGGGGCGGTGCTCCATCTTGCTGAAACCATTTTGTATTGACAGGAACTTGAGGGTTTACTACATCAAGATACAAGTTTGCCGACATTATTTTGGAGCAGTTTTAAATAATTTATCTCCATTCAGTTGCCATTAATGAAAAAGGCACCTACGATATGATGTCCAACAAGTTCCGCCCAAACATTAACTTTTTCAGGATATTGCGTATGTTTTTCTTTCATGCAGTGAAGATTCTCATTAGGCCAATGGGGGGGGGGCAATTTTGATGTCAAGTGTGCTCTCATCAGAAAACAAAACATCTTCTCATTGGATCACACTGTTATCTAACCTTACCATCATTTGTTCCCAGAAATTCTCCGATCGAAATCATTTTCCAGGAGCTCGCGAGTCGGTATCATTTTATAGCGATGCATTTTACTTTCCTTTAATTCTCGAAAAAATGATATGTGCCTATCTTTGAACAGTGAAGCTGCTTTTCGACCAGAACTATGTGGGTTTTCTTAAAACTCATGCATAATACTTAATTTCGTATTATCACTTAGAGCATTGGCAGGTACTTTTTTTATCTGTTTTACAGGACCAAGCTCGCGAAACTGCTTTTCTATTTTGCCAATTGTTCCTTGAGATACCAGCGGCAAATTTTCGTGAAAGAAGCGAGAAACTTCCATTTGTGTCCGTGTGTTTGTAGATTGGTTATTTTGTGCATTTCTGTTAAAATAGCCATTTTTCTGATATTACTACGTACAGTTAACGAAGTTCAAACGACAATAGCACTCACACTGATCATCACTGTCATGCAGGCAGACAACAAGATGCTAAGGCTATGAGTTTTGACTAAAAACTAAACTGTTTTATTTTCAGTTCAGTAAAAAGGAACGTGGGAATAGTGTTTGCTTACTATCTCTATATCAAGAGCTAAATGGGAATTAAGAATTGTGTAAGTGTAATTTGTTAAATTTGTGAAATAAAATAATTTTCTTTTTTTAATGTTAATTTTTGTAATAAATCTGATAACACTTAATATTTCCGAAACAGTTGAAGATAGGTGTAGGATACTGTACATGAATTATGTCTAGAATTGTCTGGAGAATCCAAAAAATAAATTATATACAGGGGTTTGCATTTAAAATAAGAAAGTTGGTATTAGCCACTGTCACATGACACACCCTATATATTTTTTTGTTGAGAAAATGTGCATTTAAAAATACAAATCGACGTGTCCAAACGCTTTTCCTACAAGCCCTCCTTGTTTCGTTATCGAATATATTCCATTTGGCTGTTCCACACTCTTTACAGCAGTGTGGTATTTTGTATAATGTATAGTTAAATATTTTGCTACGTTACATGTCGTATTAGACTTGTCCATCTTGTAACCTGTAGAACATTGTCCCGCAATATTAAGTTTTCATATATTGATCATTTCGCCTCTGCGATAGAACCATGTAATCTATCCACATATTTAAGATATTTTTATCGGGATATTTATTTGAATTTTCCGGGTTTTTATCCTTTAAAAACACAGAATTAGTAATTTCTTATCATGTCTTGATTAAACTTAGACTCTTCTGTCCATAGAGTTTTCATGGCTCATTTTATCACAAAGCGACAACAAAGTGGTTCTCATTTTTCAATGATTAACACTGGTATGTCTTGAAATGGGTAGAGCTATGCCATATACAGGGCTTTCATTTCAAAACTAGCCACCCAAAATAATTTTTAAAATATCTTTAAAAGAAAAAGACAAAAAAACGTTAATTTATATTTACAGGTTTAAATACAAAGGAGTATCATGTGATACCCCTTTTTAAATTACTTTACATTGTATTTACATTATTAAAATTGTATTAGCGTTAGAATTACCTTGTACTTAAATTAGGTGTTCAAAATCTCCTCCATTGTTATTAAGACAATGTTCGCAAAGTCACAGCTCGAATTCCTCACACACTTTTTGGGACCTCTCTGATGTAAGTTCAGGAATATCGCGAGGTTGAGTTTTATACACTACGGTTTTTAGATGTCCCCATCAAAAAAGTCAAGGGCTTTAGGTTGTGTGATCTTGCTGGTCATTCTATAGCGCCCCTTCTTCCAATCCATTTATCTGGAAATGTCTCGTTAAGCCAATTTCTTGATAAGTTTTCTACCTGTAGCAACAAACTTTCATCTTGATCTATTTGGTTTTTTAAAGATTCGGTTATGAAGGGATTTATCATATTTTCTAATTAATAAGTCCAAATTCAATTCCCCAGTTAAATTTTCTTCTACAAATAAAGTACCAATAATTTTATTTCAGAGAATTCCAGCCCATACGTTGATTTTCTGAGGATGGTGGTTGTGCTCTTCACTTTAGATTGGTATAGTCCCAGTATCTACAATTATTATTTTCTGGAGGATAGTTCTGGCAACTCTGATTTTTATATTGAGTTCTTTGGGAATAACATATACTTCAAAGTCTGTATATTTGAAATAGTCCAAACGTCTCAATCAAACATCTCACACATCTTGTGTCCGGTCTTTGGTACACCCCTTGTAGAACATAACTATTTAAAATCACAAAATTAATGTCACCGTATTTGTCGTTTTCAAAAAAGGTTTTTTTAGAATGTCATTTATTTGATTTCATCAACCGTACGTCCGTAAAAAATAAATACTAATCTCCGTATTAAAAAATTAAAAGTGAAAATAAAAATCTCGACAGAATATTGGGGGTGCAAAATGCACCTAAGACTAATGAGACACGATCATTGGAAAAGAACGCATATAACTTAAATATAATGCAATTTATTTTTATAGAAAGTGATAATTAAATGTACAGACTTTTTGGAATGTGGGAGGCTATGACCTTGATCATGACATTGAGTTTTATAACCAATCGTGTTGTTCTACATTATTGTTACTCACCGATTTGTATTCAGCAACAATTAATTATTAATGTATATTCGATTATTGAAACTGTATAGTAAGTTTTCCTCATATATTCTTTTCAGTTAGCGGGAAAAAAAAATTAAACAGTTTTTATTTGATAATCGAATTTAAGTTTACGTTCGACAATTTATCTTAACGTTTAATAGAAACTCTCTAATGCCTTAAGGTGTTACCTATGCGGTATCCATTATGAAACTATTACACCGATAGCGGTCTTCAGCTTAATTGAAAGGCCGTAGATAAATGAAAGACTATCTAAAGCTTCCAGAAGGTGCCCAAGGCAGAATCTTTTAGTTTAGGTAGTACCTATTATTACATTAAGGCAACATCATTATCATTGTCTATTGCAATAGTGCTTAAGTTCGATTGAATGAAATATAATGAACATATTCAAGTCATTCATTAATTTATTTATTACATATGGTAATTGAAAAAATAATATTTCTTTTGACCAAAAACTTTCTATTTCGTATTCTATTCTATTTTTTTGTAGACCCTAAAATTAAAGTAAAGTATAGCCTTCTTCCTATATTTTATTATATACGTTGTAGAAAGTTTTGGTATTTGTTATAATAATAAATACTAATCATTCAATTGTTAACAGGGAACAACAAATGTCTGTATCTTCATTAAATTAATTGGGAGAAGACTACCTTGATTGGTAATAAATACAAATACATTATAAAAAATTGAGTGATCTAGCGATTGCTTTATACTGAGTTTTCCGTTTCTGTATTCCTCCAGTAAACTTTGCCTCTTCCTCTTCCCATTAGTATTGAAGGTGTCCCAGTTTCGCCAGTTTCTGTAAGTTTCCCCCTTTCTTCCTTCATTAAGATCATATTGGTGTCACGTTCTAGCCTTATTTGTATACCTAAAGGTCTCGAAATATCGCCGGTATAACTATGACATCAAATAGGTATAAGGTGTTTTTTGTCAATTAGTCGATCCGCTTTGTCTACTGTCTAAATGAACTCCATGAGACCGTTGGTGTGCAAGATAAATAACAAGATATTTATTACTTTTTGTGGTTTGAGTGTAGTCATTTCAATATATACATATATATGAAGAAATATTTATCTCATCTGTTCGTTATATTGATTCATGTTTGAATCCTACAGAAGTTTCGCCAAGGTCTCACTTGGCATTCTCAATGCGTTGTTACGGTGAACTGAGCGGTGATCTACCTAAGCCTTATTTTATATCCGTCGGAGGTCGTATTGCCCCTGATTGGTCGGTGTTGACTCATTTGCTGCGATGTCCGGTGTGTCACTTGTTGACGGGTTTGTATTTTGTGTAGCTCATTCTGTTTTATTTTGATGTTGAATAATTGTCTTCCATGTGTTAGAGAGGTGCAGGGCGTCTTCTCTTTTGTTTAGTTGTCCACTTTTCTCGATTTCAATAGCTTCCCGTATTAGTCTGGTTTTGTAATGAGTTGTTTGTGTTATCTGTTTGCAACTATCAAAATAGATTTTATGGCCCGATTGTTGTTGGTGTTGGAACAGGGCCGATGTTGTCTATTTATTGTTGACAGCTAATTTGTGTCTATCTAAACGGGTTGAAAGTCTCTTGTCCGACGTATAACTTGTCGCACGTTCCACAAGTTATATTATACAGGGTGAGTTTTTTTTTATGATCAGTATGGGGATCTCGGAAATTAGCGGAGAGAAAAAAATTGGGAAAGATTTGCAGTTTTACTGGCCCAATTTAATGACACTTTCGGATTTTTGTAAAAAGTCATGGCTTACTACATATTTTGAAAAAACGTAATCCTGTCAATTTAGTCAAATCCCTCTAGCTCCTTTGTTTTTGATTTTATAAAAAAGTGTAAATATCAAAATTGAAGGGAATTGTATCCCGAATATGATTGTCATGTCCTCGTTTGCGTGACAGATCTCGTTTTCAAGATATGACAGACTTTTCTTTTTTTGAATGGAAACCATAGTTGGCTATGACCTCAAAAAATCGGACATTTTTAGAGCTTTTCAACGATATAATACTCGATATAGTTATTCATAAAAATAATGGAGTTATGGATGCTTTTCTCTCTTATTTTCACTTTTAACGTGGTTAGCCATGAAATAGATTGATTTATTAATAACTATTCTAAAAAGTATTGAACGAATTTTTTATTTGGTATATCAGATATAACGAAAAAACTAAGTAAGTAAGTACTTACTAAAAACTTAAGAAATTAAAGTACATAATAATGGTTACAATTTATGTTCAAAAAGTCCACCATTGTTATTTAGACAAACGATCAATTTCTTTCAATTTCTTCAATTGCTTGTAATACCGCCTCCCTTAGGTCACCAACTTTATTTTGTATACTTTGTTTTTTAGCGCACCCCATAAATAGAAGTCTATAACTGCCAAATAGGGGTGGCCATTCGCGTTGGTCATTTCTTCCTATCCAAGAGTTAGGATAGATATTATCTAAGTGTTGTCTTACTAATAACGAGTTATGAGCAGGTGCTCCATCATGTTGGAATCACTCAATTTCTAAACGAGTTCTCAAATGCAAATTATGCAACATGTCTTGAAAAGTGTATTGCAAGAAATGCAAGTAGCGCTCCCCAGTAAGTGATTCGTCATAGATAAAAGGCCCCACTATAGTAGACCCTATGATACCACACCAAACATTAAAACCAAATTTTATCTGGGGTCATCTTTGTTCTACATGGAAAGGGTTTTCTTTAGTCCAGATATGCTGATTGTGTCTATTGAACATACCGCAGTTAGTAAATCTAGTTTCATCTGACCATAACATCTTTAATGGAAACTGTGGATTGTCAAGGCACATGTTTCTAAACCATGTACAAAACAAAATACGTCGATGTTCGTCAGCATCCAAAGTGTAAGAAACTGAAAGTTTGTACGGGTGGAACTTGTGCGCTTTCAGTACCTTAACTACAGTTCGTTGAGATGTACCAGCTTCTGCCGCAATCTCTCGAGTTGATGTAGATGGATTTTGATTTACCATTGCCAAAACATTTATTTGTGCTGCTTCGTTAATTTGATTACGTTCCTTTGGTGGTGTAGTAAAAGATCCATATCTGCGTCTATCGTAAAGCCTCTTAAATGTACATAGAGCAGGTTGAAGACGATCAAAATATCTATGAAAGTTTTCCTCAGCTGCACGAACTGAATTTTTATGGCATATGATATAACATTCCACCATATTCAGTTTTTCTTCGTTAGAATATTCCATTTTATCACGAAAACTTGTCAATATCGACTGTCAGTTCAGCACTACTAATGGAATTACTCTCAAATGAGGAAACGTCAAAGTGAAAATAATCATCTTTTTCATGGCTACCTACCTTAAAAGTGAAAATAAGAGAGAAAAGCATTCATAACTCCCCGTTATTTTTATGAACAACTATATCGAGTATTATATCGTTGAAAAGCTCTAAAAATGTCCGATTTTTTGAGGTCATAGCCAACTATGGTTTCGATTTAAAAAAAAGTTTGTGTCATATCTCGAAAACGAGAGCTGTCACGCAAACGAGGATATCATATTCGGGATACAATTCCCTTCAATTTTGATAATTACACTTTTTTATAAAATCAAAAACAAAGGAGCTAGAGGCATTTGACTAAATCGACAGAATTTCGTCATTAAATTGGGCCAGTAAAACTGCAAATCTTTCCCAATTTAACCATTGCTCTATCTCCGCTACTTTCCGAGATCCCCATACTGATCATCAAAAAAAACTCACTCTGTATACACCTGGGTTTTCAAGTTTAACTTTTGGTTTGGTATTTCCTAAACTTGTTCCTATAGTCTGGTGAGGTTTCTGTGCGGTCGCTATGTCATGCCTTCGAAGAATTCGGCCAATTCTGTCCGTTGTCCCTTTGACATATGGTGTAACAGTTGTAAAAAAAAAACTACAAATAATCATTTTTCTCCAATGTTTAATTCTTGTGGCCGCTTAAATTTCTCGAATCTGTTATTTCAAATTAAAACAATCGTTATGCAACCACTTTTAATAAAATAACTTTATAATAAATTTAACGACTTCATTATATTTGAAATTGGTTCTAAAATAAATTATATAAATCACTTTCGCGATGTCACGTAACTAGAATGCACTGTCAATAACATTATCAAGTTGGCGTAAACTCTATAATAATGTGACTATATGACATTTTAGGTATACACCAATCAACAGCAAACCGCATAAGCCATCGCGTAAATAATAGTTTATAAGTCATAACTGACATAATTTTAACAGCAAACTCATAGAAGTAAATTATTTCAGGCTTAAAAACCCCAAAAAATATGGGGAATTTTTTTTGCTTATGGGGTAAAAAGTAAAGATCTGTTCATAATGCCGCACTATGGGTCAAATGGCATTATTTTTAACGAAAACATATCTTGAGCAGAAATAGAGATAAAGAAACATTTTTTTTAATTGAACCTTAGGTTATGTAGATTAAGAGAAAATTATTTAGAATGTCATCATTCACTATTATAGGGGTGGAAATGAGGGTTGAAATGGTGCACATACGAACTTTTTTTCTTTATTTTATGGTACCTATATCTCAAAGACAAATAGAGATATTTATACGGCTGCTTTTTTTATTTTAGTTATTAGTTATTAATACAGATTAGAAAATTATTTATTGCAGAGCTGTTCTCCTAAAAGTATAGGTGAAAATAGGGGTGATAGGGTGAAACGTGAAAAATCCCCCAAAAATACCGTTTAGTGATTCATTGGACGCTGACCATTTTTCTAAAAACCAATTTCGTTATCATTTTCTACTGTGGAGATCATTTATCGTTATCATTTTTCACTATAGGAATGAAAACGGTGGTATAGGAGTGAAAAAACAACACAAAAATCGTTGATGAATCTCGTAAGTGAGTTTTCAGTCAATTATTTTGAATATTTTTCGACAATGTTTAGTTAGATTAATAATTTTTTATTTTTGCCATTTTAAGAGATAATTGTTTTTGAAATATGTACTTAATGATCAGAGACAATGCGTCACATTCGTATTTTTATCTTTCACCTTTTTTATGAACCGATTTATTTGGGTACCTATTAACAAAAATGTATATAATTATTGTTTTTGTTAAAGAAAATTTTTTTGTATTGCATTTTGAGAGATTAGAATGAATCAGAAAACCATTTTTGAGGCCTTTGGAAAAAAATGATAACGATAAACGATCTCCACAGTAGCGTGGTCAGCGTTCAATGAATCACTAAAGAGTATTTTTTTAACATTATCACCCCTAGTTTCACCTATACTTTTGGGAGAATAGCTTTGCAATAAATATTTTTCTAATCTATATTAATAACTTTACAAACTAAAAAAGAACCTTATAAATACATCTATTTGTCTTTTGAGATATACCATAAACAACAGAAAAAAAAGATCGAAATTTGAAATGTGCACCATTTCCACCCCTATAATAGTGGATGATTGCATTCTAAATAATTTTCCCTTCACCTACATAACCTAAGGTTCAATTTTAAAAAAGAATTGTTTCGATGTCTCTATTTTTAACCGACTTCCAAAAAGGAGGAGGTTATCAATTCGTCGCGTATTTTTAACCGACTTCCAAAAAGGAGGAGGTTATCAATTCGTCGCGTATTTTTTCGCTTTGTATGTATGTTACGTGATTTCTTCTCCTGTGATGCACCGGTTTGAATTAATATGGTCTTGTTTAATAGAGTATATATCCGGATTGGTGAAACTTCAAATTTTGGAAAAGAATTCTATTGGTAAAGTGATAAAATTTGCGAATGAACACACGCGTGCATGGAAATCGACCAATATCCCTAATATTTTAGTCGATTTTTCGATAACTCCTTATGGATGTGTATAGTTTTTTAACGTTTAATCTATTAAGGAAGATCCTTAGGTGATCTCATATACTTTTCTGCGACGTGCAACTTGCAGTTTTGCAGAAAATCGCCGAAAATTCCAAAATTCTTATCAAAAATTTCATCGAAATGACATAACGGACATATAAATAAATTCCTACGTAATAGTGGGGTAATTTTAGGCACTGGAAGTTTTAATTGCGAATTAGAAAATTTTCTATGTACATCTCAAGCATATAGGTAAAACATAGTATTTTCGGCTCCTTAAATCAATGAGTACCAAGCTCGTTTCGTTTGTATACCAGGCAAATACCTATATAAATGCAAATTTTTCCATTTTGGAAGACCGGCCCGGCCTAATTGAAAATTCAGTGACAACACATGTCAAACTTTAAACTGCTATTTGGTACGTTTATAGACAGGGTGTTTAGTTATAGCAAACAAAATCACAAAGTAAAGTGATAGGAGTTGCATTTATATGAAGATTGAAATATAGGACGGACTAGAATGATAGTGGTCCGTAGGCAGCCATATATACAGGATGGTTGGAATATAGGGTGGACTGGACGTTTGGTGGTATAAAAATGTTGGAAAAAATGTGTAATTAAAATTATATTGGGTGATTAACAAATTGTTATATGATGTGGACATAAGAAAATCATATACAGGATGGTTGGGATTGGACAAACCTAGTGTTGCAATCTGACAACTGACAGCTCTATCGTAAAGTTTGACATTTTTGAGGTTATACGTACTCAGAAAATGTTGACATACGAGCGCTATGTGTTGTTTACAGTAGCTTAAAGGATTCATCTCGGCCAAAAAATGGAATTAAATGGTGAACATTTTCGTGCGATTATTTTTTACAACTTTCGACGTGGATTTAGTCAACAAGAGTGCATGGATGAACTTAATTTAATTTTTGGCGATGAAACTCCATCAAGGACCACTGTTTATCGATGGTGAATTCAATCGAGGTCGTAGTTCACTCCAAGACGAATTTCGTGAAGGCCGTCCAAAAACAGTTGTTGTTCCGGAAACCATTGATGCTGTGCGCGAACTGATATTGCAAGATCGTCATGTGGCCTATCGTGAGATTGAGTTAACCTTACACATTAGTGGGACCAGCATACATTCAATATTGCATAAACATTTGAATGTCAAAATAATTTGTTCGCGTTGGATCCCACACAATTTGTCAATAGTTCAAAAAAGGATCGTGTCGATTGGTCGAAAGAAAAGCTCAAAAAATACGATCGCGGTGCTTCAAAACACGTTTATGACATAGTGACAGGTGATGAATCGTGGATTTACGCGTATGAGCCCGAAAGTAAACAGCAGTCGACTGTATGGGTGTTTCAAGATGAGCCGAATCCAACAAAAGTTGTTCGCGCACGAAGCACTTCTAAGCAAATGATCGCCTGTTTTTTCGGAAAAACTGGACATGTCGCAACCGTACCACTATAACAACGCAGAACAGTCTATTTTGAGTGTTTGTCAGTTGTCTTCCAAGAAATAAGGTAAACCAACCGCCGAAGACGGATCACTCTTCACCACGACAATGCGAGAGTCAAAACAAACTGAGAGTCAACGTTTTTCGACACCTGAAGAAGCGGTTGCTGCGTTTAGAATGCATGTTTTGGAGGAGAGGAAAAAGTCTTTCGACTATTGGTTAAAACGCTTGCAAAACTGTATAGATCTTCATGGGGAATATTTTGAAAAACAATAAAGCGATTTTCGATGATTAACATTTGTTTTTGTTCTCTAATCCCGAAATATAAAAGGCAGCCCTCGTACATCCTGTGACGGTCCGTTCACTCCTGTTGATCTAGATCTGTTACTTTTCTAAATTTTTTTGTTATGATATAATACTAAATAATGCTTCTGTAAACTGTTTTCTAAGATTCGTGGCCAACTGCTCCTATTTGGTACAAAATGCCATTTTTTTACAAACCCAAGCATACAGAATGAATACTTTGCCGAATTTTAAATGTCAGTATTGTGAAACAAGTATACGCAAGGTTGGTAGGTAACTTGTAAAGTTGGCACCTTTAATAAGGACTTCAGCATGGTATGACACTAATTTTTTTCTTACATTGAGAACAAGATTTTTTTATAAAAACTAGTTTGAATTTTTTTTTCTGATTTAAAAAGTATTCTACTGTACCTAAGGCCGTAATTTAAAGATTCTACTTTGAGTGAGACGGAAGAGCCTCACTTACATATAATAATGTGAACCATGCTTCGAATTATTCAAATACTAATTCGGCTTTTGGTCATACTTTGGTTAACAAATAATGCCTTCAGTTTAGAGGTCAAATGTTAAGAATAAATTTCGACATATTTTGAGATATTCAGATAATTAATTATTTTCTGCCCTGTTACTTATTTAATATTCTTAAATAATACGCACTCAAGTTCATTCATCACTAACGCAAACGTATGTGTTAAAAGTGGATATTACTCACAATGAGAAATGCGAATTCCTTTATCTATTATTTCTTAACATAAAGTAAGTGATGAAATTAGTATTATGCAATATCTCGTCAAAGGAAAAAGTTGTAAAATTACTGGTATTAAATTATTACCCTTCTTTATACAATTAACACAATATTCACTTTGAAAAAAAAAACTTGAAAGCAACCTTACTTTGTTTGATTAATTTCTTAAGGCCTAACACAAAGAATGTGACAGGATGAGTCGTAAAAGAGAATGAGACACAGGGTATTCTAATGACTTTGACAAACACTGACAAAGTATCTCCAAAAGTTGTTTTTTTTTGCCACAATAAATAAAATTATAATCAACATTTTTACTGTTTCATTTATAAGCTACAGAACACTATTTTACAATTTAGTTAATCTTGACCCGTTTCATGTACAGGGGGCCCGCTAAGAATGCGAATGTATCGGGGAAACTATCCATCGTAGAGGCTTGCGGCGAAACTATCCATCGTAGAGGCTTGCGGCAAAAAACAATACTAAAACGGCCAAGAGAAAGACCTGGAAAATATTTTTTACTTTTTGAAAAGTGATGTTTCTGTCGCTAGTTTATCCTAACAAAAAAATACCTGATTCTTAAAGTTGAAGATAATGTGAACCTTTTTTGTTTATTGTGCTGTATCTCTAAAAATAAAGTGGTTGGGGGTATTCAAACGTTCTGGTAAAACAAACTTGGGCTAGTTGAAAAGAACTATTCTTGGGCTACAAATGTTATAATATTTGAATTTTTGTTAGTTTCACATGTCGACCCTAGAGGTTTTTTTCTACATTCCGGCAGAAATGGTTGATCTCCTCAAAAAAATTAAATGCATTGGGTATAATTTTATTTCATTAAAAATTTGAGAAATGACATCAACAAGCTCACGAAAATCGCATCTCGATGTATTGTTTCTAACCTATAATTTAGGCCAAATAATTATTTATACGGAAATCCCTTAAAGTTTATTTTTTTAACTTATTTTTCTGGAATTATTTTTTATAGATCAGAAACAATTCACCCTTTTTGAAAGTTTTACAAAATATCGGTGAAATTTAAATAAGCAGTGCTAAAAACATAAATACATTTTCAAAAAAAGCAAAAACCGACTTCAAAAGAAAATTAACTAACTTTAATTAAAATTAACTAACTTTTTAGTGATGCGATGTCTTAATTGGATGCAGCTTTCAAATCTAATTAACTTTTTTGATATTGCCTAACATTATGTATTTTGTTTTCATTCTGATTTAGGTGGAATCACTATATTGTAGACTCTCCCCTCCGCGGAATCTTATAATAAATCTATTATACAATTTTTAGTGACGTGGCATAAGTAGATGCATTTTATAATTCTTGTTACCACTGTTTGGTAAATTTTTTATATATTATGAGAAATGCAGGCATTTTACTTTTAAGCAAAAGTGACATGAATAATAATTACAGTATATGTTTCCGACCATGCAAATAGAAATTTTTTTTATCTAAATAATATTCAGAAGAACGTTCACCGTTTGAACTCAACTTATGGAGATACACTGTATATAGGAACCAACTGACAACCTCCACCTTGAAGTTGATTAACTGACATTTATTTGGATTTATTTCCAAACAACTTTCAATTTATTACAATTTTTAATAATACAGCACAATTGGATGCAATTTTCAATTCTAATTAACTTACTTGATTACAATTTGAGATATTATATAAAAAAAGTTACCTCACTTTTAAACAAATTACTTCTATTTGATAACAATTTTAAATCTTAAAAAAATGAAGATACTTGAATTTGTATTTAAAAGTCCTCTTTGATGACAAACCTTGTCTACAGTTAATAAAGTGACATACTGTTTAGGTTTTAGACCATGTCAATTTGTTGGGGAAGAATAACTTTTTCTCTTAAAATTATCATTAATAATAAAAAGAAATCGTTCGGTTTATGAGTACACACTGTATATACATATTAACTGGTATTAATTCATCTTATTTACCATTTACCCCAAGTTCCGAACAATTAATACCAGCAACTCCATCAGAGCTTACTGTATAAAAATGTCGTTAAAAGTTTTCCCCGATTTCCTATAAAACGGTACAAGCTATGTTATTAAAAAACTATTTGGGACTACTTCAGGATCCCCGGAACTAATCTAATTCCTTTTTAATTCATTATACCCCATGTTCCCAAAAGAAAACTTTTCTATATTTTTAATACCAGCCATTCCACCAAAGTTTACTGTATAAGAAAGTCGGTAATAAAGTTATTCCCGATTTTCTAAGAAACGGTACAAGCTATATTATTGAAACAAAATATGGGATCACTTCGGGATATCACAGAACTAATCCAATTTCTTCTCAATTTGTCCCATGTTCCGAATAATTTTTTTTCCCATATTTGTAATACCGGCGATCAAGGCATTGACTGTAAAAGAATAGGTATAAAATAGTTTTCCCCCATTTTCTAAGAAACGGTACAAGCTATTTTAATGATAAAAGTATGGAACCACTTCGCCATCCCGCGGAACAAGATCCAGTATAAACGGTCGAACTTCCTTGAGTCGTTTACAAGTAATTGGTGAACAAACATAAAAAAAACAGATACAGATGAACTGAGAACCTCCTTCTTTTTAAGTCGGTTAAAACGGCACATTTTTTGTTTAATTGCATATTCATACGAAAGGGCAACTAATAGAAGCTGGTCTTGAAAACCAATCCTAAACAAAACATACATAATCCTCAAATTGCCAATAGTTGTCAATAGTTTCGAATTACTTTGAGCAATTTTTGTGCTTACAATATACGTTTGACGAACAATGAAGCTGTTGATATGCTTGAAGTTTATCTGGAATGCTCTTAGAATACCACAGTAGCCAAAAAATAAATGGCGAGCTTACGAGCAAATGGTAGTGGGATATATTGAAGGAAATCCTATGTTAGCACAAGAGGATTATCCCTTGAGTTGGGCATATCACGAACAACGGTTCAAAATATTTTGAAGGACCATAGATAAGTTCTAATGGCCATCAAAATATAGGGATTGTTTTATCTTTTATTTTTACTTTTAGAATGCACCCATATCAGGTCGTTTTGCGTCAAGTCTTGAAAAAGCAAGACTTTGATCGGGGGTTGGCCTACTGCTATTGGAAGTTAGGCATGATAAGCGAAAATAGAGAATTTTTATTTCAATTTCTTTGGAGCGATGAAGCCACCTTTAATAGTAACGGGAGACTCAATATGCACAATATGCATTATTGGTCTGCAGAAAATCCGCATTGGTTGCGTGAACTTGAGCACCAAAGACGTTGGAGCCGAAATTGAAGCTGCAATTTTTTCTACCCATGAGAGGCTGCAGCAATGCCTAGAGCGTGATGGTCAGCATTTTGAGCACTTACGAGAGCTCTTTTCAACTAGTCCTAGTTTGTTAAAATCCGCTCAGCTGTTTCAAGTATTTTTTATTATGTTAACATGGTGGAATCTACAGAAACATCACTTTTTTAGTTCCAAGAAAGTAGTTACGACCCCTAGCGGGCATTTCAGAAACTTGGTAATATTTTCCAGGTATTTTCTGGGCTGTTTTCCTGTAACATTTTTTGCTGCAAGGCGCTATGATGGATAGTTTCCCAGATAAACTACCTCGCGTTCTTAATTGGCCGTCCTGTACAAAACAAACCAGTCCATAGAGATTTTAGATTATAATGTGACTTTTTTTAATTCATAACTTTTTTGTAATAAAAACTACAAAGTTAATTTTCAAATACGTCCATGTAAATAAATTGAGAATGTCAAAAATAATAAAGCAACATTACCAACGATATCATATGCATGTGAAAATTGACATTAGAAGAAAAGCACAATTTTCAAATAAATGATACAGAGTATATCAGAAACAATTTAAACTGGGCTCGATAAATTAAAACCAATATTATGTCAATAAAATCCGTGCTATGCTGTTGAAAAAATAGATGATCTTGTTGTGTATATTTTGTTACCGAAGTGTGGTCATTAAATGCAATTATGCAAGAACAGAATGCAATCTTGAGATCACACTGAGGATAAAACAAACAAAACTGAAGTACTTGGTTGTATTATGAGGAACAATGACTTACTGGTGAGTATTTACAACGATAAGGTGAAAGATCTCAAATGTTCTGGTAAAAGAACAATTTACTAGCCGTTTTTCGTTAGGTACGTCCTATGCAGTTATAACATTCGAAAAGGGCCGATTAAGACCAATTAACTAGTATGTTTGGTTCAAATATATTCAGCCCAGCCTATGTTTTTTGAACAAGTACGTCTTTAAAAATTATGACTACTCCTAGTGATAGTTAAAAAATTACTGGTGAAAAAATAAGCAATAAAATCTTGCTTGAATTTATTAATCAAAATGTCCGAATAACATTATACTACTCAAAAATGCCACCTACTAACGAACCTAAGAATCAGACATGATCAATTTATCAATTCCATTGAAACAAGTTACTAAAGAAGACGTTTGCAAATAACATGCAGCCACTTTGATCATCGGATATTTTTTTATGTGAATAATTATCCAAGTAAAATAAACTGACGTGAAATATAATAATAATTTATTTATTTGTTTTATTATTTGAGTTTTTGTACAGTGGGGTCCTAAAGTAACAGATAAATTCATTTGCTACGTAATTATAAAGGTAATTGAAAAATCTTGATCTCTAGGGGTAATAACTTCCTCTAAAAAAAAATTAAAATGATAAGGGTTTTCAACTCTCTATTCAGCAATATAGGTGTTTTTAATGTTTGGACGTTGGTCATAAGACAAAATTTCAGACCGATTGGACCTACTAATTTTTTGAGCGCTATCTCAGCGTTTAGCTGGGCAGTAGTACACCATCTCCTCGAAGGGCTGACCGCAGACGACAGTTTATTCGTATTCTTGTCACACACACATACCCATGCGCGAGCCCAGGAACTAGATTTTCCCTTCAGAAAATTTTACTGATGAGCACTTCCAGCCCCCGTGCCATCCACCCCCTGAGACTTAACTCAGGTCCTTACGCTAATGCAGTTTTCCTTCTGCATAATCGCTGTCGTCATGTTAGGATAGCTTGGCTTTGGTTTGGTTATGTTGCTTTACCTTAATGGTACTACAGCAACTGTCTTATTTGTGTTGCGTGGCTCATTTTTGCTATGATATATAGCTATTTGTACCCTTCTGTGGGCGTACACGTTGTCGTCGTTTGTTTTGTGGGTGTGTGTTCTTTGTTTTCTCTTTGCTTGGTAGGTTGATTTCCCTCCGGGCCCCCCTTGTTGTCTCCTGAAAAAAAAGATTGTTATATACTTCATTTTTTACTTACCTGTCTTCTATCTCTGGGCTTCTTCGTCCTCGTCCCCTTCGCTAAGGCAGAGTTGGTTTTTAGGCCGCTTGTATCTGTCAATAAATCTGGGGTCATAGTTGATTAGTTGTCATAGGTGCAGGTTTGGTTGCTGTTCCAGTTTGGCGTAAGTCTCTCTAGCCCTCCTCTTCATTTCTGCAAGCACTGGTTGGTGTCGTAAATCGTTGAAAATCACCGTGTTACGAACAAACCAGAGTGCGTCGACTGCGAGGGCATAGGCATAGGTTCTCCCTGCCTTTGGATGGCCTGCCTGTTGGTCTTGCTGGTGTGTCCCCATACTATTGAAGCGTCCGTCAGCATTGACAAGATGACTCTCTTGAAGAGAGTCCGCCATTTTGGGTGGATATTTGCGTCATTTTATTTTTCGTATTCTTCTCAACAAAATCTTTCATTTGATACCCATTATCAGGGGAGTGCACAAAAAATAACTTGTCTGTCATCTTATGCCATGTCCGACCTAGCTAACCATAAATTGTCACCAAAACTAAACGAATATGCAAAATTTCATCTCAATTCAGTTGCAAGATTTGACGCTGTTAATTGGATTTTCTCTCCTCAAATACTTATCTGTTGCAGGAAACAATTTTGAGGAGAGAAAACCCAGTGAACAGGCAAAATAAATATCTAGTTGTCATGTCCAGAGATGTCATGATAATATATCGTACAGGATGTTTGTAATGGTTTCCATTTTGATTCATTCGAAGTCAGTTTCTTTTAGAGGCGAAGTTAAATATTGTATTCCATATCGAAACGAAAATTTGTTATGCTGTGCTATACGGTTGTATGTGTTCGTGCGTGCATGTGATATTAGGTGGTACATAAGTTATACATAGTATACAAGTATTGGGTGGCAAATAAGTAGTTACGTATACAAGGTGGTTGAAATAAGAGTGGAGCAAAACTATGGCTATACAGAGTGGATATATGCGTTATAGGACGGAGTATACAGTTATACAGGAGGCTTCAAAAAATGTTAGCAGTTGAATATACAGGATAGTTGAAATATAAGGTGGAGTAGAATTACAGTTATACATGGCGGTTAAAAAAAGCTATATAGTGTGGAACATAAGTAGTTGCTTATACAAGGGGTATGAAGTAAGGGTGTAGAAAACTTATTGTTATTCAGGATGTATCAAAAATTTGTTATATATCCTAACTGCGTATGCTTATAAGAAGTTACGGGGAATAATATAATTATATACATGTGTTGAAATAAATGGTAGAGTAAAATTATAATCATATATGATATATGATTCAAACATGTGAATTTTTTTATATAGGGTAGACCAAGAGCAGTTGCACAAATAGAATACTTGACATTGGTGCGAAGTAAAACCATAGGTATACAAGATTTAAACAATAGAAAAGTACAAACAGTCAATAATGTGGAGAGGATTTATACTTATACACGGTGATTTTAAAGATATCAGGACCGTTGCAATATTGTGTGAAGTTGAATTATAGTTGTACAGGATGGTTCAGAAAATTATAGAAAAATAAGGTATATTGGGGTGACCAATACACAGAAGCATATACAGTGTGAATGCAATATAGAGTAATTAAGAGTTTCACTTATAGAAAGTAGTCCAAATAAAAAAAGGTAAAAATATTTGGAAAATATAGAAAAATAATACAAATTAGACAGGGAGAAAGAGAAAGATAAGAGTACGATAAAATATTCAATAGAATTGGACCTTAAATTAGATAAAAAAAGAAGATAGGTCTGAAAACACTTATGGATTGCACACGGTTTCTAAGCAGTTTTTATTTTAAGTCAGTTAAAATCGGTTCTTTTTCAAATATAAATTATTACGGAACTCTGGACCATAATTGTCCGTTGTTCGATTGTATCACAAAATTTTTGAATCTTGACAATTGGCCTTCAGTTCGAAATTGTACTACAAGAATTTCTCAGTCATAAAATGTATACCCAGTTCTAATTTCAATATCATATTACAAAAATGTTAACCTTGAAATCCACTTAATTATTCTCAAATAAAATACCAATCAGGATTTACAGGTAATTTGGCGGGACAGCCACACCTGTAGATAGGTCTTTAGTTATAAAAGTAATATTTTTTAAACACATTAGCGTTAAGTTATGAACAAGTATATATAAAAGTTCAGTAATTGTTTAGTGATAATTTAAGTGTTAAACGGCTAAGTAAGCCATTCATGAAAGGTTACTCCTGTTTTTGCCATATAAAAGACTCTAAAAATCAGGAACTCCAAGGACAGTATAGTGTTAGTGAAACTTTGAGGTTCTGTATTTCCTGGCAATGCCTATATTTTCCTGCGTAAAATCTTTGAAACGTGGTTATTATAGTGCTAGTGGTAGTATAGAAAAATAAATATAGAAGAAAGTTCAAAAGTGGTTGTTCCGATTGTACTAATGTATATAAAAGTTAAAATTAATTTACTGTATAAAAGCACATACAAAATATAAATCTAATGGTCTTCTAAACGTTGTTTGTGGCATATTCTTGATTATCACCACAATAATAAAACTACGTATATTGGAATACCAAACGTTTCAAAGTCTATTCGGACTTCGTTGTCAATGGCTTTATATTTATTGATGTGATTGCAAAATGAAAATTTTCATTTTGCAATCACATCAATAGACTTTGAAACGTTTGGTATTCCTGCAATATACGTAGTTTTATTTCTATTGTGGTGTTATTCCCCAAAAAAACATAAAAATAATCATAAATCTAATGGGAAGTAAAAAATATAAATATTTTTTGTCGTTTTTTGTGAATCGAGGGAAGACAATTGCCTAGAGCAAGACTTGTCTTCTGTCACCGAGTATTGCTGGCTAAATAAACCCTCTAAGGTTGAGGCCATTACAAGGCAGAGAAGAAGAAAAATACCGATCAATAACCTTGGCAGAGAAATTGGGAACACGTTTTTCGTATATAAACTAATTAGTGTAAATTAGCACATTTCATTGTTATTATAGCTTAAAGTTCCATTTCGAAGGAAACAACATATAATTATTTAGATTAATCTGTCAATAATACATATTTGTTAGGCACGTTTGAAATTATGACATTCCAGGGACTGACATTTTAACACGATTAGGTGGTTTTTCGGTAATTTTGTTTTGTGCAAGAATTGCACAAACTATTTAACCATCTTGAAGGCATATTTATCTCCCAATTTACGATAAGTAATAAATTAAAATTATTTTTAATACTGGCAATGACGTTGATGTCAAGGTCCAACTGTTGCAGATCCATCCACTTAAAGACAATATATTTTTTACTTTCTTGGTAGATTGACAATGATTCTTCAACGCCTACACTATTCGTGGATTAGTGAGATTGAAGGAAGCTTTTCAATTTTAAAATGATTACATTAGCATCAATGAATATTGATATTCTTTTATATTGTCCTTGTAATATAACTTTGAAGACAACAACACAAGCGTTTAATGAGCTTATAATTTTATTTGTGATCCTATTTATATTTTGACACCGTTTTGTACTTATGAACCACGCTTTTGCATACTGAGTTTATGCTACTCTTTTTCCAAAGATATTTAGAGTTTAATACACATCGTTATTGTCAACAATCAACACTTTCTTGATTTTAACAGCATGAGTTGCCGTATTTGACAATATTTTGAAAAACTGAAATTAAGGCAAGTATTCTAATTTCCATTTTTATTTTGTGAATACGGCCACCTCGGCTGAAGTAATCTTGCTCTTTAAAGAAGAGCTCCGTATGGTTTAATTGGTATTTTGCAAAAACTGCAGGGCCTGCTGATTCTATGTTTGGAGATGCGTACATTATAAGGAAATCCTGACAGTGATCAATCTTCGTTTGTCACAGCCTATTTTCTTTGAAATCACTATAAAAAATGTTGAAAATTGACTAAAATTTGGTTTCGGTACACAGTTTGGTGACCCAGTCATGAGTAGATTGTGTAAATAAAGAAATTTCGATTTTGAGGGAGTACAATTGACGGGAAAAATTCAATATAATCAATGATTACTCAAAAGACTCACTCAAAAGGTTAGAGTAAAGCCTATGGGAAAATTGTAATATTCTGGGGTGGAAATTAGAAATTCAACGAGCCTAAGATTTTCAAAAATGTATGTAAGACTTCACTCAAAGTTTACAGAAAAATATTAACCCAAATTTGGGGGGAGAACAAATAATTCAATGAAATACAAACTGTATATTTAGGACATATTAAAATGAATGAAAATATACCAAAAATGACCAATTACCTATTAACACCTTATCTCCGAAAGTATTGAGCTTAAAATTTTGAATAAAGTAAAGCATATATGCCCTAAGAACCAAACAGAAATCCTAATATTCATATTAATTCAAAGAATTAAGTGAAAAATATCCAGTAATATATATAATGAAAAAACTATTTTTAAAATTTATAGTTTATAGGGTTGTTGAGAACAGTACAAAAAAATATTTATTTATCTTTAAATCAAAAACTATTGTGTTGAAAATTTTGAAATTAGAGGGTATCATGAAATGCATACTTAAAATCCTAAGTGAAATTGGTAATGATAAATTCAGGCCCATATTGAAAACTGAATAAAAAATATTGCAAGCACATTATGTAAAGTATGCAAAGGCTTGTTGTGACATGTACAGAAATATTATTTTAATAATATACAAACATTAACCCATTAAGCGGGGTCGATCTCCTAAATTACTGAACCTTAAATATTCGGCGTAAAGGCACTCACTCAAACAAAGGCATAATATAAGATAACAAAAATGGAAGGACTTGTTATAAGAAATACAATTATATTTTTTAATAATTTTATTATTAATCAATCTTCCTCTGTATCTCCCTAAAACAGGCTATTTTCTTTTTAAAATCAAAAGTAAAGGAGCAAACTCCTGTTTATTTGGTAAATATAAAAAAAAGTAAATGTCAATTAGAAAATCTTAAAATCAGGGGTAACATGTGACACTACATGAGAGGACTTATAATAAATAAGAATATTTCTGTGGACATGTTGGTAAGAACACCACAATTTTGTATATTTTGAGCAAATAAACATTATGTTTACGTTACTATGGATAAATTTCTTTGATTTTGACAATGATACAGGAAACATTAGAAACGTTTGTTGAAAATATACAGAAGTTTGAACTCTGATGTGGTATTATTTCTAACAAGTCTAAAACGTAAACATACAAATAAACTGGAAAATTAAAATGCATTTAAAAACTTCATTAGAAAATTTGCGTGCATCTCCAAAACTACTTAAAACAAACAAGAAGCCTTAATATATAGATAACACAATGGAAGGACCTGTGGTTATATGAAATACAATTTTATTTCTTTAATCATTTTCATCATTTAATCAATCTTCCTCCGTAAGTCTCATAGCAATCTAAAACCAGGCAACATTTTAATTTTTAAAATAAATAAGTATATAGGAGCAGAGTCCTGTTTATTTGGTCAAAATATGAAAGAAATATAACTAGAAAGTCAAATGTACAAATTTAGAAAATCTTAACAATGCAGAGGCTTAACGTGTGACACTACATGAGAAGGTCTTCTTATTAAGAAATAATGCAAATATGGCAATTTTATAGAAATTTATTTTTCTGTGGACATGTGTAACCACACTGTGTCGAATAATGTCTGTATATGTATCTAGCAAACTAAGACATTATGCTTGTTCATATAAGTTTGTGTTTACTTTGCCATTGACGAACGAGATGTTATCACCTCCAGGACCCGCAAACCATTAGAAAAATATGTTGAAAATACGAATATGATCAGAATTTTCTACTAACTGATGGTGTTATTCCAACAAGATCGACGAAACGAAAGAATGCAACAGACTATTAATTTACAGGAGAACCGCATGGTTCCTAAAAGGCCTAGTTAAAATGACCTTCATTTCAGGATTAGTAAACATTCTGAAAATCCAGATGCCTTTTTTATCCTTCAAAACTACTTGAGTGATAAAATTTTGTAAAATAAATGTGAAACAGAGAAATGACCTTGAAAACGAATGCGAAAATATAATCAGATAATAACCTTTTCGTGGACTTTGACATTGTAATTTATCTCCATTGTAATAAATTTTAAATGTAGTAGAGAATCCTTGGTATGCTAGTCCCATTTGCACTTGATTAAACTGGGGTGGGTCCAGAGACGAGTTTCTGGGTGCGTCATGAGGCGGGGGCAATCTTGTACAAAATTTACTTATGTTGGGGGTGGTGTCTTTATGGGTTGGCATATATTCTATATCTAGGGCTATTGCATTAAAAGTAGTCGGTTTGCAGTTTATACCCACACAAATTACATTCTTGTAAGCTCTTCGATATAAGATTTCCTTGTTTTAGTGTTTACATCACGACCGCCCTCCTTGGATCCTCCCTGTGACAAGATTATTTGAACACAGATTGTATGTGAGAAGATAAAAAAATGAAACAAATGATAAACATTATCAAAAATTGGAGTTTTATTATCAAAGTAATTAGTTTGTGGAGTTCTCCAACTATTTGCAACAACGTCACGTTTACACTGGCAGATTTTGAACAAAAAAAAAAAAACTTAATTTTTTGGTATTTTGTTGATTTTATTGTACTATTAATCATGTCACAAAGCATTTTTCCATCAACGACCTAAATTGTAAGCAAAAGAGATAGTTCAAATTAGTTATATGATCTATGTAATTTTAAGACATCAATGCATAAATAGTAATAGTTGTATGGTACTATGTACGATATCGTTCATTGTCGATACAATCTATGAACAATTATTTCATTATGGAGAGTGCCACCGAAATCTTTCACAGTTTAATTGATTTTTTCGTAATCCTTGATTGCCCAACCCTCTAGATATGATAAATTCCGAATTACAAAAGTAAGTATTAACGGTGAATTGTCGTAGTATAAAAGCAGACATTGTCCACTGGTTGCATAACCCATTTGAATTCTAAAATATATTGATATTGTATGTTCCGTGGGTAATACGTTTTAACTATTTTCGAACATCTTCACCTAAATCAATTCGTCCCTTCACTTTGCTGAGGTCACATTAAGATTTTACTTTCATTACTTGCGTAGCGGTGTGGATATTCTTCAATTTCGTGAACCTGCGAATCGTTGTTCAACAATGCTATTTCGATTTGCAAGTCGTGTAGTGAAATGTGGTACAAGTTCATAAATTTGAAAGGACTCGTAAAATTTTTAATTAGCATAAAACTTTTATATTAATAACGATGACATCAGTATTGTCTTTAGAATCTTTTTTGTAGAGTTAGAAAGGAACAGTATTCGGAATGAAATGGCACTGTTGTCAAATTAGTCTTTTAGTTCCGTTAAAGTGTTGGCATATTACAGAATAACAACATTGTTTTCGTACTTACTAGATAGATCATCATTTGAATACTAACTAATAACGGATGGGCCATCTATATTATAAAAAAACTGCCAAAGTGGTTAGTTTGGCTTTGGCCTCACAGTAGCTGTCCAATTTTTCAATCTTTCACGCCTGCAAGCACCGCTAAATTATCTATTTCTTTATAATGTCCAAAATGAATTTTGGTATAAACGATGATAGATGGGCGCGATGTGTGGCACGTCATCCTGTTGGAATGTCGTTAACATAGGTTATTCTTGCTCCTTCCTGGGGCAAAACCAAAATCCACAACAAACAGTTCTTTGGGATATTGGCTTTTCAACAACCACATGGGTTTTCCGTTCCCCAAATTCGGTTTTGCTTGTTAACATATCCACCGGGAAGGCTACGTCCGAAAGGATATTTTTTAAAATTCCGTTCTTCGTTCATCATTGGCCCATTGTGCGATTAGCGCATTTGGTCTGTTGGCTCCTGTACTACTTTATACGGTGTCCGTTTTATGCAAAATTCTCCTCAAAGATGCGCGAAATGTGCATTCTTGCGATATGGCGAGTTGAGTGCTCGGAACGTACACTTTGGTACAGCATTTTGCTGTAGGAGCAGAGTGTTGGTTTGTCATAGCAAACCAGTTTCACGATTTTTTCACAAATGCTCACATACGGAGCGGACGGCGCTTTCCCCATAGGATTTGCACACATTCGACCACACTCACTTTGGAAATAATTTTTGAGTATTTCGTTGTTCAATTTCCAACCATTTCGACGGGATTAAACTAATTTTCTGTCAAAACAGTACATAAATGATGTTGAAATACCGCTATTAAAAAAAAGTTATATGGCCCACCCTTTATTATAAATGAAAAGTTTGTTTGTTTGTCACTCTTTCACGCCTAAACCGCTAAATACCTATTGTAGTTGTAAGATAGTGGGCTATGGGACGGTAATAGGTTACTTTTTTTGGCAAAAACCTTGTAAGGTCAGGAAGGGGGTATTTTTTGTATGAAATTTTTACTGCGTCATAATTAATAATTAAAATATGTATATATTTGAGAACGTAGTTTTTTGCTGCCAGAGTCCTAGCTGATTCTGCTTTTTCCTGATTTGGTCCGCGTCATTTTTTCGATTTAAAGATAGATAAATTAATTCGAAAAAATGACGCGGTCCAAATCCGAAAAAGCAGAATCAGCTTTGTATATATTTTTTAAAACTACACTAACAAGAGGATGAAATGGAGTTGTAAAGTTAACCTAGAGAAATAGTATTCTTGAAGCTAAAATTTGGCAGAACAGGCAGTAAGAAAGGGTTGTTGAAAGTTCACTATTTAAAGAGGAAACTAGATTTCTATGAATCTAATTATTTTTTTAATGACAAATGATTAAGATTTGGTTGCTTGTTTTTTAAACTGCTTTTTATAGGTGTTCAAATGGGGGTAGCAAACTTAATATGGAAAAATCGTATTTAAATGATTTATATTAAAAGCTCAGTTTGATGCGTTAAAGTAATTGACAAAATTTTTATATTATGCAGTGAAATTGCATCATTAATTTTATTACATTACTTTTTACTTGTAGTACTATAACAATTCGATAGATGGGCATGAGCAACATTTATAACGCGGTATGGTTTCGTTTTATGAGACAAATATATATCAGAAGTACATGTTTTGATTTATTCGACATTGATTGGTTAACAAAATTGATTTGCTACTGTTGTGTGATGGACCAATTTTAAAAAAATTGCAGTAATTAAAGTAAAAATCCAAAATGAAAAATCTTTATACCAAAGGAAAGAGGAAGTTTCAAAGTTTCGGCTAGAAATGATAGGTATTGAACCACATTAAACATTAAGCGTTGGCTTACGAAGTTTCAACGGACTGACAATTTGTGTTAAGGGAAAAGCATAGGCCGATCGCGTGCGGCAGACATATTGAAAAAGGTTTTTTCGCAATCCAAGTAAGTCTACTAATCGAGGCAGTAGAGAACTTTGAATACCCCAATTAACTGTCTGGAAAGTTCTGCCCTATCGAGTACGACTTGGGCCCTATCGAGTATGACTTGTGCCGCCTTTCAACCCTAATGACAAAGAGATACGTCTCGAATTGTGTGGTTAATGTCTTAGAAATGATGGAGAATGACGCGTCTCTGTAGTTTTAGGGATAAAGTGACTTTCCACCTTAGTAGAAAAGTCCACAAACATAATGACTGACCGAAGGTAAACGTGTTCTGTGCCGTGTTCCCTACAAAGGTTTATGGATCTTTTTTCTATGCAGAAGGAACTGTAACTGAAACAACTTGCCTAGACATGCTGGAACAATGGGTGTTCCCTCAAGTTATGGAAGATTCACAGGACTTCATTTTCCAAGAGGACGGTGCTCCGCCCAATTGGCACCTTCATGTACAATACTTTTTTGAATGCATCAATTCCTTCGCGCGGTCGTGAGTGTATTCCACTTACGATCAGTGATCAGTCCAGAATGGCCATATGTATTTATACTTTAAATTTTTTAAAACTGAGATGAGCGTCTCTAGATCAACTCTTATACTTTCCAACCCTGCTTTATTCAAAATGATAGGGTCATCTGGTGAGGCAATATGACCCTTTTAAAAAAAGTTCTTTCATAGGTTAGACCGAAATTTTACTAATACTACTGGCGCTACAATTTTTAGATCATAAACTTGGAATGAGAAGATTTACCCTTTCAGTTAATGAGAATAGTTTAATTATAAAATAAACAAAGTATAAACGATAATTTTTTGTAATTTCGAGTAAAGGTTCCATTATATATGGAACCAATTAAGGAACTTAAGCGCATAGTAGCTCATTTTGTAGGTTTTTCATTTCTACATAACAATGCCCATAACAGCAAATTCGGTTTTTGGGTAAATTTTCTGTAAAAGGTAAAAAACTTAGTTGTTACCGATTTTTGAGTTTTTTTTCTTAAAGAACAAAAACGCATCGTTAAAAAATGTCAGTCATGTTTTACCTTTAGAACATGTTGATGTTACTTTCATTCTACTATTAATTTTGTCACCAAAAGGTCTTTTTCTCTGTATATGACCTGAGCTAAATATATTACAAAAAAAACTTTGGAAGTTCTACTTTCCATTGGTATAAAAATTATTCATTTTGGATTTGTACTTTAATAAATACTCATCTTTAAAAATGGGTCCATCATTGATAATAACCAGGTACATAGATAGCAGCATTTTGAAATACTGCTCTATATTATTTTCATTACTATAACCGCCAAGTACAAGCATAGTTAATAGGAGATATTAAGTAAGTGAGGAAAAAATTTAAGATGGAGTGGGATCTTAAGTTCGCGACGAGGCGGAAATATGTAGTAAAATGTTTTCTTTTTGTAACTAACCAGCCTTAATGACCGATGTTAATTGTGAACTAGACTTAAACGTCAAGTTTGGTTTGACATTTTTTGTGACGTTTCTAACATTCAGTCTTTGGCAAATTCAATACTGGATAGGTACACTATTGAAAAGCGCATTAACTTTTGGAAATGGGCGTTCAATTCAAAATGCATATCGTATAATTCGTGATTTTTTTAGTCAGCAGAATCAACCAAATGTGCGTAAAGTCGGGAGAATTGGGGCTTAAATTTTAGCAAACCGGGTCTGTAGGAGATGTGAAAACACCTGTACGTATTCGTAGAGCTCGTAGTGCGGAAAACATTGCAATGTTCGCGAAAGTGTGACACTGTGCTCAACAATTGCACATCTCACACCTGCTGATGCGAATTTTGAGAAAAGACTTCAATTTACACGGTTATAAGGGTGAAGTGGACGTTGATTTTATGAAGAAAATCATCTTTAACGAGGAGGCAAAACTTTCATCTCAGTAGATTTGGACAAATGACAATCCAAGAGTGCTTGTTCATAAGCAGATGCTTCTGCAAAGAGTGACTGTTTGGTGCTGTTTAAAATAATGTTGATCAATGAGTTATCGTAAATGTTGTTGGTTATCACGAGATGATTACAAACTTTGTGTGGACGGAATTGGAAGGTAAGGATATGGGGAATGTTCCAACAAGATGGTGCCACTTTCCACACAGCTAACGAAACAGTTGTAGTTTTGCGTGAAAAATTTAATGGCCGTGTTATCTCACGGAGTGGTGATGTCAATTGGTTACTGTTAGACTTCTTATTTGGTGTTATTTGAAAGAAAAGGCTTTCGCCGATAACCTACAACAATTCAAGAGTTAAAGAAAATTAGCGATATTGTATCTCAATAACTAATTATGCCTTTGTCATCGAAAATATAGACCACGGAATGGAGGTATGCCGCCGAAGCCATGGCGATCATTTGGCCGATATTTTGAAATAATTGCCATGAACTATATTTCATAAGAAAATAAAATTAAAACAATTTACTAAACACTGCATTTTATTGATTGACAATTCACAGCGACCACTTTTGTCATTTTTATGTTTTTCTGACTAAGTCACTGAATCTTTGACCTCATATTCGTAGCTTACTTTGTTTTCAAAACAAAACTATTGCATTCCAATTGAAGAACGCCTATTTATGCACAATTTCAAAGTAAAAATTTGTGATCGAAAATTTCCCCAAACATTCTGTAAAAAAACATATTTGAAAATATGCTTCGACGTACCATTCACGTACCAAAATTGTTTTAGGAATATCTGCGTCCTCTGTTTTAAGCAAAAGTTTGTTCCTTGGCACTTTACACACAGGATTGGTTTCCAATGGTTTTTATGGAAATTAAGGCACGATAGAAATTTTCTCCGTGTTGTACCATTCACAGATAAAACGGCATTTACCAGAAAGTTTGTTGTAGCCTACCTCGTCCAAGAAAGTATGTCTCCTTGGTGCCAAACCGAGATTCAGAGTGTTTGACGGGAAAATTGTGGCAACTCTATGCCATGCATATTAAGACCATTTTTGGTTGTATTAGGTTATCTAATTGAACCTAATATAGTTTAATATAACAGATGTTCGCAATTTACACACTGCAGTTAACTTTATTGAGAGTAGCTAGTTAACAATTTTCCAAGGACCTACGGTCTGGCATTATTGATACCGAAATAATTGAGTCAATCGTTTTACCTAGGTTTAACCAGATTCCTATTTTAATTTTATATGGTGAATTATTTACTGAAAAAGATTACTTTGCATGTGAAGGGTTTCATGTTGTTCCATGTTTGGATGTATATTGTACAATACTTATCTGTGGAACGTGACGTTTCGATTCCTCATCAGCAATCTTTGTCAGAAAAAAAAACATTATTCGACAACATCACGAATCAAAACGTCACATCACACAGATAAGTATCATACAATATAGATTCAAACATATTATACCGGCAACTAGTGTTCCGGACAGTTTCCACAAATTGTCCTTGATTTTCAATTATTTAACTTATCCGTATTTTTCTGAAATCACTGTCAGGAGTGAAAACCTAAATATACAATCAATTATAATATGAATAATTATTCATATTCATATTGTTAATCCAATATGAAATAAACTCGGGAAGATTAGTATCCAGTTGCATTCCCCAATGAAGAAATATTAAGTCTAATACCCAGCGTCTAGGGTCAGAAGAAAGCAATAGTTGCCCAACAGAGTACTAATAAGAAAGACTAAGATAATAAGTTCTTCCCGACGGCAAGTTTAAGAAAGATATAAATTCACGTAGGATAGTGTTATCACGTGAGCACTAGGTGAAATTCGTTCAAATGTTGCCCATAAAGGACCCTGCCATATCCTTATGGAAAATGGACTTCAGTCAAATTACCTGAGTCTGTAGTATATATAATGTGCAGATCAAACGCTCTCCTGGGCACCAAGTTCAAATTTCTTTCGTTCTTAAGATATAAGAGGTCAGAGTGTTGTTGTTCGACTAACTTTTGATAATATATATACGCTGCCCCAACCCTGAAGAGAAACAAATATCGATGAAAATGTGTTGAAATTTTGTAAAAGTTATGTAGAATAATAAAACATAAACTAGTTGGATCTACGATAAAGCATAATACTTATTTTAGGGTCCATCAGACAGGTTCGTTTTCCGGACGATAGGCTATTTTTTTGAATTGGTCATTTGCCATTGATAAATGACACACGTAACAGAGTGACGATACATTACTTCAAGAATTGTGAACAGACTAAATAATTTTATTAGTGTAATTTTGAAAAAAAAACTGCATTTCTGGAAAATATTCAGCATGCTAGTAATAGACAGTACCTAAAAGATCCAAAGACTGAGGTTAACACAAATACAACAATCTGTCCATTTACGGTTTTTATATGAGAACGGAGGTTTTCGCGGCCAGAGTCACAAATTCTTAGAATTTGTGCATCATTGTGACTAGTTGAATAAAAAGTGAAGTTTTGAAAGTGTGTTCGTGAGAAAAAGATGAAATGAATGGAGTCGCCGCAAGGTAAGTAACATTTGTTTTGTTTTTTGTCTCATCCTTGAAAAAACCCCTTGTAAGTGGGGGCGAAACGTCGGAAAACTTTGTATATATGCCGGTTTAGGTATATAAATAAATTAATTAGAAAAAATGATGCGGTCCAAATCCGGAAAAAGCAGAATCAGCTACGGTTCTGATAACTAGAGTTACAGTAATACAATTGTTTATTATTGTTTACAAACTAGTTTACAGTTTTTTAGTCTTAGAGTTTAATGTTCTCTTAAAAATTATAATTATTACTATATGTTATATTATTAAAAAAATACATTAAAGGATGTCTGTACAGTACATCCTTATTTTATAATAGAAAATAGTTACAATTGTTTATTAATATTTGTTTCGGTATTTCTTTTCAGACAATAAAGTCGTAGATTTTTTTTGTTTACTTGTTTATTTGTAAAAGTCACGAAATGTTATATATAAAGAGAGAAGAGAATGTTTTAATATAGGACACCTAAGTATTTAAACTTGTGTTGTGTCCTATAGATATTAAACCAAGTAGCACTTAATAAACAAATATACAAAATTACTCAATGATCCTATAATTAAGAGAAAAAAAAGAGAAACATAGTGAAATAGGAAGCAAAATACAGAACGTAGAAAGTTAGTCATTTTTTAGGCAAGTTTTAGACTTCACATGTTATAATTTGAAATAATATATTTTTTGCTCTTACATTTAAATTTATAAAAAGAAAGATTTTTGAATTCACGAGGAAGTACATTATATAAATTAATTCCATTAAAATATATATTTTTTTGACAGACAGCTTTGGAGTAACGGTTGTGCGAATACATTTCTAGTAATTTGCTTCTGGTAGAATAAGGATGACTAATTTTTTTAAACCTGTATGTTTGTGAATAAACTTAAGAGCAGAATGCATATAAAGACCTTTAATATTTAAAAGAGATTCATTGATAAAAATACTTTTTACACTGTCACAACTTTTTAATTTAAACATTGTTCTTAGGATATAATTCTGTGTAACCTGTAATTTTGATAAATTTGTTTTATAGGCAGAACCCCAAATGGTAATTCCATAGTTTAGTATGGATTCCACTAGACTGTTGAAAACTATAAGCAAGTTGTTTTTGTGGAGTATGTTACGCAACATATAGAATTTATAAGTAAGTTTTTTTATTCTGTTGGATACGTAGTCAATGTGCATAATCCACTTAAGGTGTTGATCAATGATTACCCCAAGGTATTTTATGTGGTTAGTTAGTTAGTTAGTTAGTTACGAACTTATATACCATATCACTGCCGCAAGCATCTGTTTCTTTAATACTTATCCCAATGAAATGATTTAGATGAATTGCTGTCACTCAGTTCATAATTCTCGGAGTGATTTATCGTCGCTTCGGTACTTATGTCATTTATCAATCGAAGTTAACCAAGCCAAATAATAAGAGCATATAGTTTCGAATGGTGAACAGGTCTGATCGGCCTTAAAATGGATTTTGTGCCCTATCGTAGATTTAACCAGTTTATGTTTATTCTACATAATTTTTACTAAACCTCAACTCATTTTCATCGATTTATGTTTCCTTTTACTGTAGAGGTAGGGTTTACGTATTGTCAAGAGTAAGTTAGACAGGAACACTTTTGCCTCTCATATCTTAAGTACGAAGCACCTTTGGACTTTGTGCCCATGAGAACTTTTAATCTACACATCATAAACAATAACATACTATAGATTCAGCTGATTTGACCAAAATAGATTTTCTATAAGGATATGGCGGGGTCCTTGCTTCGTTCTTAAGATATGGAAGCAGAAAGTGCTGATGTCTAACTTACTCTTGATAATACGGAAACGCTAAACAGTGAAAGGAAACATATATCGATGAAAATGAATTAGGTTTAGTAAAAATTATGTAGAATAATTAAACAAAAACTAGTTGGATCTACGATAAGGTACAAAACCCATTTTAGGGCCGATCGGACCGTTTCGCCATTCGGGCCCATATGCTCTTCTTTTTTGGCTTGGTTAACTTAGAATTGATAAATGGCATATAAGTAACGTAGCGACAATACATCACTCCGTGAATTATGAAGTGAGTGATAATAATTCATCTATATCATTGTATCAGGATACTTATTACAGAAACAGATAGTTGCGTCAATAATATGTTTTAAAAGCGGACTTCTGTAACTCCAATTATAAGAACCGTAAATGGACAGATTGTTGCATTTGTGTTAACCTCAGTCTTTGGGTCTTTTATAGTTACTGTCTATTGGTGAATATTTTCCAGAAATGCAGGTTTTTTTAATTTACACTAATAAATGGATTTAGTGGAATTCTTATGTCAGTCTGTCACAATTCTCGGAGTAATGTATCATCACTCTGTTACTTATGTCATTTATCAATGGCAAATGACCAATTCAAAAAATAGCCTATCGTTCCGAATAACGAACCTGTCTGATGGGCCCTAAATATTTTTATGCTAGTGATCCAACTAGTTTATATTTTATTATTTTACATAATGCCCAGCGGTCGAAATTCGACCCTATTTCATGAAATTGTAAAAAAACAACATCATACTATATGTATAAGAAACCATTTTCCGAGTTGTGGAAAAATCATGAAATTGAAAAGTAGATGTAATGAGAAGTAGATGATTGACCAAAATTATTCACTCATGTTGACAAATCTGTTGCAATAAAAAAATAAAAATGTAATCAAATATAGGTATTCGAAATATTTTTGACAAATGAATGACCCCTTAAATTTTGGCTGGCACCGCTTCTGGCAAAATATTCCATATAATAATTGGAAGATTGTTCTTTGCAATCTAAAAGTTTTAGTCATTTGCGGTTACATTCTCTATTGTCCGCTGTCTGACAATTTTTTACGCAACACCTTCGGGAAGGTTGTGATAATATATACTAATCAAATAATTAAATTCACATTAAAAACAGAGTATTTAATATGAAAGTTACTGCAACGCGTCCGAAAAATCAATACTGATCTACTAAATTGACTATTTTACCACTAAACACTAACAACGCTTGTATGCCACTTCCAGAAGTACATGCTCTAAGAATATAACAGCATCTACTGATCTATCCCTCCAAATATAATTACGCAATGTTTTGAGTTTTGACCGTCTGGTGGCGGCGGCACTGTCAGTTGTTTGGCTTTGACAGTATGGACGTAAATAATGAATTTTTTATTATATTTTATTTAATGAATGAACCAATATTATAAATTAATATTAGCATTCTGCACTGAAGGTCGTCAGTAGCTACTTAACAAAACAAAAATGAAGAAAATCGGTTCAAAGATAGAGGAAAAAATGGTACCTAATCGTTTTGTGTTTGCCTATTTATATATAGATACATGTCTTCATGTCAATTCATGACATCAGATACTCAATTTTTTAAGATCATGTTTAGTTTAAATTCACAGGACTAAAGTCGGAAACACATTGTTGAAACTCGATGCCACCCGACATGACGCGATCCGTGTTAAGTTAATTCAAATCTATCTATTTCTACTTACACCCGACAACAGCAGATGGGGATATTTGTAGTGTCTTTCTACTTATAAAAAATACTATGATTTGACGTAACACGCGTCAAGTCGTTTCGGGTGGCGTCGTTTTTCGATAATGTTCCTACGCCCTTAGTCGAACCACAACTTGAAGGGAGCGACTTGATCCTTTAAGCTTAAAAAAACAAGTTTTATGTTAACTAATACTGCCTTTATTGAAAAAATGGAAATTAAAATACCAACATTTTGTATGAGGATGCAAAATTACTAAATTATTAATCTTATATTTAACAATATTCAAACTTTATGTGAAAATTATTTATCTTTTATTTATAATTTATTATAGAATAAAATTGGAAATGCTATTACTTTCGTAACTTGATTGCAGTTTATTACGAATGCGTTACTAAATTTAAAAAACCCACACCTTACTAAATAAGGATCGCAACTTTGTCCTAATAAACAATGTGAATCCGGTGTCTACTAAATTATCTTTTACTTCGTAATCTTTCACTTTTCTGTTGAGAGTTCTTGAATTATGTAGGTCTGAAAGTCCGGAAATTACACCACTATTATACAGTTTAGTTTCATGTAATATAATTGATTTGTTATAAGCACCGATTCCAGTCGAAGAAAAATTACAATTGTAATAGCCATAGTCGAAAGAAAGTTCATCCTCAAAGCATTCTAGTCAATTGCTGATAGTAGGTGTATCTACAACATTAAATAAATTTTGAATCCATCGATAATAGAGTGTCCAATGTCTCTCAACATTATTTCTCGATGTCTCTATCAGATTGGTTATTAGAAACATATATTTTAAAAAATACGAAATTTTCGTACGTATGATATGTACGAAATCTTACCGAACTTAACCAAATAACGTAATTGACGATGTAAGAAGGGAAGCTGAAGCTGGCGGCCAACAAACTCAGCGGCCAGAACACACTTTTCCAAATATATGTAGGAAATTCAGACCCTCAGAAATTTTGCTGAAGATATATCATTTTCGCGATATTTCGATCTGGTCGCCACGCATTATCTTATAAATTCGCATATAATTCGCGAACGGCTTTGAGAATTGATTGAACTCGTTCAGAAAAATATTCCGAATCACATATAAGAAATTGAGAACATCCAAAATTTTGCAGCTAAATTCGCGAATGCTTTGCAAACAGCTTAGGTATTTGATTTTATTCATAAAAAAAGACTATTCCAATCCTGCAATAAGGTTTTCACGATATCACTCTCACTTGCATCTGTTAAATTCGCAAATAATGGGCAAACAGCTTAGAGTTTTGACTTTTCTCGTTCAGAAGACTAATTCGACGTTTTGTAAAAAATAATATTCTTATAAATTGCAGACCGAAGATACAACGTTTTGAATGAATGAAATAAGTCGCGAATGGCTCTGAGCAGCGATTTGATTTACCCAGCAGATATAATGAATCGAAAAAGTTCACAGTGTAAACTCTTGCATAAGAAAAATTCAAAGTTAATAAGCATATTAAATTTCAATGCATTTAATAAATTCGCAAATGATTCGGGTTCATAATCTCGAATTTTCTAATTCTTTAAAAAAAATTATGGCTTAATGTTCGCCGTTCTATTTAAAGAGATCACATTCAATCATTATTTCTATAGAGCGGCGCGCATGTTACTTCACTGGTTCTAAACGTTGGCTCTGAGTTTGTTGGCCGCCAGTTTCAACTTCCCCGATAAGACCTGGTTATGTTGAAGCAAACATGTGAGACATGCGATGCAAGTAACTAACCTAATGTAAAAGTAAGAATTCAATTTACCGAGTCTTAAGGGAAGCGCACACCGAAACTTGACTGGAGTTGACTGGATTACCAAAGCACCGGACAGGACTTGATGGGTGTATCGCACATCGGCACCAGTAGCTGAAAAACAGAATTGAGTACGACGATTTTCATACATTTTGTATGAAATTAACTGATAAGTACTTTGTGAACTATTTTATGAGAGATTTTTTTATATACACGATATGATTTGCGAAAATATAGTGGCAGCAACTTCTGGAGGACCATTGTCACACTGGGTAAACTGAAAATATTCTTGAGATAGGTGAAAGAAACCTATTTAATTTAAAAACATCTCAAGCATATTTACACAATTTTTAATTATTTACAATTTATTTGCAATTACACTGCTGTAAAGTATCCGAAATGAAAACGGAAAGTCGCAAACGAGTGGAGAGGGGTAACCTGAGTCTGGTCACGATCCAACCAAAACGGATCGCCACCGGAGTCAGTAAAGAAGCTCAAGTCCGTCCCGGTGCCGCATCTGTAATGTAAACACATATGTTGGGTCCGCTCTGGTACTCCAGTCCAGTTTCGATGTGTCCCTTTATCAAATATTCCTTACCTAACTAACAATTCACGTGTTCACATCATAGAGATTCCTTTTATTATTATTTATAAAAGCATGCAAAGAAAAAAACAACTTCCTGCTTCAGTGATTTATAACAAAGTAAATAACCATAGTTGCGAGTAGAAAACATGACAAATTATCACAACGAATCATTCTTAGTGTAATGGCACAGTCGATATTCTGATGGTGCTAAGATCGAACTCCAGAGACAAACAGTTAAAATATGAGTCACTGAATTGACATATAGGAAAGTAATCAAAACTTTCGGACTAGCACAATTGTAAAAGTTATGGGTAAATTAAGAAAGGAGTTTAGTCTTTTGCACAGAACTCATCCTGGACTCGTGTTCTGTGACTCAAATTCTCATTTAGGACTCTGTCACTTAGAGTCACACCCAGCAGTGATTTCTCAATTTTTCTTTGTGCTGTCAGTAGTTTTGTTATGGTTGCCTTTGTCAGTGTAAGAGGTTCTGCTCTATACGTGATCACCGGTAATAGGCAGTTGTCAAAAGTTTAAATTTTAGTCTGATATTCTGAGAACATCTCGTCTTTTTCCAAATACCGCCCAACCTACAGAAATTCCGCTTTTTAATTAGTTCGTGTAGTTGTACCTGCTTAATTTTTAGCGGCGTAACATGCATGTTGTAACAATATGATCTATAGAAATATCAAAATTCAGTTTCCGGACATGCGTGCCATTTAAGGCTAAAATTACTATTTCAATATACTATATCCTTTGTGAGATTTGACAAACATGCATTTTTAGAAGTAAGAACAGGAACGATGAATTTATTCCCGACCTATAACATTTGACGAAATCAATTTTTTTGTAGACATAATTTTAAACACCCCCAATTCAATAAATACAATCGCGGCGTTGCCACCTTTGTTTTCCCGAGTCCCAAACATGAAAACCTTAGAAGAGATCAACTAACTGTTGCCATTGCATTTTTACAATTTTTGGAATGTTAAAACACCTCCAAATATTAGGTCAACATTTTCTAGTTTGTGAGATTTGACCAACCCGAATTTTTAGAAATACGATTAAGAACGATTAGCTGTTCCAGACCTATAAAGTTTATTGACACAATAGTTGTATGAAAACTTTGTAATTTATTTCACACTCGTAAGAAGCAAATTAAATTTGTCTACGTATCCAGAACAATCTACCGATATCAGCAAACAAGAAGAGTTATGACCAGCCTAAATCGGAAAGACCAAAAACTGCTTCTAGCGACGAATCAAAATTGATTTTCGAGCAAAATTCACTACTCAGCTTGTTATTAATCATCAAATAAGTCAAACCTAAAAAAATCTGCAATAGGAAAAACTAAGACCCTATAAAATTTAGTACTTGCAACAAATATTAATATTAATTATAATCCCGATCGCCACTTGGCATTGGCACAAACAATGATTGATAGAGTAAATGAGAAACCGCAAAATTACCCCAAATTCATTAATTAAATTTGACTATTGATGATATATGGTACCAAGCAAGATGGAGCACACCCACATTATTCAAGAGAAGTGGTGCAACACCTAAACACATTTTTTTCTGGTCGATGGATTGGAAGAAGAGATCATATAGATTGGTCGCCCCTTTCCTCAGATTCGGCACCACTAAAGTCTCGTGTCGACCAAAATCACTTAGCTAGTACAGAAGCAGCTCAATTAACCTCAACAATGGGCACATTTTTAACAGGTAATTGATTTTCTATTTATCAGAATTTCATTAAATTTTTGTTAATTTGGGTTGTTTCCTGATATTGGGGGATGTACTCGATATTGTAGATTTTTTAATTTGCTTGTCAGTACGAGTGTTAAATGCACTTTGCATACCAACTTTTGTTTTATAAATTTTATATTTCGTTAAAAAATAATCGTTCCATTTCTTCTTTTTAAAAATTCTCATAAATGCTAACAAAAATTGAACTAATATAATTGTCAGTTAACTTTTAGCAACATATGGCAATGATAAAAGTCAGGTGATCTCATTTATTATTTTCCAGCTTGCCACTATAGAGAAAAATCTATAAATAATCTGAAAGTATTCCGGGGGATACAGCCATCCCCGGTAAAAATGTCGATAATCTGCGAAATATATACTTGCCCTTTGACCTTCGCAACCTGCAATTGGGCAGCATGGTAAAGTATGCCTCATAATATTTGTTAAAATTCTACTTCTGTCTTAAAACTCAATCCTTCCCACAATAGTACTTTAGCTCTTGGATTTGTCTTCATAAGAATTTAAGTTCTTCCCTTCGGCACTTGTCTTCTTCTTCTTCTGTTCTTCAGTCCTAAAATTCTTCTTTACTTTAGTTATTCAAAGACGATTTAGCCCATAGATCATCAATTCTTTTCAATGCAATACTTAAGTTCTTATAATAAATTTTAAGCTCTTTTTCTTCTTTTGTTTTCGCTGTTTTCAGTTTTCCAGTGCCTCAGCAGTTTAACCTCATCTTGAATCTTTCAATTCTTAATGGATGTTACAGCATAAAATATCGGATAAAGTAGGTTTTCCTATAAGCTGCCCCGTTGTTCTATAGGAGCCCGACAACTCCATATTCAAGTTCAATTGACTATACAGCTGATTGTTATTGAAGTGTCCCATCCAGAATCATCCAGTCTATCTAATCCAGGTTATGTACTGTGCACTGACTGTTGCCAGTTTGGAGAACCTTCTCAGACCACAGTTATGACTTCAGTTATAATGTATCAAAAGAGGTCAAGTAACAATTCATTTAAAAATGTGTAAAACCTTCTCTTAAAAATGTAAAGCATTAGTAGTCACTAAAATACCATTATTCTTTGTAATTATGAATACAATAAATGCTAATTAAATAGTCAATCTTTATAATAACGCAAATTGCCTAACAAATAATTGACTATTTTCCGATTGATTTTGCAACTGCTATTATAATCTCAATGTCATTTAGATTCGTATTTTGTTGGTAAATATAATAAAAAGATTTTAAACTTATCAGTTTATTTGTTTGGACAAAAAACATACATTTTGGCTGCAAAAATAATTTAACTTCGAGATTTTTTATAGAAATGTAAAGCAATTGTAGGTTTTAATTATTTTAATGAAAACATTTTATCTTCTGTTATTAGAACCATTCATATTTTTAAATGAATTTCAAAGTTCTGGTTAAGATGGGTTACAGCACCACACGTACATAGTTTGATGCAGATAAATTAAGAACTTCTAGCTTAAGTTTAGTTAAATTAAAGAAATTGTATAAATTATGTGAAATGTCTTCTAAATGTTATTTGTAGCATGTTCTTGATTATTTTTATGTTTTCTTGGGAATAACACCACAATTGAAATAAAAAGCTGTATATTGAAAGAAAATCCAAACGTTTCAAAGTCGATTCTGACTTTGTTGTCAATGGCTTTAAAATATGTATTGAAAATGTAAATTGCAAATTGAAAGTTTGATTTATGACATTTAAGTTGACAACTTATTTTCTTTCAATATACAGCTTTTTATTTCAATTGTGGTGTTATTTCCAAGAAAACATTAAAATATGTGAAATGATTGTAAGAGTTGTTTCCCTATTATAATTTTGCTTCATACATATTTCCAATGTTCACTTTGTGTATTTCCTTTGTAGTATAAGCCGATTTATAAGTTTAACAAAAATTTGTTTTTAATGAGAAAGTCCCTCAAATGCTGTTCTTTAAGGCAGTGGCGGCTGGTGGGTTATGAAACTGATGGGGCACTTTACTGGTCAAATATTGGGATTCAAAGATACAACAAAACAAACCATAGCTTAGTTTCTAGTTGTTTCCTGAATGATATTTGTAGCATATTTTTCAATGTCTAAGTACTTTTTGGGAAATAACATAACAGTTAAGAAAATTGCTGTATATTCCAAACGTTTCGGGGTCTAGGTCGGACCCCGTTGTTCATGGTTAAGAAACTTGGATAAAAAAGGCACAATTCTAAGATGTAAATTAAAATATTTGACAATATGTATTATTTGATTTACGTCAGAAATCAAATAATACATATTCTTTCAAGCGAATATGTCTTAATACAAGTTTGGATTAGTGCTTAAATTGTTTTTTGATAAATTCGTTTTATTGAAATGATATTTATTAAACATTTTGGGTTGATTTTTAACCTTATTAAAAGCTTATTAACCGACTTCCAAAAAGGAGGAGGTTATCAATTCGTCGCGTATTTTTTTTTCGCTTATATTTGTATGTATGTTACCTGATTTCTTCTCCTGTGGTGCACCGTTTTGAATGAATATCGTCTTGTTTAATAGAGTATATATCCGGATTGCTGAAACTTCAAATTTTGGAAAAGAATTCTATTGGTAAAATAATAAAATTTGTGAATGAACACATGCGTGCATGGAAATCGACCAATATCCCTAATATTTTATTCGATTTTTCGATAACTCCTTATGGATGTGTACAGTTTTTTAACGTTTAATCTATTAAGGAAGATCCTTAGGTGATCTCATATAATTTTCTGCGACGTGCAACTTGCAGTTTTGCAGAAAATCGCCGAAAATTCCAAAATTCCTATTAAAAAATTTATCGAAATGACATAACGGACATTTCCTCATAAATATTTTAATTTCAAAGTAATAGTGCGGTAATTTTAGGCACTGGAAGTTTTAATTGCGAAATTTGAAAATTTTCTATGTACATCTCAAGCATATAGGTAGTAAAGCATAGTATTTTCGGCTCCGTAAATCAATGAGTACCAAGCTCGTTTTGTTTGTATACCAGGCAAATACCTAATTTTTTTCATTTTGCGAAGACGGTGCTTTTGGTTTACACATTCTCCTGGCCTAATAGAAAATTCAGTGACAACACATGTCAAACTTTAAACTGCTTTTTGGTACGTTTATAGACAGGGTGTTTAGTTATAGCAAACAAAATCACAAAGTAAAGTGATAGAAGGAGTTGCATTTATATGAAGATTGAAATATAGGACGGACTAGAATGATAGTGGTCCGTAGGCAGCCGTATATACAGGATGGTTGGAATGGTTCGGAATATAGGGTGGATTGGACGTTTGGTGGTAAAAAAATGTTGGAAAAAATGTGAAATTAAAATTATATAGGGTGATTAAAAAATTGTTACATGATGTGGACATAAGCAAATCATATACAGGATGGTTGAAATATTTCTTTTATAGCCCATAAGAAGTTACATAAAGTGTGGAGAGGAATTAATGTTATACAGGACGATAATGTAAAATGTAAAAAATGAACTAATTTTTGGACTAGCCCACAAGGAGTTATTACTATGGTTGAAATATAGGACGGATTTGACTCCGTAAATATGGGATGGATTCTACTCCGTCCTATAGTTTACAGAAGGCAGCTAACAAATTTATGCTTGTCCGTGGGCAGTCGTATGTACAGGATAGTTGGTACATAGGTTGGAGTGGAATTATCTATAGTTATACAGGGTTGTCAAAAAAAGTTGAAAAAAGGTTACATGGCGTAGTCCATAAGGCATAAATATATTTTAGGCTTATTAAGTCAACGCGTACTAGTACATTTTGTTCGTAAAGATTTACCTGTCAATTTAAATGAGAATATCATTGTGTAATGTCGATGTTACCTGGTTCTGTCTATTAAGGTTATACATACAAAATAAAAAATAAAGAATGAAAACTACCTGAGTTCAAAAATACTAAAAAGTTGAAAATAAAATTTAAAAAAATATATATAACCGACTTCTACCTATAACTAAAAAGCTAAAAATAATCATAACAAAATACAACTCTAGCAAATAAATAACACATTCAATGTTGTTAGGTATCTACCCAGGAAGTAAAAAATGTAAACATTAAAAGGTGCTCATTCTGTACAAATTTATTACCTACCAACCTAGTATATTTTTGAAGTCGGTCCCAAGCAAGATTCAAGTTTGATGAATTAGTAGATAAGTACGCAATGAAGGATTTTAGATTTGCTTGGCACCGGCTTCAAAATATACTAGATTGGTAAGTAATTAATTTGTACAGAATGAGCACCTTTTAATGTTTACATTTTTTACTTCCTGGGTAGGTACCTCAGAACATTGAATGTGTTATTTATTTGCTAGAGTTGTATTTTGTTATGATTATTTTTAGCTTTTTAGTTATAGGTAGAAGTCGGTTATATTTTTTTTCAAAAATATTTTATTAAATTTGGTGGTTCAGCGCACGAATGCACTTAAGGGACAGCCGCCCCTGCTTTAAGGTTATGATTTAAAATAAAATAATAATAATAATCTTTTTACGACATTTTCTGACTAACTGAAAAAGTTATAGACCATCAGCTGGTGAAAAAAATCATTTACCATTTTTCCAAACAAGATGTTTTGCTCTGATTTTCTGGCCTCTGTCATGTTGACTATATGAATAATTTGTCATGAAGTTTGCAAATGGCCATGTAAGATTGAGGATAGGAATCCTTCAAGTTTCCACAATATTTTCTGTTCCTTAATCTTACTCGGCCATTCTCACACCTTATGCCAATTTTTTTGAAGACTACTCTCGATATCAATGATCTTTAGCTTGGCAGAAGCGAGAAAATCGTGACATATTGTTCCGTTTCCTTAGAGGATCACAAATCTCTACCCTTTGATCACATGCGACAACCATGCCTATCGTATTTTAATGTTTGGTTGCATCATAAAAAGTTAACAAGGCAGAGACGAGAAAATCCCATGAAAGCATGGGAAAATAGAAAACGACAACCACTGAACGGATATCATAAAATTTTTACAGGGTTCTTTTGAAGGCTGGTACTACCAAAAACAAAAGCGGCAGGTTCTTGGCTGCGCCATGTGTGTTTCAGTCTCGGGACCAATGCCGTAGACTGGAATTTTTTTTGGGGATGTGATAATTTTAGGTTTCCGTATATACAATATACGGATACCCTTATAATATCACTCCGGATTACTTTTATGTTTTTTTTGGGCAATAACACCCCAATAGAAATAAAACGACGTATATTGCAGGAATACCAAACGTTTCAAAGTCTATTCTGACTTCGTTGTCAATGGCTTTATATTTATTGATGTAGATTGCAAAATGAAATTTGATTTATGACATTTAAAATTGACATTAAGTTAGAATAGACTTTGAAACGTTTGGTATTCCTGAAATATACGTCGTTTTATTTCTATTGTGGTGTTATTGCCCAAAAAAAACATAAAAGTAATCCAGAATATGCCACAAACAACGTTTAGAAGACAATCACTCCGGATTTCTGCCTCTGTCACATCACAGCAGTTTTCTCCAAAACTACTGGACGGAAAAGGTTGAAATTTGGTACCAATGTATAGTTTGGTAACCCGATCAGGAGTACATATGGTAAAAAAAGCAATTTTAGAGGTACTTATGGGGGAAAAAACTAAAAAAATCGACCGTTCCCCCCCTGATCTCCGAAACTCAACCTAAAATTTTGAAAATAATAGGAAATATACAACTTTACAGGAAAAATAATACTATTAATTTTGGGGGGCAAATTATAGAATTAAATGAAAATTTAATTTTTTTTTTCAAACGCATCATCTAATACATCAAATGAAACGTCTTATTCTGGGGAACACAAAGATATTTTATTTCATATTAAAAAAATAATTAAAAAGATAATAACGAAAATATACCAAAATTTACCCATTCCCTCTACCTTATCTCCGAAACTATAAGTCGTAAAATTTTGAAAAAAAGTTAGAGATGTAGGGCCTTACCTGAATTTTACCGGAAAAATAAGGAGAAACCTCTAATATTGAATTTGGGGGGGAAACTATAGTATTAAATGAAAAATACAAAATTAAAATTGTTTCTAACACATCATGTAATATATGGGCTCATTATGGCGAAAACAAATATATTTTTTTTCATAATTTTAAAATAAATTATTTTGGATTAGTGATGGACTGATTAGGACTGCAAAATGTATTTTTTTTTCATGTATTTCCAGAATATATAAAATTGTATAAATATAAAATTTATTCTTATGAAAAACATGATTAATTGGTTAAAACTGAATCTTGAAACCAAAAATTCCAAAATTTCGGGGAGGGGTTGAACCCCCAGACCCCACGCTAATACGTTAATTTTAAATTGTGAAACTCTTGTTATAAATTTTTACGTGTTAAAGTATTGGTGAAATGTCAAAATCTGTTTTTTATGTTCATTGTACAGGGTCGACCATAATGTATGTTTTACTTATTGCCTATGCAACGTAATTTGGTATATATTCTCACTAAATATGAAAATTGAAATATGTTAATAGATAATCATTTTTTGAATTTTTTCTACCTTAAGTAATATTAATATTTCTGATGTTTCTTTATGTTACTTGCTTACTTAGCCTAAATATTACAGTAAAAATATGTCCCCAGTAGAAACAATCCACACATTTTGGAAAAATATTTTCCATTGGCATATGCAGAGGTAAAATAAAGCGCAAAGTGTTTTTCTTTAGGAAAAATACAACTTCAATTTTTTCTGTGTAGTTGCAAACCTGTAAATAATCTATGTACATCATGGAATTCTACTAAAAAACACTTTTAACTTGTCTCTATACGATAATGATCAAGTAAATATTCAATTCATATTTACCTTCGCCATTTGAACTTGAAGAACGTATACAGTTCAATTTTTTACATGCAGGTTACGACATATTTGGCTTTTAGATTTGTTTACTTTTCATAAATTTGTAATTGTTTGAAAATGCCGCGTTCAATGTTACGAATTCATCGCTTTGATAGAAAACAAGGGCATTAATTTTAATCGATTGTCATTTCAAATAAAATATACTTAATAAAACGCAATAACTTATGTCAAAGGTTATTTGATAAAATATGATTTTTTACGGCACTCTGTAAGAAGAAGGTCAGCAATGTTCAAAGTTAGCTAAGGTTTAATTTAAAATAAAATAAAATTCGGTCTCTAAATATATGTACCTACGTATATGGAATCGAAATATAATCCTTATGAGTTTATTCAATCAGAGAAACCTATTTATTTTTGAGAATGTCCTGCCTATGAGGGATCTAGTTCTCAAGAATTTGTGCGATTTTAATTTATTTGTAAATGATGTTATGCAATTTAAAATAAATAAATAAAATTGGCTCAAGGCAGAAAATGTTATATGGACCCTTAGTTATCATACCTTCACCTTTTACTTACAATGGATATGAGGATGTATCTACTGTTTATGGCGAGATTGTACAATAAGACGGTTTTATGGTATTTGTATGGAATAACTGTATAATTAAATTCTTTTAAAAATATAAATATCGAAATTTTTGACAAAACTGAGCTCTAATATTTTGGATTATAATTGTATATATGCGGGAAATAATAATAATTTTTATTTTATCACAATGATTTTTAGAAAGTATTGAGTAGTAAGAAATTTTAAAAAATTTTTACATTGTATTTGTGGATATCTGAGGAATAATCACATCATACTCCATACTCTGTCTGTATATTTTAAATATTCTAAAGGTCTTAGGCTCTGCTCTAACCTCGTGCCCAATGACAGAAAAAATGTAAAATTTTAAATCAAATTGTTCACAGTGACAAATGTAAGAAAATGTTTGACAATCTGACGTAACATAAATAAAGAATTTAGTGCCTGTTTAGTACCACGTCGTTCGCCAAAAATGCGATCAAACCATTCTTATGTTTCAGAGATCTTATTAAAGTCATTAATTACAGCGGTAACCTATGTACCTATGAAATATCTCGATACAGAGTTGTTCAAAATATATGACCATTTATAATTTCATCCTCCTTCATTATCGGCAACCAGGAACAGACTGAATTACACGAAAGTAGAAACGATGAAATAAGTTGCATTTAATAAAACTAAAGAAGACTTTTCCAACATTCGTTTTGTATTGTGTTCTTTGTGTAATATATTTCAATTATGAAATGTGAAATGTTTGTATGTTCATTTATTAGAACATCTGGAGGTCTAGAGGTTTCTCCAATATAAAATTTGTTGTATTCAGTTTTTTGAGATGTGGTTTTAATATTAAATCTGTTGCCAACTCTTTTTGATCCTTCTGGGAGACGACTTTCTATGGATGGTATTGTTGCTGTTTTAATGGGTTGTTTTGTATTCAATTTTTTTCTGGTGTTAATAAAAGTACATTTTTTATTCATTAAGTTTATTGAAATCAGAACCGTTATTCTTTGCTCAATCATATTAAAACTTAGTGATACCGATTTTTATCGTATAGCAGAGTTAAAGTTGAAATACCGAGTATACATTTCAGTCACATATACAAGGGAAATATTACTAACAATTTTTCGCTTAAACCACTTAGCAAGTTAGTAGTAGTTAGTGCAGAAATAAAGTTCTAATATATTATTGATTATTTTATACTCACGACTATCTGATATTCCACTCCATTAAACATAAGACGTTTCATTCGTTCTGATAATGGTTCTTATAAAAAAAAAATTAAAACTGAAACATACTTAACTTTGAATCAATTGAATTTAATGTTTTTGAATAATGCTTGATACAAATGTCACTATAACAATGAAGCTTGAACATAATAACAAATTTAATTTCCACGATTGAACTGTTAATAGATGGAACATACAACATGGAAGAGAGTACTAAATATCTAATTTGAAAATAAAATAATTCGTTTAAGCAATATTTTGGAAAAGTTTGTCATGTTTAGTTTCAATTTTTATCGAAGTTATTATTTTGTTTAAATAATAATAAGCTTAACCTGATGCTAAATTAAAGTAAATTCACAAATTTAAAAAATAAAAAATGGAGTTATTTGATATAATTTTGCAATTTAACGATCGGTTAAAAACCTAGTGTTTCAAAGTTTGATAAAAAGCATTGCAACATTTTAGCTTCATATACAGTTGGAAAAAGGTTTAATAATATATATTTTAAAGTTCAAGAGTTTAATTAATTTATTTTTAATACCAAATATATGTAATAAACTGACTAACATTCACACATTTATAAAAATAATCATACCTGTAAACTTAAAGATTAAAAAACACATGTAAGTTAATAATTGAAAATATTTTAAACTTGATCTTACGGATATTATTTTGATAAAAATTGTGTTCTACCGAAACAAAATTTTCAGCCGAATCCGAAACTTTAGAGACAAGTTAAAATTTCTGTTCAATACTGAAATCAAGTCTTTCTTGTACACATTCAAATATCTAGCTGGTGCTATATGAAATGACAGGGACTAACAAGGAACAACATTTGCATTAAAAACAGTTTATTTTAACCATTTAACAAAAATAACAAATATAAATACTGTAAAAATCAAATAACTGAAGGTGAAATGACAGCAGAGCGTTGATTAGATGTTTAAAAATTTAATTCAAATGTAAGTAATGTGTGAATCTAACATAACCTCGTTTTATTTTAACGTAATTCTCAAAGTATATATTTATTTACTTAAGCCCTAGCAAAAATACGTAAACTCTCCGCAGAAGTTGCGATCGAAACTGGATTTTTTGATAGAAACTCTCCGAAAACCAATCTTCAGTCGATCACTAATTAAAATTTTAGTTGTATCTAAAATATTGTAAATTATTTAGCGTATTTCTATAAATATAAAAATACACTAGTGTATAATTTTCCATTGGAACCCATATTAAATTAAGAAGATTCTAGTACGTCGCCAAATTTGATAGTCCACTATAATTTGTGTTTTTTTTTGTTTGCATACCTCAAGCCTCTTGAGCTTTTCGAACCATTAGGCGCCTCGAGCTCTAAACAGTTAAAAATAAAACCACAATTACGCCCAAGTGAGATTTTTACCTTTTTAACCGACTTCCAAAAAGAAGGAGGTTATCAATTCATCGGCAATTTTTTTCTATATATGACTAGCGACTATTCAAAAACGGCTTGGTCAATTTTGATAGTTTAAACTGCATTATATTAAGGAACATTACAGTAGGGTCCATAAAATTAAAAATAAAAGTAATTAAGGGACTACATTTCGAAAAGAGAGAGAGAGAGAGATAAGATGTCTGAAAATTGTGATTGATTGCACACAGTTTAAACGGTTTTTATTTTAAGTCAGCTGAAGTCTGTTCTTTTTTAAATATAAATTATTAGTTTCATTGGTTTGTCACGAATTGATCTACAATTCATTTCAGTTTATTGTTTGTAAGCAACGCCTCCATCATTTAAAAACGTGGCTTTGTCGGCTAATATTTGTTTTAGAGAATATTATTATTTTTCGTATTTAAGTTTTTTTAATCAGCGTGTCAGTAGTGTTTGTTAGGGAGATTTAACATTAAAATTAAAAAACGTATTCTAATTGTTTTTCAGAAAGAAAATATATTGTTAACATTTTAAGCCTTGGTTTTAAGCTTTAAATTGAATGTTACCGAAACCTTTTTATTATAAATAGGTAACTTTGCATTTGGTCATTTTTAAATGTTTTTCGTATTAAAAAGCCAGTTTTAATTGATCTTAAATAAAATCTTGCAAAATTGTAACAAAACTTGGCACCAACGTTTTTATTTGTTTACTGACTTAAATGTATCAAGTTTTGGTTTATGAATAATTTTATTGCAAACAAACACCATGTACATCCTTTTTCTCTACGATTTATAGTTTTGTCAATATTCCAGAAAAACTACGTTCCCACCTTATTGTCTAAATAAAACAATGAAATAAATTGTTTGTTTGCTCGATGTTTCATTACTTAGAAAGGCTAATAGAAAGAGACACTCTTTTTAATTATAATACAAAAAAAGTGGTTGCAACTTCCTGGTATTGAGACAACATGACCTCAGAATCGCACACAGAGCAAATCTTAGATCATTGGTTACGCCAAGATCTGTAATGGCATCACGTGATTTACTATTTAAAATATACATTTGCTTTTGTGTTTATTGTAAAATTTAATCAAATCATCTTCAGAAAATTAATATGAAATTATCATAAAACATACTTATTTCTTAAGATTGATTACACCAGCCCGAGCCATATTATTAATATAGTTAATAGATAAAATTTTATTTTTTTACATATTTGATTAAACTAAAAGAAGTTTCAAAATGATTGAGGGGGCAAATAGTTATTTTGAATGTTTTTTGGGATTTCCACTCCTCACAATGCTTTCTATTTAGTGTGACGTTTCAATTCCTGATAAGGAATAAGAGTATTCTCCTTTGTGTGGTAATCTATATCCATTGCAGCTGAATCATCTCCTTTATATCCTCATCTTCAAATTGAAGGGTCTTGATTTCAAAAGACATAGTTGCTGCAGTTTCTATTTCTTTTTCATTGGCATTTACTGCATCACTATCGATTTATATTTCGTCCTTAGAAGTTTAAATATTGTGTGTGTTTTTACAAGTCAGACCATTGCCCATAGTGCAATAATTCGATAATTATTTAGTACCTACCACTTCAACTCATATTTTTTAAAAGAATTTTTGTATATGCATTTTTTGTAGTCTTTTCCTCGGAAAGTCTCGAGAACAGTTCTGATAATGATGCTTTTTTATTTAGTTTGGTTTACTTATAGTCTTTAAAATCAGATAAGGTCTGCCCCTTGGGGGTGGAATTCTTTACATCCAATAACCCCGGGAATCATTTAGAGAGTTTTTTTATAAACTAACTATTTTTGAGTTTACCAAACTATATTTCAAAGGGTTTTTGCGTCTAAATCTAAAACCTTACGTTTAATCGAAAAAGTGTGTAAAGTAAAAATCAAACTTATAAAATATCAAAGAAACTCTCTAATTGTAATACAAATGAGCTGTAGAGTATCTTCGTCTAACTACCTAACGTCAAATAACTAAAATTAGAGACGTTTTTCGGGAAAAATGTATCGAACATTTTTGAAATATATAAAATTCGATGTACTTTTTCTTTAATAAAATCCCCGTTTTGTATTTTTATTTCTCTAGGGCAAGATATCTAAGATATTACCGTTTAAAGTTTGTAATCGAGCTTACATCACCTTTTTGAAAGCTTTGAAACTCGAAAAAAGTTTTAAAGGTTAATTTTTTACATGATTTATCGAGAGAACTTCATAAAATTCGAGAAAGTATGCTTTTTTACATTTTCAAACCACATATAACTCAAAAGGTATTAATTTATCAAGCAAACTTTTTTGCTATGTATTGACTTAGTAGCTTATTTTGAGAGAGAATAAGTCTAGCCCTTAAAAGGGTGGCATCCATCCTTAGAGTCTTTCCCCTCTCTGAAAGGTTTCTGAATATCAAAAACCAAACGAAAGGGATTTTAAGTTCAAAATGGGTTTAAAAGTACAATATACTCTTTTATGTGTGGAATATCTGTAGGGCTTATATCCGGCTCTACATAAGGCATCTAGCTCAGAACAGTTACTTCAAAGGTTTGCTGTTTAATCATAAAAATTGTCCTTAGTGTAAACTAATGTATTTTTTAATATTGATCTCGGAAACATTTGCTTTTCTTCCCTAGTACATTCCTATGCAATCTCAACGAATATTACCAATGATACGGAAAACATCCAAACACTGTTCTTTTTGGAAAACAGATAACAACTAATTTACATGTAATTATGTTTAATATTTGAAAGCTCCTTATCAAACAAACTCGTTAAAATTTTGATCAGTAACTTCATTCTGAACACAATACATTTATTTAAATTCAAAATGTTTCGTTTATTTAAAATATATTACAAGTAGAAAACGTTTAAATACAAACTGTCATTATAAAGTATACTAAATAATATTAAGTTTTGTAATATTACAAATGTAGAAATTCCAATACTAATGAGTAAAATATATTGGGATAAGAAACATTTATAAACTATTTTCTTTTGGTATTGAAAAAAAAAAAGTCTCAAAGAGTACATTGTTATTCACTGTAGGCTTGATTTTTTTACATAAATTAATTCAATTTTGGATTTGGGATTAAGCACTATATCCGCTGAATACCAAATGAAAATTTTCAAATATGCTTTGCACAATAATGCCAAATATTCATTTTCTGCACCAAATCATCTTCTTCATATGTATGAAACGCATTAAAATGTTAAATTATACCAAAGTTGTAACGGTGCTCGATTTACTATTTGTGTTTACATCATTAGATTAATTAAATCTTCAAGAACAGATAGTATGAGTGTACTTTCTAGTGGGGGCCTCCGAGATCACTATAAAATTTCGCGGCGCTTTTTGGATCGTCGTCAATAACAATTCGACCACTTACCTTCAATAAGACACAAGATGAGACCGATTTTGGTAAGTACTTGAAATATGTTGAAAAAAAATTACCAATTGTGCAAGTGCGACAAGTGAATCATTTCAGTTCGTGCAGTAAGCCGATAAATCGCGTTACCTACAGGGTGATTCGGATTGCTAGATTCGTAAGGCTGCGTGACGTCAGTGCTTTGGGACAATCGGTGTGCCGCATGCTCGGTTATTTTTGTGACATATTGTGCTATCAGTTGTTCGGAAACATTTGTTGGTTATTATATATTTTTAGTTACGTTAATATTTGAATCCTTTGTATGTACTTCAATCATTGTTCTCTTTTTTTGTGCGCTCTTAACAAGTTTGCCTTAGTACAACCTCCATAATTTGTTTAAACATACAATAGAGCTTATAGAGTTCATAAAGACCACAACTAGCATAAACTGAAATACTATTATCGTTCATAGAATATACCTAAATAAAACTGTAGGATATGAATTACTCTTATGTATCTATCGATTTTTTAATTCTGAGTCACTTTTTTCAGTTTAACTTCTTATTCAAAATAAAATTAAATGTTCGCAGAATTTTCTTTCAGCTATGCTACCCACATTTTTATTATTTCAATTCCTCTACAGAATCAAATTCTGCATTAATTATCGATTTTGTTAAATATTTATTCTGTTCTTTTTCTTTTAAGAAGAGCTCATCTCCCATTTATCCACTGAGTTTATTTATATCTTACATCTTTTATCTCTTGGCAGTTTTTTTTTTCGTTCTCCAGTATTTTCTACTTCTAGCTTGTTTTTTAATCTTATAAGGCCATAGTTTGATTTTATAAAAAATTAAGTCAACAGTACTTTTTTATTTCATTTCATATTTCTCATCATCTTCTACTTACTTAAAAATACCAGGTAATTTTTTAGATAATTTTCGATTGTTCCAGAATAGTAAATTTTACCGGATTCCCCTATTATTTTCAGTCTATATAATGTGCCAAAAATCTGCCGAATATTTGCTTGAAATTGTATAATTGGAATGCAAAATACATATTCGCTTCATCATTTGAAACCATACTATTTTTATATTGAATTACTTGGGCAGGAGCTTTTCGTGCCTCTTTGATTCATTACCTTAAGTATTATTTCATTGACTAATAATTTTCTAATACATTTTCAGATCATTTCCGCTTTAGTAGCTGTAGTTTCGGCTCGCCCTGAACCTCCAGTGGGTTACAGTTATCCCTCACCTACTCCATCCCAACAGTATGGATCACCATCTGGAGGTGTTTCGTTAGGCGGTGGACACGGAATCAGTTCAATTGACTTTGGTGGCGCTTCTCTTGGTGGAGCTGGTATCGGTTTTGGTGGATCTGCTGGCGGAGCTGATTTAGGAGGACATGGAGCAGGTTTTTCGTCTGGAATTGGTGGTGGATTCTCATCTGGATCTGCTGGTTTTGGTGCTGGATCAGGTGGATTTGGAGCCGGATCAGCTGGAATCGGGGCTGGATCCGCTGGATTCACTAGCGCTGGTACCACCCAAGTACACAAACACGTATACGTCCACGTAGCTCCAGAGGAACCTGAAGAAGTTCGCCCACAAAGACCAATTGCAGTAGGTCAAGCTCAAAAGCACTACAAAATCATTTTCATCAAAGCACCAAGCCCACCAAGTCCAACTGCTCCAATCATCCCAGTTCAACCACAAAACGAAGAGAAGACCTTGGTCTACGTTTTGGTCAAGAAACCAGAAGAACAACCAGACATTGTTGTGCCAACACCTGCTCCAACTCAACCTTCAAAACCAGAAGTATACTTCATCAAGTACAACACCAGGAAAGAATCTGTTGGTGGAGCTATTGGTGGTGGAGCTATTGGCGGTGGAGCTATTGGCGGTGGTGCTATCGATGGTGGTTCTCTCTCCATTGGTGGTGGAGTAGGTGGTCACGGTGGAGATGGTCTTGCTGGATTAGGAGGTAGTATTGGCGGTGCTTCCTTGATTGAATCATCTCACGGATCTGTCTCACTTGGAGGAGCTGGTGACGGATTAGGCGCTGGACATGGAGCCACATCCATTGTATCTTCGGGAGCTGGAGTATCATCAAAATATGGTCCTCCTGGATACCACAAATAAATTTCATAAATATTTTCAAAGATTTAATATTTCAGCCCATAAAATGACTTGTGAAAGATGTGATACTTCTTAAACTATTTATCTAAGTCTTTATAGTAATGTATATATTCATTATTTTTATTGTTAAAAGAGATTTCTATCTATTTTTGTATTTAAGCTTTAAAACGGTGACAAATAAATTCTATTTTTTTACTTTATTTTCTTCATTCCTCAAAAATTACTTGCATCATTTAAGAATGCACTGCAGAACTTACAAAAAATTATAATAGAACTTTGTAAGTTTCCGTTATGATTTCTTTAATGGGATTTTTCTTCCCAGAATAATATGAGCAACAATGTGAAAGTGAAAGTAAATTAGGCAACATTCGGGACCATCGATTTTGGTAATGTAGTTCAGTGATTACATAATTTCGTTTGAAAGAACTTCTGGTCGTTATTAAACAATCATAGGTCAAGTCATATGTTTTTGAAGATGGTGAAAGTAAAAGTATGATATATGTTGTTTTTCTTAACATTTTCATTATGCAAACATTTTTATTCATTTCCTCAATATTTTACATCTAGTTTCATGTAGTTTACTTTTATTAGTTTTCATAGACACTTTCTTTAATATAATAAAATAGATGGGTATAAGATGTATTGGGTAACCTGTTATTAACAATTACATGTTACTAAATTTTTGATTCAAAGCACAGTCAAAATTGCTATACTTACATAAATTTAGCACACTGGTGATGTGACGACATGAATAATTAATAAAAAAATAATACAAATGTAAACCTGTATATTTAATTATATGTAATTTTACTATAATTTGAAGGGTTTGGCAACGACTTAAAGTAATTTCAGTTACCATGTCCTCGTTTGCGTGACAGGTCTCGTTTTCGAGATATGACACAAACTTATCTTTTTTTGAATGAAAACTATAGTTGGCTATGACCTCAAAAAATCTGACATTTTTAGAGCTTTTCAACGATATAATACTTGATATAGTTATTCATAAAAATAACGGAGTTATGGATGCTTTTCTCTCTTATGTTCACTTTTAACGTAGGTAGCCATGAAAAAGATCGTTTTCACTTTGACGATTCGTCGTTTGAGAGTAATTCCATTAGTAGTGCTGAACTGACAGTCGATATTGACAAGTTTTCGTGATAAAATGGAATATTCTAACGAAGAAAAACTGAATATGGTGGAATGTTATATCATATGCCATAAAAATTCAGTTCGTGCAGCTGGGGAATACTTTCATAGATATTTTAATGGTTGTCAACCTGCTCTACGTACATTTAGAGGCTTTACGATAGTTTACGCTGGATATGGATCTTTTACTAAATCACCAAAGGAACGTTAATCAAATTAACGAAGCAGCACAAATAAATGTTTTGGCAATGGTAAATCAAAATACATCTACATCAACTCGTGAGATTGCGGCAGAAGCTGGCACATCTCAACGAACTGTAGTTAAGGTACTGAAAGCGCACAAGTTCCACCCGTACAAACTTTCAGTTTCTCAAACTTTGCATGCTGGTGACGAACATCGACGTATTTTGTTTTGTACATGCTTTAGAGACATGTGTTTTGACAATCCACAGTTGCCATTAAAGGTGTTATGGTCAGATGAAACTAGATTTACTAACTGCGGTATGTTCAGTAGACCCAATGAGCATATATGGGCTAAAGAAAACCCTTTCTATGTAGAACAAAGACGAACCGAGATAAAATTTGGTTTTAATGTTTGGGGTAGTATCATAGGGTCTACTATTCTGGGGCCTTTTTTCTATGACGAATCACTTACTGGGGAGCGCTACTTGCATTTCTTGCAATACACTTTTCAAGACAAGTTGCATAATTTGAATTTGAGAACTCGTTTAGAAATTGAGTGGTTCTAACATGATGGAGCGCCTGCTCATAACTCGTTATTAGTAAGGCAACACTTAGATAATATCTATCCAAAGTCTTGGATAGGAAAAAATGGCCCACACGAATGGCCACCCCGGTCTCCCGATTTGGCAGTTATAGACAAAAGAAAGTATGAGACAGTTGGTGACCTAACGGAGGCGGTATTATAAGCAATTGAAGAAACTGATAGGCGGTCTGTGAGGAAAGCGGTAATGTCAATCTTAAAAATGCCATTTTTGTCTAAATAACAATGCTGGACTTTTCGAACATAAATTGTAACCATTATTATGTACTTTAATTTCTTAAGTTTTTAGTAAGTACCTACTTACTTAGTTATTTCGTTATATCTGATATACCTAATAAAAAAATCGTTCAATGTTTTTTGGAATGGTTATTAATAAATCAATCTATTTCGTGGCTACGTTAAAAGTGAAAATAAGAGAGAAAAGCATCCATAACTCCGTAATTTTTATGAATAACTATATCGAGCATTATATCGTTGAAAAGCTCTAAAAATGTCCGATTTTTTGAGGTCATAGCCATCTATAGGTATAAAAACGAGAGCTGTCACGCGAACGAGGATATGACAATCATATTCGGGATACAATTCCTTTCAATTTTGATATTTACACTTTTTTTATAAAATCAAAAACAAAGGAGCTAGAGGGATTTGATTAAATCGCCAGAATTTCGTTTTTTTCAAAATATCTAGTAAGCCATGACTATTTACAAAAATCCGAAAGTGTCATTAAATTGGGTCAAACTGCAAATCTTTCCCAATTTAACCATTGCTCTATCTCCGTTAGTTAGTTTCCGAGATTCCCACACTGATCATCAAAAAAACTCACCCTGTATATCGTGTTTTATCAGTAGAATATTTTTTATGTATTTTTTAATTGCAAACCGTTTTAAATGGAATATAACTGTATTTTCGGACTCCTTGTCAGGGTCCTTTGAGTTAGCGTGTAAGCTCCATCAAATTTTCAGTGTGAAATTGGCAAAAACTAAATTACTATATATCTCAGAATTTTTGCTCATTGGTTGCTTATTAGTTGTTAAAATATCGGTTTTGTTACTCCAAAAGATCTCGAGAATTCGATAACCTATTTTTATGAAATGGTATTAGGAAAATAGCTAAATATGAAATCATCAAAAAACATATTGATCAAAAAAAAAAAAAATAAAAAATTCGATTTTGTTGCTTGCACCGATCTCGAGAAAGTGAAAGCTTAACTTAAAGGTAACAGGAAAAGTTACTAAATATGGGATCATTAAAAAACCAAATAGACCAAAATTTGTTGCAATTTTTTTGCTATAAGGCCACACCAAAACATAATTATTTTTTAAATATTAGAATTTATAATAGTCATGCCAGCTTAGCTCTCGATTATTCCAAATCAATGAAAGAACTAATTTTAGTTGCTCATGGTAGCAATGATTTTATATACCTGAAGAGTCAGCAATAAAATATATAACCAGAAATTAGATGAGTTTCTGACCGGCATTTACTTAAACCTGCCATGCCCACTTAATTCTCCATTTGAGTACATTGAGAGATTTTCTAAAATTTCAATTTGTGGAAATTATGGTTGAAATTAATATCAGTTAATAACATTTTAGTGAAATTAATTTTGAGAATGCTTCTTATACACATAGAGGCAAAATGCGCAGTAAAATAAAAACAGCAGGTACTGAAAATCAACAACAAAATTATCTGGTTGATTCCAGAAAAATTGAGAGCTAGGCTAGTTCTATATGAATATCTAATGTTTATAAAAATTTCCCATTTCCAGTTATATATTTTGCTGCTGACTTTACAGGTATCAACAATCATTGATACCGACAAGATTGTTTCTTTCATTGTTCTGGAAATAGCAATACCGGTTTGAGAGGCTACCGGTCAAAAACTAATCCGATTTCCGGCTATGTATTTTGTTGATAACTCCCCTGGTATCAAAAAAAATCAGTCCTACCATGAGCAACAAAGTTACCTATTTTATTTTATTTATTTAAACAAGAAATTGTGCAGTCTTAGAGCAACACCTTAGCAACAAATTGTGCTCTATTTGTTTTTTTTTAATTATCCCACATGTAGCTATTTTTTTCTGATACCTTTACGGAAAGCTAGCATTGTTGTGGATTTCACGAGATTGACTTGAGTAACAAAATCAGTTTTCTAGCAAGTAACTAGCAACAAATTCTGGGATTGGCTTTTTATTTGCTGCGAATTGGCCCCGCCAGTTTTATGGAGCTTAGCGGACATAAAAACACTTAGTATCCCATGAAAATAAAAGTTTGAGTTGGCATAATAAATAACAGAATAATTAGACCGTATATTTTCAAGAGGACATTAACTGAAGCGAGTTTTTCTGATACTGTTAACCCCGAAGACATTAATAGAAACACGATTTCAATAATTAATATTGATGATTTAAAACACCAATAAGGCAAGAAATTAATTAAAACAGTTCAAAGATGTACTCTAGGAATTTTAACACCCTCTATTTTTTGTCAAGAAATTAACGGTGCCCAGTTTCTGCTCAAATTGAGGGTAACTCACGGCGTATATATGACAAGTGAACAGTTTGTTTGATGTTTTAATCTTATAGCCGAAACGTTATAGATTTATACACCTAATTTTAAATATAGAGCTAAGCAGATTAAACTAGATTTTTCTTGCACTTCAGTTGTCACTAATACCAATCTCAAATCTCTAATGATAAAACCGTTCGTTGTCAATAATATTGTTGGACCAAAACTTAATTAGAGCGTTTAACTTAATGATGTACGGCTTCGACGTGTAATATTTACTTGGTTCGCTGCACTTTAAATAAGATGGTAGTTTTTGTAATTTTTAAAGGTTGCTTGGAGTTAAGAGTTGCTTCAGACAACATTATTACAACACTATCCATTAGAATTTTCGCAGCAAAACCTTGTCCGAGTTTAATTAGGTTTATAATAACAAAATGATAAAATATTTAGTGAATCTGAGCATTAAAATGGTAAGGTAACTGTTAAAAGTACAAGTTCGTTGGGCAAAACAATTTTTTGCAGTCAAAAACATGACCTCCGAATTACGTCTGTACCTCTTGCGTTTTTGAAATCTTTATATACTCAGTTTCAAAATTTAAATAGCGTCAGGGGATGTAAAGAGAGACTTCAAAAAGGATAGAATAATGTGATGTTTAGTGAAAAAAATGTAATATTATTAAGATGCTATTTCGACTAGTATCTAAGATGCTGTTACGATGTTCAAATAAGTTTTTCTAAGAGGCGTTGGAAGAAAACTACGCTGAAAACTTCAATTTTGATTTTTCAAGGGTTGTTAGAGGTTGAGGGTTTTTAGGAAAAAGGCTTTCTCTTCGAAATCTGCTTAAATATCTCTCTTTCATCATTTAACACCACCCCAAATACCTTATATACTTCACAGGCGTAATGGGATCGTCTCCACAATCTGCCCGTTTAGTTCAAATCACTCTCTTATAATCTGCAGTTCCTGATCCTCCGTTCTGTTAGCTGTCCTTTCTTTATGCTGACCCTTACTACCAGCACAGGTTTCCGACAGTGGAGCACCCTTCTGGTCAAGAACTGGGTCATATATTATGTTCTATAATGTAGGACCAGCACTGACCCCTGTGCCACTCCGAGACACAGTACCAGCGTCTTTTCCCCTGAAGGACCTGACCCCTGTGGCACTCCGTGACTCAGTATCAGCTTGAGCATTCTGACACTCAGATACTATTCTAAAATATTCACTTAGCGATGTTTTCCGACTCGCAGCTTTGAAAGCGTACTTAGTACTATACAGTTGAATCGAGCCTCACCTGCATTATCGCTTCCAGTGTCGCCCTAGCCTCGCCGAATACAAATTGGGTCTTCTTTTTAATTCATCTCTTGTCCTTCACTTGTCTAGGGCCCAGATATAGTTCTTTAGCGATATGTCTTATCCTCTGCGCTTAACTTGTATTTTCAACATTCCCTCTGAGTATCTTAGTTACCATCTTATACTCTCTCCCCCATAAATCGTTTTCGACTATTTATGTCTGTCCGGCATCCCTTCTTAACTTCCCTTTTGGTTCTGGTGAACATTCTCTTCCCTTCTACTAACGCTGCCTACAGCGCGTTGTTACTCATATCATCCCCTCTTCCTCTTACGACGAAAATATAATATTATCGTTCCCCACTCGACAATTAGGGGGGGTTACCCCCCCACTTTTCACTCCTAAAAACTATATTCAATCCCTTGAAATTTTGGGGTCTGTTCGGATCATCGGTTCTATACCCAGCTACAATAATTATTAAGGAGGTTAAATGGCTTTTTCTTTCTATACAATTTTCCGTCGTACCGTAATAATCGTTAGAAAACTGAGTTGTCATTATTAGCCAACTAGATCACATCTGGCAGACAAGATATTTTTAAATTTAAAGTTATTTAACAACTACAACGGGTTTTTACATTTGCAACAACTAATTAGTGGGTTTTCAACATTATTACGAGTTTTATGTTTCAAATTTAACAGACTAGACAAATTACTCTTCGTCTTGTATTGTTCGTACTACTAACACAGTTTCATCTGAACAGCTTACCATTCCGAATGAAATTAAAATTATATAATTTTCTCTCCAAAACTCAACAGTATGTAATACCTTTTGTGTGATGCGATAATTGAATGGCGTATTGTTACAATGTTATTAACTGTTCCTCTCGCTTTTGTTCAGTAAACAATTTCGATGTATCGTGATTTATAGCTGGACAGCTGCTTCACGTTAATTTATAGTTCCATGGTTTCTTAGGTGGTATATTAGAAGCCGGCGCTTTTTCCACTGAAATTTATTCTGTTACTGTATAAATTAGCTTCGTTGTCTAAAAGAGAAAGGTAATACTTATGATATAGCTAGACATCTATTTTGATCCAGATCAGACTACGTGAATACTAAAGCAATGCGTTTCAGCCGAATTACTTATCAGTGGTTGCAAATATTTTTATTGTTAATTAGTTTTTTTAAGCAGTTTCTTTCATTTATCTTAAAGACAGGCATGTAAGTAAATTTAAAATGTTAGGTGGCCAATTCTCCTAAGTAACCCGAAACTATTAGTCCCCAGTACACCGTCCAAAAAAATTTATTACTATACCAGTCCTAAAATTGGTCCTAGCTGCTTCACTTTGAGAGTCTACCACACCCTGAAATTTTCAGAGTGCGGGATGGGCGCTTTTCAGCACACTGTGCGCGTAAACGTGTCGCTCTAGCATGGTATTCATTTCTTATTGCAATACTAAAAATTTTTATTTTGACTGATAAATTGTGAGTCAAAAGAAAAGAAAATTATGTTGTCCGACAAAATAGAGGGAGCACTTGTCGAGTCCGACTCATACAATATGTCGCTCTAATAGGATGCTGTTTTTTAATTGGACCACACCGAAATCTTGGTTGAATATGTTGATAATTGCATAAAAAAGCTAGTCCATTACTTGTCCGACAAATTTTCGGGATCTCTTTTTCAGTCCGACAAGCTTAATGTGTTAATTATTGCAGGTTATGTTTCCTGATTACAAAAGTTTTAATCTTATTTTTTTTTTACTTAAAATAAAATATATACACTAAAAAAATAGATGTCCGATAAAAAAGAGGACGCAAAAAAATAATAATAAAAAATATAATTTAAAAATAGTACTTCGAGAAAAAATGTTGCAAACTTATAATTTAAATTTATATCATATAAATAAATAATATGAATAATATAAATAATAATATAATATAACGTAAATATTTATAAAGCAATAACATATATAATTAAGAAAAACATTTTGTTCAATATTTGAAAATAGAGCCAAAGCGCGCTCATTTTATGAATATATATATATATATATATATATATATATATATATATATATTATACTACTATATATAGGTCTATAATAATGCGCGGGGATTTTATTAGAAAGTAAAAGCACGTATTCAAGAATATAATAAGAAAGATAGTGTTATACGTATTCAATTACTACCTTGCACAATATATTACAATTTAAAATTTTTAATCACAAATTCAAAGTTTAAACATAAATTATTAAATAAATGAACCTATAAACATTACTTTGGCAATAATTAGAAAAAAAATTATGGTTTCGAAAGTTTGAAGACGGATTTGTAAAATTTTTTTCGTATTGTGAAAAATTCATATCATATGTTCATACAGAATATAATTTTGCAATAAACAAAAATAAGGATTGCAACTTATGAAATAAAAATATGCTTATGTTTATCACAAATATCAAAATACCATACTTTAAAATGTAAACTCATGCAGTGCAGTAAATAGCGCGCAATGGAAAAAACTATATCAATTATTAAAAAAACATATATATTTTTAAATTTAATATTTCTAACTTTCAATATTTTTCTTAATTTTTTAGTGTTTATTGACTTCAAATATATTATACAATTATCCACTACATTAACAATTGAATAAGAATTAGAAATATTACAATTAATGTAGTTGTAGTTGTAATAATTTAAATAAATAAAAATTCGATTAATTTTACCATAATTTTTTAACTCTTTGTGTCGGACTGGATCCACTATTTTTGTCGGACAACGATAAATTTACTTTTAAAATGTGTCAATCTATCACGTGGTATGTCTGTCCGAAATTTTGTAATCAGAAAACATAACCTGCAATAATTAACACATTAAGCTTGTCGGACTGAAAAAGAGATCCCGAAAATTTGTCGGACAAGTAATGGACTAGCTTTTTTATGCAATTATCAACATATTCAACCAAGATTTTGGTGTGGTCCAATTAAAAAACAGCATCCTATTAGAGCGACATATTGTATGCGTCGGACTCGACAAGTGCGCCCTCTATTTTGTCGGACAACATAATTTTCTTTTCTTTTGACTCACAATTTATCAGTCAAAATAAAAAATTTTAGTATTGCAATAAGAAATGAATACCATGCTAGAGCGACACGTTTACGCGCACAGTGTGCTGAAAAGCGCCCATCCCGCACTCTGAAAATTTCAGGGTGTGGTAGACTCGTCAAAGTGAAGCAGCTAGGACCAATTTTAGGAGTGGTATAGTAATAGATTTTTTTGGACGGTGTACTGGGGACTATATGCTCATGATTTAAAATTTTGTCAGGTTACGTATACCGTTAGTCAATAGGTTGTTCACAAGGTTGTGTAATTTATCTTATCATCTTGTAGAACTTGGTTGTGTAGAAGTTGCCTAAAAAGATTTATATAGATATTATAAGAACTCCAGGTCGTAATAAAAATTCAAGATTATAAAAGGGGAAGTATTAATCTACAGAAAAATGACTTTAAACCTTTTATTGTTCGCAGCTCCTTAACTGATCGTTACTTTGTTGGGCTTGCAGCAAAAAAAATAATTTATAGAGAAAATGTCACCATTCCAATATTAGCAAAATATCAATCAATTATAAGAGCTTAAATGCTCAATTAGCACAAGAATCTTGGAGAGTAGTTCTAGCAAGCACTGATATTCATATACCAAATTTAAATCCAAATTGTCTACTCTTATAAAAAACAACTCTAAAATTATAAACATCAACAGAGTAGATAAAAAAAAAAACCCTGGATTACCCAAGCAATTATCAATTCAATCAAAACTAGGGATAAAATGAAAAAAATCCTTAAAATATGATTCACCGGATGTAATTAAAAATTATAAATTTTTTCGTAATTTGACAAATAAAGTAATTAAATGAGCTAAAAACAACTACTTTAAGAATAAAATTGAAGAATCTAAAAAGGATTACAAAGAATATGGTATATATATTATAAATATACAGAGCAAAATAAACAAAAACTCTTTATTATTAATCCCTGTGAACAATAACGAAATTATAAGACACATTAATTCTTTAAAAAATAATTCTGCATCTGGCATTGATCAAATTACCTCTTATTTAATAAAAAATATTCATTTATATATTCTTAAGCTTTTAGTGCATATTATTAATCTTTCATTTACATCGTTTACTATTGTTCAGCCTACTTTTAAATCGGGCAATAAACTTGAAATTAATAATTATCGACCTATATCTGTCATCAATAATTTCGCAAAAATCTTTGAAATTGTTTAAATGAAAGAATAATAAAATTCTTGAAATCTCAATCATTACTTTATGGTAATCAATTTGGTTTTATAAAGAACAAAAGTACAGACGATGCGGTTTTTGCTCTGGTAAATAATTTAAATATAAATTTTCAAAACAAAAAGAAGAGTTTAGCTGCTTTCATAGACTTAACAAAAGCGTTTGATACAGTCTCTCATAGTATCATTTTTAATAAGCTTGATAATATTGGTATTAGGAATGGTCCTTTAATTCTAATCAAAAACTATTTATCAGATAGAAAACAGTGTGTTAAAATTAATAAAACCGTAAGCAATGAAAAACATGTAGAGACTGATGTACCTCAAAGTACCGTATTAGGCCCCGTCCTTTTCCTAATTTATATCAACGACATAGGTGTCGTACTAGAGAGTTGCAGTGCTATCGTTTATGCAGATGGCACTGTACTGCTCTTCTCTGGCAATACCTGGAACGAGGTTTATGGGTTAGCGGAGTATGGTCTGAGTAAAATCCATTCAAGGGTTAGTCAAAATTTATTAAGTCTAAATTTCTCAAAAACTAATTTTCTAACTTTCTCTGCAACCGTAGCTGACCAACCGAATATAAAGCAAATTAAAATTCACGTTTCCAGTTGTTGCAATATAAGTCAGTGTGATTGCACAACAATATCTACGATTTCCAAAACAAAATATTTAGGTATTATACTAGACCAACATTTAAAATGGGCTCAACACATTGCGTTTCTCAACTCAAAAATTAAAAAAATATATTCATCAATTACGTGTCATTTTAAATACAAAGCTACTTCTTACATTATATAATGCCCTGTTAGAATCTCACTTAAGATACTGTATTATTGTTTGGGGTAGCTCATATAATTCTACGATGAGAAATTTGTCTGTATTTGAAAATTGTTCAAAAAACCGCATAGATTTTCAACAAATCAACTTTATGATACATACAAAGTACTTAATATACGAAATTTATATGTTAATTGTGCTTTGCATTTTTTCGTTAAAAGAAAACTATATCGTGTTGAAAGCGTGTCTAATTAGGTTACCAGATTATCAATGTTAAATAACTTGCCTGTTCCTTTTATGGCTAATTGTCAATTGTCATTTGTCAAACATTTATTACTTATCATGGCCCTATTTTATAGAATAAATTACCAACTAATATAAAAAAACTATCAGTGAACCAAAAAAAATTTAGTATTAAATTGAAAGAGTATTTACTTAATAACCCTACAAGTTTCAGTAAGATTTTTAATTAATACAATTCTTTTGTCTAATATATCAAATCTCCTGCCCTGCTATCTCACTCGTCAAAATTGTACCATTGTCAGCTTTTCTTTTTTGAGAAGGTATAATTGCATACAAGAAGTTCCTTCATAGGCAATTGTCTTTCTCATTAGATTTGTAGTATTTACTTGTTTTTTTTTTTTTATTTACTTGTTAAATTACTTATCGTATACATACAAATCTTTTATTTATAAATTGTAATTGTATTTAGCGAGTTGAATAAATTTATCTTATGTTTATGTTATGTTTATATGTATATATCTTGTGGCATGTCTTGGTAATAATGACAAATAATCAAATATCTTCAACAAAGCTCACATTTGCGAACGACAGCAAAGCAATGCAAAATTGGTTTCTCTTGTGCTTGGTTATCTTTTTTTGAGTCTTCAGTCGTTATCTTGGTGTTGATTCCTAATTTCATTGCTTCACCGATGACTAACTTTGTCAAAAATTTGGTTTTGTTGTATTTGTCTGTAGTCCAACTTTTTTGGTTGCTTGTTCAAGTTCATTGAACATTACTTCGGCTTTTTGTAGATCATTAGTAATGAGGAGATCGTCAGCGAATCTTAGGTTGTTAAGCATTTTTCTATCGATGTTTAATCTCTATATTATCCCAGTTGAAGAGCTTGGGCGATATTGTATCCCCTTGTCTGCCACCTCTCTCCAATGGTAACTTATTATAAATTAAGCTGATGTATCCGTATTCCACTTGGGGAGATTTAACATATCTCTTACGACTGATGTTCCTATCATGTATACTGTCTGAAGACAGTTATGGTCTTATAATAAGGTCTTTAAAATACAGGGTGTAACAAAAGTACCGGTACCCCCCTTGTAACTTCCTATGATCGTATTTTCCGATAAAACGTTCCAGACAAAAGTTGTACAGTTTTGACTTAAAAATTCAACCCAGGGTCATTTTTAAAGTTCATTTCAAGGTCAACTTTCTTTTTTAAATAGAAGGTATGTATTTGACCTTGGGGTCTAAGTGATCTCTTAAGGTCATTTCAAGAGCAATGGGGTCCCACCGGCTGTTAGCGACTACTTATTCGTATATTCGTAGTTACCCCTTATCTTCAGAAGGACTTTCCCCTATACGCAACCTAACGATGCGCTGTGTAGTAAAATTTTTATGTTTGTTTTGTCTATGAACAGTTTTTTGTTTTTTCGTAGATATTTAACATTATTTTCGATCTTTAAAGTATATGTTGAAAGTTATTAACCTCGGCAAAAAAATTAAAAATTTTCGTTGTAAATAATGAACAAGGTCACCACTGAATTTTTAACTCAAAACTGAACAACGTTTGTTTGGAACGGTTTCTCGGAAAATGCGATCAGAGGAAGTTACAGTGGGGTTCCGGTACTTTTGTTACACCCGATATAGTAAAAACCAGAAAAACGAAAAACCAGACCCATTCCAAAATTTATCAAACCTTTTACATTATAGTAACGTTCAAAGCACAATTATTTGTACCTTCATTATGTCATACTGCGCCCAATTACTAATAATATGCAGTAAGTCTCAAGTCATCTCCATCATGGAAAATTTATTTGAAAAATTCACTTCAAAATGAAGATTCAGCTTACCTTTCCAGAAAGTGTTCTAAAAGAAAATCCAAAAATGTAAACCCAATCACTTTTAAACACTACAACGAAGGAAATATTTAAATCTCTTCTTAAATTATATTTAAGGACTGATATTTATCTAGATGGCTTCCCGAAATGCCATCATAAATCACACACATGGAATACTATAAGTCCATAGCAACGAGATATTATGTGGCCTATTACTTCATTGATTCGTACTAGGAGTAGCACGAATTTCCCGGTGATCGACGCGATGCGATCGACTATATGAAAAAAATACAGCAAGATATGGAAATGATAACATACCTCAGCGGCGTACCAACCGAGAAGAAACTATTAAATTTCGCAGCTAAACTGATACTAATACGCCCAGCTTCAATTACATGCTAAAATCTGTCAATCTATTTGGCAAATAGTAACATCCAAGAACCTTTCGTTTATTATACCACCTTAAATATTTGGTAAAATTTTAGTTAATGTGGTACTCCTGTAAAAACCACTGATACGCTAGGGCACCAAGGCGGTAGCCAGAAAATTTTATCGAGGAGGGAGTTGTATATATTTTTTTTATTGGTGATGAGTTGATTAGGTCTTTAAAATTTATATTTTTGTTCGTGTATTTCCAGGATATATAAAATTGTATAAATATAAACTTTGTTCTTATGAAAAAGATGCTTAATTGGTTAAAATTGAATCTTGAAACCCAGTATTGGCACTCCTAGTGTATTAGGATTGTTATAAACTCCGAGGGTTCAATTTAGTTATTTTGAAAAACATATTGACTGTCACTTTCTAGAAACTTTTATTTACACGTAAAACATCAGATATTTCCAAGAGCTGATTCTAATATTATTTACATCGAAATCATAACAAGAAAATAAGCTGAACGTACCAAAATAACTAACTCTACTGAAATTAATATCGTTTTATAAGCCATCTCCAGATATATAAAAATTTGCGCCGAATGGCAAATACAACGTAAATTTTTGTGTGTGAGGGAGAACTTCTGTCAATGTGGACGTTTTGACGCACGCAAGAATTTATTCGACATTCAACACACGCAATCCGCGCAGAGTCGGTTTTTCGATGAACATCAAAGGATTTGCGCCGCATTCAGTTATTGATGTGGACGCGTTTTCAAATTCTGCCGTACGAAATTTCTGAATTTGTTAACTAACCTCACTTACACCTGACTTTTGACATGTTGTATTTATAAACAAATTTGTGATGTCCGATATTAGGAGAATATGTGCAGCTTTTATTGTTATGTATGACCATATTAAATAGAAAAAACAAAGATCAAGAAGACGCTACTGGATAAAAGATATTTACAGAGAGAGAAGATATGAAGGTGGTAACCGTTTAGTGGATATATTGACTGAAACTTATTTGAACTATTTGAAGTAAAACAATAGTTAAAACTTAACCTCAAATAAATATTTGAAATAAGCTGTCAAATTTCTGCACACAGCTGGAGCACAAACACACGACGTAAATATTTATGTGAAAATTTATCTCAACTTTCGGCGCAAATATTTGCTGTGAACGCATTCGGGGCATATTTTTATAGATCTGGACCCGGCTAATATAGAGTACGTTGAGTTTCCTGCTCGTTCTAGATTTTGTTGCCCAGCATCGAGGATGATAGTTCTTGCTCATCTTGAAGCCTCTAGAATTTGATGTTTTTATGTTCTTTGGCCAGGAACGGAGTGGATAAAATTTTATAACAGTATTATGTCTACTAATTCATTGTTTTTATAAACGTAAACGTTTGTTGCACAAATCACGCACAAATAAAAAATACCAAACACTAACATGTGAAATTTCTATTAGTAATCAACTCGACAATAGCACTAGATACTGTGAAACAATGTAAATAAGGATTTTAAGTTTCTTTTATTTTTCAAGTAACTATTAATAATTACTTTATTTTGTAATTTTCCCTATGACTGAGCTTACAATTAATTTTTATTAGTAAATCTCTCATTCTGCAACTACTGTATTTACGATTTTTTGCTAATTTCACTTTTTTATTCCTTATACAAGCCTTTAAAATAAATGGCTCAATTTTGAGAATGCCCTTTATACATACAGAAATTCTTTCTCCTAAATTGTGCTAAATCAATTTCATTTTATTTTTATCACTGTCAGTTGTCTACCAAAAAATAAAATTATCAGGTATATCAATTTCTGTGATACATTTAATTATTTTTAAGCTTGCAGTAAAATAAACTCAATACATAAAAAATGCAGTAAACGAAACAATTTTGGTGTCTCAGGAATCAAAGTATATTAAAACAATGTTTTTTTTTTCATTCTCAAGTATTTATTAAAATTGGAAAGTGTCATTTCTAATAAATAAATTGAGTTGACTTTACAAGTGTTTGAAGACGCGAGATGTAAGACCGACATCTAGGATTTTCAAGAGAATCAGTACACAGAGGTTCCGAATCTGGAGCCGTTCCGTGTAATTGCTGTTCTCCCTTAACTCCTAGGACAGAATGTCACGATAATATTTTCAGGTTACTTCACCTGTCAGAGATATTGAATACTCTCTTCGAGGTGTCATTCCTTTGTACGCAAGACAATATATATTATATATAAATATAATATATATTGTTTCTGGTCGGGAACCTTCATCAGTTGCGCTTCCCACAATTGAATGTCCTCCCGAACACTTCTTTATGCATTTGATGCATTTCGTTAAATTTGAAGACGCGAGATGTAAGACCGACATCTAGGATTTTCAAGAGAATCAGTACACAGAGGTTCCGAATCTGGAGCCGTTCCGTGTAATTGCTGTTCTCCCTTAACTCCTAGGACAGAATGTCACGATAATATTTTCAGGTTACTTCACCTGTCAGAGATATTGAATACTCTCTTCGAGGTGTCATTCCTTTGTACGCAAGACAATATATATTATATATAAATATAATATATATTGTTTCTGGTCGGGAACCTTCATCAGTTGCGCTTCCCACAATTGAATGTCCTCCCGAACACTTCTTTATGCATTTGATGCATTTCGTTAAATTTGAAGACGCGAGATGTAAGACCGACATCTAGGATTTTCAAGAGAATCAGTACACCGAGGTTCCGAATCTGGAGCCGTTCCGTGTAATTGCTGTTCTCCCTTAACTCCTAGGACAGAATGTCACGATAATATTTTCAGGTTACTTCACCTGTCAGAGATATTGAATACTCTCTTCGAGGTGTCATTCCTTTGTACGCAAGACAATATATATTATATATAAATATAATATATATTGTTTCTGGTCGGGAACCTTCATCAGTTGCGCTTCCCACAATTGAATGTCCTCCCGAACACTTCTTTATGCATTTGATGCATTTCGTTAAATTTGAAGACGCGAGATGTAAGACCGACATCTAGGATTTTCAAGAGAATCAGTACACAGAGGTTCCGAATCTGGAGCCGTTCCGTGTAATTGCTGTTCTCCCTTAACTCCTAGGACAGAATGTCACGATAATATTTTCAGGTTACTTCACCTGTCAGAGATATTGAATACTCTCTTCGAGGTGTCATTCCTTTGTACGCAAGACAATATATATTATATATAAATATAATATATATTGTTTCTGGTCGGGAACCTTCATCAGTTGCGCTTCCCACAATTGAATGTCCTCCCGAACACTTCTTTATGCATTTGATGCATTTCGTTAAATTTGAAGACGCGAGATGTAAGACCGACATCTAGGATTTTCAAGAGAATCAGTACACAGAGGTTCCGAATCTGGAGCCGTTCCGTGTAATTGCTGTTCTCCCTTAACTCCTAGGACAGAATGTCACGATAATATTTTCAGGTTACTTCACCTGTCAGAGATATTGAATACTCTCTTCGAGGTGTCATTCCTTTGTACGCAAGACAATATATATTATATATAAATATAATATATATTGTTTCTAGTCGGGAACCTTCATCAGTTGCGCTTCCCACAATTGAATGTCCTCCCGAACACTTCTTTATGCATTTGATGCATTTCGTTAAATTTGAAGACGCGAGATGTAAGACCGACATCTAGGATTTTCAAGAGAATCAGTACACAGAGGTTCCGAATCTGGAGCCGTTCCGTGTAATTGCTGTTCTCCCTTAACTCCTAGGACAGAATGTCACGATAATATTTTCAGGTTACTTCACCTGTCAGAGATATTGAATACTCTCTTCGAGGTGTCATTCCTTTGTACGCAAGACAATATATATTATATATAAATATAATATATATTGTTTCTGGTCGGGAACCTTCATCAGTTGCGCTTCCCACAATTGAATGTCCTCCCGAACACTTCTTTATGCATTTGATGCATTTCGTTAAATTTGAAGACGCGAGATGTAAGACCGACATCTAGGATTTTCAAGAGAATCAGTACACAGAGGTTCCGAATCTGGAGCCGTTCCGTGTAATTGCTGTTCTCCCTTAACTCCTAGGACAGACTGTCACGATAATATTTTCAGGTTACTTCACCTGTCAGAGATATTGAATACTCTCTTCGAGGTGTCATTCCTTTGTACGCAAGACAATATATATTATATATAAATATAATATATATTGTTTCTGGTCGGGAACCTTCATCAGTTGCGCTTCCCACAATTGAATGTCCTCCCGAACACTTCTTTATGCATTTGATGCATTTCGTTAAATTTGAAGACGCGAGATGTAAGACCGACATCTAGGATTTTCAAGAGAATCAGTACACAGAGGTTCCGAATCTGGAGCCGTTCCGTGTAATTGCTGTTCTCCCTTAACTCCTAGGACAGAATGTCACGATAATATTTTCAGGTTACTTCACCTGTCAGAGATATTGAATACTCTCTTCGAGGTGTCATTCCTTTGTACGCAAGACAATATATATTATATATAAATATAATATATATTGTTTCTGGTCGGGAACCTTCATCAGTTGCGCTTCCCACAATTGAATGTCCTCCCGAACACTTCTTTATGCATTTGATGCATTTCGTTAAATTTGAAGACGCGAGATGTAAGACCGACATCTAGGATTTTCAAGAGAATCAGTACACAGAGGTTCCGAATCTGGAGCCGTTCCGTGTAATTGCTGTTCTCCCTTAACTCCTAGGACAGAATGTCACGATAATATTTTCAGGTTACTTCACCTGTCAGAGATATTGAATACTCTCTTCGAGGTGTCATTCCTTTGTACGCAAGACAATATATATTATATATAAATATAATATATATTGTTTCTGGTCGGGAACCTTCATCAGTTGCGCTTCCCACAATTGAATGTCCTCCCGAACACTTCTTTATGCATTTGATGCATTTCGTTAAATTTGAAGACGCGAGATGTAAGACCGACATCTAGGATTTTCAAGAGAATCAGTACACAGAGGTTCCGAATCTGGAGCCGTTCCGTGTAATTGCTGTTCTCCCTTAACTCCTAGGACAGAATGTCACGATAATATTTTCAGGTTACTTCACCTGTCAGAGATATTGAATACTCTCTTCGAGGTGTCATTCCTTTGTACGCAAGACAATATATATTATATATAAATATAATATATATTGTTTCTGGTCGGGAACCTTCATCAGTTGCGCTTCCCACAATTGAATGTCCTCCCGAACACTTCTTTATGCATTTGATGCATTTCGTTAAATTTGAAGACGCGAGATGTAAGACCGACATCTAGGATTTTCAAGAGAATCAGTACACAGAGGTTCCGAATCTGGAGCCGTTCCGTGTAATTGCTGTTCTCCCTTAACTCCTAGGACAGAATGTCACGATAATATTTTCAGGTTACTTCACCTGTCAGAGATATTGAATACTCTCTTCGAGGTGTCATTCCTTTGTACGCAAGACAATATATATTATATATAAATATAATATATATTGTTTCTGGTCGGGAACCTTCATCAGTTGCGCTTCCCACAATTGAATGTCCTCCCGAACACTTCTTTATGCATTTGATGCATTTCGTTAAATTTGAAGACGCGAGATGTAAGACCGACATCTAGGATTTTCAAGAGAATCAGTACACAGAGGTTCCGAATCTGGAGCCGTTCCGTGTAATTGCTGTTCTCCCTTAACTCCTAGGACAGAATGTCACGATAATATTTTCAGGTTACTTCACCTGTCAGAGATATTGAATACTCTCTTCGAGGTGTCATTCCTTTGTACGCAAGACAATATATATTATATATAAATATAATATATATTCCGACCAGAAACAATATATATTATATTTATATATAATATATATTGTCTTGCGTACAAAGGAATGACACCTCGAAGAGAGTATTCAATATCTCTGACAGGTGAAGTAACCTGAAAATATTATCGTGACATTCTGTCCTAGGAGTTAAGGGAGAACAGCAATTACACGGAACGGCTCCAGATTCGGAACCTCTGTGTACTGATTCTCTTGAAAATCCTAGATGTCGGTCTTACATCTCGCGTCTTCAAATTTAACGAAATGCATCAAATGCATAAAGAAGTGTTCGGGAGGACATTCAATTGTGGGAAGCGCAACTGATGAAGGTTCCCGACCAGAAACAATATATATTATATTTATATATAATATATATTGTCTTGCGTACAAAGGAATGACACCTCGAAGAGAGTATTCAATATCTCTGACAGGTGAAGTAACCTGAAAATATTATCGTGACATTCTGTCCTAGGAGTTAAGGGAGAACAGCAATTACACGGAACGGCTCCAGATTCGGAACCTCTGTGTACTGATTCTCTTGAAAATCCTAGATGTCGGTCTTACATCTCGCGTCTTCAAATTTAACGAAATGCATCAAATGCATAAAGAAGTGTTCGGGAGGACATTCAATTGTGGGAAGCGCAACTGATGAAGGTTCCCGACCAGAAACAATATATATTATATTTATATATAATATATATTGTCTTGCGTACAAAGGAATGACACCTCGAAGAGAGTATTCAATATCTCTGACAGGTGAAGTAACCTGAAAATATTATCGTGACATTCTGTCCTAGGAGTTAAGGGAGAACAGCAATTACACGGAACGGCTCCAGATTCGGAACCTCTGTGTACTGATTCTCTTGAAAATCCTAGATGTCGGTCTTACATCTCGCGTCTTCAAATTTAACGAAATGCATCAAATGCATAAAGAAGTGTTCGGGAGGACATTCAATTGTGGGAAGCGCAACTGATGAAGGTTCCCGACCAGAAACAATATATATTATATTTATATATAATATATATTGTCTTGCGTACAAAGGAATGACACCTCGAAGAGAGTAGTTTACAAGTGTTTTTGATTGATAAAAATGATCCCCTTTTTATTTTATACTGTCACAATTGGAGTACTGCAGGTCTTTGGAAGTTCGCCTTCTAATAAATACGCGCTGAAAAATTATATAATTTTCATGTTAGCCACAGACCTAGAAAACCACGATATATCACGAAATTTAATGTCATCTGAAAATCAAAGAATTTCAAAAATTTCAAAACTATAGTAATATAAGTGATACTCTCTTCGAGGTGTCATTCCTTTGTACGCAAGACAATATACATTATATATTATATATAACATATATTGTTTCTGGTCAGGGAACCTTCATCAGTTGCGCTTCCCACAATTGAATGTCCTCTCGAACACTTCTTTATGTATTTGATACATTTCGTTAAATTTGAAGACACGAGATGTAAGACCGACATCTAGGATTTTCGAGAGAATTAGCACACAGAGGTTCCGAATCTGGAGCCGTTCTGTGTAATTGCTGTTCTCCCTTAACTCCTAGGACAGAATGTCACGATAAAATTTTTAAGTTACTTCACCTGTCAGAGATAGTGAATACTCTCTTCGAGGTGTTATCATAGAGCTATTATACGTAGAGTGAATTAGGTATGGGGGATTACTGTAAGTGGCACTGTAATAACAATAGAAAGAGAAAGACAATATCAGGGAGCGCTTGCTATGTCTCTACCATACCAATAGTAGGCGTCACTACTGATACTGACCAATCAGGAACGACACGCTTATTCTCTCTCTCTTTCTATTGATATTACATGAATTTCGCTACTTCACGTGCTCTACAGTATTAACCTCTTTGGGTGTTATTCCTTTGTACAAATGACACCTCGAAGAGAGTATTCAATACCTCTGACAGGTGAAGTAACCTAAAAATTTTATCGTGACATTTTGTCCTAGGAGTTAAGGGACAACAGCAATTACACGGAACGGCTCCACATTCGGAACCTCTGTGAGCTAATTCTCTCGAAAATCCTAGATGTCGGTCTTACATCTCGCGTCTTCAAATATAAGTGATATTATTACAGAGTATATATTTTCATACATAACAATAATTATTAAAATTTATTTCAATTATGACACTTGTCATCATCAACATCATATTTTGTTCAATTTTAGTTTAAAAAAATATTCAGAAATGACTTTAATCCAAACTTTTAGATATATCACATAAATAAAATTTTCAAAACTTGTATAAATATTATAAATTTCTTTATTACTCTTATCATTATACCTTCCTTTCCTGATGCTCCACGATTCTCAATTCGTCTCAAAGATGTCTCAGTTCTGGCATTTGGTATTTGGTTATCCGTGAAGTAAGCCTATCCTCCACCTACATCCTAGAGAAGTGCGTATCCTCCACTCGGTATAAGTATCCATCATACAAAAAATAAAAACTTATGTATCACAATGAAAGTAATGTCTAAGTACTTCTTGGGAAATAAGACCACAGTTTACATCTTAGAATTGTGCCTTTTTTATCTGTAGTTTCTTAACCATTGACAACGGGGTCTGATCTAGACCCCGAAACGTTTGGAATATACAGCAATTTTCTTTAAACTGTGGTGTTATTTCCCAAGAAGTACTTAGACATTGAAAAGTATATTTTCATGAAAAAATTGTTAATTTGTTAAACTTCTGTCTTCATTCCCAAATTTTGGGAGGGGAAGGCTTCTAACTACGGCTTTGAGTTGTGTGGTGGAAAGCGTCTTACTAGTAGATGGTTTTGTTTTTTACCTTTGTATTTACATTTATTGATGAAGCCGAAAATTTTCATGACTTACTAATTCAATAGCTATATTTGGAATTATATACGAGGAATTCAGTTCATTTTACTTTGTAGCTGCCCTTTTGTGTTGTTATGGTTAATAATACAAATCAATTTCGCCATATATGTTATTTAATAGCAATGAAAAGTGAATAATGATCACTAAACATAGTATATTGTACTACTAAATTCAAAGGATTGTTCTTAAAAATATTATCTTTGCAGGATTCATCATTTACATTTCCAGTGTTTATTTCCTGTTTTTACCAATTTGGATGTTTTTATCTGTCAATAAAATAATGTTTAATTCAATATTTCTTAACATTATTCCTTAGAATTCATTTAATATTATTAGGTAACATGTGCTTTAAAATAGTTATTCCCTATAGTTAATAGTGTGCTGTTAATTTTTTATTATTAAGATAAGTACTTTCTGTGAGTGTTATTTTATCTTTTTACAGATTTCTTTACAATAAAAATAGAAATTTCATTATAACAAATAATCAAATAAGAGTTATCGGTTAATCTTAAAATGAAACTACAAAATATTGGTGACAGTTTACCGTTTTCTATTGACTTGATACAAACAATGACAAAAGTAAAAAATGCAGTTCGTCAACATTGTTTAATTGAATTCACAAAGAGCTAAACTTTTATCATAATATGGATTTTGTTATAATTATTCCACTCTTTTCCGTTTCACTCAGCTTTTTTTATGACAATCGCGACCGAGAGATAGAGGTTGTATGTACGAATTTACGAAATTGACATTTGCTTCCAAGGTAAATGTAGAAAAGTTAGTCGGAATGGTAAAAAAAAATTTGTCTAGTAAGGACGATCTACATCTCCGTTAAGGATGCAATATGTATTTACTCAGGCGCTCAAACGTATAACACATTCAAATAAAATAACATTTCTATTTAACTTTGTATTTATAGTTGTTTTCTGAACGGTAGTTGTAGCATCTCTGGTTTTTATTTTATTTGAGTTCTTTCTTTGCAGTTATGGAGGGTTGAGTAAAAGAAATACACACTCTGTGTAAGAAAAAGTGTCCACAAAATGGTTTCAATTTGGGGGAGCCACTAGTACCGACCGGGTAATTTGTTCGTAGAAATCAGTTTTCTACGAACAAACCTACTTGAATAAAATTAGGTTAATGTGAAGAATTCGCATTCAAAAAAATGCAAATTTAACCATCACAGTTCAACAAACAGATTTATATTTAACATTAATAAAGTGTTAAGTCAATGCACTACCTTGTACATAGATAAAAATGACTTACAAGCAACATTTTATTTGACATTTTTTTAGGATTCAAGATAAATATCCTACATAAATTAAACTCTGGAGAACCCATTATTACATAATTACTAAGCTATTTATGGCATTGTCCACCAACTCGAGAACATCAACAAACTTCTGAAAATATTTTCCCAGGGGCATTCACCAGGCGTATCTTTGGAAATATTTAAAATACAACTACAGCAGAAAGATGCCAAGAATAGTCATTTAATAGTAGCTAATGGAGCTTTTTGTCCAAGTAGACGAGAAAAAATATATGGAAAACCAGTCTGTGAAAATGTTAGAATCCTTGAAAAAGAAACTATTCTAGACTAAATGCAAGTGAAATTTGTTCCATAATGATAACAGAAGAGATAATTTAATTATAGAAGTTTGTTCAGTGATGAAAAGAATTGTTAATTACCTTTTATCCAGAGAGAGTTGAACAAGGAAGTAGAAACACCAACTTTGTAAAGGGATACTTTTCAAGATAAATATGTAATACGAACACAAGAATGTAAAAATAAATAATTTTTATTTACATCAATTCACCAACATCTATTTGTTAACAAGTATAAAAATAAAATAAATATACAATTTTTTTTCCATTGTTCAACTATTCCAGAAAGTTTTGTAACAAAATAACAACTATTAAATCAGTGTTTTATAAAAAGTTAAAACTGGGGCAGACACTTATTAATTTATATCACCATTAACACACTATAAACTCATATCACTTGCAGAGATTACAAAAAACGGAGACAACCATTTACAAAGAGAAGTTCACATAACAGATTTTCTACGTTATATTTACGATTGCCTTTTGTAAGCCGTATAGTTCTAGTTAATTCTATATTTTATATTCTATGTCTATATGTATTTGGCATTTAAACAATAAAATTATTATTTTTACGAATAATTACATCATTCTCACTTTTTCAGTCACTTCACTTCTAAATGTAGAATTTGTGCATTTTAATCCGTTGACAATTGCTAACTTCCTAAGATACCCTGTCGTCACACTTGCGCCATTCTGGCCAATACTTGAACTTCTTATTTGAATGCGTCCGGTGGACACTTTTTCAATTTTATTCCCATATAAGTTTGTCCTCCTTCATTCAACCCTCCATATTTGCAGTAAATTCCCTTAGTTACAACAGTTTGATTATCAAATATTAATGTCAAATTGAGATTTACGAAATTTGTCATTATGAATCCTTTTAATTAAAAAAATATATATCAAAATGTGATTTATAAAATTTATTATTGCCAATCTTTTTTATTTGTTAATTTTTTAATTTATTGTTCATTTGTGTTAATACCATTGAAAACCGGGTCTTGAATAGGTTGGAATTTTTGTATTTATTTACTTTATACAGCCCGGCTCGGCTGTTTAACTTATTTTTCTTGAACATTTTTTCATGTGGCAATTTTCACATCCCCTACATATCTGACTTCTTTTGTTAAAATTATTATATTATCATCATTTATTAGCGAAATGTATATGACATAAACCGGTTCTAAAAATACTTTGTTTTTCACGTGTTTAAGTTTTTAACATTTGATATCATTTCCATTTTCGGTGTGGCCATTGCCATTTTCGACATTACACATTTTTAAATTTTTTATATTTACATTTTTGACAGTTTTAAACTGTCAAAGATAGTTCTGACAATTTTGACATTTGGCATTTCTTTACTTTTTTGACATTTTTTCAGTTTTGACAGTTTTGATAATGTTTCCTTTTCCATTTACTATGACGACATTTTTATGTTATTTACGGCATTTTTGACATTTTTATTTTTTAATTTTTCACAGAATAATCGTGACAATTTCACATAAATTTTCGATATAATACGTTCTAGCTAACTGTCATTAAATATACGTTGCGTTTCATAGAGATTCTTTCTACAGTCACCAAATATTAAGACAGCTCCTACTTTGTCGGCTTGGATATATACTATTTTGCTTATGCAAACTGGTAAGTATTTAAGGTATAAAGTTTTGACAAGTAAAGTAAATGTGAAATAATAATTGTGGTATTTATTTAATATATCCATGGAAATTGTTCTAAAACCCAAACAAAGTTTATACGGTTGAATAGGTATTGTCAAATGAAGTATCACGTGCTATAGATCCTTTTTAAAAATATGTGGCCATAGTGGCCGTGTGACGTCATCTATTACTGGTACATCATCTGTTACCAGTAGTATTAACGAAGATTACAACCGTTTATCTACTGGCAATGTATAAAAAGAAACCATTGTTTTAATTTAAAAGTATTGAAATGAGCACACTACTTCCAATTCAGGGGTGGCTGTTCTGTATAGAAAAACTGCAAATATAAACTAGTAAATATCACAACTACTTGTTACATAACTTTAGTGATATTTGTTACAAGTCTAATAAAAAATTGTTGGGTGTTAATTTTCTTATTATTTCCTACTGTTGAACATCCACATTTTAAATTTCAAGGGTAACAGGACGTTGTTCAAAATATATCAGTTTTTATAATTTTTGACTTACTTTCTATAATTATAATTAAAGGTAAATAATTGTATTAGGTTGAAAATATTGTAATAATTTTAGAAATCTGTGTAGATAAATATAAGGTAATTTCTTAAAAAACAACTTCCGGTAATAATAAAACACGAACTGTTTTCAAAATTTATTTACAAAATAAATATTTTTTATTCGTAAACTGAACTTCTTTGTCTTAGAGGAGCAAAATATCTTCCAGGATCCAATATATCTAGCAGGCTGAGACCTTCATTTCTAATGCTACTTCTAGCTCCTCTAAACGTACGACGCTTTTGTTGAGCTTTCTCAGTCTTCTTGGAATTTTCTTCTTTAGAATTTTCTTCTTTAGAATTTTCTTTAGAGTCACTTTTAGAATCTTCTTTAGAGTCACCTGTGGAATCTTCTTTAGATTTACCTTTAGTGTCATCACCAGTGTCACTTCTATCTGAAAAACTATTTCCGCTTTCCCCTACGCCATAATAATAACCTTTCCCGTATTGTGAAACACCATACATTTTCTCAGAATGTTCTGCTTCCTTTTGCACTCCATACTTTATAAAGTAAACTTCAGGTTTGGAAGCTTCTGTCGGAGCTGGTGTTATTACAGTGTCAGATTGTTCTTCTGGTTTCTTCGAAAGAACATAAACAAGCGTTTTTTCTTCATTTTGGGGAGCAACTTGTATAACTGGAGGAGGAACTGGAACATTTGGAGCCTTTATAAATATAATTTTATAATTCTTCTGGGGTTTTGGTAGCTTTATAGGTTTTCTGGTCGGAGATATTTCAAAGTCACCTGGTGCTTTATAAAAGTAAACATTTTTATTGACCACTATTTCGTTGCTTTCTTCTTTAGATGGTGGTAGGTATTCATAGCCGGGTCCCTCAGTTTCCGGTTCATTTGTGGGTGATTCCTTTTCGGCTGCCTGGAACGTTGTCGCAGCACTGGCAGAAGGAAGTGATTGAGGAAGTAATGGAACTCCGTAACTTGTAGCTGGTGGAGTTAGGTTTTTCTGAGAAGCTCGAGTTTTTCTCGGCAGAGATTTACTTTGATCGGGAACGGCTAGTTTTGAAATTGTTTTGTTGTGAGAATTGATTTCTGCTTCAGCATTTTTCGATGAGTTTTCTAGTTTCACATCTTTAATTGGTGTGATTGGTGTTACGTAAAGGGCAGCAGGAGGAATTTCCGACTGACATTGTCCATATAGTATGAAGCAGGAAATTACCTAAAATAAAGCATGTTTAATAGTTAAATTAAGAAATTGGTTTGCTACTAAAGGTTCAGTACCACCAAAATTTGTTACAGTCGAGGCAAATTATAACATATGTATATTTTTGATTTGGGCCCCAAACTTTACCTTAAAGTATTTGTTCATGTTTCCTGTAAGCCCATATTTTTTATTATTACAAAATTTTAGCCGTATAGTTTTGTAGATAGGGGAATGTTCTCTTGTTCAGATATTTTATTAACAATCTGGTAAACCTCATTCGTATACTGCAAATTATACAAAGTATATCTCAAAACAAGAATTTTTATTTGAATGATGCACTTTGTTCTTCTGTAAATTGTTTGTAAGGCTATAATGGTTTCGAAGAAGTACGAGTTCCAAAAAGTAGCCCCAATTGGTCATAAATTAGTAATCCCCGACTTGACCATACAATGTATGGCATCACACTCCCTCTAAGGCACGCTATGAGTGCCTTTAGGGGAAAATTCACTAAACTCCAGATATCCTAGATATCAAAAGGGTTTAGCTCTCTGGGAGCCCTTGCCAGGTTTTCAGGCCCGTGGTTGGAGTCGTGGCGGCAGTTTCCCATGAATTTCCTGACCGTCCGGGCTGTCCCTAACAAGACGGCTTTTTGCATTTGTTTGTAAAGATGTTCGTCCAGACAGAGGTATTTTAGATTGTTTAATAGATGTTTTGGAACTAGTCCTGTCGTTGACATAACAATTGGTACAGTTCGTGTGTTGTTCATGTTCCACTGCGTCTTTGTTTGAAATTCCAAATCTCTATATTTGGTTATTTTCTCAGCCTGCTTGATATTTATATTATTGTTGTTAGGTTAATGTCAATTAAAGTTGTTTTCCGAGAGGCTTTATCTACTAAAACTATATCTGGTCTATTGTGAGCAACAGACCTATCGGTCAGTATCGTGCGGCCCCAGTACAGCTTATAGTTGTTATTTTCTAAAACAGATTCTGGTTTATATTTATAGTATGGTAATCTTACCGACTGTGATAATTCATGTTTCAGTGCTAGTTTCTGGTGAACTATTTTTGTTGTAGTTCTTTGTATTCAGTTACAACGAACGCTTGACAACCTCCTGTGATATGCTGGATAAATTCAGATGTTTGGCAACCGTACCTGCATCTGTCGTTGTTAATAGAAGGGTCTTTAACGATGTACTTTAGGTAGTTCTTAGTTGGAATTACTTGATCTTGGATTGCCACTATAAAGCCTTCCGTTTCAGGGAACATATGACCAGAGATCAACCAGTAGTTCGACGCTGCACTGTCGACATAATCTTGGTTGACGTCATTTATATGTCTTCCATGAAGGGGCTTCTCTTTCCATCTCAGCAGTTTCTGATCTGTGGTCTGGTGGTGTAATTGGACATATTGTTGTGTCAGTCGCAGTGATGTTGAGTCATCAACCTGGCACATGACTCTATGTAGATCAGAAAATTCTGCGAGTTTCTGGAAATGACTACGTAAAATAGAAATTTGTTGATCTAATAGTTTACTTAGATCTGTCAATCCTCTTCCTCCTTCATACCGTGGCAAAGTTGTACGTTCGACAGACCTCTTTGGATGGTAATTTTGAGCTTTTGTTAGTAAAACTCGAACTTTTCGTTGTAATTGTTTAATGTCAGTCTTGCACCAATTAACTATACCGAAAGAGTAACTGAGCACTGAACACGCATAGGTGTTAATAGCCTGAAACAGATATTTACTGTTTAGTTTGGTTTTCAACAGTCGTCTTACCCTTCTATAAAACTCTGCTGTTAGGTCCTTTTTCATAGTCATGTGATCAATACGTTGAGCCTGCTTTATTCCAAGGTATTTATAAGTATGACTTTCCCCCATAGACTCAATTGAGGTGCCATCTCCCATTTCGAAGTGCCCCTGCTGTATTTTGCCTTTAACTATATTAATAATTCGGCATTTGTCTAGGCCAAATTTCATATGGATGTCACTAGAGAACCCTTCTGCTATTTTAATCATATCATGCAGCTGTTGTTTTGTAGCTGCCATCAACTTTAAGTCGTCCATGTATAACAAATGGTTTATCCTTAATGCTTGTACGTTGTTGTGTTTGAGACTGAACCCAAAATTAGTCGAGTTCAGTTTGTTTGAGAGAGGAAATTAGTAATTATTATTAGTATTAGAAATAATTGGTCAGTAGTTTTGGTGGCGAAAAGTTTACCAGTGACTTTTAGTTCACAGGTATACCGGTGACGGTGACCTGCAAATGACCGTTTCTTTTAAACAGTGATTGAGGTCGACTACACGAGGATTGTAACTAATAGGAGGTACCGTGCGTCGTGTACGCAGTTACCCAAAGCGCTCCTTTGCGTAGAATGAAAACGCCGTCGACGGCTGTGGTCGCTGGTAGAACAGTATCCATCTCAGGGCGGTACGACTATGCGTGCAGGCAGCTACTCAATTCACTGCTTTACGGAGAATTAGGTCGCCGATATTAACAGTGATCATCTCAGGTGCTGGTAAAAGTCACCGGTATATATATAAATATTGCTCATCACTACGAATTGGCTAGCAATACAAAAATGTTGTTAAAATTTGAATTTGAATATCGCTCCTCATAACTATAATATAGAACTCATTCAAAATTATTTTTATTGGTCAACGTAAATTACGTAATAATTAATAAAATTAGAGCTCTGAAGGCTAACTCCATATAACTAACAACCCAAATTAAGAAATAAGAGATTTCAAAAAGTAACCCAAATTGATCATAAATTCAACTTAATTGGACTGCAGTTTTGACTAATTGTTCGGCAATTCAAAAATGTTTACAGGGTTTTTTAAATTTCATGGTTATCTAGAAAGTAATAAATAGCACCTCAAATTAATATATTAAGGTCATCTAGAAAACAATAGCGCATCATACCAATAGTATAGAACTCATTCAAAATGCTTTGGTTTACATGATAATTAACTAACTGGGCCCCCAAATTGAGAAATATGAGATTCCCAAAGCAACCTGAATTGATTATTAATTATCCAGCCTCTTGACTGATTGCTCCACAAAACATACATGTTTATAGAGAGATATAAGTTCAAGATTATCTTGAAATAAAAGCATCGCGTCAATCTTATAAACCGATTCAAAAATATTAAATTGGGCACGCTGTGGTCACAATTAGTCAGTGCAATTTGATTGATTGGTGAACGGAAATTGTGTAATAATTAATAAAACTGAAATCCTAGCACCACCCAATTTATTCAGGAGTTTTAACTAATTGAACCATACACTACAAATTGTTTCTAGCACGATAAAACAGTTGAGATCAACAATAAAGTCATAGAATAATAGAACTGATTCAAAATAATTTTATTTATTGCGTAATAATTAATAAAATTGAAATCTTAGCCAGCCAATTTATTCAGGAGTTTTAACTAATTGAACCCTACAGTACAAAAATGTTTCTAGCGCTATAAAACATTTCACGATCAACAAGCAAATCATAGAATAATAGAATTGATTCAAAATGATTTTATTTATTAGGTAATAATTAATAAAATTGAAATCCTAGCACCACCCAATTTATTCAGGAATTTTAACTAATTGATCCCTACACTACAAAAATGTTTCTAGCGCCATTAAACATGTCAAGATCAACAAGAAAATCATAGAATAATAGAACTGATTCAAAATAATTTTATTTATTGCGTAATAATTAATAAAGTTGAAATCTTAGCCAGCCAATTTATTCAGGAGTTTTAACTTATTGATCCCTACAGTACAAAAATGTTTCTAGCGCCATAAAACATTTCAAGATCAACAAGCAAATCTTAGAATAATAGAACTGAATCAAAATGATTTTATTTATTACGTAATAGTTAATAAAATTTAAATCCTAGCACCACCCAATTTATTCAGGAGTTTTAACTAATTGATCCCTACACTACAAAAATGTTTCTAGCGCCATTAAACATTTCCAGATCAACAAGAAAATCATAGAATAATAGAACTGATTCAAGATAATTTTATTTCTTGCGTAATAATTAATAAAATTGAAATCCTAGCCACCACCCAATTTATTCAGGAGTCTTAACTAATTGATCCCTATACTACAAAAATGTTTCTAGCGCCATAAAACATTTCAAGATCAACAAGCAAATCTTAGAATAATAGAACTGAATCAAAATGATTTTATTTATTACGTAATAGTTAATAAAATTTAAATCCTAGCCACCACCCAATTTATTCAGGAGTTTTAACTAATTGATCCCTACACTACAAAAATGTTTCTAGCGCTATAAAACATTTCACGATCAACAAGCAAATCATAGAATAATAGAATTGATTCAAAATGATTTTATTTATTACGTAATAATTAATAAAATTGAAATCCTAGCCACCACCCAATTTATTCAGGAGTCTTAACTAATTGATCGCTGCACTACAAAAATGTTTCTAGCGCCATAAAACATTTCAAGATGAATTAGAAATTCATAGAATAATAGAACTGATTCAAAATAATTTTATTTGGGTACAATGTTGTCATAATTGGTCAATGCATTTAGACAATAGGTCAACGTAATTGCGTAATATTGACAAAATTGGAGCCTCAAGGCTAATTAATTAATTATGGCGTCATTAACGTTCTCAAATACCCTGACCAGTTCTGACCATATTGTGACAACCTTGCATTTTTTTCACTTTAGACAATTTTGTATTGCTTATCAATAATTTGGTACTTTTGGCTTTTTTTGGTCACATTTCTCAATTTGGAGTTCTAATTAGTTGGATTTCGGAGAGAATAGGTTGTGAAAGAGTGGATCTATAAGGTTCCCGTTTTTTTATTAGATGTGCGGAATCCTAAAAAAATAAAGTGTACTTACCAGTAAGACTCTCATTTGTTTCGAATTGATATGAACTACTGAAACTATCTAACACCAATGAGTGGAAATATAATGGATCCCCCTGACAACACTTTTTAACACATCTTGCTGAAGTTACATAAATTTATTTCCTTTCGCTGATAATAAACGAAATGTTATATTGTGGCATAATGGAAAATGATGTAACATGCAACCTTGTACAAAATAAGCATAGGTTAAAGAAAATGTGCTAAAAGTTTTGGTACACATGTGAAGATGCTTCGGAAACGACTCCTGCAAATGTTTTTGTTAAACGTATTTATAAGAATGATTTGATATTAACTAGGTTCACAAACAAGGAAGTCTGCTTCAGAGCGATACAACATTGATAGTACTTGTAATTGGGTGCAATATAACAAAAATTATGAAATTTCTGTTTGATAAAACATTCGCAATCATTCAACATCTTTACATCGTACATCGTTGTCTAATCGGAAAATTCAGTATGTTATCATGCCACCAAAATGGTGATATTTGAAGAATTCCATACTAATATCGATTATTCGTTTAGTGTTCAAACTCTGTCGGTGTGCAAAATCAAACTTAGGTATATTAATTCAGAGGGGTACCATTCTTTATACCGGGAGTCAATTAAGTACCGGGACGGCTGAATATTTCATTTCTGGAAAAGTTTAAGGTCATTACTTTAGTATCTTTGACCAAGGAATCCGATGGTGATCTTGGATTTGACCTTGAACCTCATTTTTTGAGGTCAACTACATTTTGTTAAATGAAAACCCCAATTTTTTTATTGTGGAATCAGAAAGAGCAGAAAATTTTACGCCCGGAGATGTATTGAGGTATGAGGTTGAGGCAACCACTAGAGGTCAAATAATGACTTCCTCTGGCGTGACATTTCTTATTCTGGGGTTTTGGGGGTCGCTGAGTTCTAATCCATACGTAAAATTTTCCGCTCCTTTCTATTCCGGTATCAAAAATGAGGTTGACCTTTAAATGACCTTGAAAATGAGGTGTAAGGTTATATCCAAGGTCACCATTGAGTTCCTCTTCAAGACCTACCTAGGGTATGACCTTTATTTTGTTTTACCACTGAACTTGCGAAATTTTTAACAAGTCATTATTTCAGCTATATTTGACCTCTAGGCTTACCTCAAACTCATACCTCAATACATGTCCGGACGTAATATTTCCCGCTCTTTTCGATTCCGCAATAATAAATCGGGGTTCTCATTTAAAAAAATGAGGTTGACCTCAAAATAACCTCAAAAATGAGGCTCAAGGTTAAATCCAAGGTAACCATTGAGTTCCTCGTTAAGACCTACCTAGGGTATGAACTTTATTTTGTGTTACTACTGAACTCGCGAGATTTTTGAGAAGTCATTATTTGAGGTCTATTTGATCTGTTATGTAGGGGTTACCTCTACACATGTCCGGACGTAAAATTTCCCGCTCTTTCCGCAATAAAAAATCGGGATTCTCATTTAAAAAAATGGGGTTGACCTCAAAATAACCTCAAAAATGAGGCTCAAGGTTAAATCCAAGATCAACATCGGATTTCTTGGTCAAAGTTACTGAAGGAATGCCCTTGACCCTTTCCAGAAATGAATTACTATAGCAAACATTCAGCCGTCGCGGAACTTAATTAATACCCTGTACCTATACCTATACGAGTAATATAGCGTCCACGTTTCTATCTCCGTTAATAGAAAAAATGTATAGCCGCCTACCGGTTCCCCAGTACCGTTCATTTATTAGGTACAAGAGTAAGTTTACTTTGTACAAGTTAGAAAGCAGAGTTAACTCAAGTTAAAGCATATAATTGGATATTAATAATTACTTAACAAATACTTTATATCAGACTTTTGTTAAGAAGTTTAGCAGGATAAATCTTCATAAAACAAACGGTTGAAGGTTCCCAATTGGAAACGACATATTGTCTTACGTTCAATAGCGTGTAAAGTCTCAAAAGATAAGGCACATTAAAATAATGTAATTTATAGTTTTCTAAAATGTTATATCCTAGTAAGTTGAAGCTTAGGCATGATCTAAAATCCTATTGAACTTCAAGGACATCAAATTAGACAGGACATGCAATAATCTCCAAATATCTCAAAATTCAAAAAACCATTAGCTCGTGAAATCATACATTATCCATGGGTTCAAGTCACTAAATCTACTCCCATATTAAAACTGAGCATTTGTATGGGCCAACTTGTATCGGAATGTTAATAGAGAACTCTACTAAAGACTTAAGTAAAGACGAAGTTGTGTTTTGTAGCTCCATTAACTTCAAGTTGTCCATATACAACAAAGGTTTGTCTTGGATGCATCTACTTTGTTGTTTTTGAGGTTGAAGTTAAGGTTAGTAGAATTCAGTTGGTTCGTAGCAAGGAAAACCAATGCAAATCTACGAGACTCATCAAAATATACCCATTCTGATATGGTGAGTCAGCATGGAAAAGTTGACTTTATTCAGAAAGATTCTGGTTTGGAAGAATGATCTAGCTTCCTATGTGAATGTAGGTCCTTGTGTGAATTATACCATTGATAAGGCCTGTTACAGTTTCGTGTATGACGTAATTTTACACACCGTCTGTTGCTTATACTTTTATTGTCATTGCCAATCTTCTTATTTTTTTAATTTTTTGTTCAATTTGTATTCATACCATTGAAAACGAGGTCAAATTTAGACCTAGAAACGTTTGGACTTTTGAAATATACAGAGTTTTAAATTTATGTGGTAGTTATTCCCAAAGAACTCAGAAAAAAATAAAAGCCAGAGATGCCACAATGATCATTCAGAAAACAAATGGAGTTTCTTCATCATATTGGCAGTAAACGGGTGGTTTTGCATCTCATTGCAATATATCAGACTTGTACATCCCGGATCTGTTCCATTGATCCTTCACTAGAATAACTGTGGAATTCATTATTGACGAAATTTTTGCAGACAGGGATTTTGTCCTAACATATCTCTTCATTCTATTGTTTCTGATCCTTCATTGGTACACCGGCAGTATTCCAATATCTTTCCTTTGTCAAGATGGTCTCCCCCAAATCTCAGTTCTGTTGTTCTGCAAATAGCTACTGCAGCATACAAACTGATGTTCTGCAGAATCTCTAATGCACTTGTATCTAAAACATGATCAGGGATGATAATTTAATAAATGCTTATTTTCTTTAAAGTAGTTTGGGAAGAGTTGATCTACCCAGTGTTGAATATCTAAAATATCATTAGGGAACCTAAATTTGATAAACGCCTCTAAAACAATACTCAGTTTCTTTAAAGTAGTTTGGGAAAAGTTGATCTACTGAGTGTTTAAGTTCTCTACTGAGGCTCTAGTCATATGATATTTGTTGTAATTTGTCAAAAAAATATAGATTTCTGACAAAATTTCTATATTTGGCAATATCCAGTAATGTCTTGGCCAAGGTTCGTCATTCTGTACAAAGTGCACGTTATTGATTTGTTGGGATAGTCCACGTCATGAGCTGTACTTTTAGTTTCTCATGAATGAGAGCCCTGCTCATAATTTTCTAGGGACAGAATTCTCCTTCTCCAACTCTATTCTGGATGGTCACACTATTAGTGTGACTTTCGTTGTAATTATTATACTGGTTATTGGGCTATTTGGACAACAGGAGCCAGCTTCCGCAGTACCGACGTCCTGCTTGCTGTTTCATCCAGTGCAAGCTCCAGACGTACTATATGCTCTTTTTTTGAGGCATCGAATTTGTAACTATATTTTTCATGGGTGGTGTCACCATTTAACCCTGATGATCTCCTTACATCGGATAGTTAGGAGGTCGCTTCTCAGATAAATTTAATAAAAATCGGGCTTTTGTCCGGGTCTTATAAGACTGGCAATGGAAACGGTGATGCCATTCTTATTATAGCTCTGCCACGACACAGGTTGTCTATTTATTAAATTTATTTTGAGTAATTGTACGCAATGTAAAATTACTCCAGAAATGAGAAACTGTTGAACATGTTATTATTTATAATGTACTTACTGACAAAGAAATTGCAACACCCAGAAGGAAAATTTTAATAAAAAATTCCAAGGAGATTATTGTTTTATCATTATTAAGTTTGTGTTTGTCCACCGCTGTCATCTATACACTCCCCAACACTTCTTGACATTGATATAATAAGGTGGAGGAGGAATACTATCCCAAGCTACCTGTATTTCATGTCTTAGAACCTTCAAAGTCCTTTGGGACCGAGCTTTCTGCCCATCATATACCAAACATGGTCATGGCAAGAGATTCACATAGGTCTCTTCAAAACAGTTTAAGCTAACTTGAGTATTACCTTGTTGAAATATGGTATCCAAGACCAGATTAAAGGAGAGGGAATATATACGCTCCACTACTTCCTGAAGAGAACGTTGCGCTGTCATGTTGCCTCAAACAAAGACTAAAGGTGACCTACTTCATGTGCAACAGCACCCCATACCATAACGCAGTGGTTTTCAAGTGGGACGCGGGATCTTTGCAAGAGAGGCATGCAACTGTTTCCAAAATATCATTTTCGAATAGAAACCAAAAAAGTCGATCAGGTGTCACAAAAATGAATCAGCAAAATAGGTATACATAATCCACAATTAGATTGTTAGAAAAATTAAGGGGGCGCAACAATTTTTTGAAGGGGGGCGCAGGTACAAAAAGGTTGAAAACCACTGCCATAACGCCTACTGTTCGGTGTACATGTCGCTCAACATCAAATTGAGGTTGACGTCTTTCTCCTCGACGTCCTCTAACCTTTCTTCATCATGTCCACCCAAGCAGTGATTCATCAGAGAAGACGCCATGATGCCATTTAATATTCTAACGTTGTCGTTCTCTGCACCACTGTGGTCGTTACAGTCGATACTCAGCGGTCAGAGGTAGTACAAGATGGGGTCGATAATGCTGTAGTCCAAAAGGCCTAATACGGCGGTAAACCGTTCGGGACTTATAAGATTCTCCTAACCACTCAAAAACAAAATTTCGAGTTGTTGAAAATGGGTCACTAAAGGCCATAAGTCTTAGACATCCATCTTAAATAAGACAAATGAAGTTTAACGTACTCTTTTCCGATGTTGGGTATTATCCAACCACGCTTGACAACGTCTCATAACAGTAGTTGGATTTCTATTGGTGAGGTAGAGATTTCTCGAAATGAAAAACCAATTTTTCAATAATTCGACCTACTTCAAATTCACTTAGCTGTTGATACATTCGGTGTACACGTAGGTACTCTATGCATTTTAACATTACTAAAACTCGATTTTGGATCTCATTAAACAGGTTATTTTTTGTTTAATTTTAAAAAATGCAAAAACGACTACAATATTAATTGTAAAAAAAAGTTTCCATGAAAAAACATTTACCAAATTATAACCATTAACTCATTACTATAGCATACCTATATGTCTAAGTACTTCTTGGGAAATAACACCACAGTTAAGAAAATTTTATTTGTAATATACAGGGTAGCATAGAAACTTCCAAAGATCATATAATCATAAAGTTCCTTTCAAATTTCATAAGGTTTTTCCTAGGTTTCCCCTTATGGTTTAAATGGGATCACTGAATCAACAAAATTCTTTGGTCGCATTTTTGGCGAATGCACTATCTTATAACAAAGTCGCACCTAGGAGCGCCACATAAAATTCTGAAGATCTCCCTTTCAAATTCCTCCAATTTGAAAGGAACTTTATGATTATATGATATTTAGAAGTTTCTGTGCTACCCTGTATATTACAAATAATATTCTCTTAGTTACGTGAGAAATCAAATAATACATATTGTCAAATATTTTAATTTACTTCTTAGAATTGTGCCTTTTTTATCCAAACTTCTTAACCATTGACAACGGGGTCTCACCTAGACTCCGAAACGTTTGGAATATACAGCAATTTTCTTAACTGTGGTGTTATTTCCCAAGAAGTACTTAGACATTAAAAAATATGCCACAAATATCATTCAGGAAACATACCTTAGAATTGTGCCTTTTTTATCTGTAGTTTCTTAACCATTGACAACGGGGTCTGATCTAGACCCCAAAACCTTTGGAATATACAGCAATTTTCTTAACTGTGGTGTTATTTCCTAAGAAGTACTTAGACATTGAAAAATATTCTACAAATATCATTCAGGGAATATACCTATATGTTTTACCAAAACAATATTAAATTTAAACATCTCCTTTTGAGTATTGCAATTCTTTGTCAGTAATCTATGTATAATTAAGCACTTTATGGTGCTCTACAGATTACAAATCACCTTGCGAGTATATAAAAATTACTTTGGATTTAGTTTCTACGTTCGAAGTTCTAAGAAAAATAGAGTTTAATAGGTGAACCAATTAAAACTCAAATTAGCTTGCTATTGAATATTTCACGTGTCATCTAACGCAATGTATTGCGTAATGTGTAAGTCTTTATTGTACCTTAAAAGATTTAATTAACTCGAAAATTACTTGCCTATTTAAAACTTCGCTCGATAGATATATTTTAATGTGAATTGACTACAACTAATTTGTAGTAACAACGACCCCATTTAAACATTAAAACAAAGATGTATAAATATAATTAAAATTAATCGAAATGAATATTTGTAACGCTTGCCATGTAGATAATACCAGATGTGTTTACTCTAGTGTATATGATGTTGCCTAAGTTCCAATGCCAGGTTTAGTTAACATTCTCTTAAATTAAACTAACACTTAAGTTGTCTATTATTGTTTATTCAAATACGGATATACTATTTAAATAAATGAATTAACTAAATATTACTTAACTAATTTTCTAGACGCAGTTTAATTTTGTAATTTATAAATAAAATCAATTAAACAATGTCAAATAACAAATAATGGATTGCGGAATATTTATCAATTTAATGTTTAGTCGACAATATAAAATATTTATTTACTTGTCTTTCCAATAAATGGTGGTTTATCCTCTGCGTTGCTAATATCTGTCCCAACTCTCTCATTGGGCTTTTGTCCAGTCACGGCTTAGAAATGCAAATAAACCGAGAAAGCTATTTTTTTATATGACGACGGTGGGGGTGCCTAGAAAAGCTTAACTTGAAATTGTTGACCAAAATTTCCTGTCGGTTTTCCGCCATCTTGAAAAAAGTCATAAAATTGTTTTTTTGACAATAACTCGGCTATCCGCCGGGATATGAAAATTTTGGTAGAATACATTTTTTATGCTCCTTAATTTATCTGTTATACAATTTTCATTCATAGTTATCGAGATATCGATTGAAAAACACAAAAATTTAGAACATGAAATTTGTTTTTGCTATTATCTTTTTTCTGGTAATAAATATATTCGTCAAGATGAAACTTGTAGAGCATATTCAGACCTACAATTTCGTTTTTTATTAATTTTTTTGGGCAAAAATTTTGATCTCCAGCTGATCACAAATTCGGTGAGTCCGCGCTCACTTGATTGTGTCTAAGTTAAAAATGGAACTAAAATTTTCTTCCTTTTTTTGTTCTTTCTAAATTTTCATTCTGTATTAAACTCTTTTATAGTTTTTTTAGAAAATCTTATCTGAAGTCTTCCATCTATAATATAAGTCAATTTTCTTCTCTTTATTAAAAATCTTAATTTTTATAGTTGTTAAACTTTTGTCATTTTTACCAATTTAGAATTTATTGCTGTATTCGTTTTTTCCTTCTTCCGTTAGTCTTACCAATTTAGAATTTATTAAGGAAACGTTAGAGCCGGAATCATAAATACCAAATATGTCTAATTTTCCTTCCAATGTTAGTTTTATTTTAATTAATGGTGTAATTATTCGTTTTTTGACTCATTGTCACTCAAGACAACATCTAATATAGTATTGTTTACATTCTTATTGTAGTTTTTCTTGTTCTCATTATTACCAGTTTGTTTAAACCAGCATTTTTCTTCAGAGTGGAAACTGCTACCTTTATTTAATTTTTTACATATTTTACAAGGTTTAATTTTATCTACTTTTACTTTACTATCAAATGTATTTGTCTTAAATATGTTATAACTATTTTTATTGACTATATGTTCATGTTTACCAATTTCATTAAAAAGATTTGCAGTCGATGTGATTGATTCCTTATGCATTTTGTACATTATATAATCTGGTAGACCCATAACAATAAGATGAATCAATGTCTGTATGTCAATATTTCTATTTACCTCTAGTAATAATCTTTCTTTTTTATTGCATACTCCCGCAATGAACCTCCTTGAAATTTAAATGTAAATGCTTATTTAACTTGTGACCAACCTTTGGTTCCGTATGTTTCACAAAAATTTGTTCTCCATATTGCCCATCCTGCGTTTATTGTACATTTTATTAACATACTACTGTACCAATCTAGGCACGGTTTTCCAACTAAATACTTTAAAGTCTCAATTTTTTCTGCTTCTTTTAATATCCTCAAATCGAGTACATTCATTTTCAAAGTCATCGATCCATTGGATGACATTTGATGTTTTTCCTGAAAACTTCTCGAGTAAAAATCTTTCTGCTACTTTTCCTAGATTTTTATTTTCAGTGCCTCGACTAGTATTATTGTCACAAAACTTCATTTCAGATGTAATTTCATCTAGGTTTTGGTCACCAAATTGTAAATTCCATATTTTCCGTATTTGATGTCTTTTCTTTACAGAATTCTTTATTTTAGTAAAAACATCTGTAGTCGTTACAGCTGTGTGTTTGCTTGCAGGTTTCAAATCATCAGGAATATCAAAAACATGTCCATCGGGTGTCTCAATTAAGGTTATGCAGATCACATTAGTTTTTCCATCAGATGCTGCTAACACTGTAAACGTGAATCGTAACTTTTTCATTTCTCTTCACTAAAAATGTCGTTTTATAAGACAATTACCGTATTTTTTCTCTTTTCAGGAATTTATGACGACAAATTAAACTATGTGTTCCTCTGGAAAACAAAGTTTTATTTTAATTATCACATTTAAAAGAACACTAATTACATTATCGTAAGGTACAATCATTACTTGGAAAACAAAGAAACGACATTTAAAGTTTATTTGTCGATCGCTAAAGAAAATAAATTATTTTTTCTAATAGTGAATTAAATGTCAGTTAAGACACATTAATGACATTTTAGAAAATACCCGTAACATAAACATAAAGGGATCCCAGATATTATGGTACTCCTTTACATATAATATTAATAAATGAAGCAGCAAATTATGGATCACGTACAAGGAATTTATTAAACACATAATTTGTTTATACCGTTAAATAAATACATTAAAAAAACAAAAACCGACTTAAAAAAAATATATCTAAAAAGCATGAAATAATTTTTTGCTACAACAATTAAATTCTTTTTATGAAGACGGTGCCAAGCTAAAGTGAAATTATTTTGGGAAGTACATTTATAAGTTGTACTTCACAACTTCGCTGTTCAAGTTGGCACCGACTTCAGAAAAGGTATTTAATTGTTGCAGCGGAAAATTATTTTATGTTTTTTTTTGTAGTGTGTTTTTGTTTTTCTTTAATTTTTAGTGATGCAGTGGCCTAATTGGATGCAGTTTTCAAATCTAATTAACTTTTTCGATATTGCCTAAAATAAGGTAGTTAACTTTTAAGCATCATTTATTAATTTGACCAACCTCGTTTAGTGTTGAATAGAATAACTTGTTTTCTAAATGTATACGAGTATGTATTAAGAAAATTTTGTATATGGATCTAACTTGGATCCACTATATTGTAGACGATCTGAGTATCATTACTTGTTAGGTCTGTTAATTATACTGACATTCTTTTAATAGTGTCCTCTCCACGGAAACTTAGAATAAATCGGTATACAGTTTTAATTGATATAGCATAATAGAACTTTGTCTGATAACAATTTGAGTTATCATGAAAAATAAAGGTACCTAACTTAAACAAAATTTATATTCTTTATCAAACCTAGTACACAATTTGGAAAAGTGACATGAATATCTATTATACAATTTTTAGTGATGTGGCATAATTAGATGCATTTTATAATCCTAAATAGCCCTGTTTGATAAGAATTTTATATATTATGAAACATAAAGGTATTTTACTTTTAAGCACAAATCGTATTTGCTGACAAACCTCGTATACAGTTGAAACAGTGACATGTAATGATTACTGTATACATTTCAGACCATGTAAATACTTTTATGCAGAATAACTTTTTCTCTAAATATTCATAAGAATTTTCTCCGTTTGAATCCAACTTATGAAGACACACTGTATGTAGAAACTAACTGAGAACCTCCACCTTGAAGTTGATTTACTGACATTTATTTGGATTTATTTCCGATCAACTTTCAATTTATTACAATTTTTAATAATACAGCATAATTGGTTGGATACAGTTTTCAATTCTAATAAACTTTTCTTGATTACAATTTGCAATATTAGAAAAAAAAATAAAATAAAGGTAGGTGCTTCACTTTTAAACAAAATTGATATAGTTTCTTGAGACCTATCTACTATATAGTTGGAAAAGTTACATAAATATTTATTGTACAAGTTTTAGTGCAATGGCATAAGTAGATGCAGTTTTTCATTCTTATTACTTCTACTTGATAACAATTTTACATATTAACAAAAATAAAGATTCTTTAATTTGTAATCAAAATTCTTATTTGATGATTACTGTTTCCGTTTTAAACCATGCAAATCTGTTTATGATGAATAACTTTTTCTCTTAAATTATTAATAAAAGAAATCGTTTGATTAGTCAAAACACACTGTATATACATATTAACTGACAGTTATTTTGATTAATTCAATTTATTTACAATTTACCCCAAGTTCGGAACAGTTAATACCAGCAACACCACCAAATCGTACTCTATAAGAATGTCGTTAAAACAGTTGTTCCCGATTTTCTAAAAAACAGTACAAGCTATGTTATTGAAAAAAATATATGGGATCACTTCAGGTTCCTCCGGAACTATTCAAATTTCTTTTCAATTTATTATACCCTATGTTCCGAATAGAAAAATTTTCCAGGTCAAAGTTTACTGTATAAGAAAGTCGGTAAAAAAGTTTTTCACGATTCTAAGAAACGGTACAAGCTATGGTTTTGATAAAATTTTAGGACTACTTCGGGAGATCCCGGAACTAATCTAATTTCTTTTCAATTTATCCAATGTTCCGAATAGAAAAAAATTCTTTTTTTTTAAACCGGCAACTCCACCAAAGCATATTGTATAAGAAAATCGGTAAAAAAGTTTTCCCCTTTTTCTAAGAAACGATACATGTTAATCCAAAAAATTTAGGGACCATTTCTCGATCCCCCGGAACAGGAATATAAACGGTCGAAATTCCTTGAGCCGTTTGCGACTAAGCGCTGAACAAACACACTTCTTTTTGAAGTCGGTTAAAAACGGTAGGCGGATTACATATTTCGTCCATATATTTCGTACTTCGGTATGTATGAAAAGATTGTTCTCAAGAATTGACTTCTCGTGTTTGAAACTATTCTGAGAGTAGAGCTTTGCCAGCGTATTTCCGTTTGCTGGTTTGAAAAAAATATATTCTGTTTGTCCTGTGCAAGTCCTATGATGAAAACCAAGAGATTGATCGCAATTTTTGTCCAAAAATAAAAACGAATTGTAGGTCTGAATACGCTCCATAAGTTATAACTATATCACCAAAAAGGCCGAATTTGCGGCACGCTGTAGATCGTAATTATTGCCCCAAAAAAATAAATAAATAAAAAACGAAATTGTAGGTTTGAATACGCTCTACAGGTTTCATCTTAACGATTAATAAAGATAATAGCATAAAACAAATATTTCATGTTCCAAACTTTTTCAATCGATATATCCATAATGATTAATGAAAAATGTATTAAAATTTATTGTGTAGGATAAATAATGCTACGAAATAGTATTCTACTAAAATTTTTGTATCTCGTTGGATAACCGAATTATTGTCAAAAAAACAATTTTACCACTTTTTTCACGATGGCGGAAAACTCACATAGGAAGTCTTGGTTGACAATTTCAATTTGAGCGTCTCTAGGAACCCCCACGTCATATAAAAAATAGCTTTCTCGGTTCATTTACATTTCCAAATGTATATAATGACTGAAGTATTTGTATTATATTTTTAGTTTTATTCATTAATTTTTTATATTTGTTTTCATTGAGTTGTGTTTTAGTGGTATGAAGGAAAATACATAAACATATTCTAAATATTTGAGTGCCAATCCGTCAGCGGATTTGAGTAACCAACATGGCTATCCTTACTTTATTCACGACAGACGAAACAGTTACCTTGTTGTCATTCCATACCAAGTACGTAAATTTCTCAACCGAGAGATTCTTCTTTTCCCCGGACCTCTTCGACAAAATATTTTACCTTGCAGAACAAGTTGTAATAGTTTGTATCGTGCCATATTTTTCAAATATGTTCGAGATATTCTAGTTTCCGCCACTTTGAGTATTTCTCTATTCTTGGCAATTCTGTCCAACACATCCGTGTTTGTAACGTGATCGGGCCAGGGCACGCTTGTTCAGCCACATCTCAAACGATTATAGTTTTTTGAATTGGCATTCATGAGAGTCCATGTCTCTTCTGTATATAAGATAACTGGAATTTTGTAGCAGCATAACGCTCAAGACATCTATAATAGGTCGGAATCATATCTAAACTTTTTTTAATACATATAAAGATTTAGAAACAAATAAAAAAAGAGCGGCAATCATTTGAGACTGAACGATGTAAGCGAAAGCTTCGTACGAGTTGTTTTCCAGTTTCTTGATATTTCCTGTCTTTGTTTCTATTTCCTTGTGTTATCATTAGGAATGGTTATAAATTTCAGGAGAATTAAAATAATTGTCACTATTTTGTTATGACTTAAGTATTAATCCTAATGTGTAATTTAATTATCAATTTAAATTCCTATAAGTGCCAAATACAATTTATTGAATTATTAACTTGCAAGTTGAAGCTCATATCCGATGAATTGTAAATGCAGCAAAAAATTTAACAAAATGTGTATAAAATTAATAGCGTTCTTTCTGACTTCTGACATATGTTAGATGCAACATATTTATTGATTTATTTATTTATTGAACCAATAGATATACACAATAATATCGGAACATTATTACATAATCTCCACAGAGGTAATCGGAGTTACCTGTTCGTGGTCTTGGCATTATACCTAAAACTAATAATTTTGTTATATATTCCTTGGGTTCAATTTAAAATTTTATAACTAATATTCACTTTCACTTTTCTAGAACTTTTATTAACATCAAAATTATACAGAACAGCTTATTCACAATAACAGTACAATATACGCTCGTCATCCTCTCTAACTAACTTGCGATCGTGGGCTGCATCCTTTTTAAAACCAGCATAGAAAATTCTCGTAAAATCAATCATCAATCCTACAGCTGCCGAGTCATTTCGAGAACCATTTTTTTTCCTCAAAGCAATCGGTGTCGTACTGAAATAAAACAGGGTTGGCTTTGCTAAATTTCGTAACAATATATATACCTATCCTATCGAAAATATATACTTAACATTTGGAAGACTGTTGTATACATTTATTGCTCTTATAAAACTGCGTTTCCTATTAGCTGTTTTAGATGTATGCGGCAGAAGTATGCTCTTTTTCCTCGTAATACTGATTGAGTTCAAGAATTTTTCTTCTGGTGGCTTTGCAGACGTTTTGTAGCGTTGAAGTAAGCTCCCCTCCAGGCAATGATTCCATAGTTGATCATGCTGTGGAAAAAATTCGTAATACAACTTCATCAATGTGTACGTTTTCATAATCTTGGAGAAATTATAGAATACAATTTGTTTGTTTTTCTAAGAATGTCTTCTACATGTTTAGCCCACTTCATTCATTTCCAAATATTTACATGATTCCACCCTATTCAGGTTTTTTCTATTCACTGAAATGTTTAGGTTTACAGGAACACTAATGTTACACTTTCCGAATGTCATGTAAACAGTTTTGCCCAAATTTAAAGATAGTTTATTTAAAGCTAGCCAGTTACTTATAGCTTTAAAATAGTTATTCATCTTGATCTCTACTTCAGCCCACCTTTCTCCTATATTATATATTACGTCATCAGGCACAGTAGTTAGTAAGTCATTAACGTACAGAATGAATAACAATGGCCCCAGTACTGTTCCTTGCGGAACACCTGTTCGAACTTCACAATATTGATTTACAACCTCATTTACTTTAACACGCTGTTTTCTATCTTGCAAATAAGAAGTTATGAACTTATAAGATTTTCCTCTTATTCCATAACAGTATAATTTTTCTAATAATATCTTGTGATTGACAGTATCAAATGCTTTCGGTAAGTCTAGAAATGTAGCTGCAATTGGGGTACTCTTATCAAACTTTTTATAAATTACATTTGTTAGAAAATTTAAGGCATTTTATGTTTGTTCACAAATTTTAAAATTATATTTTTTTTCTTTGCTTTTGTGAAATTGATTTATATCAGTTAGTTTTAGGACATCAGATCAAATGGATCTTTCTATACACAAATTGATTATATGGGCGAGAGGTTCTTCAATAAAGTTGGCTAATGCGAATACAGTTTTGGTGTTATCTCATCGACACTACTTTTAATTTTCATATTTTTAATAATGTCTAATATTTCTAATTCATTTGTTGCTGTTAGAAATATAGTATTGGGGTTGCGGGGTGGAAGTTTTAGTTCAAGATTATTCGGCTGAATAATTTTATTGCTGATTTCATAACCAATGTTATTAAAATATGTATTTAGGCAATTGGATATTTCAGAAGGATCCTGTACTTTAATTTTATTGTCATCGTGAATGTATTTAATTTTATCACTTTTCTCTGCATTTCTGCCAAGTTTACCATTTATGAATACCCAAAGATGTTTGCAATTATTAATATTAAAGTCAACTTGCTGAAGGTTTGCTTTATTACCTTGTCAAGAATCTTGGCATAACTTTTGTACTCAGTCTTAAGCTGTATATAGTATGGCTCCATTTTCCATAGTGCATAAAGGGATTCTTCTTTATTACAAGATGTTATAATGCCTTTCAGTTATCCAAGGACTACGTGGAATAGATTTTGATTATATTAATATTTACTGTCAAATATTAGTTTAATAAGTGAATCAGTAGCTCCATTCGGGTCTATAATATCGAGTTCCAATCTACTTTTCTAGCTATTTCTACTAATTTCTTACAATTTACTTACTAGTTTGAGAATTTTAGTGATCTCTTTGTTTATACATTTATTAACGAATAGAGGATAGTGGTCGTTAAACAAATTTGATAGTTTAATAGCTTTAGCTTCTATAGTGTTCGTTTTGATGAATATATTATGAATACATGTACCCGTTGATCGCGAACAGAGAATTGGAGTTTTTATTAGAAAAGCGAATTTTGTACAGGTTTTCTATATTATTTGGATGTTATATTAGTTTATTTCGTATATATTATTGATAAAAAAGAAGATACTCATATTGTATTGTACCTGGTCTCTGTTTCTTACACAGTGAACTAAATTGTATGGGTATTTGAAGTGTGTGGTGTCGGTGTCGAAACAAATGAAAACTCAAGTTATCCATTCCCTTGCTCGTCTATTTTCATATGTGTAAGAGCTTTCGCTTCAATTGTTCTATTCAACCATAAATAATGGATGTTGCTTAAACATGAAATACCTTATTGTTGAAAATTTTGAAAAAGGTAATTAGATTTGAAAACGGCATCCAATTGAATCATTACATCACTAAAAATTGTAAATATAAAAAAAACAAAAACCAAAACAACAAAGTAGTTTCTGAATGATTAGGAGGCAAATAGTTATATTGAATGTTCTTCTCGATTTTCACTCCTCGCAATGGTTTTAAAAAAATACACATAATGTAAGTTAAAAGGAAGTATATTTAAGATTTGTACTTTGCAACTTTGCTGTTAACTTGGCACGGACTTCAGAAAAAGCACTTAATTGTTGCAGAAAAATATATATTTTTTGCTTTTTAGTTTGTTACTTTTTCTGCGGTCGGTTTTTGTTTTTTTTTTTTCATGGATTTATGTTGCTCTAAACTTTTATAATCCAATATTATTTAATTTGAAAAATCAGTACTGACAGTTAAATCCCGATATTAAATATTATTTTCTCGCAACGCTTATATCCGATTTCCATATAAATAAATATATATTGAACGTCTATTACGCCAATTATCTGTTTACAGAAAGACCGTTTAAATCGTAAATCAATCAGTCGCGTTTATATCCCATATGGTGACGTGCATTTTTTTTACGGTTTCATTGAAAGAAAGTGTTTATTTGCCTTAGAAATTGTAACTACGCTAAAAGCATTTACTCATCAATTTCATAATAACACAACATAACGATTGTTTACTTTTACGGTAAAAAGAACAAGACCATTGAAAAAACGTACAGGTTTTCTGTGTCGGACGATGCAAATTAACCGGTGCTGCATATTTATAGATTACAACAATACGAGAAGAAACTTCTTTTGCTATCACTTTCTTTTTCTGATCGATCTTATAGTCCGGTAACGTATCATTTCAATGGACAACCGGTCTCTGGGTCGCATATATTCTTGCTCTTCATTACCAGCTTTAGTTAACTTATCGGTTTACAAATTGATATTCTTACGAATGAAATTTAGTATTATGAAATGACTAAAATTAAAAGTAACGTATTATAGATTGATTAAAGCAAAAGTGATAGTACTTTTTGAAATATATACAGGGTAATTCAAATTCAAGACTCACCATTGGGATTTCAGAAACTACAGGAGGTACGAAGACGTTTAAATGAGGAAAAATTGCATAGTGCTTGAGGAAATACCGTTTTTGAAATTTAGATTTTCCAAATACTTCGGAAGATATCCGAAAATTATAGAAATTGTAGATTCCTTTTCGGATTTGCCAACCGACGTTTTGTTTTTCGGCTACCATCATTAAATTCAACATCAATATTGTCTTTTTTTGTGAATGATAACTGTGGCATCTCTGGTTTTTATTTTTTCTGTGTTCTTTGGGAATAACAACCACATAAACTTGAAATCCTGTATATTTCAAAAATCCAAACATTTCAAGGTCTAAATTTGACCTCGTTTTCAATGGTATGAATACCAATTAAACAAAAAAATTTAAAAAAATTAAAGGGATTCGCAATGACAAATATCGAAATCAAATTGTGATTTCGATATTTGTATGTATGATGTATATTGTTAAAAAAATAACTGCTGTTCCTCTATGCGTTTTATAGATATCTGGGGTAAAATCTTTTTTGACGCCTAATAACATGTCCCTTTTGATAAATTTCACTTTTCATGCAAAAACAGTATAAATTTGTAAAAAAATTAACTTATTTATAAACATAACACTATTTTTACTATACAAAAAATATGTAATCAAAATTGAATATTATTTTTAAGCAAATATAGGCAACAATGTTTGTTCTTTTTTATTAAACGAAGTTGTTTTGCATACAAAATATTGCTGCCCCGGAAGCGTAAAGCCATTCTCCTCTATACTACAACCATACGAATTATATAACACGGTTGTATTCACATGGAATTTGGCCGAGAAAATTTGTTTTATTTCAGACATTCCCCAGTGCGTTTGAACGCACAAACGTACTCTGCGATTTCATATCGTTCTTCACAATATTCCCATACTTTGAAATAAAAGTAAATTTATTAAAAATGAAAATGTGCACAACTAACAAGGCTTTAATATTATTTCCTCTCGTAGGCTATAGCTAATACACCACTCTAATCTTCTTTCCGGTATTTGCATAATAGTGAGACTCTTTTCTCTGGGAACATTGTGCTTACTTTGCCATAGCCACCCACCTCCACTGGGCCTGACATATGGAAACGTACAAATAAGTGCGATCTTGGAAAAACGGCTTTTAATAAAATTTGTCTTATAGCGTATCGTCTGTCATGAAAGTTTGCGGAGAAAATTCTTTGTCGTTAAGAAAATGACAAGGCATAGTTTGATTATGTTTGATCTGTATGCAAAACACAACAATTATATTTGCTGTGAACATAAATGTGACAGAAGTGTTTGATTGGTCACATGAGTGGAGTCAAAGAAAATAATTCCATTGGTAAATTCTTCAGTCACCGTTTGTTGCATAACTGGAGTGACAACAACTATATCAAAGCGGATCTTCCCATAAAACCAATTTGATGCCAACTTTTTCGAAATATCGCGAATGTGTTGTACTAGAGAGGAGTTTGTCTCAATAATAGGCGAAATATTAGCACCATTCTCTAAACAGATACAGCGCGGGACTTAGTTGTGCCGCACTGGACAATGGCTTTACTCACCCCGGAACATGAGTCTCATGTTATAAAGGGTTATCTCCCGTACTTTCTCATCCATGACGCTGTACTTGAATATCGTTGTCAAAGGTATAGATCTGGAACTTTATGGGGATTCTAACTGTACTTTTTACCTGTTTTACATTGTGTCCTCAACAAAGAATAAAATCTTAACTACCCTGCGTTACTATCTTAAAAAGGCAATTAATTTAGATGTATTTTAAAATTATTAAATGTATTGTACTACGGTTAAATTACTTCCTGTTCTGTAAAAAGAAACTTCTACAAAAATGGCTGACATCCGCGGAAAAGCAACGTCCTTATGGGCTTAAGTTAAAGCTAGACCCCGTAAAAAATAAGAAACGACTAGATCGTCAATAAGCTGCTCAACAAATTATGGGTTCACACCGGATTCCACACCATTCAGGTCTAGAAACCCAAAAAGTTATGTAATAATTATAAAAAGAGATATCAAAAAACTAAATAAACAAAGTGCAGTGTGATCAGTTTGAAGAATCACAGAAGCAAGTGCCGTTATACAAAGGTGGTCCGAAAGAGCTCAGGTCATGACCCTTCGTCACCCCTGACCAAATCGTACAAGACAATTTGATAAAGATCCTGAGAGAATTACAAAAATTAAATCTAAAAGAGGAATTCAATAATTTTGAAAAATACGTGACTTCCCCAAATTATTTGGCCGAGACCGTTCCTAGCCGTACCAATAGTAGGAGAGATAGTGTGAGATTTTGCTCGTCATCCTGAAAATGGACAGAATGTATGATATTAAGTTCAATTCCTGAACTACATCACGTTTCTAGGCAGGCGCCAGTGGAAGTGATAACCGAGGATAGTTACAGGGGGTGAAAGTGGTAATTTTTTTTGGTCATGCTCATCATCGAGTAAACGTTCCAAAATTGGCTGTATACAAGATTGTGATATATTTAAGCAAATTCCCGAAAGGCGTCTGCCTAGAGCGTTTCCATCAACATGGCGCACAGGGATAAAGTTCTCAAAAGTAGAGGTGAACTGCGTCATTAAGTAAAAAGAACGTCATTTGTACCATTTTTTTTGCCTACACAAACTAAATCATAATCCAAAAGGACGTACAGCTAAATGACATAAATATATTTTTCATGACGTCATTAATGTGGTCTGTATGACGTGATACATAATTTTTTTAAATGCGAAGCCACATTTTTTGTTAAGAATTCGAAAACAGCGGATAATTTCATGTCCGAATATGACTTTGACCTTGACCTTGAACTCGATCTTCCAGGTGATTCCAAGATCAAAGTTTTTTTGAAAAATCAACCAATTATAGCTAAATTAGGTGTACGGAGGTTTTCGACATTGCTGATTTCGAACCCGAAATCACTTTTTCAATGTTCACAATCCAAGATGGGGGACCAATTTTTTGAAAAAAGTCAACCAATTGATACACAACCAATTAACGTTAATCGATGTTTTTAATCCTGATCCGAAAGATGACTGATTCAAAGAGGGTATTCCAAATTACAAACAAATTTGACTTTGAACTTGACCACTACTTGTTTTGAAAATTTTAAAAAGCTGATTTCATATGCGTAACCATCAACGTCGAACACCCCCGTATACCAAATTGGGACTAGATTGGTTGATTTTTTTCAAATTGCCAATTTTCAAAATCTGATTACGAATCTCAAATCAGATTTTCGCAATCCAATAGGGCGGACGAGTTTTCAAATAAAAACTGATTTCAGATTCGAAATCAGCGATGTCGAAAAGCCCCGTACACCTAATTTGGCTATAATAGGTTGATTTTTCAAACAAACTTTGATCTTAGAATGACCTTGAAGGTCAAGTTCAAGGTCAAGTTCAAAGTTATATTCGGACCTGAAATGTTCCGCTCTTTTCAAATCAGTAATGAAAAATGTGGCTTCGCATTTAAAAAATTGTGTATGACGTCATACAGACCACATTAATGACGTCATTTAGCTGTACGTCCTTTTGGATTATGATTTATTTTGTGTAAGAAGGAAAAGGGTGCAAATGGCGTTCTTTTTACTTAATGACGAAGTTCACCCCTATTTTTGACAAGTTTACCCCTGTCCGCCAGCTTGATGGGAACGCTCTAGGCCGACGCCTCTCGGGAATTTGCTTAAATGCATCATAATCTTCTATGCAGCCAATTTTGGAACGTTTACTCGATGATGAGCATAACGAAAAAAAAATACCATTTTCACCCCCTGTAACTATCCTCGGTTATCACTTCCACTGGCGCTTACTTAGAAACGTGATATAGTTCAGGAATTGAACTTAATACGATACATTCTGTCCATTTTTTCAATGACGAGCAAAAACCGGTTCTATCTCTTAGACTACAAGAATAACTTACTAGAATAAAGTTTATTCTCATCTGCCAGCTCTGACGACGAATACTTTGCAACAAACAGTTTCTAAGGTAAAAGAAAAACAATTGATTCAAAAGAAAATATCAAATGGTTTTCATGTTTCTGTTTAGAATATAATATTTGTTTTTTTTTGTCATTATTTCAGTGATTTTTTTTTCAAGTTTGACTTGGAAACGCACTGCCTCGAACTATAAAAAATATTTCATTGAATTGATTATGCCTGTGATTTAATTTTGTGGGAAATTAACAGTAGGACTGTAGTTTAAAATTGCCAAATTAAACAGTATAATTGTATAATTTTATAAATAAAGTTTAAATTTCAAGGAAAGTCATGTTTGTTTAACGTTTCGACTACTTCGTGTATAAATTGCGAAAAATATGGTGGGGCCAAGAAAAATATTTCTGCAAATGTGAATACGTTATAGATTAAACTATTGCCATGCTATATCAACAAAAGATCATTAAGAAATATATTTCTACTTTTACATAATTTTTCAACAAATCACAGTTCAAGTTAACATTAAAAAATATTTTGACCAATCTCTATTTATCTTCACAGTTAAATAATTCTGATTTATGTTTCTTTGCTGTGCTGAGATAAGTTTCATATCTTTTAACAATCCTCGTATTCAACAATTGAAAACATTTGATATGATGATTTCGTTGCAGAACTTTTGTTGGAATATTTTTTTCTGATAGCTTATGACAATTTCGCTCTAAAATGAACATGTGCAACGTTTTGCAATGACAACTTGAATATGTAAAATATAACTTGTGTATATAGATTTTCATAAAATTACTTAATAGAGTATCTCAGAGGTAGTATCTAATTTTAAAGTTAAACGAAACAAATTGGATTTTTTTGTAATCATAATATGATATTTGTAACACAAAGATCATTTATCAAACGTTTGTTTAATTTTTGTTAAGCACTCCGTACACCTAAAATCGATCATTTTTGAGATATTTCCAATTTACGGTGATTAATGTAATACACCTATTATTACATTTTAACAGCTCCAGAGGGGCAAACTTTTTTGACTTAGTTAATACTCATAATTCGCACAAACTTAATTACTATTGAAAAGGAGCTTATTAACCAAGTAGATGTTTTTAATAACTGGAGAGATATTGACGGGTGCTAAGTTGTTATGATGTTCAAAAACGACCATAACAAATTAAAGTTGTTTATACATTAAATACTACAATAGCAAGTTTAATATTATCTAGACATTTCAAGAAACAGTATCCCACTGAATAAAACTTATTATGATTGCCTATTGTTAAATAACAAATTTTCATTTTTATATTTCAAGTCGTACAATTGTTTAACGCAGGCCATGAAAATTATTGTTTCTTCTAGGATTTATGAAATGAATTTATAATATTGCAATGTTTAATTGTTATAATCTATCAGTATTAAATTGTAGAATCTAAGCAAAAAAACAAGAAAATTATAAACAGAAGTTGATTTATATTAAAATTCATTTGTTCCATATGACAATTTAAAAATCATTACTTCTCTGTGATTATTTTTGTGTTTTTATTTCGAAATTTAAACAATACATTAAGGAAGTTCTATTGTATTAATCAATTACGAATCTTTACCAGGTGATTTTTTAGTTCATAATTTATTTCTTATCTTTACTATAAAAATGTACTTGCAAAGCATTTTCAGATCTACGTTTAATTGAAACACCCGGTCTACGAAATTGTACGCCAACTGATGCGAATTCTACTGAAAAGTCAGTCAGTTAGTCTTAACTATACCTAAGTTGGAGGTCTTAATGATCTTCTCATTATATAATTTGTCACAAGAGTTCTTACTTATGTAAATTAATTTAAGCCAAATATCCAAAAGCTAAGAGATTTATGTGTACATTGTATCTAGTGTAGAATGTATTAGGGAGTGGTTTAAACGTAATTGTTCAGTGTTAATGACTGAAAACAATAAACAAAAGATTAACGAAGTAAAGTCAACGGAATATTAATCATTGTAACAATTCAACTGAATTTTTTTTGACAATTAGGTCAACAGAAATCAATAAGGTTGAATTTTGATAATTTTGTTTATATTTAGGAATATATTAAATCACAGATTTTATAGAGCTTGTAAAGTAATTTATTAACATTAGTCAATAAAAAAACAGTTATGGTGCGAAACAGATTGTAGGGTATTATATATTCTCAATAAAATGGCAACGGACTGGCTAAATTTGATTACATAATATTGCTATTAAAATGAAATAACACAATCTATTTTAAAATTATATATTTATCTACAATAACTGTTACTAAAACAACACAAAATACGAAACTAAAATAGTATTAACTGGATTTTGTCTTAGCATACCATTTTCTTTTAAAGTCTTGATAAATTTTTATCATGAGGAACCAACCTCGAACTTGGTATCTATATTGCTTCGTATGTCCTGATGAAACCTCTCGTTTTGTGAAGAAAACTCTAATGGAAGTGAAAGAAATGACTTTTTAACAACTTTCTACGGTAGTTTTTCAATAAATATGTGTACATTTGCTGTCTTCTTTATTATTTCCCAAAATGTATGTTATTGTATTTTTAAATTATCTCCAAGAGGTATTTTTTTTACAAAATCTATGTCCTCGCTTACTTCTGCAAAAAGGCTTTTAAAAGTTTAAATTCATAACTTTCGTTTTTAATAGCTTTTACAAGTTTTTAAAAAGTCCATGCTTGTTGTCTAACGGAGGTAAAAGGACATCAACAAGAGAGACATGTATTCTTTCCTCCATACACAAGGCGTCTGTTTTGTCATTTTTTAACAACGTATTGTTTTTGGGTTGCTCTGATATCCCAAACATAGGCAATACAACAATATTTTGTATAAAGTTCTCTGAAGTTCAAACCATTGATCAATGACTTAATTCCCAGCATAGTTGCCACTTGAACTAAACATAAGTGAGAGATTTAAGGACAAGAGACATGAGTTTTCTTTCTTCCTTATCGAGAGCACAAGCCATGGAAATTATGTATCCAATGTGTAGCAACGCTCCTTTGAGACTGGTTTTTAATTAGTCCACATAAAAATCACCACTCATTGGCTTCGTGTTTTATACCTAATTTCCCTATTAGTCCGTCTTAATATATACAGTAACACAATTTATTTTGAGCCCTATTAAATGTTGTTACATGCTAGTTTTCGTGTCTGAATGTACTTTTCATTGTATGTTTGGTAAGAGAGTCTACTGATTCTAAAAGTTTAGCGTAAAAAGTTGATTTTATTTTGTTATATTAAATGGGGCTCGCTGTTGGTATCTTCGGAATAGGTGCAAACGAAACTGCATATAAAGACGATACAGAAGACTGGTATCAATACCTCTTTATTATCAGGATAAGGTCCTGTAGCTGAAAAATTGCCTGGATAAACATGTGGCCTTTATACTTTCCTATTAGTGATGTGCCGGATATCCGTATCGGTATCCGCGGATATCCGAGGGAGAAAAAAAAATCCGTGTCCTATCCGTTAGTTTTTGGCGGATCTTTAACGGATCTTTTACCATATTAATTTTTAATTCATAGATACAATTTTAGGTATAGGTGATTAGGTAACAATGAAAAACTGTTAAATTCCATTCAGATTATTTTTTATTTTTTTAAGTTGTATTTAGCATCATTATATTTATCGTAGTGAAGTGAGTACCATACCGATAGTACATAACTCAAAGGTACTAAATCAACTATCTTTATAATGAGATCTATCACACATCTTGGTAATAAGCTTATTAAATGATGTGATATATTTAAACATTTATTATAGGAAGTTTATATAAAATATTATTTAAAATATCTTTATGGGATAAATTGGGTTAAATCTTCGTGTTGAGCTTAATAAAATAATGAAATGTTTAGATATTATAGATCACTTTTACAATGAGAAAAAAAACAAAACTTAATTCTTCGTAATATTTCAAATTCTAATTAAGTAAATTAATACTTCGTGGCACATAAAGTGTTGACATTAGATTCAAAACACAGTGACAATTAGAGAAACTTAAAAAAAGTTAAAAGTCATAATTAAAATAAAGTACTTAATGGTAAATTGTATTTCAAACAGAGCAACTTGGCAGCTTTGTCCCCCAAAACGCTGTTATGATGTGGCTCATAAATAATTCCTGCTGCACTAAAAAATTGCTCACTGGAAATTATGATAAATATGTGCAAGCGATGTGACTGAGACCTCCAAGTGACTACTTGTCCAGTTGATAACTATCATACTTTAATGTATTTGGTTATGAGAGTTATCTCTTATAGAGGTCAATAACTTTTGTTTATAACAGATTGTCTCTTTCCAAAGGGGTATGTGCAATATTTACCGCCGCGTACTCTAAAAAAGTTAAGATCCGTATCCGTATCCGTGGATCTTGGGACTAAATATCCGTATTCAGATCCGTATACGCGGATATACAATTTTAATGATCCAGCACATCACTATTTCCTTTATCATGGCTGACCATTGGCACAACAAAAGGAATTGAAGAAGGCTTCCAAATCATTTACTGAAATATCATTATTCAGGTAACAGAAAAATAAGTCTTGTATAATATTCCAAGTTTTGCAGTTATTACTTTTCTTAGGAGAGATGTAAACGAACCACATATAAAACAAATCAAATCAGGAGAATTTAAACAACAATGTTTAGCGATTTTACTCATTTAACACTCTGAGAGGTAACGAAACAAGAAAAAATAAGCAAGGCCAGCCAGAAAAGACTTGATCTTAACTAGACATGTTCTCCTTAAATAATTTAAACAATGCTCAATTACGCTGAAAATATATGTTGTTACTCCGTCCCTATTGAAACTTTCATTTTGTTTATACATTTCTTAGTTTAACTGTAATAATGTTTATCCAAATTTGACCCCTGGATCCTTATTACTACTTTATATATCAACTTGTAGCATATTACAGTTTTATATCCTCTTCCTTTCGACACATTATATTGTTAAGATTACCCCCTGCTGCGTTTGTTTTAAGTGTTTTTTCTCTAAACTCTGTCTCGAAGATGATATGTTCATAAAGATATTTAGGTTTAACTTTTTGCTTGATTATTGTCCTGTATCATCTACTACATCTTATTTCATCTATCTTATTTCACTATTGATTTTAGAATTTGAAGTTGGCGTGCAGTAGATGTCTATCTTGCCCTTCTATAGCTTCACTGAGTTCTTTATTTTAGCCGGGCATTGATTGCTTTACAAATTCCACTGTTTTAATGATCTTGTGAGCCTTTTCCAGATCGATGAAGTTCATAAAAGCTGATCTGTTATACTCGATTGATCATATGACCAAAACAGTATGTGTCTACAGTACTAGTACTAAACTCTTGCCGTTTATCCACCGAACACATTGTTGTATTTATTTTGTTATATTCGTTGATGTAACTTTTAAACCGGTTGAAAGTAGATGTATGGTTGGGTACAAAAATAGCAATTCTGATTTCATGTGGCGCTGGGCTTTTCTTGTTGTTAAGGTTTTAAGGACTTGCCTTATGTATTTTACACTCTTGTCCAAAATAACCTTATTTATCTCTTAAAACACCTGCTAGGAAGGCTTTCTATGAAGAGCAGGCAGTAATCCGGTCAATTTTTTGAAATTTCTGCAATTCATTTTGTTTCATTATTAATTTTAAATAATTACCTTTTACAAAAATTAAGTTGAAATAGAAAAATCTAATGAATACTATGGATTTAATTATATAATAATAGTAATAATAAATCGACTTTATTAAACATAATATTTCATTAACATCATTTTAGACTAAAAGATTACTACATTGTCTTCTAAACGTTGTTTGTGGCATATTCTTGATTATTTTTATGTTTTTTGGGTAATAACACCACAATCGAAATAAAACGACTTATATTGATGGAAAACCAAACGTTTCAAAGTCTATTCTGACTTCGTTGTCAATGGCTTTATATTTATTGATGTAAATTGCAAAATAAAAATTTGTTTATCAATAGACGTCGTTTTATTTCGATTGTGGTGTTATTGCCCAAAAAACATAAAAATAATCAAGATTACTACATAATCTGAGGGGTACTCTTACTTAAGCCTCATTGTACTTATTACTTAAATGAAATGAATGGCACTTAAAAAGTAAATTTATATAAACTACTAAACTATGCTAAGGCTTAAGCTACCGGGAAGGGCACGAAAATAAGAAGACGTTCAGCGATATAGCTCTTGTGAACTGGTCTGTCTATCCAATAAGTAGGCTTTTAGATTAGCTTTGAATTTTGAGCGGCTCTAATCTTTTAATTTGTCTGGGAGTGGATTTGTTACGTTATATTTTTGCCTTAGCTACTCAGTATAATTGAACGCGTTTAAGACCGGTCAAAATATTGCTTTTATTCGTCCGTTCTGTTAGCGATCGATAACCTACTGATTGCGCGCCGATTTTGCCTTATTATATTTGGTTCTGATTTATTTTTGAAGGATGTTTGAATTCGACCTGTGGAGACGAAGTGATTTATCGAATATTTCGTGTTTGGCATTGTGTGTTTCTTGACAGTTGTTATTGTCGTCGACAAGGCGGGATGTGCGTGTAGAAAATTGTGTGAGGTTAACTGGAGAAGTCGTGCATTTGTTTTTAAGGGATTTTCCACTAGTATACAGGCTTTTGATAAGCCATCCGAGTTCGGGAGCTATATGGAAATCCCTACATTGTGTTCCAGCATATTGTAGTACTTTGATTAGTTGCTGGGATACTTCTCTCATTGAGGATTTGGAAACTTCTGTTGTTGCGTAATTCTTCGGAGTGGTCATGGTATTTGGGACCACCCTCACAATGGAACCTTTGGTATAAGAACTCCTTTGGTTGATAGGATAAGTGATTTTTGTTTGTTCACTAGCCGATTTCTCGTATTGTCAGACTATTGATAGATATTTTCTTCTTTCTTTTTTTAGGGTTCTTTTTTCTACCTTCCTGTTCTTTCGTTCTTTCTTCCATTTGTTTTTTGTTTCTACGTGCGGCGTTCCTGTCTTTGTTCTCCATCCAGTGAGATTGGGGTTATATCTTGCTGTTCTATTACGACACTAGAACTCAGACCCGGTTTGGCATTATGGTATCATGCCGATCATGGACTTAGCATGCAGATGAACTAGTTGATGGTGCATACACGAACACTGTATTTCTGGTATTTCTATCATCAGTGTTCCAGTGGTGGAGTGGGCGCAGGGACTCTAACTTCAGCTGTGGTTTCAGATAAGTGACAATTTGTGTATCTGATTACTGTTTCATTATCAGTTATTTTTACAATAATAATATAAACTTTAGTATTTGATTTGAAATTAATAAAATAGAATTTGTTAACCGAAAGTAAAGACCATTAGCCTACTATCGGGTTTATTATTATTATTTTGATCGATTGCACTTACCCTCGAGCTCGAGTGTAGTATAGATGACACCAACGTCGGAATTCTGAATTTTATTGAATGATAAATATCAGGTAATTATTATCGGTTCCCATTAATGTAGTATTTGATATTGACGATTTATTTAAATATTCTATTGATTAGATTTATTATTTAGAGGAATGTTTAAATATTTGTATCCAGGTTATTCAGATCTCACATGTTTATATGTACAGTTTGAATCTCTGTCCTTAAGTGTATATTTGTTTCATTTCATTTTTTTCTGTAGGTATATTTAGCTTAAACATTCTAAGACTGTTTTGCATTAATAGAGTGCCCTATGGCATATTTTTAGCGCCTTGTACTAGTCTGTTCGCGCAAATTAAACTTATATTTTGGAACTGTTGTATGCTTATTATTCCTTTTGATTAAAACATTTATTTATTTACATTTAGAAATCTAGCGCCCCCAAATTAGCAAAAATTACTACAGCAGATATTTTAGGACGGGTAGGTGTCCTGATTATGTGTATTTAGAAGTTATAGGGGAATCTACCTGGCGCCCTTATTTTCTCTCTTTATTTATATCCGCCAAGCAAAATCTGGCATATACGTTCAAATAAAACGAACCCCCCCCCGTCTTCCCTGAGACTACCGGACATACCTCCTTCTGCCCTTAGCATAACTAGGTAGGGTAGAAATTTGGCGTCACGTAACATTTTGGGCGTACCAATTTAGCATCAACGTGTAACGTGGCAGATTGTATAGGTTAATGGCATTATAGATAAAACTTTTTTGAACATAGATGTTTTATGTTTAGGAGTAGAAAATTTGTGCTTATTTCTGGTATTAAGTTTATGGATATCAGTATTTGATTTACATTTATTTTTAATGTTAATTGATACTTGAAAGTAGTCATTTAATAAACCATGCACAAAATTACCTAGGTGATTAAGTTTTCTGTTCTCCATGTGTAACCAACGTAGTTCATTAATTTTCTGAATTATTCTCTCATACTTTCTTAAACAAAAAATAAGGCGACAACAGGTATTCTGTATTTTTTGAATTCTGTATTGTTCAGTTTGTCTAAGGTGAGGACCATCAAGAAAGTCAGCGTAATTAATCTTAGAAAGACTCACACATATTTTTCAGCTTAAAACTTAAAATATGTCTATTTGAATAAATTTGTTTCATAGAAATATATGACTTTTGCACCAGGTTTTTTACATGATAAATAAATTTAAAATCGGAATCTATTATGACACCAAGATTACTTGCCTAGTCATACATCTGAAGAGTTTAATCAGTTGTTTTAAGGTTAAAATTAGCTTTTAAAGTTTCCTTACTTGTCTTTTGCCAAATAATAATAGTTGAGATTTAAGTGGATTGAGACGTATGCCAGGTATCCATTTAATCCTTGGTATAAGTGGATAACTCCTACCACTATTATATCATGTCAATTCTACAGAGAACAACGCAATTATAACTAATGCAACCAATTGAATATAGTAACTAAACTATTTCACAAGTTTTGGTGTATTAAAAATACTAGTGGTCAAAATTCGACCCTATTGCATGAAATTGTAAAAAGTACATTTTTATAAGAGTTGCGGAGAAATCGGAGACTTAGATGTAATGACCAAAATTGTTCACTCATATTGACAAATCTATTGAAATAAAAAGAAAATAAAAATGTAATCAAATATCGGTATTCCAAATATTTTTGACAAATGAATGACCCCCCAAATTTTTGGCTGGAAGCGCTCCTGGCAAAATATTCGATATAATAATTGGAAGATTGTTCTTTGCAACCTAAAAGTTTTCGTCATTTGCGTTTTCAATCAAGTTTTGGAATATTAAAGCAAAGAGAGGACCAACAACCCTATGAGAACTTAATTTAATAAATTCTCTATTGTCCGCTGTCTGACAATTTTTTACCCAACACCTTCGGGAAGGTTGTGATAATAATATATTAATCAAATAATTAAATTCATATTAAAAACAGAATATTTAATGTGAAAGTTAGTGCAACGCGTCCGAAAAATCAATACTGATCTACTACATTGACTATTTTACCACTAAACAATAACAACGCTTGCATGCCACTTCCAGAAGTACATGCTCTAAGAATATATCTAACGATCGCTCCATATATAATCACTCAATGTTTTGAGTTTTGACCATCTGGCGGCGGCGGCAATGTCAGTTGTTTGGCGTTGACAGAATGGACGTAAATAATGAATTTTTATTATACTTTATTTAATGAATGAACCGAGTATTATAAATTAATATTAGCATTCTGCACTGAAGGTCGTCAGTAGCTACTAAACAAAACAAAAATGAAGAAAATCGGTTGAGAGAGAAAATGGTACCTAATCGTTTTGTCTTTGCCTATTTATATATAGATAATAAATATTGCATTCAATAAAATATTTCGATCATATTATTTCATAATTCATGATAAAATGTAAAAATAAATTCATAAAATTTGTTACACTAATTAGAATGTTGCACCTATACCATTATTTCAATAACGGTAGCTGTAGCTACCAAATAAATATCGGAGCTCCCGGACTATGTAGTGTCAATAATCGACTCACTTTCTTTAGCCCATCCTTCGCTCGGAGTGATACAGGTCTACCGGAGAGTGCGGTCACTGCCTTCAGCCATGTGCGCGGTGATAGGATGTGACCCGATTTTGCATCGCCAAATTTTTTAAACTCTACTTCTTAATGTCTTATCGACGGATATAGTTTAAAGTGGGGAAAAGAGATCATCGGTATAAAACCATCCGTGAACTTGGAACTACCACACAATCAGATCGTCGTCTGCAACCCTTGAGTGACGGCAAGTTACTCGACATAACGAAAATGAAACCGTTTCTGGTAAGTGGATTCCGTTGTGAAAAGTGACAGTGTTGTGTTTCAGGAAAAGTGAAACTCGATCTTTTTTGTTTATTGAGTTGTTTTTCGGCCTACTAAACTCGATGAGTCTCTTTCACTTCCTACATCAATGTTGATTGATAAACTAAATTTGGTATTGAATTCATCTTTAAAGTAATATTTTTTCTGTTTCAGTTTTTCTCTCTCGTTCTCACTTTAACACATGCACGTCCCGAACCGCCAAGTTCAGGTTACAGCTATCCAGTACCCGCAGTAGGACTTAGTCATGGTCATGGTTCGAGTTATTCCTCAGGAGGAGGTGCAGGTCTCAGCGTTGGGAATCTTGCATCTACCGTCAGCATCGCTAGCGATCACGGAAGCGGCCTAGACCTTGGACTCGGGGGTGGCTACGCATCATCAGCCTCTTACTCGTCCGGATTTTCTTCCGGAGGCCACGGTGTTGGAATTTCTTCCGGAGGCCACGGTGTTGGAATTTCTTCCGGAGGCCATGGAATTGGAATTTCTTCCGGAGGTCACGGTATTGGATTTTCCTCCGGCCATAGTGCTGGATTTTCCTCCGGCCATGGTGCTGGCGGATTAGGTGTTGGATTAGGCGGTGGTGGTGGTGGTGCTGGACTTGGAGCATTTGCGGGAGGATTTGGCGCTGGAGGAGGCTTCGGAGGTGGTATATCTGGAGGCGGACAAGTCGTTCAGAAACATATCTACGTCCATGTCCCTCCACCCGAGCCAGAAGAATACCGTCCTCAACAGACGTTCGCAGTACCTCCAGCTCAGAAACATTATAAAATTATCTTCATCAAAGCCCCATCACCACCAACTCCAACCGTGCCCACCATACCTCTTCAACCACAAAATGAAGAAAAGACACTCGTTTATGTATTAGTAAAGAAACCAGATGAACAACCAGACATTCAAATTCCAATTGCCCCACCAACTCAACCTTCCAAACCAGAAGTTTACTTCATCCGTTACAAGACACAAAAGACCAGCTCAGGTGGATTTGCCGCTGGTGGAGGAGGTATCGGTGGTGGATTGGGAGGAGGAGCAATTATTGGAGGACTAGGAGGTGGAGCTATCGCAGGAGGTATTAGCGGTGGATCAATTGCAGATGCTGGACTCGGTGGTGGTGCAATTAGCGGAATATCTCTAACCAGTTCAGGAGTAGATGGAGGTGGTGCCTCAGGTGGTCACATCTCATCGGTGTCTGGAGGATCTTATACCACTATTACTAGTGGATCAAGCCATGGTAGCTCAGTTTCGTCGTCGTCATCTGGACTATCAACAAGCTACGGTCCTCCGGGACATGTAAGTGGCGGCCCATACTAAAGAAAGATGGATTGATACGGGTACTGAAGGTGACTTAGTTTTTAGTTATATTTTTGAAAGACTTCATTTTAAGACTAGATTGTCTTAAATTTTTTTGTACATATTTCTAATTTAAGTTGCAATGCCCTTATATCTGTGTTATAATATTAGTTTAGTATTTACGGTGACAAATAAATTAATTCGCTATTATTGTTATTATTGTTTTATTTTCCAATAAAACAACCTCATTACTCAGGTGGTGATGAAAAAATAAGATACATAATTTACCGAATTTAGTGAGAGCAAAGGCTTTCATAAATTTTATAGAATGAATTGAATGAATTAAGAATAAAATAGCATATTAATAATTTATTGAAATAATTTAAAAACTTAATATATTATAGGTATTTTCTAAAGAAAGTTTGAAACTTTCTAGCCATATTAATAAATATTATTTGTGTTTTATGTGTTTTTAAAAGATATAGGAAATGTTACAACATTTTAGAATTTACATATTTGCATTTCTGTATTCTAATTTGATTGAGTGGTCAAAATAAATTTGAAATTTGTAGAAAAATTATATAAAACATTATGTGGTCATTCATTCCAAGTAACAAAGATTTAAAATATTTGATAATGTATAGGGTTAACAAAAAATAACGATTTCGAATAAAGAATAAAGTTTGTTGAAATTGAAGGAGCAGATGAAAAATTTAAAATGTTAATAAGTACCAACAAGTTATCATAAAACATATGATACAACTGAAGTGAATACGTCAGTAATTGTTGGAAAATATTTGAAAAATTTATGTTAGAAAATTAAACCAACATGTGCTTGGCATAGTGGTAAAATTATAAAACTAATAGAGATACAGCAGAAATCTTTAATAACACACTTTGACAAACCTGTATTCTTCATAACTACCGAATGAAAATAATCAATTTAAGATTTAGCCCATTTAGGTAAGTTTTGGTAACTGATTCACTTGTATTAAGATTAACTTTACTAATGTGAGTAAAACTACAATTGCGATAATTTACCGCTGAAATAAATATAAACTCAATAAACCGCATTTTAAATACAAAAGATTTTCAAGTGGAGTTAGAAATTGCAGGTCTGATAAAGACAAATACTTTTCTTTGACAAAGTATTTGTCTTTAAAGTTAAACCACCCTTCATTTACAATTTTTTCTAACCTTGTTTGTTTGAATTACGTAACTATAACTTTACTTCCCCCCATAAATGCAAATTTTCTAACATTTTGTCCCTCTATAATTCTACTCCACCATATAATTTCAACAATCTAGTATATCCAAGTACTTATATACAATATAACATGTACAATTCTAGCCCACACTATATTTGAATTATCTGGTATATGGAGCTGTTTGTAAATCATAACATTTATTTACAATATTTTTTAAACCCACCTGTATAGCTGTAATTATACTCCGCTATATATTTCAACCATCCTATATATGCAAGTACTTGATGGTTTAAAACATTTTTTACACCATCCTATAAACTATAATTCCCTACCATCTTATATTTCAACCACTCTGAATAAACAACTGCTTCCAAAATTTTTTAAAACTATTTCATAGCTGCTTACATAACAATTTTTTTCTAAGATATTTTATTCCCACTGTAGGAATATAATTCTACTCTACCTTATTTCACCCACATCGTATATGCAACTATTTATGGGCCAAAAATATAACATTTTGATATCCACCCTGTAAAAATAATTCAGCTCCACCCGTTTTTCAAGTACCTAGTATATGCAACTATTTATGGTCCACTCAATATACCTTTTTTTAGCCGCCCTGTGTAGCTAATTCTACTCCCCCTTATTTCAATCACATTGTATACATGTAACTGCTTAGGGGCCACCTAATATAAAAAAGATTTTTATAATCCATGTAATTCTACTACTGTAAAATTACGTTTGATATATCAGTAGAGTTTTCTTTAAAACGAAACATGTTAATTACGTTGGCATATTTCGAATTTTGAATAAAAGCTAAGCTGATGCAAGTATTTGATATTTGGTGTATGCCGTGGAAACAATTGACTAATTGTGTTACTCAACATCGTAGTAGTTTTCTTGCTATATCTACCGTATCTGTCAATGTAGGGAGATAAAATGTATACCAGATTTTAAGTCAAACTTTAGGCTTTGCAACAAAAATACATTAAGCAAAATCATATCAGTACTTCTTACATGATGCCCGAACAAACAAACAGACAACTACAATTTCGTAATAGTTTGAAATTGATTAATATTTGACAATGCTGTTTTCTCAAGGTCCTAATTACTACAGTATAAGATTCAAGGAGTTGAACACATAAAAACATAATAATACAGCAAAAATACAGAAAATCAATCCTAACTCCAAGAGCGTAGAAGAGGGTAACTTCTATGGGTTTAAACCTCAGACAGACTATTTAAATGTAATAACCCAAAAACTCTGGTATTAAAATTTTATTTAGGGAAATTTAGTACAGCATCCCCCCTGAAGCATGAAATCGCCCCCCCCCCCAACCACTTGTCTATTATTTGTCGCGTTCATCTTAAAAAGCAGAAAAGGAGGACTATGTAGAATTTTGAAGCAGCACTCCATCAGAATTACAGAATAAGCGTAGCTTGTAGTAATAAGTGAATCTACTCAAAAGCTTCGATCCATGCTATTATTGGTATAAACGCTCAGCCAACTTAAAATATAAAATGTATCCCCAACTGTGCTTGGAATGATTTATTAAATTAACATTTTTTTTTTTCTTATATCGTATGAAAGTACTAAATGAGTTGCATTACTATTAAGTGACCATTTGTAAAAAATCCAAAACCAACAAAACGTTTTTTGAAACGCATATCTTGGTATTTTTCGAATGAAAAATTAAAAAAATATATATTGCTTGTTATGCTTTCTCTAATAAATTTTTTCAAAAAAGTCAAATGATAATTCAGATATCTCTAATAAGCACACGCAAATTGTAGTTTTTGCAAGTTTATACAAAAACTATTTAATTTAGGTATGCGGTTGTAAGAATAACCCCTCCCTATTTTTTGTTTGAACAGTTTCCAAAGATGTAGGACGCTTCATGTTTTATTCAGGCATATTCTGGATATTTTTGACCTGACCCTCTTTCATTTCAGATTTTAAAATGCTTTAAAAACAGGTTGCTCTATTTAAGAAAACAAAGTTGGAGTCCAGTTCCAGAATATGTCCTATTGACATTTAACATAGAATAAAATGAAATGAGCAGTGGAACATTGTGTCGTTCAACGTTGGTCTTGTAGATTTTGCTGATTTTTTGAATATTGTTCAAGAATAGTTATGTATATCTAAGCCTTACAGCGTCGTAATGACACAACTGGTCTCAAAAAAATTGACATAAATATTTGGTAAACTTTTCATTCTGGATTCGACATACATACATACAATATTCTTCAAAAGAACAAAATTAGAATTTGAGAAACGCAGAAACAACAATTGAAGACGTGTTATAAAAACTTCAAGTTTGTTTTGTTTCAACTGTCCAATTTCTTATTGAGACAATCGGTACGTTGATATAGAGTGATGTTCCTACAATTTGCTCGTTCAAAAGTAGTTCAAATTACTCTCTTCGAGGTGTCATTCTTTTGTACGCAAAACAATATACAGTGATGGGCAAATGTGTGGAACCAAGTAAATATCTCTGGAATTATTAGAGATATCAAAATGAAATTTGGAAGATGGATACTGCAGTAGATTGCCTATTTGTTTCCAATTTTTTTACAATTTTCAACTTCCTGTTTTACCGGAAGTAATGTCGATTTTAAAATTTGCAATGAAACACCCTGTATAGTGTTTCATTTCTGATGAAACATTTTATTGCGAATACAAAAATATCGGGTTTGGTATTGTTTACTTCAATACCTACCGAGATGTTAACAGAAAAGTAACTAAGGAAGGGAAAAATTCGATGGTAGCTAAACTCGGTTCAGATTTCATTTACGCTCGATATAAACAAACCGCTCGGTAAGGATTTGTATTGCTATTGACCAATCGGTGGCATTATACCGTCACAGCCAACAGCACTGCTTGTTCCATAGTTGAATACACGTGCGTGTATTTAAATCAGGCGCATATTAAATCTGAATCAAGTTTAGTAGTTCATGAAATTCATTATAGAAGTGACAGTAGTTGTCAAAATAAGTTATTAGTTTTTTTTATTTGAACGTAAAAAGTTTGTATTGTTTTAATTTGATCGTAAAATGGCCGAATTAAGTGAAAGAATAGTAATTTTAATGATGATAGGGTATGGGGAGAGGAAAAGGACGCATCAAAAAGTTTGTGACCTTTTTAACATTGTTCATCCGAATACACAAATATTCCGTTCAGTAGTGACGAAAACTTTGCAAAGGTACAACACAAGTGGAACAGCAATTTACCAAAAAGTGAACTGTTAAAAAGTGCAAGTAATGAAGGTGTAGCTCAAAATGTTGCTATATCTTTGGAAGAAAATCCTCACTTATCCACTACCGACCTCGCCAATATGCATGGAATTAGCCGTCGTTTAGTAGGAAGGATATTAAGGCGAGAAAAATATCATCCATACAAAATTCGCCTCGTTCAAGAACTCTCCAAGACGATTTCGACAGACGTTTGCAATTTTGTGAAACGATGATGGATATTTGTAACCGTGATAATAATTTTCATAAGAAATGTGGTGTTTTCAGACGAGGCCACATTTGGTTAAATGGTACGGTTAATCGACATAACTGCCGCTACTGGTCGCAAAGTAATCCTTATTGGGTACAAGAGGCTCATACACAACATCCCCAAAAATTGAACGTTTGGGCCGGCATTTATAACAACAGAATCGTGGGACCCTTCTTCCTACAAGAAACTTTAAACGGATATAGGTATTTACAGCTCTTGGAGACACAAGTTATTCCGGCATTGGAGGTAAATGGACAATTACCAAATAATATCTGGTTTCAGCAGGATGGAGCACCACCCCATTACGCTCGCATTGTTCGAGATCATTTAAATAGGACATTTCATCACAGATGGATTGGAAGAAGAGGTACTTATGAATGGCCTGCACGAAGTCCCGACCTTAATCCACTAGACTATTTTCTGTGGGGTTACTTAAAGTCTAAGGTTTATGTTGATAGACCAAATAATTTGCAAGAATTAACTGCAAGAATAACTCAAGACATCCAGAGAATTACACCAGAATTAATAGAGAGAATTTAAAAACCGACTTGCTTATTGTCTAGAAGTAAACGGTGCTCAGTTTGAACATCTAATACATTAAGTTTAGTTAAGTTTCAATGTTTTCAAAATCACTTAGATTTAGTTAGTAATTATGATTATGTATTTCTTTAATGGATGTTTCCTTTCCTTAATTACTTTTCTATTAATATCTCGGTAGGTATTGAAGTAAACAATATCAAACCCGATACTTTTGTATTCGCAATAAAATGAAACTAAAACACTATACAGGGTGTTTCATTGCAAATTTTAAAATCGACATTACTTCCGGTAAAACAGGAAGTTCAAAATTGTAAAAAAAATTGGAAATAAATAGGCAATCTACTGCAGTATCCACCTTCCAAGTTTCATTTTGATATCTCTAATAATTCCAGAGATATTTGCCTGGTTTCATACATTTGCCCATCACTGTATAAAATCCTAGATGTCGGTCTTTACATCTCGCGTCTTCGAATAGTTCTAATTAGATAAAAAAAAGCGACTTCAGATTATATGACGCGTTGTTGGCGTTTATCATGTTTTGCATTTATTTTCCGATTTTGATTATTATTATATTAGAAAAATATGTGGAATTACCTCTGGATCTATCTTAATACGAGATTTAAACTACCCAAATTGGATAAGCATTACAGAAAATTAGATGGATATCCTTAACAAAATACAGTTTGTTATTTAAGGAAAATTTATATCTTTGGAATAATCAATGAGCATAAATAAAAGATTCTAATTGATAATCTTTTTGTAAAAGGGAATAAAATTATGTCGAGTAATACGTGCGCATTCACCATATTTTATGTTTGGTTTTTACTTTGTTATTGGATATCAAATTATAATAATCATTTAAATTAATGTCCGATATTGGTAACCATAGTCTGAGATTTAATAGACTACAATTTACCACTGTTAGGTTTAGTTTTAACAAGTTCAGTTTATTTAAACATCGTTGAAATATATAAACAACCAATAACAATGTATGTAATACAATGTATATTGTAAAATAGATGTTAGTACTATGACATAAAATTTTTAAAACATTTTGTATGATAAAATAAAGCGAGTTTTTTTTTTGTTTAAAACACTTTACCTACATAGATAGGATATAAGATTTTAAAGTACTTTTTTTGATGTTTTAGAAATTCTAGACGCTTTTACCAATTTTCACAATTTAAGATATTTACAATTTGACATTTTTAACTGTTTTGGCATTTTGATATTTTTACATTTTACAAACAACCAAACAAAGAAAAGACTTTTATCTCTTTCTGCAATATAATTGCAGATATATAAGTAGCCATTATAAATGAGAATAGTGAACGTGATTACGTAAAAATGAACCTAAATTAAATCTATCTTCCACACAATATTCATACCTACATTATAAGTATTCCTAACAACTTTTACAGCCCTTTTTCATCTCTGGTCAAATTTTCAAAAAAACTTGAAGTATATTTATTCCAAATGCTAAAGCAAATCTACCAGCCAAATTTTATCAAGATCATATCAGGAGTTTTCTATTTCCCCTTCGAAATGAGATATTTTACCATACGATAGAAGTGTATATAGATCTATGAATTTGGTGGAATGGAGACAATGATGCTTCTTTCTGCTAACCATTATTTTTTTAGTGTTAAGAAATCAATTTATTGAAACTTTTTTTTGTTCCAGGTAAGAAACATTCTCAGCATGTGCGATTGGGTATGTTTTTATTAAAAATATTTATATAACATTAAAAATTCTGTATTCTTTCTCTAATTTTATAATATAAAAATGTCTTTTTATAATAGCTTTTGATTTGGGCCATAGTTCGGTTCGTACAAAAGTAGTTCTAATTAAACTTGCATAACATAATTATAGTAAGGTCTTACATAGGACAGGTTAGGTTACTGTTAAAAATCTATTATATTAGAAAATAAAATGAAATGATTTTGTTTAAAAATATTAATAAAAATGTATGAAAATTGAAAGTTTTGGATAAATCTCGGAAAATTTCCAATGTCCAGTTGTGGAGTGTGTCAAATGGGGTAATACCTTAAGTGGCATGTTTATTACCTGTTAAGTGACTTAATTGACGAAATATGGATGTGATGACATTTGGTACTTGTTCCGTTACTGTTGCCCGTTGCTTGGTTTGAAGGTTTATAGCTCGGAAGAGAAGACGATAAATGTAATATTTCACATATAGAGACTTTAAACACTAACTTTCGAGAATTATGGGTACCATTACAGCAATAAATATATATTTGACATAATAAAATTCTCAAATATTTAATTTATAATCTATATTTTACTGGCTGACCCTCTCCAGCTACGCTTATTTTGAACAATTTTTTCATTTAATATTTTTCACAGCCCATACATTCAAGGATTTTTCGTGAAAACCTTTTTAATTTTATTTACTTATACTCGGAACTTTATATGACATATTTGACGAATTTGAGATTTTTGAAATCTGGTATTCTGGGTTTTGCCATTTTTGATTATAAGTTTTTAGAAATGTTTTGTCATTGCCGTTATTGACATTTTAGACAGTTTACAGCACCTTGTGTACTGTACTCTAGTCCAAACACTGCCTGCGATCATTGTAAACAAACTTTAAAGGTGTTGCCAGATATTCTTATCCCGATTTTTCTTCCCGTTTACAGCTTTCATTCTACTGCATATACTTCACCCTGTATATGTACCCTTTACACTTACATTCTGTTTACTACTACCACGTATATTTACATCTTGTAAACTACACTCCGTGTACTACCTTATTTACTAACTTCCAGTATACATACTCAGTTTATATTCTACACCCTGTATATTTCCTTTCATATACATATACTCTGTTTACTACCACACAATATATTTACACCTTATAGACTTCCACTCTGCGTACTTACACCATCTATGGTACTTTAATTTACCAGTACACTTACAGGCATTTTATCCTGCATCTTGTGCTCCCGCCCAAATACTTCTTTGAAACAATGGGCGAGCTCATTATTAACTAACAGCAAAGGGCGTTTTTTTACGCTCTTCCCTTCAAGATTTTCCCATTTACACGTATAATGCTGCATATACTTGACCCTGTATATGTACTCCAGGTACTTACACTCTGTTGACGCCACCATATATATTTTATCTTATCAACTTATATCTTATAAACTTACCACTCATACTTACATCCTATATGCTACTCTATTTACACCAGTTTATAGAGCAAAATTTAACTCATTTTCTTGCATAAAGTACAACAGCAATTCGCTTATACCTTCATGTCAGTAACCGTTTACAGATAATTATTGCTAAGATTTTAACAGCAAACTCCTAGAAGTCAACTATTTAAATAATAAAAACCCGCAAAAATACAAATTTCTTTTCTTTTTGCTTATACAGGGTGTTCCTAAATTGGAGGTACAAACGAAAAGGGAAATTCCTTGAGTAGTTTTAGGAAGAAAAAGTCCCATAAACATGGGTCCGCAAACGTTTCGTTTTCAAGATACAGAGTGTTAAAGTTTCAATTTTTTTCAAGTTTTTTTCTCATAGTATCTGCACTTTACAAGATATTCAAATGAAATTTGGCATAGATATTACAATTAAGAGTTTACACCTTGTGACATGCCAATTTCGATTGCAAATCTACAGGGTGATATTTTTTCGGGAACACTGTCCACTGTTGTCCTTCAGAACTTTTTTTTGGTGAGCCACTGGTACTTACAAAAATCGTAAAGAAAAGCTTTGTTGTTATAGCAAACTTTATGTTCTCTTGTAGTTTTGTCGTATCTACTACCGATTTCGAGATGGCTTTTTTCAGATGGCCCCATAGAAAGAAATCTAAACTATTTAATTCTGGGGATCTGGCGGGCCATGGATGATGTCCACCTCGTCCAATCCACCTGTTTACATAATTTTCGTTCAGATACTCCCTAGCCAAAAGTGAAAAATGAGCAGGAGCACCGTCGTGCATGAACCACATTTCACGTGGCATCATAAGAGGTATATCATCGAATAACAAGGGCAAATCGTTCTCTTAAAAATGTCTGTATGATTGACCAGTAAGTCGCCCTGGCAAGAAGAAAAGACCAATCAAATAATTTCCAATATTACCACCCCACACATTTAATGAAAATTCCTTATGCAATTTCATGTGGATTCTCCTCAGCCCATATGTGTTCATTATGAAAATTTATGATTGAAGTCCTTGAGAAACAGCCTTCATCAGTGAATAGGATTTGGCAATCAAAATGAGGATTGTTCAATAGTCTGTTGAGGTACCACTGACAAAAAATAATTCTTGGATGACAATCTCGAGGCAAGAGCGCCTGCACCCTCTGAATGTGATAAGGATAGAGCAAAGAATCCCGCAAGATCCGCCAAACAACTTGATGACTTGTATTTAAGGTAACACTAATTTTTCTTGTACTGGTTCCTGGATGTTCTTCTATTTCGTTCAGCACTGCCTCTTCGAGTCGTGGTGTTCTCACACTTCGTGGTCTACCTGCATTAATATTTTTCGCAGAAAAAGATCCAGTTTCTGAAAGACGCCTATGAATATTAGAGAACATCCGGTGACCAGGCATCACTCTATTGGGATAGCGTTCCATGTAAAGACGCTTAGCTTCTCTTGAATTACCTTTTGCAAGACCGTACATGAAATGCATGTCAGCCATTTCGGAATTCGTAAAATTCGGCATGTTTTGATATTAAAATGCAACCATCTTTAATTTTCAAAACACAAGAGTTTAATTTGATGTGTCAAAACTAACAATACATTTATTCATTCACCACAGCCTACTAGGTAGGTAACTAGATTTCTATGACAATTCGGAATTTTCTGAGGATTTCAAGAGAATCATTCAATTTTTTTTCTCGAAACCGGTAGTAGATACGACAAAACAACAAGAGAACATAAAGTTTGGTATAACAACAAAGCTTTTCTTCACAATTTTTGAAAGTACCAGTGGCTCACCAAAAAAAATGTTCCCGAAAAAATATCACCCTGTAGATTTGCAATCGAAATTGGCATGTCACAAGGTGTAAACTCTTAATTGTAATATCTATGCCAAATTTCATTTGAATATCTTGTGAAGTGCAGATACTATGAGAAAAAAACTTGAAAAAAATTGAAACTTTAACACTCTGTATCTTGGAAACGAAACGTTTGCGGACCCATGTTTATAGGACTTTTTCTTCCTAAAACTATTTAAGGAATCTCCCCTTTTCGTTTTTACCTCCAATTTAGGAACACCCTGTATAATGAAAAGTAATGGAGGAATCGTAATGCTGAAAAACTGGTCAAAAGTGGATTTTTTTTCAAAAATTGATAACTTTCTGGTAACTAATACTGGAATATTAGTCATTGTCAAAACTATAGTTTATGTTATTAAGTTTATATGGGCTCACGAGGGATACTATTGAATAAGTAGTTTTTGAAGAATTCGAATTTAAATAATTTAGAGAGCTATTTTGCACATCTAATCCGAGCGGGATATACTAAAGATATTTTGAAAGTTTGTTGGTTTTTCGCTATAATGCCGACAATTTGGTTTAAAATAATAGTAAATATTGCATTAAATGTACGAATATGCGACAACCAGCCAGCGGTGCACTGACAATAGCTGTCAAGGCATATGGACGGATCTAGGATTCGGTGGGGACACGAGATGAAAAATATATGAAATTATATTATTATATGTTTTTCCTCAGCAGTTTATTACGTTTTTATTTACATAGCTATTGCCTGCTCATATTGGTCTATTTTTTCATTGGTTTATTAAGTTAATGCTTACGTGTATACAGTTTACTGATATTAATTAAATGCCTTTTTTCACTGACTGGATCCGCCACTGTCAAAAATCGAGGGTCCCTCGTTTAAGCAATTTCAAAAGCAGTATTAATACATTTTACGGCACTATGACAAAAAACAAGATATGCAAACTGAACTGCATTTTATAAGCTATCAAAATATATTTTGCATACCGCTATCGAACTATTGTGGTTAATATGATACGTTCTGCAAAGTATGTCTACAAACTATTTAAATTGCAATTCTGCAAGATCTACTTAACGTACAATATCGATCATCAGCGAATCTCAACGTTATAAGCTAATACTAGGAGGCAGATTAAGGTTCCATCTGTTATTACAACTTCTCCAAACAAGGATAAGCATAATACAATATACAAATCACTGTTTATATACAGGATTATTGGTTGATCATATTGTAGACATGTCTTACTCTCAGAATAACTGAGGAAAGTTTCTGAACAGACAGTCAGTCAGTCATGCGAGCTACTTTTCGAAATTGGTTTACTAAACTTTGTTCTCCATTTTCAAATAGTTATCTGCTGCAGGAAAATATCTGACGAGAGAATATAGAATAGGCAAAATAATCCAATACCTCATCAACAATCTTTTCGAAGGTCCGCTAGCGGGGACACTATAGCGGAATCCAAAATAACCTACGCCATAATTTTTTACTAATTTTAACGTTTAAGCCTAGCGAGGAGGTATTAGGGGTGTGGGTTTGGGACTAAAAAAATCTTAATGCAATGAAAAATTAGTTAAAATTTTTGAATAGGTTATTTTGGATTCCGCTATAATGTCCCCGCTAGCTTAACGGACTTTCTTTTTTTTTTCGAAATTATTTAATAAAACTTACTGATAATATCCAAGGCCCTGCCAAGATCTTGTTGGTAAAAATTTTCTCATACATCTATAATATACTATTTTAATAGTGCGAATTCTAATTTTATTGTCATAATTCTGTGACTTAAGGTAATATTTGTCGCATTTTTGGAATCTATATCACTGCCTGAGAAGAAGACCATAATGTTGTTTAACATTTTAAAATGTCACCTTCCTTTCCAGTATGTTTCTGATAAACTAGTAACGGGGGCTAATCTACCGTCCTGTTCCTTTTAACAGACTAGAAAGGTTCTGATTCCGTTGAATTTTTTTATTATTATTTATTTACCTCAGTACTCTGGCAACTATGAACTAATTTCTATTATTATTTTTTCTTTTTCTTTTTTCAATGACATGGAATGGTCCATTTTGCAAAAAATCGGAAAATCTTGTTAACCGAATGTATCATAATATATGGTGAATGCGAAAGTATTAAAAGATGGAAATAAATAAGCAGCCTTTTTTGAAATCTAGGATAAAATTAATTGAAAATTGATTGAAATTTCTCCAAATATTTGTTAATTATCCGCTATCCAAATGGAGTTTTTCAATTTGTCTGCATATAATATAGTGTGCATTTAAGTTAGCATTATATAGATAACTTCATTATTAATAATATTTAGAAAATTAACTATACTTCATAAAAAAATTTGCATGTTCTGAAACTTAAAACACAATTAGCTCATTATTATCAACAATTGTATACGAGGTTTGTCAAAGAGAGGATTTTTCCTTAATACTGAAGTACCTACCATTTCTTTTTGCAATATTGAAACTAGTTATGAATTATAGTTAGTTTTAAAAAAATAGCAAGTTAGAGGTATTTAATGAGTAAAAACTTAAGACTATTCAATAAGCAGGTGTCCATGTTTATATAAATTCGTTGAAATAAAAGGCATTGTAGAATTATACTTTAATTATACCGGAAGGTTCAAAATATGTTAGAAACTAAATGTTTTATTGGTTTTATTGTGTTGTTCATAAGGTGTTGAATATACCTGGGGTTTAGAATATAGAGGGAGCTAAAGAGAAATTATAGTTATACAGGGTGGTTAGAAACAAGTTATAAAAAAATATATCGGGAAACCCACAGGCACATATGATAGTGGAAAGATACAGACTAGAACAATGGCTATACAGTATGGTTTAAAAATGATAAAAGAATGTTATGCATGTAGGATATAGGCCCTTAGCAGTTACAATTACGGGATAGTTGGATATAGGATAGAGTGAAATATACAGGGTGGTTGACATATATGCGGGACTAGAATTATAGTTATGCACGTAATTTACAAGATGTTATAACAAGAATACTATATTTCTAGCCCATAAGCAGTTGTATATATAGGGTGGTGGTAATATAGGGTAGAAAAGAATTTTAGTTATACAGGATGGTTAAATAATGTTATAAAAGAAATGATTGATTGGGTACCCCAAAAGGTATTGAGTATATACGATGGTTGAAATATAGGGCGGAACAGAATTAAAGTTACAGTAGATGGTTAAAAAAATTTAGTAAGGAAAAAGGCTTATTGTGTGACCCATAGGCAGTCGCATATAGAGAAAGGTTGGAGGGTCAAGTGTTATAGTTATGTACAGGATCGTTTGAATATAAAGTGTTATAGTTACATAGGGTAGTTCAGAAAATAGTAGAAAACAAATTATAATTAGTCCATAAGTGTCTCAATAAATGTTAGAGAATGGTATTTAAACTGATTCATTTCGTCTCGGGAAAGATTTTTTTAGATAGTAAATGTCCGATTATATGTATATATGTAGCTATATTTTTTACAAAACCTTGAAATTACGTGGAGTTCTGCTACCCAGGTATTAACAAATTAATTAAAATCGTCACATGCCAGTTTTTTAAGTTTTATACGATATTCGTCATTTTTTTTCTAATAGTAAAGTACCCTCGTCTAAAAAGCACGAAAAGTATTATACGTTCTATAAAATTGAGTTTGAAGTTGGTGCCAAGTCTAATAAATATATGTTAATCTGAAATTGGTAGACAATGTAACTCGTTCCTCAAAGTTTCCTTGGACATCCATCGTCTTGAAGTGGTTGATCTCACAACGTTTCAATAGCTGTGTATCTGCTATCGTCATCAGGTGAATGATAGAAAAATCAGATTATCCGTAGTATTTATACCCTCAACCGGTCACACCGGACCACATCATGTTCCCACGCTACGCCAGAGACCTAAAGATCATACCAAATGGTTTCAAACTGAAGTCGCCAATTCCAGGGAAACAATCACAGAAGATACTTGACAAGGCCAGCCATGCTTTAGTGAGGTCAGAAATCAACCATCATCGTTGGAAGAAAAGTTTCAAGAAATCAGAAGATGCATACACAAGGAGGACCACATGTCGATTTTTGCTTCGATTCAAAAACATTGTGACATCAGGCGAATCGGGACTTACCAAGAAGCAACAGGAAAACAGTGGTGATCTTGTCACCCAGAGTTCTCACAGCAGTCGAGGAACAATTGCTTTCTAAGGGGCTAAACGACGCTGTAGCTCCAAATAAGATGCCAGTACTAGAATCATCAGTTCCATGGAGTCAGCAATAGGCAGCAAAGAGACACCGCAACTGGAGGAATTCCGATGCAAAGTCAGAACCGCAATTGAGAAAACACAACACATCAAACACAACAGCAACGAATCTGGAAGGAGGATTATAAAAACACTTAAGGATGACAAATCTATCATCATTCTACCAGTTGACAAAGAACATGCCACCATCCTGATGAACAGAGCGGAATACAACAAGAAAATAGACGATACTGTCGAAAGGAAAATATAAGCCACTGCCTACTGATCCAACTTCCAAAATAGAACAGAAAACGTACAACACTCTCAGAGATCATGCTGAATACATTTTACCCGAGACAAGGAGAAAATTGACGCCACATCAAAGCAAACCACCACATCTTTATGGACTACTCAAGATACACAAGGCTGGAGTACCTCTAAGACCGATTACAAGTTCACACGGCTCACCAACAGCAGTACTATCGAAATTCCTTCTACCAATCATCCAACCTTTGGAGGTCAAAACATCATCGCACGTCAAGGACTCAAAGCATTTTGTCGAAATCATCTAATCCATGGAACTTGAGCCAGAACATCACTTAGTAAGTTTCGACGTTGAAAACCTTTCACGAACATACTACTAAACGAATCTCTTAACATAGTGAGAAAGAAACTTACTGAAAGCAAAACCCTGATGGAGAGGACGGAGCTGCCAATAGACTCAATCATGAACTTACTTGAATGTTGCCTCAAGAACTGCTACTTTCAGGAGAAGGACCGGTTCTTCATGCAAGAAGATGGGTTGCCTATGGGTTCTCCGTTATCACCAACTGCAGGCATCCCTGGAGCACCTGAACCAATCCCAACCATCTATTAGATTCACCATGGAGATGGAAGAGAGGGGTGCCTACCATTCCTTGATGTAAAATGTCAAAGAACTAGGACCTGAATCCAAACAACAGTCTACAGGAAGGCATTCAGGATTATACCTTCACTAAAATTCCAACTACCCATCAGCAACGAAAACTGGCAATATCAAAACACTAATCTATAGAGCCAAAAATGTCTGCAGCACACCCGAAGCCCTCAAAGAAGAACAAGTGAAACCTAGAGAAGACTTTTTGGCGAATGGATATCCGGAAACAATCATTACCAAGGCGTTTGAAGAGCTGGACAAATCACCTAGGCAGGAAGAGGACACCACGGTAACAACTCTACTATTACCGTATACTAAAGGCTTGTAAATGTAATCACAATGATCTTCAAAAGCAACAACCCCTTGATGAGCATGATTACAAGAACGACGCACCAGCAATACCAAATAACTGTAAATACAGCATACCTTGTGAATGTGGCAATCTTTACATTGGAGAGACAAAGCAACCGCTGGGCACCAGGGTTAAGGAACACCGCACAGCTACTCAAAGGGACGAAATCTGGGCTAGCTAATCACGCATGGACCGAACACCATAATATCAAATGGGACCAGGCTAGAGCAATTCACAAGGAAGAGCACTGGTACAAAAGAACATTCATGGAGACAGCATATATAATCTCGAACGAAAATATAATTAGCGAGCCCAGCGTCCAAATTAAAAATATTTGGGGAGCTCTTCTTCGGCATCTGCCGCTACGCATCACCGGCAACCAACCTCCAGGTGCGACGACGACCGATGACCGGTTATGGGTATAAATAGGAGGGATAATCTGAATTTCCTATCATTCACCTGATAACTATTGCAGATACAGAGCTATTGAAACATTGTGAGATCAACCACTGAATTTGAGTCTGCTCTGTTCTTTTATTTATAGTTAGCGCTGGGTTAGAAGAAGATGTCACGTGATGAGGCTGTGTTGTGATTGGTTGGGTATTGGTGGGCGTGTCTGCTTTGTTTAATCTGGCAATTACGGAGGTCCAAGCTGTGGGAAGGCGAGTGCTGTCATCGCGTCTATTTAGACAGAGAGGTCTTTTCTCTATTTCGATGGCTTCATAGCGAAATAGCTTTATGTCCTAAGAGAATTGAGATGATATGATAGTCCTACTGTCCTCGAAGTTGATAGAGTGTCCTGTTTGGATATGGTGATGCGCGAGAGCTGCAGTTAAAATTAAAGTTAAAATTTACGGACTACCCAAAATTCATAAGCCGGACATTCCTCTTAGGCCCATTGTCAGTTCTGTACAATCCCCGACCCAAGAATTAGCCCGGTACTTAGCCAAAACCCTCCAACCTCTAGCCGAGCAAGCATCCTCGTACGTAAAGAACTCTTCTTCCTTCCTAGATATCCTAAGTGGTTACAGAATTTCAGAAAATGATATCCTAGTTAGCTTAACGATGTTGTATCTCTTTTCACCAATGTCCCCATTTCAGAAACGTTCGATATTCTAAAAACAAAACACAATATCTCTTCTGACATCATCAAACTTGTACAACACTGAGGAGGTCTTCTAACACTTATTTTTCATTTCAAGGCACTCTGTTCAAACAAGTCCGTGGGGCCCCCATGGGTTCACCTCTTTCTCCAGTGCTTGCTAACATTTTCATGGAACAAATCGAAACCCAGGCCCTAAACTCGTCTAATTTAAAACCTTCCTGTTGGCTTAGATATGTAGATGATACTTTTGTCATTTGGCCTCATGGCAGAGATTCATTAGACTTCTTCCTACAACACCTCAATGGTATACATTCTAATATACAATTTACAATGGCAATCGAGTCCGATTCTTCTCTCCCGTTTCTTCTGATGTCCTCATAACAAAAACCAACAATGACAGATTCTCACATACCGTCTATAGAAAACCAACCCATACCAATCGATACTTAAATGCCCAATCACACCACCACCCTGCCTAATTGAGTTCTGTAATGAAATCTTTGACTCTTAGATCTATTCGTTTAACAGATATTGACAATAGACAAAACGAACTTAATAATCTTCAACAAATCCTTCGACAAAACGGTTATCATCCGGACCACATTGCGCGTATAATTCATCAATATCAACAACGCCCAATCACACCAACCCCGTCAGAAACAGAACAACAACATCAAAAAGCCGTACTTCCATACATTTGAGGAGTCACTGACAAAATAGCACGGATTTTACAAAGACATCAAATAAAGACTATCTTCAACACCACTCAAACTATAGGCAACTTAACCGGTAACCCCAAAGACAAAGTACCTAACGAGGATCGAGGAGTTTACGAAATCTCATGTCGCGATTACCCACAAAGCTACATCGGTCGTACCAACAGGCGCGTTAACCATCGAGTATATGAACACTCTCTGTCAGTTCGTAAAAAAGATCCGACTTCAGCTCTCGCGCATCACCATATCCAAACAGGACACTCTATCAACTTCGAGGACAGTAGGACTATCATATCTCTCAATTCTCTTAGGACATCCACTATTCGCGAAGCCATCGAAATAGAAAAAAGACCTCTCTGTCTAAATAGACGCGATGACAGTACTCGCCTTCCCACAGCTTGGACCTCCGTAATTGCCAGATTAAACAAAGCAGACACGCCCACCAATACCCAACCAATCACAACACAGCCTCATCACGTGACATCTTCTTCTACCCCAGCGCTAACTATAAATTTTTAAAAGAAGCAGAGCAGACTCAAATTCAGTTCAGTTACCTAGTGACTCTTGGGAGTAGGCAGATTGAGGCCCCGAGTTCGATCTAGACTCTGAAACTCTTTTTCACTTTTGTCTCTTGATAATGGCTCCAAAGCAGGAGTCGAAACGTCGAGTATTCAATAAATTCAGACGCGGTTCTCACCCGGAACCTAGCTTAGTTCATATATATATATATATATATATATATATATATATATATATATATATATATATATATATATATATGTTCTAGAGTCCAGTTTGAACCCCTGATTAATTCTAATGATTAATTCTAAGGGGCATATGGTTATTTCAGTAACTTTCGGTTTCCACAACCTCGTCACTTGGTTGACATTTGATTCTGTTATTTTGTGGTCACTCCTTACACCTACACTCTTATATTAAAACCGTAATCTGATTTTATATGAGCAATAAACTTGTCTATTATTTTGCACATAAAAAAGGTTATTTTCCATTTTTTGTTATTTTTATCCATTCATGTTCATGCAATTTCATGGTATGTATTATAACAACACTTAAAGAAATAGATATTTGATTGAAGAACATAAATCTATTATTTTTAACAATTATCTGTAATTTTATACGTTCACAATGTTTTTTTTTCAATTTTTTATTTCACAGTACCGGTTTCACTGATCTTGCTATATGTGGATAACATGAACATTTAATTATATATTATCAGTAATTCAATATAAGTTCATTAACTTTCTAGTAATTTTTAACTAAATAACACAATTTTTTAATGTGTCATTTCTTTTCAATGACAAACTTTCTTTTTTGTTTTTATAGTTTGTTATATTTTGACATTCATATCTAGATTGACTGAAAAACCAATTACTAATTCACTTAATTGTTATAATAAAGAATTTAGTAGTACATTAGTAAATCGAAAAACTGCAGTCGTTATTTCGTATCGGAAAACTATCTCACTTATTTTGATGAAAATAGAAGCATATGATGTCCTAATGTGGTTGGAACGTTTTTGTGCAGTTTGTGGCTGCTCTATGTAGTATGAAAACAGACCTTCTATATTTCTTAACACATATATATTAATGTTAGAGTTCTCCCAGAGGTCGGTTTTCTGGCTGTTTTTGTTTATATCGTGTATTAACGACATTATGCGTCAGGTTGATCCTGATTGACTTGTCATAGTCTTTGCTGATAATTCGTCGTTTATTGTATTTGCCAAGGAGAAGAAATGAAAGGAATGTGTAGCACCGGCCTGAAAACCTTATATACACTTATATACACCAGTCAATAGAGAGTTTAAATGCCATAAAATTCAATAGCAGACCGCATACACCGTCACGTAAATTATATTTGAAGACGCGAGATGTAAGACTGACATCTAGGATTTTCACGAGAATGACACCTCGAAGAGAGTACGTAAATTATAGTTTGCAAGCCATAATTGACATAATTTTAACAACAACCTCGTTGAAGTAAATTATTCGACCATTAAATAATCCAAAAATACGTTTTTGACTTATAGTGTGAAAAGTGATCATTTGCTCATGATGCGGTCAGTAGAAAAAGTGTAGAGAATAAGAAAATTCAAAATGAGTGTTTATAAATCTTGAACGCAGCATTTTTCATAAACAAAAGCTGGAAAAAACGACATAAAGTGGCTGTTTTTTTTTTAAATTCATACTTTATAACTCTTGAGATTAATAAGACTAAAAATAATTATTTAAATTGAAATGCAATTCAATTTAAATAATTTGTAGAAATATTTTACAGAATGTATCGTATTAACCACCTTAATTTGGTTGGGATATGAAAAATATATTTTGAAAGGTCATAAAATGCACTTCACCTTCCATATCTTGGATTTTTGATATTATGCCGTAAAATATGGTAATAGTGCTTGTGAATTTTGGTTAAACGGTAGACCCTTAATTCTCCTTAGATGTCATGACAGTAGCGGATCCAGTCAGTGTAAAAAAGTATTTTAATTAGTAACAGTAAACAGTATACAAGTAACCATTAACCTAATAAACCAATGGAAAAATAGACCAATTTGCACAGATAATAAAACCCTAATAACTTGCCGAGAAAAAACAAATAATAATACAATTTACCATAATATTCATCTCGTAGCCGCACCTCAATAAAATACTAGATCCTCCGATGTGCCTTGATAGCTATTCTTAGTGAACCGTACTTTTAATGCAATATTTACTATCATTTTAAACTAATTCGTCGGTAATATTAACAAAAATCCAAGATAAACAAATTGAAGTGGAATTTACTTTCAAAATATCTGTAGCGTTTCCCAATAGGATTAGCCTCGTTAATACAGTGGGCGATGCAAAATATTTATCTAAATTATTTAAATTTCAATTTTTCAAAAACTACTTATTTGATAGTATCCATCGTGAGCCAGTAATTCTATATAAACTGTTACTGATGTGATAAGTGAATTGCTGTTGAATTTTGAATGCCTGAATATGATTTTAATTTCGTTCTATTAGATTGGTGTAATACCGTAATATTACAAAAATATGAGATTTCATAAGACTCAAAAAATACGTCAAATACGTTTTTATTTGTTTTCTGAAGGATATTTGTGTCATATTTTTCAATGTCTAAGTGTTTATTGGGAAATAACACCACACCTTAAAGGAAATTGCTGTATATTAGTAGATAGGCAACGTGGTACTGGGACACTTTTCGTGTTTTAGTTGAAGATGGCATGAGGGGGTTACCATGAGATCACATAACTAGATGTGTCAAGTCTGCTGAAGAATCAGCAATAACCAGTAGGTGACAATTATATCTGGGACACTTTGATTTTAATTAGGTTGTAATATATGTGACACTTTTGATTTTTATTAGGTAGGTGACATTAATATGTATGACACTTTTTATTTTTCAAGTGACAGACACTTTTGATTTTTATTAGGTAGGTGGCATTAATACATATGACATGACACTTTTTATTTTTCAAGTGACACTTTTAATTTTATTAGGTGACATTTGTAAAACTTATTTGCCAAGACAAGTGTCGTCAAAATTTGTTTTATTGAAACACAAACTTTAACAATTAACATTTGGGGACAAGTGTCAGCTAAATGTAACTCTTGATGCGAGCAACATCCAAAACACGCAGATCACGCGTGATGTACATGATATTTAAACACTCAGTCTATCAATATTATTGTGTGTAGACTGGGGATAATGTAAATTAATTTTATCAATACATTTAGTATAAGAGCTAAAGCGAACAGAATAGCAATAAATAATATAAAATGCCTCCAACGTTTCGGGGTCTAGATCAGACCCCGTTGTCAATGGGTAAGAAACTACGGATTAAAAAGGTACAAAAGGTGTAAATTTAAATATTTGACATGTTTATTATTTGATTTTTGACGTATAAGAGAATTTTATTTGTAAATACAGGGTAGAAATTTCTAAAGATCATATAATCTAAAGTTCCTTTCAAATTGGAAGAATTTGAAAGGGAGATCATAAATTATATCAAAACAAAATGGAATACCAAATCCCTAAAACCAACCTCAACTTCACCGAGCACTCTCCCAAATATCACATTAATAGCAACCAAATATTGCTAAAAAGAGTGGGAAACATTTATAAAACAAGAAATACACTAAAATCAATTATATCAAAAACCAAATCAAATAACACAACTCAAAATACAAAAAATTGCATTTATAAAATCCCGTGTGAATGTAATTAATTCTATATTGGAGAAACCTCTAGACCTCTGAATGTTCGAATAAACGAACACAAAAATTACATAAAAAAAGACAATTTGAAAAATCCAAAATTTGTGAACATGCTTGGGACCTTGGTCATAAAATACAGTTTCAAAATTCAGTTATATTACACAAAGAAGAACACAACACCAAAAGAAAACTAAAAGAGTCTGCTTTAATTTTGTTAAATGAAAACGATTGTATCGCTACTACCTCCGTAGAATTCAGTCGTTCCTGGTTGCCGATGAGTAAGGAAGAAATTGCTAATGGTCATGTCCTTGTGAACAACCCAATATCGGGATAGTTCATAAGGTTTTTCCTAGGTTTTCCCTTATGATTTTAATGGGATCACTGAATCAACAAAGTTCTTTGGTCGCATTTTTGGCGAATGCACTATCTTATAAGAAAGTCGCACCTAGGAGCGCCACATAAAGTTCTGAAGATCTCCCTTTCAAATGCATCCAATTTGAAAGGAACTTTATGATTATACGATCTTTAGAAATTTCTGCGCTACCCTGTATATTACAAATAAAATTCTTTTATTTACGTCAAAAATCAAATAATAAACATTGTCAAATATTTAAATTTACATCTTGGAATTGTACCTTTTTAATCCGTAGTTTCTTAGCCATTGACAACGGGGTCTGATCTAGACCCCGAAACATTTTGGAATATACAGCATTTTCCTTTAAAGTGTGGTGTTATTTCCCAATAAACACTTAGACATTACTTTTCTATTAATAGGGCTCACGGGCACTACCAAGTTTTTGGGTTTGAGTTTGAATAAAATTCTGAACTGGAATGTTCAGTGCCTGTTATTAAATTTGAAGTTACTAAAATTTGTTTATAATCGTTAACAGGGGAACGTTGGGTGTTTGGACTTTAACTGGTATATTTATTAATGAAATATATAAATTAGTATTTTTGGATTAGTTAAGGTTTTTGGGCAACTCCGATTAGTTACTGAAGTCCAAGCCATCTAGGCTGCTCTGTCGATCTATATTGTTGTATAAAGTTTCCAAAACTTCTAGCTAGCCAATATTGACAGTAGTCCGAGGCCAGACTGATCCCTTGAGAATCACCCCAAAAACGAAGACGAAGAACTAAGATGATATTTTTTAGAATATCCTTATTTTAATATTTACATAACTAATTAAGTAATGTACTTACTGACAAATTTTAAACTTATTAAATAAAGTATATTATTATTATTATGTATGAGTTAGGTTGCGTTTAAATATTGTAAATTTTAATGCTCTTTGCACTTCCTGAAGTGAGGATACTACCAGAATTATTCAAATCAGCTGTAATATTAATGAATGAACACGTCTTGATGTCTACTGACATATGTGTTTGTCTGCATTTGTATTGAACAAATATTTACTTTAGTTAAAGAAAAAAGGAAATTGTGTAGAAATGAGAAATTTTCGCGTTTCATGTTTATGAATACGCAAACAGTGTTATGCAAATTGTACGTGTTTGACATTTATCAAATGTACTTACAATGTTTTTGTTGTTCATTATGATTAATGTTATTCACGAATATAGATACATATCTAAACACGTTTTTTTATTATATATAAAAGTGTGGGAGATATTACACTGTCAGAACTCGATGCGACTAGAATTAGCATACAAAGAAATTTATGATTTTGGTGGTGAAATTGTACTTCCTGTGGTGAATTGAAGTTCTATGGTACAAATAAGGCAATATTAGACGTTAATGTTCTCAGGGCATTACTATAATGCATGTTTGGCAACGTTTAATCCTTGATAAGGGATAAAAATTCCGAATTTTGATTTTAGATCTAGAATTTATCCCATTAACCGCATATTAAATACCGATCGGTTAGCAAAGTTATCTTTAAAAATATAATATTAGTAATTAAAAGGAGTTTTATTTGGTGTGTTATAGTCGAGTTTCGAATCGTTGCTTTTTTTGTCTAGCTTTATAAAACTGGCAATACCAAATTCGCAAAAATTAAAAAATATATATCTCAGAGTTTGTTGCTAAATTGTTGCTAATTAGTTGCTAAAATATCGATTTTGTTGGTCAAACCGATCTCGAAAAATCGATAATATGTAAGGTAGCAGGAAAATTACCTAAATATGAGATAATTAAAAAAACAAATACATCAAAATTTGTTACTAAATTATTGCTGTAAGACCCAACTAAAAGAAAAAAATTACAAAAATATATGATTTTGTTGGTATAACCAATCTTGTGAAATCGACAACAATACTAGGTTTACGTAAAAGGAAAACAGATAAAAATATTAGAGTCTCCAAAAGACAAATAGACCAAAATTAGTTGCTAACTTGTTGCTGTAAAACCCCATTAAAAAACATAAAAATATCCATTTTGATGTTCGAACCGATCTCTAGAAATCGACAACAAAATGGAAAGTTAAGCTAATATGTCCATTATAATTATTAATATTTTCTTTAAAATATTTCATTTTAGGTGGGGTCTTACAGCAACAAATTTTGGAATATTTGTTTTTTTGATTATCTCATATTTAGCTTCTATACATACGATGACTTAGTATCAGTTCGAACATCAAAATCGATATTTTTTATATTTTTTTAGTGGGGTTTGACAGCAACAAAATTGGTCTATTTGTCTTTTGGATTATCTAATATTTTTAGCTATTTTCATATTACCTTGCACGGTTGTCGATTTCTCGAAATCAGTTAGAGCAACAAACTCTATATATTTTTGAAATTTTTTTCTTTAAGTTGGGTCTTACAGCAACAAATTTTAATCTATTCGATCATCTCATATTTAGATATTTTTCCTGTTACTTTTACTTAAAGTTAGCATTGTTGTCGATTTCTTGAGATTGGTTCTAACATCAAATTCGAAGTTTATTTTTATTTTTCAGTGGTGTTTTACAGCAACTAATTTTGATCTTTTTGGTTTTTGAATTATTTCACATTTATAGCTATTTTCCTGCTACCTTTACGTAAAACTAGCGTTATTGTCGACTTCTCAAGATCGATGTGAGCAACAAAATCGAAGTTTTTATATTTTTAGTGGGGTCTTACAGCAAAAAACTAGCAACAAATTTTGCTCTATTTGTTTTTTTTTTGATTATCTTATTTTTAGAAATTTTACCATTACGTAAAGCTAGCATGTCTTAAACTTGTTTCGACAACTAAGTTGTTTCTGGAGAAGCCCAAAACTATTCTACATATAATTTTCTCCTATTTTAAAATACTTTAGTTATATTAATGACGCAAACCTATTATTTAGATTACATTAACTTGAGTTTTTGCAAAGGGCTCGAAGTATGAGATAAAGGTTAATCCGAGATTCCACTTCAAATAATTGAAACTTTAGTAATTCTATGTTGAAAATGGACCATCATAGCATCATTTTACCATAAAATGCGACACAGTTTTTCTTTCAAAAAACCTGCTTTACACTTCGAACTGACATTTTCAAATCTAATTTTGTCTTAAAACGATTTTTGATGGATACGTAAAGAAAAAAAAATAGAGTAGAATAAGTCAAAACCTGCCCATTTATTTATTGCTTTTTACCTAGAATTTTTTCAGCATTTTGAAATCTTGGAACGTTCACTTACTAAAACAACTTACTCTACCACGTTGTTTTACAAATCCCGTAGTAAGTATTTTATTATGTTTTGTTATTTATCACATTTTTGACCGATTATGAATATCCTTGCCATTAAAATTCCTTTACTATTATTCACCTTTTGGTATCCATGAATGTAAAATAAGTTGTATGACTACCAATTGGACAATAATTATTTTACAATCTAAATAATCTTGTACTCAAAAGTTGATAATTACCTATCACCTTCTTGTTTCATAGAGGTGTTAAAAGTTCACAGCTCCATCGTCAAGGTGTTTCTTATTATTATTTGTTTATATTATCCTTGTATGGACTACAAAGTTTATTACTGTCTGCGTATTGCATATTCAGGTTTCCAATATGTTTATGTGTTTGATTAATTCATATAGGTTTTTAATGACTAACGTTTTATTAGCTGTCCTAAGTGAAGGATATGAAAGCCAAATGGTTGCATCAATTACAATTGTTTAGAATGCATTTCACTCAAAGATGAAAGTGATGTATTTGAACTTTGATTATAGAAACCGTTACTTTGTAAGGGTTCTTAGTTATGATTAAAATATTTTTTTCTAATTATCTTACTTATCAAAGTGACGGAGGATGTAGAAATATATCCAGCATAAATAAACTACAAACACCTTACTCATTACAAGATTTCGTTCCTTTTTGTTTACCTACAGTGAGAACTTTTATTTGTCTCCCCCGTATTAATTTATTAGTTTTGCAGAGTAAGGCCGCAGGAAGATCATTAATTTGAGATAAAAAATACGTGGACATTATCGGGTCTGTTTATAATAAACATAATCCTAAACAATCAACCACCACAGTTGCCTTGCATTGTGAAGTGTCAAAAAGTACGGTAAATAAACATTTACAAAATATACGTTTCATCCCGACAAACTGAAGATAGTGCATCAACTAATAGAAGATATAATGACTACCCATGTAATGCAGCATCCGTTACACGTATCATCTATTTGTTTTAATAACGGATATACGGTTTATTCACCTTCTGTGTAAACCCATATTCTTTTCGGGGGAATAGAATTTAGACTCCTCAGAAAGCAAAGATATGGACAGAAATAGTGGAAAATCACATTGTAGGTCCAATACTCCTGAAAATTTAACAGCAACTCTCTATCTTAACATACTTTAAAATCAAATTCATCTGATGTTTGAAATTATAATAAATGTCAATTCTGATGAGTTTAATATGCAATCATATTTTAACAAGATAAAGCTCCAGTGTATTATTTTAAAACAGTACCAGATTGACTAAACGGAACTTATTATAATCGATGTTTTGGTGGAAGAGGATCTATTGAATGGCCAGCTCGTTCACCAGATTTTACGGCTCCATTTTTTATTGTGGGAATGATTCAAGCCGAAATTGCACGTTACAAAATCAGAATCAATAGGATGACCTACAAGCAGAATAAGAGACATTTGTGCTAATATCTTACCATTATTCATTCATATGAGAGTTGAAATTCTGGACAAGCTAGTTTCACATTAAATGAATCGCTCATAACTGTAGGTACTTGTCTACTTATCGACTTTAGCAACCAAAAAAGCGTCGAATAGATGCTAAAAATGTTTCCCAAATAAAACCATCATTTCATTCCAACAAAAAATTTGATACTGCCTATATAGATAACTGATAATCTGTGTGTAAAGGACCACGGGCACTGAATCGACTCGGACCGGTCGCTTCGGCTCGACACGGTCGGCACGGCGGCATACATCACACACTGAATCGGCAATCAGCACGTTCGGTGATTTCTTTAAGTACTTTTAACAGTGATGCCATTTCTTGTTTATTTGTTATTTATCCCAAACAGATATTGTTTTCCCGCATGTGATTGTTGGGGATGAAGCATTTCCTTTGCTGCCTAATCTAATGAGACCATACCCAAGAAGTCAAGCAATAATGAGGCAAATGGAACCTTAGCTTGTACTGCATTGCACAATTTCCTAAGGAATGATTCTTGCGCTTGGCAACCAGGTGAGCTTGAATCTGCCGAGGTACCAGTAGGTCGTAATAACCTGGTTTATATTGGTAGTAATTTTCAACGTGAGGCTTTTCATATCAGGAAATAATTTAACCAATATTTTGTGTCAAACCAAGGAAGTGTGGGCTGGCTGCGAGAAAAAATCAAAGCAGGAAAATATTTAAATAAAGTTTAATTTATACTATAAGTTTAAAAAAGTTGGGAATAAGTTGACATACCCATCATTCTTTACTTATTATTTGACCCTACATTTATTGATTAATTATTAGAAGAACATAACTCTAAACTTGGACATAATTTTTAGTCACAATCAACCTTCTGACATGTCATCTTATACTGTGTTTCACTTTGGAAGCACTACTTAAGTAAAATCAATATTTTTAATTTTTCCTGTATTCTATTACATATGGTTTAAACATAACTTTTACAGACACATTGTATACTTTAATTAATTATTTTCTGCTTAAAAATAAAGACCGATCCGAGTCGACCGGTCCGAGTCGATTCAGCGCGCGTGGTCCTTAAAAGTCCTCTTCGATATTAGAGAAAACATTGATGTTGACATCAGTGGCGGCTGGTGGGTTATGAAACTGGTGGTGCACTTTACTGGTCATATTTTGGGATTCAAAGATGCAATAAAACGAACCATAGCTTTGCTAACACTGCTTCTCAAATTTGACATGTGGTATATTCCAATTTCAATATTTTGATTAAAACAATTTTTAGGTTATGAAATTATTTCAATCGATTGATTCGATTGATATATTTTCAAAACCGTGTGATTTGATGTTGATGAAAGATTAGGAAATAAAAGATTAGGAAATAAAACTACGTAACACTCTACAAAATTTATTCAGAACATAACCACGTATAATAATTTATGCAAATTTCCATCATATCACTAAAAATTAACAATGCTATATTGAACCCCGAGAAACAATACAAATAACTATCATAAAAACAGATTTCTAAATATGTACATGCCAATGTATTTTAGTAAACAATAAAACCATTTCCTTCAAATATCAGTAATGAAATATAAATCAAAGTACTAAATTTAAAGCTAGTCTGTGTTTTATATTTATAATTTTTGAATGCCTTGAAAGTTTTTAGATTATATGTTGAAAGAGGCAAAATTGCTTATTGCATTAAAAATTTATGCATACAAGTAATCTAAATTATTCATTTTAGATACCTACTCTGATTTTGTAAATATATGGTTTGCTTATCCTATTTTGAAAGATGTTTGATTGAGATGCTTTTGTAATGTTTATTACCCTGGATAGCAAAACTTTTTAACAAATCTATATGTTAGAAAATCAAAGGCTAATCACTACATGATCATAACTGTCATTTTAAATTATGTTTTGTTCATGACTGCAAATCTGCCCACCAATTGAACTGAGAATTGCCCCCAAATGTATTTTTTTTAAACTGGATTCTTTTCAATGCAACTGTAGCATTAATATATAACATTTATTAAAAAAAATACATATCTGTGATCATCGAATGTATATTATTGAATTGATCAGTACTTTATTTTACATTTGTTCAAACTTTACTTACCAGTTAAAAAAATAGTGGGAACAAGTGATTATTGAGCATGTAATCTATATTTTAATGCACTAATGAAAACTTTGGTTTGACATTATCTTCCCATATGAATGAATTGTTATCAAAGTATTCCATGAGTTTTAATTTTATTACATCACATTTTTTGAATAAAAACTGATTGGGAATGCAAATAAAATTTAGTTTTTATAATGTAAATCTAAAATTTATGTATATCACAACTGAATTCTGAATTTGCGTTCCTGAGGCCATCTCATCTTTTGTTTAATTTCAAAATTCTCTCTAAAATAAAACAAAGTTATCAGATTATACTATTTCAAATTTAAATTTAAGAATTTATCACATATAAACAAAATTGACATTAATGACAGATATAGTAAACCATTTCAATTGAGTATGCCTAATAAATAATATCTTAGACGACTAGTTATATGGTCCACTGTTTTAGTTCCACCCCTGATGATCTTGGTGCGCTGCTATCGTTTTTTTGTCGCTCCGTATACCTGTTCTGTGCCAAATAAAATACTCTGTTCTTATTTTCTTTATGGAGTGTGTCCTGCTTTATTCAAACCTCCATACATCAGTCATCAACATCTAGTACACCTAACTTACGCTAGATGGCCTACAGTCGATGTTTCGATATTATTCTCATAACATCGATGTGTCGATGATGTTCACCCGCTAAACATCGATGTTTATTCACCATCGGTGAATATCGATCCTTCCTAGTTGGAAATCTTTATCAGTTTAGCTTTCCAGATAGGAGTGTTCTTTCTAGCTGTTTCCCTTTGAGCATATTTTGTATTCTGGGGATAATTACATGTGGATATTTGTGGAAGGGTTATCTTAATACTTAATAATCGGATGCGCTCTCTAAAAGTGTTGCTTAAAATATGTTTGTTTCATACGAACCATCGAGTGATTCATACGACCCATCGAGAATTGGTTATCATTCTTAAGACTTTGCACTGAAATGATTGTTAAGATTAATCTTACAGACAGTGCTGTAAGTGCAGTTTTTTCTCTTTTTCTTTTTTGTCAAACAAGACGTCACGGTACACGGTCGTGTCTTGCAATTCTCATTACATGTTATCTATCTGTATCCAACATTTTGGTTGGATAAATAATTTTATCTGGATTGATATTAGTTTTACATTTTTCATTCTAGCTACTGAAGTCATCATTGGCTCTTTGGAGGTAGGTATATAATCATTGTTTTTCTCACACTGAGGTTGGGATACTGGCAGTATCATCTTCAAACGAATACGTTTGTGTGTAGGAGAAATATCAGTATCTTTATTTGGTTTACTATTATTTTTGTGATACCTGTTGTGAGATGCTCTTCTGTTTTTACCCTGATGGATCTAGGTTATGTAAAGTAATTAATAATACCATAAAATTAAATGTTTTCATTGAAATGTTAATCCACCTAAACATAGAAAACAAACTGTTTGTCAAATTAGGCTTAAAGAAATATGGAGAACTAACTACTCTTATTTAAGTTGTGCACCAAATTTAAGGTTGCGATTTTTCGTTTAAGTTGTTTTTCGCGGATCGTTAATTGTATGAGGGATCAGAGTCACAAATAACAACTAACTTTATAACAATAATATAAAAGCGTGAGACTGCTTTTATAGTCCAAATTTTATATATTTTTTAGTAGACGTAAACTCATTCTGCATACATTAGTAACTGGTCTCCCCATAAATATTATATTTACCTGACACGTGACACAACGCGGTAGAAGGAAATATATTAGTATAGTTCTATAAATAAGTATCCACAAAGGCAATTTTAAAGCTACGGGAACTTCCCAGAAGTGACGTAACAAAATTGTTGAAAGGACAGCCAGTACAAACTAGCAGTCATTAACATTTATGTTGTTAATAGATTTCCAAACTATTAAATCGTCTTTTATATCAATGCATTTTTAAAAACAAGACGATATGACGTTAATACCAGTTATAATAATTAATTAATATTGGACCAGTTAAATGTCTGTTGGCAAATTATAACTTGAAAAAAAACTACCGACATTTAATCTTCGTTTGTAACTTTTTACTTCTTGTACCTACAACAAACAAATTAAGTTTCTGGATATCTTTGCCATAAGCATAAATCTCTTACTTTGACCTACTTTATTCGATATACAAGTATTAGTCTGATAATACAACTTTCTATAGTGCCAAAACTGCTACAAACTGAAATGAATAATAAAACAGTTCAGAAGCTAAGTGACAAAAACTGCACTGTTTTAGATAACCTAACATTTCTATTCAGGGTGTATATAATAATACCATGTTAGGAAGTTTTAGCTATTTTATGTATCTTGCAAGTGCTTGATAAATTCTTAAAATTTCTTTGTTTATGTTAAAATCCATAAAAAACGATAAGGATATAAGATTATATTCAAATATTATAACAATTTATATTCGTATTATTGCTATATTAAATAATTAAATAAATGATGTTATTACAAATATTGCTTAATTACTCTAGTCCAAATAATTTTGTATATTATTATTGTAAAAATGTATAACCCTAACCTGTTTATAGTTGATAACATGTTTGAATTGGCCAACTAAATTCTGGAAAATAAATATAAACCTAAGAACGATGTGGGATGTGTTTATTTTGGTCGTTAACTTGAATTAAATGACGTTTTATTTAGTTTGGGAAATGCCCAAAGCATGATGAGTTCTTCCATTATAATTTGGATTTATTTAGCAAGGAGTTAATATTGTCATCTAAATAATGATAACCTCAAATCTCAAAGTAATTAATGTATTGTTTTATTGGCACAATTGATTTTTTGAACTTTTACTGAAACTAGAGTTTTTTGGTTGTCGTTAAACGAAGTAAACATTAATTATTTTGGTATTGTACAGAATATTGTAAAAATTATAAATTTTTTGCATTTTATAAATTCTGATATGTACTGAGAAGGTAAATGGCTAAGAATAATGTATTAATCCACTGTTCTCTTTATATCTTTGAGTTGTAAATTTGTTGTTGTTGGCCAAATCGAGTAAATCTAAGGCTATCTTTGAATTACAAACCCAGAAAAGTGGATATCAGAATTCCAGTTCCTTCATTAACAGCGAACCACAACCCATAGCAGTAAATCTAGAAATCCCCAGGGTTAATGTATGAAAGTTCTGGTTTTCTTATAAACAATCTAAATTTTATGTTAAAGTTAAAAAATAATAATCTCAGTCGCTACTCATAATTTTCTTCGATATCTATTGAATCGGACGTAGACAGCATCTGTAAATTGGAATAAGTGCAATGTGTTTAATTTGTCTTTCAATGCAAATCTCTGACCAACATGCTTGTTATTATTTGTCACTTGATGGATCAATTAGTTGAAGTTAGACATACTTAAAAACTGTCTAAAATTGCTGCATTTTATACCAATAGATTTCGTACCTTCCATCTAACTCCTGCCAACCGGTTTGCATTACTGACATTGTGGTTGGCATATTCTGGGTTAGACCAAATATTAGCTATACAAGGTAGTTACTAAACAGTTGGAAATAATTCAGAGTTATTATGAGAATATTTTGCCGTTTGATGACACTTTGACGCGAAGATAAATTACATGTAAGATGTAAAGCATCTTAATTTAAGAGAACTGCTCAAAAACACCAGAGTCGTTTCTTATTGAATTAGACCAAGCAAAAACCTGATTTCTTAATACTTCCACATTTTCTAATGATTTCAGAGGAATTCATCCAGAGGGTTCAAGTCCAGGGATCGAGCAGGCCATATATGTGGTCCACCTTTAATCCTTCCTGGATTGCACACCTTGCTGCACAGTTTGCGATGGACCACTCTTAATGTATCTACTATAGAAAGAACGAATGATATTATACTTCCGTAACAACATAATATTCTACAGAACATGTCAGACTGACGCCTCTCTAAACTTATATTTTATATGTAATACTGGATTAAAAATTTGTAATGATTACATTGCAACATTTTGGGTATTATTGTTTTTAATATTATTTAGTTTATAGTACTTTTTTGGTAAAATACTATTTTTTATGAGTTTGGCTGAATAATGAAGTGTGGCGTTACAGTATTTTGAAGACACGCCTTTTTCTATGAATTTTATTATTCACAAACAAATTATTCGACTTTATAAAGTAATTAATTTTCAACCCTTCTGCAAAACGTCTATCGACCAATCCACACCGAACGACTGTTTCTCCACTCCAACCGCCTTTGGGGAAATCTTTTGTCTTTTTCTGGGAAAAATTAACATCGGACCCATGAAGACTGCAGACGCCGACCAGCAAATCCCTGCGCCTCTCGCAATTTTCAAGTATTGCCGAAGTGAAAGCACACTTTACACTATCGACTAGAGGTTCTTAACCTGGAGACCTGCTGCGGATATGATGCGACGCCTCCACATGATCCTCTCCTGCAACTGCGGTGCTGTTGGCGTTATAAAACATATCTCCCTGCTACAGGATTTCATGTTGAGAGGATATTTCCTGAGCATCTGTCCAATGCAGTCTATTCTATTTTTAATATATAGCAAAGGATTATCCGTAATTTCCGTCCGTATAAAGGCCTACTTAACCCATGGGTCGAGTAACGATTCACCTGAAATGCATGTTCTGAATAGAGTAATTCATCTTTTAGATGGTGTGGTGCGTAATCAAATCAACAACATTGGCAAATACCAATCCGAACTCCTAAAACCCGACGTTGGAACGACCAGTTTATACATTAGAGAGTACGGTCATTTTATAGAAAAACTAAAACCTATCACAAAACAGCTGGACGTAGCAGCATCGATAAAACTTCTTGCCAAACAGCATATCTAAACTGTTTTGACATGTTCTAAGCACTACTTACTTTCAGTGGAATCAGAAATTCTATATACATATACAGAGTATCCCACGGTCGATGGCACCTTAGACGTTTACGGAAAGCGATGTAAAATATTTATATACCAAAACGTAGTAACATTTTTGATATTTTAAATGGGACACCCTGTATATGATAGCATTTTTGGATTCCTGATTACTTTCTGATTATTTTGTCTCAATACTTCCCTATACCTATCGCTAATGGTTTTCTAGTTAATTGTTTTCTATTTTTTTTTGTTCAAAACATGGCTCCAATTAAATGTTTGTTACGGCGATTTTTGAATTTATAGAAACTTAAAATTTTGGAACTAGTTTACCACTGGCCCATGTATTAGTCTGGAGGAGAGAAGTTTGTTCTGTATTATACAGGGTGTCGTAAAATTCGCGAACTTATTGCTAGATGCAAAAATGTTAAAGAGTGATTTTTTTAATGGAATACCCTGTATATTATCAACTAACCTGAAAGGCAATCAAAATCCTTTTCAAATGGTATATAATATTCCTATACCTAAACAGTAAGGAATTGGAAATAAAATCAAGTTTATGTAATATTTGGATTATTTTGGGATATTTATCTAGGTAGCGTTAAAATTTTTGTATGGACTTTTTCTAAGTCTTGTAGGGCAAACCGCCCATTCTCCCTCGATTCACCCAAGACGAATCTTTACTTTCATTACGCCTTTAGGTTAAGTTATGTCCCAAAAAAAGTACCCAAAGCTATAGCGTTCTTGATTATACCGTCCAGCGAGTCGATCGGCACTTCGTAGTTCATGTAGATGCCGAAACGTCCACGCAAACTCCACTGCGGGCCTTAGATCGACACCCAGCGGATCGTGACGTCCTAAACTGGGGTAAAAGTGCATACGTTGATGACACACATGTATTATGGAGCCTCGATGAAGTGGGATATACTTCTTTAATAGCAATTTTCTTTAATTTTCTATTTAATAAGTTGTCACTAAGTTGAGTGGTGTACCATTGTGGACAGCCGCGAGTTTGATTCTTTCAAGTTCCTTACCAAAGTCGGTTTTGTTAAGTGATATTGTCACGAGTGTGTGTAACATACAGTGGTATGCAGCAAGTTTATGTTGTATGGTGTGGTATGAACTATTGTGAATGGTAAGGTCAGAGTGTTATGGTTTATGATAAATGGATAAAGGGTGTTTGGTGTCTTGTCTTTTAATTGTTAAATCTACCTGTTTCTGTTTCTAGTGTGAGTTTTATGTTGGAGTTTAGTTGGTTTAAGTAGTTGTGTAGTAAATTTTAATTTTCGATATTTACCCGTAAAACATGCAATGACATCATCGACCTTTCAGGATATTGTTACTGAGATTGTGTTTAAAAATTATTGTTTCTACCTGTCCTATACCCCGCCCACCATCCCGAAAATCATCAGAATTAAAAGGACACCCACAACCATTTCGCCACTCAATCTGCAGCCTCATTGCAATAAATATAAAGAATTCATTGTATTTCCAATTTCCGATGAAGCCAGACCCAGCGAAACAAAGAGGACTCCCTTTGATACAATAGGTACCTGAAATTTACAAAACTATTTCCTCCATAAACATTCCAGTCAAAGAAGAACTGTAATCTAGACTTTCATGTGCCGAACGAAATTTATGAAACACCTCATCTAAAAATAACTTTATTTGATTGTGCAATAGATAAGAATGTTCTTCAAATCAAGACAGAAATCCAACCCAATGAAAAATCAACAGTAACTTTGAAACCTTACCGACAGCTTTGTAGCCACCTATTAAATATGCGTTGTAGAGCGGCTCAGAAAACATCATGTTAAAACGGTTTTTACATCCAATCCACAGCTTCACCGCTGACAACATCAGGAGATTCCAAAATACAGCAGACTATGAACACACGTAAGCACAAGCGAAATTGCCGATTATCACAACCCTAAAGCATCACGTTATAAGAATAGATGAAGGTGTGAAACCAACACCCATCCACTCGATTGTTATTGACCAATCAGAACAAGCAATGTTCCCGGTGACAAAATTAAATATCAGTGCTTAACTCTCCGTCGCCCATATTGAAGTTGAACATTCTACGGGGTATCACTTTAGCTCGCGCTGTTTAAGATTTATGCCGCAGTTGCTGATGAAATGGAAAAAATGCCAACAGTTTCTACTAGAAAATAATAACATAGATGCACTAGAAGAAAGCGATCCAGTACTACACAAGCTAAAGCTTAAGATAGCTAAGAGGGTTGAAGAAAATTATAAGAGAAACAACAAAATTCTGTCCGATTATATAGGACAACAAAACGAAGATTCAATTGGGTAATGTAAAATAATCCAGTTATTGGGTAATCTCAACAACATTATATGAGCAAACTTGTTGCCAAATAACTATATATAAAGTTGATGCAGCTACAAGTCTTTAAAAAGAACCGCCACTCAAATGATAATACTTCGTTTAATATTATTAACATATTTCAAACACTAAGACTTGTTCTGTTATTTTGAAATCGCTTATCAAGTACATTATGGTGAGCTATTAGAATGTTCGAACCTGCAGCCTAGACTGTATATGCTCTTGAATCGACACCATTGAAAATTTCTTATAGCAGACAGATACCATAATTCACCTTGACTAGAGAATCAAACTCGATGATATCACGCTATGCAGATTCGATGAGTATTTTTATGATGCATACCAATTGATTTTTATGTTTTCCCAAAACCGACTATCCGTGACATTTATCTGATATTAGTTCAATGTCAGTATCATCTTACCGAATCCATAATTTCGTGAAATAGTTTCGTTTTGAGAATATTCATTAACCTTGCCCATTCCACAATTGGATTATCATTTAGCCGAACAGGAAATATATATACTGTAGGTGTCCAATTATATATTTCATTTTTTGTTCTCCAAATTTACCTTTTCATTGAGCTTTATGTGCATTTTTTGAGAACTGAATTTGCATTTTTCAGAAATTATTTAATATTCATCAAAGAGGAGAAATCTAGCCTTCAGTTGTTTAACTTTTAATTTAATACGGAGTATTGCATAAACTGTACAAATCAGGCGTGTAACACAGTATGATCATTTAAGTGTTGATCATTATAATTATGAAGATTATTGTTTCTCAATGTACGTATTATAACAATACGACTAAATGATTATAAGAATTTTCGTATAAGTTAATTACTATTTTTAAATTTGCTGTAAATCATTTTTGTTTGATTAAACTTAGTTGAAATATATTTTTTTGTTCTACTTGGAAATTCACGTTAAGAAAATGTTGCCTCAGGTGTCACCAACGAAGTATTTCTTCATCTAAGACAATTGAAGAGAGGAAGTAACAAAGGTGGTAGGAGTAAAAAATTTCCACAATTGAGTTATAGTCGTAGAAAGGTGGTAAATTAATCTTTTAAAGGAAGCGTTTTAGATTTATAAAAAATATACCCTGTTATTTTTCACCCATTGACTTTTTATCTTATCTGCTACATGATTCGCTGGATTTTTATAAAAATATGTTTTATTTTACTAATAATAATCTACTGTCTGAATTTTAGGCTCTGTAAATTGAAAGATAAAGGGGAAAATATCAAGTTTTAAATAATAAATTATTAAATATTTTAAGACAAATAAAATATATTTTTCAAAAGTTTAGAAGGTGTATTTTCTAAAGGTAGAATAAGTCGATGTTTAATATTTTTATTAATATCTTTTAAACAAATGATTTACAAATATGAAAAAAATATTTGAAATTGTCATAATAAGCTTTTTGTTTGATATATTACATGAAATTTTACTTTTATTTTCCATTTAATTCTATAATTTGTCACAAAATTAATATTGGGGTTTTCTATTAATTTTTCTAATAAAAGTGAGTCCCAGTACTCCTAATTACTTTCAAAATTTCAGGTAGTATGGTTTCTGAAATAAAGCAGGAAATGAGAATTTTTATTTATTTTTGTTAATATCTTGTAAACAATTAATTTTAAAAATATATATTTGTATTCCCCATAATGAGCCTCTTCATTTGATGCATTTAAAAAGTTATTATTTTTTATTTTTCGTTTAATTCTATAATATTCCCCCTAAAATTAATATAAAGCGTATCTCCATATTTTTCCTGTAAAGTTCAAGTAAGGCCATATAACCCTAATTTTTTTCGTATAGATCGGAAATAAAACGGAGGAATGAGTAAATTTCTTATATTTTTGTTAATATCCTTTAAGCAATTTATTTTAAAAATATGAAAAAATACCTTTGTATTCCTCATTATAACCTCTTTTATTTGATGTATTGCATGATGCGTTTAAAAAAAAACATTTTTTTATTTTCCGTTTAATTCTATAATTTGGCGTCCAAAATTAATATTATCATATATTATTTCTTCGTATTTTTCCTGTAAACAAAAAAATGTAGGTCTTATAGGTTGGGGAATAAAATTTGTATTCGTCATAATGAGCCGTTTGATTTGATATATTACATGATGCGTTAGAAATAAGTTTAATTTCATGTTTTCCATATAATGCTGTAATTTGCCCCCTAAAATTAATATTAGGGGTTTCTCCTTATTTTTCAGTAAAGTTCAGGGGAGGCCCTAAATCTCTATTTATTTCAAAATTTTACAGCTTATGGTTTCGGAGATAAGGTAGGGGAATGGGTATTTTTTTTTATATTTGTGTTAATATCTTTTAAATAATTTATTTTAAAAATATGAAAAAAATATATTTTGTTTTCCGCATAATGAGTTCTTTCATTTGATATATTACTTGATGCGTCAGAAACAATTTTAATTATTAATTAAATTAATAGTAGAGGTTTCTCCTAATTTTTTCGGTAAAATTTACGTGAGGCTTTATATCTCTAATTTTTTTCAAAATTTTACGTCTTACAGTTTCGAAGATAAGGGTGGGGGAACGGTCGATTTTTTTAGTTTTTCCCCCAGGACTACCCCTAAAATCAATATTTCTTCATTTACGATATGTACTGCTGTTTGGGTCACCAAACTATACACTGATACCAAATTCCAGTAGTTTAGGAGAAAATTGCTGTGATATGAAAGAAGGAGAAATCCGGAGGGTATCCGTATATTGTATATATGGAACCCTAAAAAAACAAATTCTTAATAGAGACAGTCTTTGAAAGAGACTGGCAAATCTTATAAAGGATGTTTCAATAAGATATTAATGTCATTAAACCAAGGTTGTCTATAGCAAAGGATTGAAATATTGATTTAAGAATTACGTATAAAACAAAATATCTTGTAAATGTACTCCTGACAAAATTTGTAATAACATTATTGTATACATGTGGCGGTATGATACTGCGTATAATTTCCACCTTAAATGCTTCGGTGCTCGCGGGCTTGTTGATATAAATCGGTTACTTTAGATAACCCCCCAGACCGTGGCGGCGAATTCTTGACACCAAACCGGGAAATGACCAGGAGTAACCTCGTGCAACATTGTCCTTCTGAAACTATATGTCGTCAAGAGCTATATGTTCCAATTGACTCACAAAAAAACTTATTATCTTAACACGGTAACCTTCGCCATTCACCGTTAATGCTTTACCTTCCTCAACTTCAACAATATATGGGGCTCATCTCTGAATATGAGTTGGGATTCTCTGTTTGCTCAAGGACCTCATTGGTTAACTCTATAAGCTTTACATGGTCTGTTGAATCAGTTGAACGTGAAGAGTTAAATCTTTATGAAGAATACACTGAATAGTGTCTGTTGTATGTTCAATTCTTGTGCACGACGACGAATCGACGTCTTTGGGCTTTCGACCATACTCTCGAGTACTGCCCGAATGTTTTGTTGTGAACGATCTCAACGAACTTATGTCGTGTTTCACATCAGTAACTGAACCAGTACTTTTGAATTTTTGCATTATTACGTTACTGGAGATAATTTTACGAATAGTGGCAATCACACTTTCACCATGTCATGATATCGTTTAACAGTTTAACCTGTCATTATAACTGTCAAACATTCAAATTTGCGCTCTAAATGACGCACACATTAATACACGAAAGACAAAGTATTGCCGAATACACAGGTACGTTAGTGTGTAATCCGTAGATGTAATACTGATGTCTTATTTATGTTTTTAAATATGTGTGTATATACTAGTACTGAGAATAACACCACAATTGAATTAAAAAAGCTATATATTGAAAGAAAATACCAAACGTTTCAAAGTCGATTCTGATTTCGTTGTCAATGCCTTTAAAATATGTAATGAAACTGTAAATTGCAAATTGAAAGTTTGATTTGTGACATAAGATTTTTGTTGTTTTTAAATAAACAGGTAGCACAAAAATTCTAAAGATCATGTAGTAAGTTAAACAGCTTTTAAGTTGGAAGAATTTGAAAGAGTTGTCTTTAGAATTTTAAGTGGTGTTCCTTGGTACGACTTTTTATAAGATAGCGCATTCGCCAAAAATGCGATCAAAGAATTCTGCTGTTTCAGTGATCCCATTAACGTCATAAGGGAAAACCTAGAAAAAAACCTTATGAACTATCCCGATACTGGGTTGTTCAAAAGGAGATGACCATTAATAATTTCTTCCTTAATTGTCGGTAACCAGATATGATTGAATTCTACGGAAGTCTTCATTCAAAAGAATTAAGGCAGACTTTTTATTTTTCGTTTTGTGTTATGTTGTTCTTTGTGAAGTATAGTTCAATTGTCAAATTGTATTTTATGGCCTAGGTCCCATGCATGTTCACAAATTTTCGATTTTTCAAATTGCCTTTCCTTTATGTAATTCTTGTGTTCATTTCTTCGTATGTTTAATAGTCTCGATGTTTCTCCAATATAAAATTTATTGCATTCGTAAGGAATCTTGTATATGCAGTTTTTTGAGTTCTGAGTTTTGTTGGTTGGTTTTGTTTTCGATATTAGTGATTTCAGTGTATTTCTTGTGTGGAATGTTGTTTTAACATTAACTTTGTTGCCCACTCTTTTCAATATTTCTGACAGACCCTATATGTATGGTATAGTTGTAACTGTAATGTGGTTGTCTTAAGTAGTAATGTTAATAAGATAAGTTCTTGGTTGATTCGGAAGGTTTGTTCTTTGTTTAAGTCAGTTTAACTCTTTAAATTCTGTAGGGTAATTGTTTCATGTGAGAACATTATAAGTAGGTTTTCTATAAACTTCTGTTTCGAATGAAGATTCTGTTTTTGTTATTAATATTTATTTTAATATTATTTTGTTCAATTTCTAGGGTAAATTTGATAGTCGGTTCATTGTTATTTATGTGAATTAATAATTTATCTAATTCTTTAAGACTGTGTTCCCAAATTACGAAAATTTCGTCGACGTAACGCCACCAAATGAAAGGTTTATTTTCTTTTGATAAAATTACTTGTTGTTCAAATGTTTTCATAAATATGTTACTTATTGCTGGTGAGAGACAAGAACCCATGGCCATGCCAAAATCTTGTTGATAAAAGTCGTCGTTTAATTGAAAGTATGTAGTTTTGGTACAATATGTTAGTAGTTCCATTGTTGTTTCAACTGATAACTCAGTTCGTTAGTTTAATGAAGAGTCCCGTTCGAGTAGTTGTTTTACTATAGGAAGTGTTTTGGAAACAGGAACATTGTTGTAAGGATTTACTATATCAAAACTTGCTATTGTAAAGGTATTTTGTATTTTTCCAAGAAATTCGCATTATTTTTTAGATGAGGAACAGAACTTCCTGTAAGAGGGCGAATAATGTTTAAAAGAAATGTTGAAAGTTCCCTACATGGAGAATTTATAAAAGTGAAAATTGGTCTTAAAGGAATATTAGGTTTATGAATTTTTAGTAACCCATAGATTACATATTTTAAAGCCATTGACAACGAAGTCAAGGTCTTGCGAGGACCCAGCGAGTAGCCAAAACCAACGACAATAGGAAAAGCCATGCCATTTCACAAATAATTTTGTTATAGTGCAATGGTACTTTTATGAATACTTTTGAGGTGGAAGGAAAATCTGTTTTCAGATTTTCCGCTTTGAAAATGCCAAATGAGATTTTGGCGAAACGTCAGGTAAAATGTTCTTCTCAGAGCACAAAGCGAGAAACGGATATATATATATATATATATATATATATATATATATATGTTATATAAGTTATTCCATCGACTTATGTGAAACCATCTAGCAACAGTTCCCAAGCTGAGTCAGCATCCACGTGTCGTCTCAGGTTACCTTCGACGACGTACATCCGTGAGAACAGCAAACGCTGCGACAGCTTAGTCAGCATTCTAATGTTATAAATTGTTCAATTGCCTTATGTCTGCATTCATTGTTACTTACAAAGTCTGTCTAGTTAGTTTAACACATAATTTTTGTCTTTTTATTGTTATAAAGTTTTATTATTATTTTCAAGTTTCTATTAAAAGTTTTATTAATTGTGCAAGTATAAATAAAGTCTTTTTTTTAAAAGAGAAATTTTGAAAGTGTGATATAACATATATATATTTGTTTTTAAGTTTTCGCGGGCACTAAATGTTTTAAATGGTTTCCGGGAATTCATCCGCGTAGTTGATAACTGATCCCTGCCGGGATCGATGGTAAAATGACGACGTTTCGGCAAACTCCGAGTATCAAATTACATTATTTATTACCTGCAAACTATCTCTGCTAAGAACATTCCAAAGTTTTCTAAAATTTCTAGCTCTTAAGACTTATTCCGAGTTAAGGATACATTTTTATCTTTAGTAAACTACATACCAGCTAAAAGAAATAACATTTTATTTCCAAATTGTACTATCGAAATATTTGGTATTGTAATTTTCATTTATTCTCCAAATTCATTGTAATTTAATAGAAATTCCACTTAAAACGGAGAGAGAGGTTTGTATCATAATATTTCTTGAAAACTTGGGAGCTAATAGTGGTAACGAATTGCAAATTGAGGTTCCTTGGTTAAAACTAAGAATAGTTAAACTTATAATTATAACTAGAAGGTAATAAATATAAAACGCATTTACAAAACACTACTGTTCATAATTTGTGCATTTCGTCGACTAGTTCTGAACAACAATGCACACCTGTGTACATATTTGAGTCATTATTGTAAAATTTATTGAAAATAACCATATATAGTAACAATATTTTCCTTTTAAAATCACTAACTGAATAAGCTTTTATATGTGATATTTTGATTTCCTTCCCACAAGCCGTTACGGCCAATGTAGAAAATGGATAGATAATGATGGCTACAAGTGAATTTGACCTTATAAAAATTCTCAAGCTCACAATTTTCTGAGATTAATGTTGTTCAAAAGTTGAAATAACAAACACACTTCACCTGCTGAATGCGGATTATGTAAATAAAAACGAACATTTATTAACATTGACTCAACAGTATATGAGACGTCAAAGATACAATACTGCTCAAATCATAGCCCTAAACTTAAGTATCATAACATATAGTACTGTTTTTTAATTCAATATTACAACAATCACTTAAAATATGTAGGCAACAATGTAATACATATGTACAGAAATGTATAAATGTATAATGAACTACTTAATCAACAGTGCTGTCCAACGCTTATAGAAATATACTTTTTAAATTAGGAAATTCGTCTCATTCTGTAAGTCATTAGTTAGGCTGTTATAAATATTGCCACATCTGTATCTAATAGAGACTTTTATGCAAGGATGAATGTTAGTATTCGTCTTGTTAAAAAAACGCTTGGCACAAAAAAGATTTTAAATATTAATTATATTGCAATAAACTCCGTGGGTTTAGTTAATTAATTTATAAAAACTGATATTCAATTCACTTTCTAGAACTTTTATTCACACGTAAACATAAAATATTTTCAACATCTGACTCTAATACAATAACATCGAAATCAAAACAATAGGTAAAAGCCCTACTAACTACTGAAACTAATATTGTCTTAAATAACGTACGTCGTTTTTTCTGGTCGTTCTACCTTTGTTCGCATAGCGTCCAGATAAATAGTTTTTGCCCCATTCGAACCTACTAGTTCTCTTTTTTTACCTTCCCAGCGATTGATGTTTAATTGGGATGAATAATGCTTTACGTTGCTTTAGTCAGGAACGGCGTAGATAAATTTTATTAATAATCTCCTGTACAATGGTTTTATATGTTGCATAGAATTACTTCACTTCGTTACGTCCACTTAGTAATAACTGTAAATGCAGATATAATGATTTGCTTAATTTAGTGGTGAAGTTGAATCCTCCAAATCTCACCTGAGCTCGCCTACATTGAGCGGTAAATTTAAAATTGTTCTCATAATTCTTTTTGTAGTAAGATGTTGTTTATTTGTTTCCCTTTTTCGTATGCCATGTAATGTGTTTCATTTAAATTACCTACCAGACCTTTTTCTATGATTCACTTATTAATTGATATTATGTGCTATTTAATATTTTTTTCAAATCCGCTATTCTATTGCACTTACACTGATAGTTGTGTCATCCGCACAAAGAACTAAACTTCTAGTAAATCGATAATGAAAAAATGAATAACAATGCCTTCCTTAAGGAAGTCCTAGATTAATATTGTATACCTATATCAGAAGGAATTTCTCCAAATTTCACTTGATTTGTCTTTCGGCGACAATTGATGAATAACTTATTAGGTGACGTTAACTGACAATATCAAAGGATATCATTAGTATGTACTTTCTCTTATCCAACGAATCATAAACACAGGACAACAAATCAAACACTGCCGTGTTGGTCGAAAAAGTTTTGATAGAAGAAAATAGAAGAAGAACTCAAGATCGTGACTGACTTTTCCAAAATAACCAAAATTAATCTATAATCAACTACACCATTATAAAACAAAAAATGAAAATTAAACCGGTAGATATAAAAGCCTAGATAGCAGCTGCATGTGTGCTTGTGTGACTCAAATTATATATAAATCACTATAAACAAAAACAACAACAACACAGAAACAATAAATAGATGAGACACTAAAAAAGATGACATGACGAGAAAAAAAATTGAAACAAAAAAAATTCAGTTTTCGGCGGTTTTGGAATTTTTCAAAAATTCGGAGCGACCTTTTAAAAGTTTTTTTTCGACCTGCCCTTTGCTAAAAGTTCTTAAAACATAGTAAACTAACATATTTTCACGCGAGACTCGAAAATAAAAAATATTTTGTTTTTTTGGGCCACCCTAATGTATATGTTATTATTAATCAGACATTTTCTTACACCCCTTGTCTATAATGAATATATGTTACACATCTGTTTTTTCCACTATATTATGTATGTTCCATTACTTACAAAATCAATATTTATAATAACAATTTTTTTTTGTATCATTTACAATATTTAGTTTTATTAAAACATCAACTTTAAGATAACGTAATTACAGTAATAATTATGTGTAACAGTTTTTAAAGTAATTGTAATATATATAATAATAAATGTTTTTTCTCATTAAATATAGGTCAATGTTTTTCCCGAATGTGCTGCTTAATAGCGTTGAAATATTCTTATTTAACATAAAATGAATAGTTTATTCAGATTAAAAATCAAAAGACATCGTTACCCTTTCAAATCGATACTGCTAATTTTAAATCTATTACAACATGTCAAATTATAGTTGTGACTATTTTCTCCTTTGCTAAAGTTGGTTGTAAGGAAGAAGAATCGCTTTTGGCTATTGTCGAATAAGAAATTAGTGAAATATTGCCAACATTTAAGCACTTATATTATTAATAATCTTGTTTAAAGGTATACTTAACAACTTATCAATTTTAAAAGTATTACATTGGATATACCTTTTTATTTCTAATAAATTTCGAAAATATGTGTTATTACAAAATAAATAATAGCTGCATTAAATCTTTTCGGCAAGCCTAAATGTCAACGTTATTAGTATTTGTAAAAATAAAAGAGCTTTTCGACATCACATCAATTTAAACAAATATTTATTTCAAATATTTAAAACCAATATTCAAATTGTATACTAAGTAACTTAAATGAAACCTATAAACAGTAAAGATCTTAAACTTTTAATTCTTCACTAATTTATTATCACGTAGTTCTTTAGTAATATTTAATGGCTAACTTAGATATTTGTATGCAAACAAGTTGAACACGATCACATTTTTACAAAATATAAAAGTGACCTCGCAATTGATTTTTCTATTAAGGTAAATAAACGAACTTATATTGTCGACACCAACTGAAAAGTACGGATTTAAAGAGTTTATATACAATGGTTTTAGCAATGTTATTAAACCAAACAGTATTACACGTATATTTTCAATAGATCCCAATACTAATGTGTAAAATGAAAGGAAAGCAATTAGTTATATATTGAAACAAATAACCAATTTGCAAACCACATTCTATTTCACAATTGACAATATTTACAATAGTATCTGTCACACAACAATTCACAACAATTCAGTCATAAATTTGTTTCTTGAATTATTCAAGTCTTTTCAAGTGTCTGTTTTAACGGTTCTCATTCATTTCCTTTGCCTTTCCTTTGTCGACTGCTGGTAACATTAATGCAGGCACTGCTCATTTTTAGGCAAACGTACTTTGATTTGTTGAAAATCTGAAATATAACAACAAATATGTTCAATGGTAATAAATAATATTCGCGGTTAAAATGAATACAACTCACCCTCATGATATACCGTGTGAGCGTGTGGCATATTTAATTAGAAGTACTTGGACGACTGAGCCTCGTTCGTGATTTTGAAATTTCACCAAGTTTGCTATATAAATATATTTTTCGTGAGAAGATTACTTTTTAACACCCCCTCTCACTTACCAATTGAATAATTTAATTTCTATGCATTTATTATTTTAATTATGTTAATAAGTGTGTAAATTCACAGGTACCTACTTAAACATGATTTCATAAAAAAGACTACATCAAATCAAAACTCTTTATTGGGTCTGATAAGCAATGAGTGGTGCCACCTAGTGTGTTCTACTTTTACTTTTTTATTTAAAATAGTCGCTTTCGGATTTTTAAATCAATATTGAATAAATCTTCAAAAAAGCCGTACCTAAAAAAATTAAAATGTGTAATAATAAAACCCACAGTCACCTATGCGTGCGAGACTAGGACAATGACGAAGAAAACGGAAACTAAACTTGAAATTTGAGAACGTAAAATACTAAATAAAATCTTTGCCAGAATTAAGTGCCAGGACGAATATAGTAGAAAAACAAATAAGGAAATTGAGGAGTTATACAAAAAAACCAAGTATTGTTCTGAAGGTGAGAATACAAAGAGCTAGATAGTTAAGACACATTGCAAGAATGCCAGACAAACGATGGGTAAAAAGAGTACTATTTGGAAGTGAGGGAGTAAAAAGAAGAAGAGGAAGACCTAGGAAAAAATGGCTAGAGGAAGTGGTAAAGGATTTGAAAGAAGTGGGAATCAGGGACTGGAAGAAGCAGGCATTGGACCGAAATAAGTGGAAAAGAAGAGTTAAAGATCTCATAGCCAAGGGCCACTAGGCCTGTTGAGCTGATATATATATATATATATATATATATATATATATATATATATATATATAAGTTTGTGTAATAATACATCACTCAACAAAAATTGTTTCTACATGTTTTCTCTTTTTCTCTTCAAATCCAAACATTTGTCATCATATCGTATTATGATGGTTAAATCTTATAAAAAGGCTTCTACATTTGTCTGCTGTGTTCATTTTTTAAAATCTGATTACATTCCAGTTATAAACAAAAAATAAACTTAGTCAAAGTATAAAATCTAATTATTGTAATATTTATTTCATAAGGAATGCCTTTTTAAACACAAGGGAATGTTCACAATTTAAATGTTTACATATTTGTTTTAAAGATATCAATGTATATTTGAATATTGGCTACTATTTTAAACTATTTTACAAGTATTAAAAATAGTATGATTACCACTGACTATGGCATCACTCATTGCTTGACAGGGCGAATATGTAATTCTTGAAATCTAACTATATGTAATTCAGAACTCGTTTCACATATTCACTTCCTACTTGATATTTTGTTAACGAACCTGCTCACTATCACATTCGACATTAGATACGAGATCCACACCTTAACTTAGGCTACATGCTAACTGTTAAACATATATGTTATATTTCATTCATATTTGAAATTTTTGTATCACACTTACTTCATTATTATTCATTTTACATTTGACATTATTCGAACAACTTATTTTCTTATTTAACTATTTACTTTTTTCTTCTTAGTACAAAGGTATTTTGAAAGTATGTACCGTTTGTAAAACATATTTCCTTGTAGTTAAGTTAGAAACACACCCTTAAAAATGTTTTTACATTTTCATCTGTAGTTGAATAAAATAAATTTTGTGTTTTTTTACATTGTACATCTGAAATTTATTGATTGGCACAAGAAAGTTATTAAGACATTTGGTGATAGCTAATTTCAATTACACAGTATCACTATAACAAGTAGATGTATCCCGTATATCAACAAATCTGTAAAAATATATGTATTAGCTTTGGATTTTCTTTCATGTATTGATTTGGCAATATTTAAAAGAGTCCTTCAGATGGTGCAAGTTTCTCGCTATTACATTCAATACTTGAATATGTATAACCTGAAAACTTATGTATGTATGTACTTTTTCTATTTATTTATTTTGTACTGTCAGTACTAACCATTTTTCTTTGTTACTATTATGTCATGTTATCAGAAAAATGAAAACTTCTCTGTTCTAACAAAAAGTTAAATGAGCGATTATATTGGTTTATAAAATCTAGTGAGGTTATGTTCGTTTCATTTACATTAAATTATTTGTAGGTCAGTTTGAATTCTTAGGGATACTGTGCGCTCTATATTCTGTATATATTACCTGAAGGTCGCGTATTGTGTAGGGCACTATATTCTGATGCGCTACCGAATTTGGTTAAGCAGATTACATGCAGTATTTGCACGCGTTTAATAAGCACGAGGACAGGACGTTAAGGATGTAAAACACTCAATGAAAGCGATAGGGGAATAGAAAAGTTTAAAAAAATATTTTAAAAAATTCCCATTCCCCCTTTACTTCCGAAACCATACGACCTCAAATTTTTAGGAAAATTAAGGCACTGGCGCACTTGAATTTTATAAGATTAATAAGATAAAAAAGTAGAGTAATAAATATTTTTTAGCACATCATGTAATGTATTAAATGAAAGGGCTCATTATGAAAAATACAAATATATATTTTTTATATTTTTAAAATTATTAGTTTAAAAGGTATTAGCAAAAATATAAAATATCGACTTATTCTCTCCTTTATCTTAAAAACTACATGACTTAAAATCTGAAACTTACAGGAAAAATAATGCGAAAACTGGTATAAGTTTGAGGTTCACATTACGGAATTAAATGAAAAATGTTTTTTAAACGCATCATGTAATATCTTAAGTGGAAGAACGAGAAATACAAATAAGCATATTTTTTCACATTTTAAAAAATGTTAAAAAATATATAAAATTCAACCCATTAAGAAAAGTGAAACACAAATTCTAACAGTAATTTATAAACTTAATGGAAAATAAAATTTTGTTTTTTAAAGTGCACTGTAACGTAATGTATCAAATGAAAAGAATCATCATAAAAATACATTTGTATGTTATTTATATTTTTAAAATAATTTCTTTAAAATATTTACTAACTTATTTTTTTAAATTTGACTCATTCTCCTATCTATCTTCCAAACTACATATAGGCCTTTACTGAAAGTTTATTGGTAAAATAAATTGAAAATCCTAATCTTAATTTTGTTGGCAAATTAGAAAATTAAATAAATATTTTTATAAAAATCAAGCAAATGATGTACTAGATAAAATAAATAGGCTCTGTGTGAGAAATAAAAGTGTATATATTTTAGAAATTTAAAACACTTAGTTTAAAAGATAATATGGAAAATATAAGAAAATCCATTCATTCACGGCTTGTCTGAAACTGGAACATTATAAAAAATATACACCTACATTGTACGGAACCCTTAATATGCCAATCCAGCTCGCACTTGACCAAATTATTTATTTCTTTATCTCTCCCCTTTACATAATTGATTCATCAATGCAAAGGTTCATTTCGAAAGAACTCTACTTATTCCATGTATGTGATAATTAAATCTTATGAAAGCACTACTATAAGATGTAATGTGCTCAATTAGTATGTATTCTGGACCAAGTTACTGTTTTTATACTTATTTACTCTTTTACTTTGGCTCAGTGGATATATCTCAGTGTCTTCCGTAATCGTCCCTTGTCTTAGTTCTTAACAGCTATCAGTCTTTGCTTATTGGAGCTTTTAAAGATACTTCTTTATTTTAATGAGCGACAAATTGCATTTTTCTTGCTCTCTTTTTGCCTTTGATTATAGCGATAAACGAATTCTGTATAGAGGTGTATGTATGAGAGATAGCGACATATTGCCATATTGCATTACGTATGAAGCTACCCTACGTACCGAAGGATACAACCAACAAGAAAACAGTGGTGAACCTGTCATCCAGAACTGTCACCGCAGTTGACGAAACAGTGCTCTGTAAGGACCTAAACTACGATGTAGCTCCCAAAAAGATGCCAGTACTACACATCATCAGTTCAGGGGAGTCAGCAATAAGCAGCAAAGAGACACCGCCACTCGAGGAGTTTCGATGGAAGGTCAGAAACGCAGTTGAGAAAACACGACACATCAAACAAAACATCAATGAATCCGAAAGGAGGATCATAAAAACACTTTAGGACGACAAATCCATCATCATTCTACAGGCCGACAAAGGAAATGCCACCATCCTGATGGACAGAACGGAATACAATAGGAAAATCGACTAAGTACTCTCGAAGAGGGAATACAAGCCATTGCCAACTGATCCAACAGCCAAAATCGAACGGAACACTTACAACACTCGCAGAGATCATGCTTAATATATTCCACCCGAGGCAAGGAGAAAATTGATGCCACATCACAGCAAACCACCACATCTTTATGGACTACCCAAGATACACAAGGCTGCACTACCGCTGAGACTGATTACAAGATCACGTAAATCACCAACAGCAGAATTATCAAAATCCTCCTACTAATCATCCAACCTTTGGAGGGCAAAACATCATCGCACATCAAGAATTCAAAGCATTTTGTCCAAATCATCGAATCCATGGAACTTGGGCCAGAATATCGCTTAGTAAGTTTCGACGTTGAAAATGTTTTCACGAACGTACCATTAGACGAATCTCTGGACATATCCAGAAAGAAACTTACCGAGGACGAAACCCCAATGGAAAGGACGGACCTGCCCAGAGTCCAAATTAAAAACATTTGGAGACCTTTTCTTGAGCCACTGCTGCTACGCATCACCGACAACCAATCGAGGGTACAGAGGATTAAACGACCCAATGAGCATAAATGAGGGTATAAATACGACGGATAATCGGAATTCCCCATCATTCACATGCTGACGGTAGCAGATCCAAAGCTATTGAAACGTGAGATCAATCATTTCAAGACGATGGAAGTTCAAAGAAACGTCAAGGAACAAAATTTATATCAAGTAAAGCATTCAGATTGATTTATAACGACTCCAGATTCGGAGTTGAAACTACTCTAAACACATATATACGGAAAATTATTTATACACAGGAATACTGGTTGATCATATTGTGGAAATCTCTTTCTTTCGGAATATCTGGGAGGAAGAATTTTTGTTGAGGCTACTTGTTACCCGAGCAATGTTCGCAATTGTCTGACTACACTTTGTTCTACTTTTAAATATCAAATACTTATCTTTTGCAGGAAAAAAACTGAGAAGGAAAATACCCTTTTACAAAATATTATATCCAGATTATCAGTCTGCAATTTAACTGTACTGTTTTTGTTTCAGGTTAGTATATGGCATCATTAACGAAAATAATCACATTTAGTTCCACCAGTAAGTAAAATTTGCTATTTTTTATACAGTAGAGAGCAATTACGTGTATGGTCTGTTTACAGTTAATTGTCAATTCTTTATTGTTTCCATCTGCTGTTTTCGTTTATTTCGAAATGTACTGAATTTTCACTCTACAATAACTAGCCTATTCGAATCTATTCTCGATAATCTAGTGACTCTTTATCAATAAAATATATCTGCGTATCATAGTTTAAACCTCAAAGTTAACAAATGTGTCTATAACTGCTTCAGAATTCGAAAAATATCGAAATATTCGGTTTGTCTATAGACGCCCGTTGGCAATAATTCCAACGGATTGAATCCAAATATCGATTGTTCACACGGCCGTGAAAATCATTGATAATTTTTCAAACCATTGGAATTATTGGCAACAGGCATATACAAACCACCTATTATTAACCGAAAGTTCCGAATAATGGATATAAACAAGAAATTATTAACAAAAGGAAGAACACAAACTGAAAACTAATCTAATAATTTATTTATAATGATTAAAATGTAATAAATGAGGTGTTCATAAAACTTATAAATATGGAGTTTAGACTATTAATTGTTATATTTCTGATAAAATCTATTTTGACCTTTAGAAATATTAATAGGTATAGCTTGCTGTGGACATAAAAGACGTTTTTACCGATGAGACAATAAATCCATTTATAATGTCGTAGTATAGAAGACTACGATAAATTTTGTGATAAGTTAGAAGTTTACATTTAGAAAATAATTCTGATGAAATTAATTTTCTCGAGTCGCTACAAATGGAAATATGAAAGATTATTATTAGACGAGATATCTGTACTTATAAAGTAAATAGATATTGTTACGGGTTAACCCTATGTTCGAATTACAGTGGTTTTTCCATTTAATAAAAAACTTTATTTAAGGAAAATAGCAACTTGGGCATTCCCAATACAACTCAATTAATATCACAAAACTGACGTTTAATGTCAAACTAAACTGAACTGAATTAAATTCTTCTATCTTGGAACACTTAATACACTTACTGCCAAAGAAATTGCAACAACCAGAATTATGGGTATAAGGGGTTGGTTCCCGTTTTCTTGATACCCAACATCACCACCAATACCGTTGTCGCCGTGGTTGCTCCTGATTGGGTATGGCAAATACATTAGGCCATTTACTAAAATAATTTATAAAGACCACAATATATTTGTTACCTCTCTCAGAACTCGGGGAATGGCCAAGCTACATCAATAGCAAACGTAACACTGGTAGTATACGAGACACCAGGCTTTGACATCTTCGAAATAGTTTATCCATTAAATCCATTTCATGTACCTTACGCAAATACGTATTCATACCCAGATGAACTCCGGTAACTCCATTATGTACTTCAGGCAGAACGGCGGGCATCGTTTTTATTGGAACTAATTTAGTTTCTCTACCATCTGTGCCCACCTAAACTCTCTTCAAAGTTCCTTTTTCCACATTTAGGGAATCCCATTGGGTCTTCAATGGTTAGGTAATTCCTCCCAACGAGGTCTGAGACCCCTTTCCTTCTTTAAGGATAAGATTGATTCTATATTTGGGTCGATTTATTGCTTTATCCATTGTTCCACTATCTTATTTTCATTCACCTGCTCTCGAATTTGTCAGATGGACATATTCTCCTGTTGTTCCATGTCTATTCGATAGGGTTTTCTTGATAACACATGTTGTACAAACAGCCGGGTGTACCACCTTGAGGTAGTATTGTAATTTCTCCATACACCTGGCAAGTTGTCCCTCTGGTGTGTTAATTTTCAATAACCATTTGAGGATCGGTTCGATGAATTTACGAGATATTTGTTAAAATGGTTAACAGCCCTGGGCCCAAATTCTTGAAATCATGCTATGCAACGAAAATGCTCGTATAGGACCCGTCAATCGTCCACGAAGTTTAATCTGTTGTCGTACCACGACTGACGTCACAAATCGAGTGGTAGAGCTTTCGCATGGTTTCAAGAAATGGGCCCCTGATTATTGATAGTTGTTCCCTTCTGCTGGCCCAGTAATTCTTTTCCACTTTGTGGATGTTTGTTCGGACCCATTTGTAAATGTTATATATTTCATGGGGGCCATTCAAGTATTACGTAAGCAGATTTATCACAAATAGTATTCGCACAGTGGTCGAAATTCGACCCTATTTCATGAAATTGTAAAAAGTATATTTTTATAAGACACAGAGTTGTGGAGAAATCGGAGTAGTGGATGTAATGACCAAAATTGTTCACTCATATTGACAAATCTAATGAAATAAAAAAAAATTAAAATGTAATCAAATATCGGTATTCGAAATATTTTTGACAAATGAATGACCCCCCAAATGTTGGGCTGGAACCGGTCCTGGCAAAATATTCGATATAATAATTGGAGGATTGTTCTTTGCAACCTAAAAGTTTTCGTCATTTGCGGTTTCAATCAAATTCAGGAATATTAAAGAAAAGGAGGACCAACCCTAGGAGAACTTAAATATTTAATACATTCTCTATTGTCCGCTGTCTGACAATTTTTTACATAATACCTTCGGGGTTGTGATAATAATATATTAATCAAATAATTAAATTCACATTAAAAACAGAATATTTAATATGAAAGTTACTCCAACGCGTTCTAAAAATCAATACTGATCTACTACATTGACGATTTAACCACTAAACAATAACAACGCTTGCATGCCACTTCCAAAAGTACATGCTCTAAGAATATAACAACATCTAACGATAGCTCTCTTCATATATAATTACTCAATGTTTTGAGTTTTGACCGTCTGGCGGCGGCGGCGGCACCACAGATCAAATAGGCGGCACTGTTAGTTGTTTGGCGTTGACAGTGTGAACGTAAATAATGACTTTTTATTATATTTTATTTAATGAATGAACCAATATTATAAATTAATATTAGCATTCTGCACTGAAGGTCGTCAGTAGCTACTAAACAAAATAAAAATGAAGAAAATCGGTTGAGAGACAAAGATGAGAAAATGGTACCTAATCGTGTTGTCTTTGCCTATTTATATATAGATTATTTATCCCCTCCCCCTATCCCTTGTCAGCAAAAGGAACCAAAGCGCTTACCACCCATGTCAGCCAAATAAGCAAAGCAATTACCCTCCGCCCCTCTATAGTGCTTATGTAATACTTGAACGGCCCCATGAACTCCTGTAAAAATTATTTAACTTAAAAAAAATCTTCTTTATTAACTTCCATATCGTACGTCAAAAGCCATAATTCAGTAAAGTTCACAATAACACTGTCACTTGAAACTATCTTCACTTTGAGAACTCACTCGATTTCAGCTTCCACTCACTGAAAGCGGTCACCTATTTATACTCCACTTTGCTTCTAGAATACACCCGAAACATTCGCATCATTTCTTTCGCGCTACTTGGTTTTTCGGCAGAACCTTCCAGAAAATGATTTATCTCATCCGCTATTGGTTCTGAGGTCGGTTCGTGTGCTGTATGATATTCGAGATCTCTCACAGCTGTTGCTGACAATTCATTTTCGTCGGTAAAATGCACCTTTATAGCACTATTATTGATTTACATGAACTACCTATCAATTAAATCAATGACAAAATAACAATAAACTCAATTTCTCTTAGCCAAATAGTATTAGAATATAATTTTCGATACCTTTTGTAGTCTTCAGTTCGTTTTTATCTTCTTATTTATTTTGGAAGGTAGTTTTTGCATGGTGATTAATGCTTCAGAAGGATTCTTTTTAAACTAGAGCACTAAGATCAATTATAACCTAAATTATAGTAGATAAAAACTGTATCATCGGAATAACTAAACCACCCAATTCAGTTACTTATCTACTCACTTATTAAGAAATGAAATATTATAAACTATTTTTTTTATTTCGCATTTTGCCCTTTCCAGTTTTAGATTTTATAAGAGGTACTATAAAACCACGAGGGAGTAAATTTATTCCCTTCAGTTTAGTATGCCGTTGTTTTTCATTTATCAGCTTCAACGGTCTAAAATTTTTTTACTTATAATCAAAGCCGTACCCAGCTTTTCGTTCTATGGGAGGAGCAAATTTGGAAAATATTGTCCTAGGGGGGGGGGGGGGGCAAAATCGGAAGAAAGACCATTCAGAAAAATTTTTGGTCCGGGGGGGTCAAGACAGCAAATTTATGGGAAGATGAAGGAATGGCTCACGGCAGTTTTTTCAGGACTAGGGGGGGCAACTACCCCCCCTCTCGGTACGCCCATACAATTATAATGTACATTTAACCTTGCTGAATAGATGAAAATAACATGGTGCCAAGGCGAGATACTTCTCCACATTTTTTATACACTTGAACCACACCGTGAACAGTAATAGTTAATAATTTTTTCTACCACAACCTAGCTAAGTTAGACAATCCCGTGGATATCACAAAAAAGTATCATTTGTTTGAATTTACCAGTGCATGGATTTGGCGCTTACAAAAAGATCAATTTTAATAGTTTTTTTTAAATTGTCCGTATAAAATTGCTTGGTACTTTGGTGCTGTATTAAAACACTGTACTTTTTTCGGCAAAACAAAACCACAAGAGAACTAACTGAACTAACAAACTAATTATGTACAAACACGAAAGGTGCAACAATAGAAAGATAATAGCGCACGTGACACAGCTGTTGGTTGAACTATTATTGTTGCACTTCCTCTGTAGTAGCATTAATATCGATATTTTATACAATTTGTCCATTTTGTGTTTCAATAAATCGAATTTATAATCTTGCAACCTTTGCATTAATATAACATTGATATTATTCATAAATTTGTTCTGTGTAACTATCGGGGCTTTATGGAGAGTTTGAATATTCATCTTTTAACGTTTAGACTAATCTACTTTATGAATTCATTTCGATCGTAGGTGGTTATTTATTTCTTACCTAATGCTAAGGCAGCAGATCGGTTAAAACAAACCCACTATTTTCAATTTTACATCTCATAGGAAATAGACGATTCCATCGGAATAAATGGTAATGGCAAAATAATTTCTCAACTATTGATCTTTTGTTTAAGATATATGAAATATATTTTATTACATTGAATCCCACTTATTAGCGAAAATGACCAGTAATTATATAATTAAAAAGACTTGTTGGTTAAGTTGTGTCGTGGGTTCAAGTAAATGAATGAGACATTTAAAAAAAATGTGTAGTTAAACAACTTATAATAATAAACCATTTACAGTAGCAAAGCTTATAACAATATTCTCAAAATCATTAAAAAGCTTTTCTATTGTTCTGATTTTTTTCGATTTAGTCTTGAAATGTAATTTAGGTGTCTGTATTTCATTTACAACTTTCCAAAAAAGAATGTGAATAAATTGCTACTTCATTCAAGCCTCTGGGTTTGCCTTTTAGTCTTCGTGTTGAAGTGTTTTATGTTATGCCTTCGTATTAACACCTTCTATATTGTTTTTTTTTTTTCTATAAGTTACGAAAATGATTCAAGAAATGAACAAGATTTAGTTTCAGTGGTTTATCCTGTATCTTGAAAACTAAGCATTTCTGGATCTACGTTTGCATGATCTTTTTTTTATTCTTGGATGATGAGCAGTGGTTTATGTTTATGTTTTTAAAGCACCCACTGTAAATTTGCGAAAATTATAATTCGCTGATGAAGCTGAGTCGCCCCTCCCCCGTGCTGGATTATATCAACCAAGAATTCTTGATAAGAGGGGGGTTATATTTCGATAATAGACGATCTAGGGGGCCTATCAAAAACCACTATATATCGATGGTATAGGGAATTCAATCGTGACTAGAGTTCGCTTAGGTAGTCCAAAACCTATTCTTGTTCCAGAAAGCATTGATGCATTGCGTGAAGTGGTATTGCAAGATCTTCATGTGACCTATCGTGAGAGGGACTTGGGACATCCTTGGGGATCAGTAGGAGTAGCATGTATTCAATATTGCATTTGGTGTCAAAAAATGGTCGAAAGAAATGCTTAAGAAATACGATTGAGTGCTTCAAAACATGCCTGTTTTTTCATTTATTTGTCAGAGATTTTGGAACATGAGGGAAACTAACTGCCGAAGACTCTCATTCTTCACTAGCACAATGCGAGCTGTCACACATCCTCTCAAACAAGAGACTTTTTGAAAACTGAAAAAGTAGAGAATTGATGGGTCATCCACCGTACAGCCCTGATTTTTCACCGAGTGACTTCTTTTTATTCCCGACAAACAAATAAATTATGAGCCTGAAGAACGGTTGATCCGATCCAAATGCATGTTTTGAAGGTTCGTCAGTCGCGTGCAAAGTGAAAAATATTTTGAAACACATGTACCATGATTAATTTTCGTTTTCTGTTCTGTATTCTCGATAATAATAGACATTCTTAAAAAGACCAGAGCATGAAAAATGGCTGGATGAATTACGAACGATTAAAAATACTATTTAAAAATTCAGGCTAACCCTAGGAGCAAAGTTCTTAACATATTGAAGTCAAAGATAGTTTTCCAATTACCGCACAACAGCTGACAAATACTTACCACTAACTGTTTCGATTACAGCAATGCGTTAAAAATTGACACAAGAAATAGTGGTGCCTTCGGGTGTTTTATGTAGTTTTACAAATTAACGCCCAAAAATTGCCGCATTGTGTCGCACCATGGGGGGATCCAAGGGTGCGATCGCCCCACCGAGAGCCTCAAAGTTAGTAAATTTAATATTGAAATGAGGTAATCCTAACCCCAAGAGCCTAGAAGAAGGTGACTTCTATAGATTTAACCCTCAGAACGGCTATGTTTAATGTAATAACTCAAGAAATCTGGTTTTAAAATTTTATTTAGATCAATATAGTACAGGTTCCTCCCCTGAAGCATAAAATCCCCCCCCCCCCGAAGCACGTGTCTGGATCCACCTTGTGTCGCACAAAGTCACTTTGTGCAATGATAATTGAAAAAATACCATATTACATAAATATTTTCTACAAAAAAAAGAGCAAAGATGCCATCTCAGAAATCTATTATCTATATTAAATAGGCAAAGAAAAAACGATTAGTTACCATTTTCTCCTGTCTCTCCACCGATTTTCTTCACTTTTTGTTTTGTTTAGTAGCTACTGACGACCCTCACTGCAGAATGCTAATATTAATTTATAATATTGGTTCATTCATTAAATAAAATAAAATAAAAATTCATTATTTACGTCCGTAATGTCAACGCCAAACAACTGAATGTGCCGCCGCCGCCAGACTCAAAACATTATATATAGAGGGACCAATGCTGTTATATACTTAGAGCATGTACTTCTGGAAGTGGCATGCAAGCGTTGTTATTGTTTAGTGGTAAAGTAATCGTTGTATATTATAATTATACAGGGCGATTCTAGATATGTTACAAAATAATTTTTTTCGTGGGTGGCACAAAAGCAGTTGCATATATAGGGTGTTTAAAATATAAAGTAGAGTGCAATTATAACTAATAAAATAATTATATAGGGAAGCCCATTAGCGGTTGAATTTATAGGGTTTTTGGAATAGAAGGCGCAGTAGAACAGTTATACAGGGTGGTGCAAAAAATATTATACAGAGATGTATATACAGGGTGGCAGCAATGGAAATGCAACATTTCGTAACCCATAAACAGTTGTGTATATAGGGAAGATGAAATATAGGGTGAGAGGAATTATAGATATACAGAATGATGATAAAAAATGATAGAAAAGTAATAGATTTATAGAGTAGCACACGAAGAGTTCCATATATATGATGATTGAAATATAGGTCGGAGTAGAATTATAGTTACAGAAGATAGTTAAAATTTCATAAACAAAAAAAGTAAATACGGTGGCTGATAGACAGTGGCATATACAGAATGGTTTACCGGGTGGTTCAAAACTGTTAAAAAATATTATGCGTGGTCCATGAGCAGTTGCATATACAGGGTGGTGGAAATATATAATGAGATGGAATTATTAGAATGAGGATTTTAATAAATGTTAGAGAATTTAGTGCAATTATAGCTATACAGCGAGGTTAGAAAAAATAAATATGTAGGATAGCCCATTAGCGGTTGAATTGTTGTCATATTAAATTAAGAATTACGAATTTGAACACAAATAAAGTCCTATGAATTATATCGGCTAAAAACTTGAAATTCGTTACTTATTTGTAGAAGCGAGATGTAAGACCGACATCTAGGATTTTCGAGAAAACTATAACACAGAGGTTCCGAATCTGGATCCGTTCCGTGTAATTGCTGTTCTCCCTAAAGTCCTAGGATCGAATGTCTCGATAAAATTTTCAGGTTACTTAACCTGCCAGAGATATTGACACAATTGGTCGAATTTCGACCACTGGGCGACAGCTAGTTAGTTCTTAATTTAAATATAACTACTAAAGAATATACTACGTGTAACTTAATTTTGAATTAAAATATAAAATTTCCTGAATTATAATACCTCAAACCTACTTCACCTATTTAATATTCTAGCAATACATAACGGAGTCACTTTAATTATAACTATTTTTTTAAATCTCTTGTGTAATATGGTTTAATGTAATACATATTAAAAGAAAAATATTTTTTAGAACAAGCTTGAATAATAACAGGTACCTGGGTGACTAAGCGGTGCTTAGCTATATATAAACGTATTTTTCCCGAGATTAAACTGCTTATAAATTCTTCTCACTTACTTACTGAAAATAATTTAAATTTCTATGAAATATTATAATTCTGGCAATAAGTGTGTAAATTCATAAGATACCTACTTAAACATGATTTGTTAATTAATAAATTGACTCACGAACAAACCTGCAAATTCTAAACATTTTTTGACAATACCTAACATCACAAAACGATAGTCTACATCTTTTGGAGGTAACGGGCAGCATTTTTCCGTCTCCTATATGATTAGCGCAACCGAGTTCGCTAATTACGTAGAAAACGGATGCAAAACTGCATCTCCTTTCCTTAAGAGGTTAATCGACACACATAGTCGGAGAGCTAGTGACCCATTTTTCATGTTTGATTCAAGCAAATATTTTACATAGTGGTGTAGTTAGGATAGATGAGTAGGTTGGCATATGTTGGCCTAACCTGCTTGGGGACAGGAGGTATTGCGCATACAAGAAAGATGTAAAAAAATGATTGCCAAAAAAAGTGTTTGAATCAGAGGCCAACAAGAATTATTCGACAGTTGAACTGGCTTAGAGTTAAATTACAAGTAAGGCAGACACTTTTGGGGGGGGGGTTTATATCTAACCATTCTGTCTCAAAGTTGAATTTTTTTAATAAAAAAAGTGATTGATTCAAGCTGAAATTTTAATATATGCTTTGTTGAATATATTACATAATATTCAGAAAAAGGCAGACACTTTGGCCGGGGTTTAATAGTTAGCAAACATCTAAATAAATATTACCAGGAGAGATATGCTATGGTATTAATAGATACGAGTGAGAGGCAGCATCACAGGTGTAGTCGTGGTCGTACTCTGCGCTACCATTGGCTATTGTTGGGGGCACATTTAAGAAAAAATCATTTAGATGACTCCATAAAAATAAATATATTGGCGTTCGATTCTGGGAGTTTTTGGTGTCGACTTAATTATTAATTAATAATGTAATTGTCTATCGATCTTCTTGTTTGGGAAAAAATGATTAAGATAAGAAAAGATGTTGTTGACACTACATAGGTTCATATAAAGGGCTTTCATTTCAGAACTATCTTTAAAAGAAAAAGGCAAAAAGGAGCTTAATTTATAAATATGGGGGGCACATTTTACACGTATCGGTCACCATACAAAGGGGTATCATGTGTCTTTTTTTAAGGCATGTTTTTTGACAATCTTTTGACGCATCATGTTTTAAAATCAGGTTATTTTTTATAGAGTAATGCTATTTTAAATTCTCAAATTAAAATAGTTATTATTTACATTGTATTTCCATTATTAATATTTTATTAGCCTTAGAATTAGCCTGTAGTTAAACTAGATGTTCCGCCATTGTTGGTAATGGTAAAGTCTCGAATTCCTCCCGCACTTTTTGATAAGTCTAAGGAATATCGCGAGTTTGAGTTTTAGACATCACAGTTTTTAGATGTCGCCAAAAACAATACCCCAGTTAAATTTTCTTCCACGAGTAAAGGACCAATAATTTTATTTCCAAGAATTCAGGGCCATACATTAAGTTGGTTGTACTCTTTCCGAAAAACTAGTGGTTTGGTATTGTCCCAGCATCTACAATATGTTTATTGACAACTCCATCAAAAAAAACTGCTTCATCAGAAAAACAAATATTTTTAATAAAATGAGGGTCTGCATTTGCACTTTGAGTCATTAATTTGCAAAATTCCAACCTTCTGTCATAATCATACTCAGCAAGCTGTTGTAATAGCTGTATTTTATAGGGAAAAAATGGATTTAGGCGTAACGTTTTATGCACAGAGCCTAGGAAATTATTTGATAACCTCGTCAAGAATAAACCATTGTCGAAATTTGAAGGTCAGTATACAACGAGACCACTACTAATAATAACAATTCTTTACATTTACAGTCACAAATATCTTTCGCAAAAACATTAAGATTTTGTCTCAGTTGTTTGTCTTGGTATTTATACTGTGCTTTTTTCAATTACAATTTTCTCCCTCTGTAAAAAATAATTTGATTTTAAAAAATGATGTGTCAAAAGATTGGCCAAGAAGAGGTATCACATGATAACCCTTTACATGTAAACTTTTATAAGTAATATTTACCCCTGCTTAAGTGTGACCGATACGTGTAAAATGTATTCCCTGTACATATAAATTAACGGTTTTCTGTCTTTTTTCTTTAGGTACCTACTGATTTTAAAATTATTGTATCTTTAACAATATTTAATTACTAAATATAGGCATCAAGTAATTTTGTAATCGCCGTGAAATTTACATTCCAAAATATTAAATATATAGTGCATCCATTCTACTATAAAAACATTTTGATGACGTCATTATTACAAATGATTTACTCTGTATATTTCACTGTCATATAAATATACATTAAACTAAAATCAAAAAAATAACTGATTTTCCTGAAAATTGTTTAGTTTAAAATTAAATTATACTAAAACTTTATGTACATAGTATGTAATAAATTTATATATCCTTGTATTTTCCCTTTAAACTTGTAAAATTTAGCCCTGGCGATGATAGCCTTTTGTAGAAGATATATTTGACGGTATTAACACAGGATTATATTTTAAATTATTGTCTTGGCGGATTTTTAACGCAATATGACATTTTCCTAAAGTGGCTTTGGAAAATATAATAACTTTGTCATCATTTCTCTTTTCACATATCACACAAGAAACACATTCCATTTTGAATGGTTAATATTTTTACATTATATTAAGCAAAATGTGTTCGCAATAGCAAAACATATAAATATTAACCTGTACGCACTGCAATATTTTGTGATTACATGTTCGGTATAGCAGGTACCCGTAGCGCATCTCTCTCTATTCACGGTAACTTTATTTTTTGATGGCCAGATATTAAACCCCGACAAAAGTGTCTGCCTTTTTGTGAATATTATATAATATATTCAACAAAGCATGTATTAAAATTTCAGCTTGAATCAATCACTTTTTTTTATTAAAAAAAATTCAACTTTGAGACAGAATGGTTAGATATAAACCCCCCCAAAAGTGTCTGCCTTACTTGTAATTTAACTCTAAGCCAGTTCAACTGTCGAATAATTCTTGTTGGCCTCTGATTCAAACACTTTTTTTGGCAATCATTTTTTTACATCTTTCTTGTATGCGCAATATCCTCCTGTCCCCAAGCAGGTTTGGCCAACATATGCCAACCTACTCATCTATCCTAACTACACCACTATGTAAAGTATTTGCTTGAATCAAACACTTCATGAAAAGTAGGTCACTAGCTCTTAATCTAACATGGGAATAAGCTCTCAGTCATATGGTCAAAAATTTTAATCATAAAAATATTACTAAATTTATCCAGTAGCCATTTATAAAAAAGTAATGCCTCGTAACAATAATATAGGAGATAAATACAAAATAAATATAAACTAGTGCGAACTGCCATGACTTTTCGCTTTTGTTGTATTTAGAAAAATATTTGCACGCAAAGCGCTCTTCTTTTTTTGACTTACGCCCAGACCTACCGCTTCTGTTCTGTTCTTATAGAACAGAAGACAATCCGGGTTCATCGCCACAAACTTGCCGGTCGCCGGGCTTTCTTGTTTTGCCCTCAGTTATTATCTAGCACTTGTGGTAGACACATCTAATATTTGATAATTTGTAATGGGCGATAACCAACTGATCAAACGCACAGTTGTAGGAGAACCGGGGTTAAAATCGTCAGAGCCGACTTGTAACCGGGCTGTGTGTGCCGGTATATGGAGCTAATGTGCCTCTTTCTTACCGGTGAGAAGGATGTGACCGGCGACTCTGGCCGGTTGCTTGCTGATCGGGCGTTCTTGCTGTTACTTTGCATTGCGTTCTAGCATTCGGTTACAACTCTTTTCTGTTCTGTTCTTATAAGAAAGAATAGAAAAGGTATGTCTGTGCCTGGCCTAATTGACTGTGAGCTGGTCTACCTGCCTACATCGTTCTCATGCCCGCAAGGTGTTATCTCTTCTTTCTTCGTCGCGCAGTTAATGTTGGTTGAACTTTGAGTAGTCTCCCTGGCTTTATTTTTTATAGGTTCAGTAAAAATCTTGTTTACTATCTATATTATTAATTTTTGCGTTTAGTTCTTTTATATTCTTCAAGTATAAAGTTCTTTTAATTTTCAACAGATGACTATCATTGACAATAGCAACTATAATAAATTTTCTTATCTCAGTGCCACAAATGGGCTACCCCTTAGTGAACGGAGATGCAGTTCTTGCGTTCGTTTCCTACACGATTAGCGAACTCAGTTGCGCTAGCTAGCTAGAAGACGGAAATATGCTAACCGGCAATGCACAAATATCTTGCCAAGGATAGAAAGAGAGGCCAAGAGAGCAAGAGGCTATTTCACTCGATTGGTAGTTGCAGTACCTAATAGAGTGAAATAGCCTCTTACCCTCATTACTGCAGACTACATCCAGAAGGTGGATGTCTAAGTATGAAATACGTATTCTAAGGTCCAATATTTAATGTCCATTGTATGTAATCTCCAGAAGTGTGTGCTTTAAATTCCGATATTAAGGAATTTAAATATAATGTGTTTACTCTAAACTCAAAAATTATTAAGAAATGTAAAATACTTACTTTATAATATGAACTTGATCAGCACAGTACACAAATATAATGACTGGTAACGTTGCCCCGTTTTCGTGGTGCTCTGTCTTCTGACGTATGTCAAGTCTCTAATTTAAGGTAAACAGAAATTTAGAATGTTTATTGGAACGAAAAAGCAGTTTTTGTGCTTTTTGTATACTAGTGGTCGCCCAGTGGTCGAAATTCGACCCTATTTCATGAAATTGTAAAAAGTATATTTTTATAAGAAACAGAGTTGTGAAGAAATAGGAGAAGTAGATGTAAAGACTAAAATTGTCCACTCATTATAACAAATCTATTAAAATAAAAATAAAATAAAAATATAATCAAATATCGGTATTCGAAATATTTTTGACAATGAATGACCCCCCAAATTTTTGGCTGGAACCGCTCTTGGCAAAATATTCGATATAATAATTGGAAGATTGTTCTTTGCAACCTAAAAGTTTACGTCATTTCAATCAAGTTCAGGAATATTAAAGAAAAGAGAGGACTAACAACCCTAGGAGAACTTAAATATTTAATACATTCTCTATTGTCCCCTATCTAACATTTTTTTACACAACACCTTTGGGAAGATTTTGATGATAATATATTAATCAAATAATTAAATTCACATTAAAAACAAATTATTAATATGAAAGTTACTGCAACGCGTCCGAACAATCAATACTGATCTACTACATTGACTATTTTACCACTAAACAATAACAACACTTGCATGCCACTTCCAGAAGTACATGCTCCTAGAATATAACAGCATCTAAAGATCGGCCTCCCTATATATAATTACTCAATATTTTGAGTTGTGACTGTCTGGCGGCGGCGGCACTGTCAGTTGTTTGACGTTGACAGTATGGATGTAAATAATGAATTTTTACGAATGAACCAATATTATAAATTAATATTAGCATTCTGCACTGATGATCGTCAGTAGCTACTAAACAAAACAAAAATGGAGCAAATCGGTTGAGAGACAGAGAATGAATCTTAATATATAATCTGGTCCCGATTTCTTGCAAAGAAAACTAAGTTGTATGGGTATTTCAAAGTCAAAGAAGTGTCAGAACTAACTCTCTTAACAAAGTCTAATTTTTGCATTTTACTGCCATACTGATATATTTTCTTATGTATAAATGCGGGCCCCATTAAGAAGGTTTCACTTCGATGATATTAAAAGGAAATTATTTGTTGTTTTCAAAATAGTGCATAAATTCCTTATGTTCACTTCAATCTTCCATGGCTAAATGAAAACGGATTTTGTTAAAATACCTCTCACAAATAAATCTTAATTTTTTATTGTCACTGAAACACTATATGTATTAATTCATTTCCCAATTGGAAGGAATTTATTGATCATATTACCTTCAAAAATATTATAATTTTTTTAAATACGTAAAATATATTTTTGATAAGTTTCTGAGGACCTACTTCAATTAGTTTCAAATAATGATATAAAAATTATAGAAGCCTGTCATTGATATATGGTGACCATTTATAATCACGATAACATAACAATGTATCTTATGTATGCTTGATTCATTCATCATTCTTTTTCGATTAACCTTTAACATTCATCCGGATGTACCGTGAATCGACCAATTACAAAAATCCATTCCGTCTTCTAAAATTGTCCAGACTCATAGGAGTCAGGTGTGTAGGTATCAACGATCTTGTCGTAATCACCGTGGGCGTAATGTAAATTGGAGATTCTATTTATTCAGTTGATATTTGTTTGAATAATAATCTTTTGCATTTTTTGTATATTAATCAATTATTTGATAATGTGTAATGTTTTTAGGAAAATACCGAAAACCCAATTTATTCCAGGCAGTAGCGTAGATACAGTTTTATCATGGGGGGATATGTGGTCTGGAGCCTTAGTGTAATAGTTTTGCGTTTTTAACTTTTGTTTGAAATAATTTAATAAATGACGATCGCTATGTGGTATATGGCCCGTTAAATAAGGGCTCGTTCATAAAATAAGTTCGCACCCAGGTGGGGAGGGGCGTCACAATCGGTTCGTCTGTACATCCAATATCATAAAAAAAGCCCTTCCACGGATTTTGGCCTCTCTATTCAATAGCAAATATATATACAATAAAACCTGGTTAAGTCGAATTTCAATGGAAATGCTAAAAATTTGGAATAACTGAGTTGGCGCAGCGCGTTTTTGTAGATATACAAAGATTTGTACTAATACAATTTTATGTTACAAAAGCACATATTAAAGTTTCTTCTAAAGGGTGTTCCAATTTGAGGTTAATTTTTAAAATTGCCGCCATTTATATTTTTTGTACTAGAATATCATATGTTATTTGACAGATGACAAGGAGGGATATTCCGATTATTAAAAATGGCGAGATATACGATTGAGCAACGCGTGTTTATTATTAAAAATTATTTTAAATTTGGTGAAAGTTGTGCAGAATTTGGAAAAAAGTTTCGTACAAAATTTGGAAGAGAAAATTGTCCGTCAAATGTTACCATTGGATAAATTGTTTAAAAATGTGTGGAAACTGGTTCAGTAAAAGATGAAAAAAACAAAACATATCAACGTAGTGGACGTTCAGAAGAAAATATTGCAGCTGTTAATGGTAGTGTTGTTGAACAACCAAAAACATCAATTCGTCATCGTGCACAGCAATTGAACATTCCAAAAACCACTTTATTCAGAATTTTGCATAAAGATCTTCATTTAAAGGCTTACAAGATTCAGATAACGCAAGAAATAAAGCCAACAAACTTTGGTTTACGTCGTCAATTCGTTAATTGGGCCATACAAAAGAAACTTGAAAATGTGAATTTTTTTCAACAAAATCATCTTCAGCGATGAAGCACATTTTGAATTGGGTGGATTTGTTAACAAGCAAAATTGTCGAACCTGGGGTGAAGCAAATCCACGAGAAATAATGGCAAGACCGATGCATCCACAAAAAGTAACTGTTTGGTGTGGTTTTTGGGCTGGTGGAGTGATTGGTCCATACTTTTTTGAAGACGACAATGGCTGTTACTGTGAATGGTGATCGATGTCGAACGATGATTACTAACTTTTTGTGGGATGAATTGGAGCATATTGATGTGTGATATTGATATGTGGTTCCAACAGGACGGTGCAACATGTCATTCACCAGCAGAAACAATCAATCTTTTCAAACCGAAATTTGGTAATCGAATAATTGCTCCAAGAAGAAACATTAATTGACCCCTGTTTAATATATTATTATTTGTATAATATTAGTATTAGTTGGCAATGTACCATATACGGGGGGGGCGTCCTAGCTTGTGTGGCGTAATATTTATAGGAGGTAGCAGAAAGTTTGACGCAGCTTGATGAAGGGTAAGAGAGGGATCCGAAACAGCAACATTTAGAGTGACGTATTTTATGAATGGCTCCTAACGAGACTGCTCAAAAAAAGAGTTTTATTATAAAAACTGTTTTGTACGTTTTAATTGGAAAGCGGTGCAATTTAGAATGTATTTACACTGGAATTTTTTGTTCTCAACATGGAAGTAGATGCTTTTATTGATATTTTTTTATAAAAAACTCAACCACGGTTAAAATATTGTGTTTTTGTTTTAAATTTTATTGTATAAATTTTTATAAACACTAAAAAGCTGCAAGAGTTATAAAGTTATAGTTGTTACAAAAAAAGATGTAGCTTACCATTCGGTCTGTTGGTTTTGCAAAATTACATTTAACGTTAACCTTGGACATATAGACAAAACTAAAGAGCCCCCACTGTCCGTAAAAATATTACCATTCGGTTTATGAAGCGCAAGCTTCTTAACGGAGGTCCACACTTACACATTCATTATAAGTATGGTAGTGGTCTGACGTAACTAAGTCAGAAATTAAATACTACACATTGTCAAATATTTTAATTTACATCTTAGAATTGTGCCTTTTTTATCCATAGTTTCTTAACCATTGACAACGGGGTATGACCTAGACCCCCGAAACGTTTGGAATATACAGCAAGAAGTACTTAGACATTGAAAATAATACCACAAATATCCTCTCTTCGAGGTGTCATTCCTCTGTGTACTGATTCTCTTGAAAATCCTAGATGTCGGACTTACATCTCGCGTCTTCAAATTTAACGAAATCCATCAAATGCATAAAGAAGTGTTCGAGAGAAACAACATATATTATATTTATATATAATATATATTGTCTTGCGTACAAAGGAATGACACCTCGAAGAGAGTATTCAATATCTCTGACAGGTGAAGTAACCTGAAAAATTTTATCGTGACATTCCGTCCTAGGAGTTAAGGGAGAACAGAAATTACACGGAACGGCTCCAGATTCGGAACCTCTGTGTACTGATTCTCTTGAAAATCCTAGATGTCGGTCTTACATCTCGCGTCTTCAAATTTACCACAAATATCGTTCAGAAAACAAATGGAGTTACTGTGTTTAGATCGGATCAGAGAGAGTTAGTATTTCTTCGGCTCGGGATATTGATTTTCACAACAAATGAACCTGACAATGTACTTTCTAAAATTACACTAATTTCTGGAGAACGAACAAGTACAATATGGGTGACTGTAACAAAAAAGTTTCTTTCTGACCTTAGAGCTTCAACCAAGTATACGCTCCAAGTTTATAACGAACACCTTATAACAGTTTGTATGCCCTATGCCTTGAACGACCTAAACATAACCTATAACAACCGTAAATTACAAAACACCAAAGATGACATTTACAGTAAAATTGATGTTCTGCTAAAATTGAAGTGAATTAATAAGAACTATGTTAAATTAATCCAGTAATGTCAATAGAACTGTAACTAAAATCGGTAGAAAAATTAGTGAAATCTTTAATTGAAAATGAGAAACTTATGAAGTGAAAAATAATTTCAAATGTGATTTTGCGTCAGTGATAAAAATGGACTCTGAAGTAATTCCTTCTGAACCATATCTGGCTAATAAGGTTGAAAATATCAAAGGCATTTTGTCTCGCAAGAGACAACCTTGCTGAAAAAGAAAAGATTTAGTAATCATCGTTTTATTCTTTGTCCAAAAATATTGTGTTCACCGGGACTAATTATTTAGATTTTTTTTTATAAAAAGGTAGTAGTGAGTTATATACAACTTTTGATTTATTGATATTAGAATCTCCCATAAATATATTCACAATTATATGGAAATTTACTAAATCATACCCAGCAAAAAAATATGAGTCCTCGATTATAGCATAGAGAAAGTTTGTTAAACACTACGCATTAATGTTTGGATATATACGTAATATGTTGACATCGAGAAATATCACGTAGCAGAACTCATACACAAGCCCATGAGGTTCATCAATATTTCCAATGTAATTTCACTGCACAAAAAGTGAAATTATGTGAACAATTAAGAAACGATGTACAAAGCCGGCGTAAAATGTCCATGCACTGAGTGATCATTTCAAACAGATCTCCGAGATAATACGAAAAAAGGGAATTTTCAATATATTGTTATGAAACTATTTCAATAACAGATAAATTAATACTGTCTTCGAGGTGTCATTCTTTTATACGCAAGACAAAATATATATATATATATATATATATATATATATATATATATATATATATATATATATGTTTTTAAGTTTTCGCGGGCACTAAATGTATTAGATGGTTTCCGGGAATTCATCCGCGTAGTTGCAAACTGATCCCTGCCGGGATCGATGGTAAAATGACGACGTTTCGGTAGAGTCACATCTGCCCTCTTCAGGTCGGTTCGCATAATTCTCGTTTCTAGTTACTCGAATACTTCGAGTAACTAAAAGCGAAAGCAGAAGGCTACGAGAATTATGCGAACCGACCTGAAGAGGGCAGATGTGACTCTGCCAAAACGTCGTCATTTTACCATCGATCTCGGCAGGGATCAGTTATCAACTACGGGGATAAATTCCCGGAAACCATCTAATATATTTATATATATATATATATATATATATATATATATATATATATATGTTTCTGGTTAGGGAACCTTCATTAGTCCCACAATGGAATGTCCTCTCTCATGAACATATTTATTTTCTTATGATCTACATTTTAGAATTACATACATATTTCAAAAATATTAAAATTCACAATCTTTACTTCCTTTGTAAGTATGTTTTATTTTATTATTCAATGGCCTTGTATGCTTGAAGTGTGGGAGCTGTTCCCTGGCTACTCTTCCTCTAGCAGAATTGTCCTTGGCCTTTTGAATTTAAAATCAACTGGATTATAGTCCTCTAGCATTGCTTGTTGGGGGTTGACTTGACTGGTAGGTGTTTTTAGTTGTGGGGTTGTGTCGTTGGTGATTGTTATTGCTTGTGCGAATGCCCTTGTTGAAACGATCAACCTGGTTTCTTTTTTGGATAACCTATGCACCTTTTATAATTAGCGGGATGGTCCAATCCGCAGTTAGCGTGTGTGTCTGGCGTGTCCGTTTACTCTTTTGTGAAATGATATTGGGCACATTTAACGCACCTGGGTAACAAATTGCAATTTTTCTGGGTGTGTCCAAAGCCTTGACATCTGTGGCACTGCGCTTGTCCTATGGAGACCCTTTGGCTTTCTACTCTCACTCGCATAAAGTTGAGGTGAGTTATTTTGTAAATGTCACGACTTTTTTCTTCCCTTTTTAGTTGAATCAGTGCCATGTTCTATTCTGTAGACATTGACTGTGGTGTAACCAAGAAATGTGAGTTCCATCTTTATTTCTTCCTCAGTTGTTGTTGTAGGCACTCCTCTTATGACGACTCTTAAAGTCTTCTCAGTAGGCAAGTCAAACTTGTAATACTCTTGACCATTGGAATGTAGCAGAGCTGTCACATTTCGGGGAGCATTTAGTGTTATCGGAAAAATCTGAATTCCATTGTTCTTAACTACTGCTTTCCTGAATTTTATTCCTTCCTTATTGAATCTCTCTCTATATTCATTCCATAGTACCTTATTCGTACCTGTCACTGGCGGAACCTTTTGTGAAATGGTGTACGGTTTTGATTGTTCTTGTTGGCGGTCATCTTGAGAGGATTGCTGTAAATCTTTATCCTTGCCTTTAGATGTTGATGCTTTATCTGATAAAAACTTTCGCGGTTGTCTTTTACTTTGTAACGAAATTTCAGCGGCGAAAAATCGCTGTTTAGACTATTATAGTCTTCCATATCATCATCCACGTCAAGATGTCAAATCTATTATCGGTTTCAATGTTTTGCTGTACATTTTCTGGTCTTAGTTTTACTCTCCGTTTTTTTGCCGGCTGACTGATCTGTTCTTCATCACTAGCGGCTGGCAGTACTGTGATTTGGTTGAGTTTTTCACTTAACGCATACAAGAGCTTTTCTAGGAAACTCCTATCTTGTGTGAGGATATGTTGTATGAAATCCTCTTAGCTGCAGGGTGCTGCCATGTTCTCCGTTGTTTGTCACAGGTTTAATCCACACGGGGCGGATCTTACGTTAAAAGACACTATACAGTTGTAACACCACTGTGTTTTACGCTTTGCTGCACAACTTTATTATCTTAGGTTAGAATATCACGACGGAATTTTCACGTTAACTTCACCTGTCAGAGATATTGAATACTCTCTTCGAGGTCTCATTCTGAAACAATATATATTGTATATATTGTCTTGCGTACAAAAGAATGACACCTCGAAGAATGTATTCAATATCTCTGACTGGTGAAGTTAACCTGAAAATTCCATCGTGAGAATCTAACCTAGGAATTACGGGTAACAGCAATTACATGGAACGGCTCCAGATTCGGAATCTCTATGTGCTAGTTTCTCAGAAAATCCTAGATGTCGGTCTTTGCATCTTGCGTCTTCAAAGATAAATTAATTTTCTAAGTGATTATGAATGTAAATGAAAAATCCTCAAACAGGTCAATTTGTCAACATAAAACTACCCTTTTTGAAAATAATTACTTTAACTAAAACTGGCGAAAAGAAATTAGGTAGAAATATTGTTGAATGTTGAAGAAAATCCACAGAAACTTGCAAGACAAGTAGCTGATAATAATACTATAAGTAAAACATTTGTATTGAGATTGTTGAAAAAAGAAAAATATCATCCATATCAAATAACTGGTTCAGGAACTATATGACATGGCATCCTGGTCGTAAATTAGAATTTTGTTAATGGTTATGAATATATGCCAAGGTAATTGTCGGTTTCGGAGTATGTAGAATTCTCACTGCATGAGGAAATGTCCCATACAGTACCCAGTACCCTGTTTGAGTTCAAAGATAATTTACAAAGGATTGCTCGATAGATGGAAATTTTTCCGAAAGTATAAGTCAGAAAGTGGCTGCTAATATTTGCACTGTCACCTTTTCTAATTAAGTTGTTAAAAACCAGAAAAACTCTTTAACTGTCAACAGGTAAAGCGCCACAACAACTCGAGAGCGGGTCCAACACACTGTAATACGTCACAAGGTGGCTGGTTTTTTTTTCGAAAATTTTGATCAAGCAATCCTTTGTAAAATATTATTGGTTTGAGTTAAAGTTAGAGCTCATGCATGGCGTAATAAATAACAGAATAATGGGACCATAATTTCTTGAGGAGGCATATAGACAACTTTTTTCTGATATTTATTTATTTATTTACTGTTCAAACAGGTTTACACCCAACTACAGAACAAGAAAAAAAAACAAAATTAAGAGTAACAATAAGTAAATTAACAATAACGGTTTTAACCTAAGTTTACAACAAATATTAACGATATTGAATAATTGCAGAACATGTACACAAGCTGAGATTAAAGATTGTATCTTAGAACTGAGAAAACACACAGTTCAAACATTTATATAACAAGATGAATAGACTATTTCAGTTATCTAAAAAGCAGGACTTTATGGCTGAAACAGTGCAATTAAAGATGTCAAGCTGGTAATTCACCTCATTACACTTCGAACACATTTTATAAAGTGGGGAACGTTTTAGAGTATCAGTACGGGAAGTGGGAAGGTAAAAGGTGTGATTTGTTCTAGATGTGATTCTAGGCACAAAAAAAATCTGTTTTTGCAGAAAAATTGAGTCGTTAAGATTATTGTTGATGAGTTTAAACAGAAAAATTACTGAATGACTGTCTCTCCGGTGGCTCAGTATATCTACTTTATGTCGGGAAAGAAGTTCAGTATTTCTAATATCAATTGGCGGATAAACATGATCTATTCTGTATGACAGGAGTTTTAAAATCCGTATCTGAATTAATTCTAAGTTTTGTATGTGAATTAAATAACATGGACTTCAAATTATATTAGCATACTCAATTTTAGACCTGACCAAAGCAAAATATAACATTTTTAATGTCTCTGGTTGCAGTAAATCTTGGGAGTTACTGGCAACAAAACCGTACATCTTGTTGGCATATTGTTTAATTCCGGAGACATTAATAGGAACAAAGGCCGTAGCTAGTGGGGAACTGGTTGTATCTATGATTGTTTACAGGCCAATGCAGAGCAATAAGTCAAATTTACACTAAATTTAACAAAGAATTAATCCACTTTTTTGTCTGTTGGGTTATTTGCGGTAATGTCTAAAAGTGGCAGTGGGTTGGCCGATTAATGACAATGACTGGCGCCTTTTGGATGTTGCACCGTGTCAACCTATCGTTCGTCCTCAAATTCCCAAAGCGAAACCGCTAAGTGAGAAAATCAACTTAAAAAAAATAATGCTTGCTTTGAATTGGGTAATAACTATCCGGATGCGCTTCTGATTTACGTGTACTCGTTTAATAAGTCTAATAGCATTACTTACAGATCAAAAGATGACATGATTTATTGAAATTTGATAATGAATGTTAAGGAGCTCTCGAGAAAGTTTGTTATTGTTTATTATTTGAAGATTCGTTAATCATAATTACATAATAACACACTCAATATATTTGCCATAAAAGTCCTGAAAACGCCGATAGCGTTAATTAAATCTTTTCTATCTTATTTTTAAGCATGCCTTCTTAGACATAATTTTAAATTAATAAATTTAATGATGGAGTAATTTTCACATGTATGTACATTTGCATAGGTATACTTACAAATATCTTTGTTACAACGTGAATAATTTACTATCAGAACAAAAAGGGGGACGTTCATTCACACTGAACAATTGAAGCGAAAGCTTCTTACGAAATATACTTCCCGTCTTCTTCTTCTTTAAGGGTTTCTCTGTGAAGAGTGGCTATGGGTAAAGACCCTGGATACCATATACAAGCAATGAAATGTAATGTTTATATATTTCCCATTGCCCAATGACTTTTAAAGTTCGAGTAAAAATATTAACCAACAAACTGTCTCTTGAATTGAAATAAACCAATGTTTAGCGTACCACGAAATAATTGGTGATTAATTCGATTAAAAACATTTAAACCATCACTTAAAATAAACCAAAACGTAGTTCTATAACTCTCCATGAAATTAATGATGGATTGTTAGGTTATCTGCAAACTATATATACAAGGCAAGGCAGCCTTGGACCTTCGGCTTTTTCACTAAGACTAACACAAATCAATCTCTTCCTGAGCTTCTTTATCACTTTATCAGTGTTTTTAGTGAATATAGATAGGAAAAACCTTCTAGCATATATTAATATTCTAAATTTCCTAACACTAACAGACTCACACATGCGACTGCCTCGCCATCTTACCCGGAAGTCCATACACTTCGCGTCACAGGTCATCTCCCTTTATGTAGTTTGGTTAGGTTAGGTAAAAAAAAATTGTCATGCATACAATTCAAGTACTACTTCTAAGGTGTAATTGAATTTTTAATTTAGATATAACCGAAAAGGAACACACTATGACATGTAAGTTAATTTTCAAATTTGTTTCGCATTATAATTCAAACCTACTTCACCTGTTTAATATTCTGGCTCACGTTCTCAGCTTTTGGCTTAGGGAGAGGCAGCTCGGCAGGTTTATGGACCAGAAGGGGAGGGATCAGAAATAGGTGTTATTTAACATGTAATGAATGTAATGTAATGAAGCGCCAATGATCGGCAGGAGGTCCAGGAGAGAGCAGCTGTGAATCTTTGGTGAGCGAGACTTAAAAGCCTGAGTGCAAAATTAAAGAAATAATTATAATTAATAAGACATAACTTACACAATAAGTAGTTAAGTAAGTAGGTACCTACTGCACAAAATACGATCATACAATAATTACACGTTTACCGTTGATACACAAAGGAATAAATATGAACAATATCTCATCTTGGAAGCTGGGGTCAAGCCAACTTAATTTAGCTTTGCGATCATATCTACTATTTCATCAACCCTAATTGTTGCTTGGCAATGACTTTACAAATGTATATATTTGATAGCAGTACCTGAGATCTATTTGTTTATTCATCAGTAGAAATTTATTAAATAAATTATTTAAAAGAGTGAAAACTTGTAATTTAGAAAATATATACCTCATTATGTGCTAACCACTCAAAGATACTACACAAAAAAGAGTTTTTATTAATATTAGTAACAAAATATAATAAATTTTATTACATTGTTTAATAATGCAACAGGATTGAGTGAAACATATATTACATTACGATAAGCTAAAATGGGTTAGTGAGTGAAATAATTATTAAATTATGTGTTCAATTGGTCTATTAATATCATTAATTGCATAGGTTGCTGCTGATGATTGGTTAATAGACATGTTATATGTACTTCACTTAAAGAAAATTTAGAGCCACCCTCTAAGGAAGGAGGCATAATCACCATACTTTTAAGTACCTCTTTCACTCAGCACTATGCGAAAGTCTGGCAAACCTTTATCAGCCAGAACCATATCACCATCTTTAAGTACGTGTCTGTTTATGGTATCATTTATTTCTCCAACTTCCTTCGGAAATGACTCCTACTAATTTCTTCTAAAATTCTCACTGTCGAACATCTCGCGTAAACATATTCATCGATATGTGTCAAATACATAAATAAATGTTCGAAAGTATATAAATAGGATCAGCATCGTGCGTCAGATGACAGAATGTGAGCAGGCAGTGTTCCATTCGCAATTAGATTATGTGTACCTGTTTGCTAGCGACGGTGGTGTGACATACCTTTTTTCGTACGTGAGGATAGCTCTAAAACTAGATTTATCCTTTCTTCAATTATTATTTCAAGTTTGTCACATGATAGAACAATTTTCATGTTATCTTTAAGACGATTCTTGAACAAAGAGGTTAATACTGTAGAGCACGTGAAGTAGCGGAATTCATGTAATATCAATAGAAAGAGAGAGAGAGATATTACACGTGTCGTTCCTGATTGGTCAGTGTCAGTGGTGACGCCTACTATTGGTAGGGTAGAGACCAGGGGGTGGTAACTCAGATAGGCAATGTTGGTCCAGCTGTCGGTGAACTGTAAACGTAGCCCCCTTCAGAACTCCTTCAAGTACTATTTCTTGACAGCTAATCGAATATATCCAGGTGACACAATGTGATCTTCTTTATCGACCGAGCTGCAAGGCAAGGAATCAAGCATCAAGCTTGATTAATTGTTTTTGTCGGCCATTACTAATAATACTAATGTGATTTTTGTCTGTGAAAGGTGAAGCCATTAATCGTTCTGTAATTTTTCTTATTTCGAGTGGAATTTTGTATTAAATTCCATTCTTGGAGTATTTATACATTGTTTTAAGGTATTGAATAATTTGCAGCAGTAATAGAATATTATAAGAAACAAGTACACAAGGGTAAGCATTTTTTAGTGATTGTTTAATAATTTATAACTTGATGTATTTGACAGGACGCCAACAAAGTGGATGATAAGAAAGAAGTCTTCAACTGCAAATAGCCACAATGCCCAGAACCTTTGAAAACAACTATTGAAGTGGAAGAGAATAGCAAGAAGGGCTACTAAAATGAACACAAAAAATCGTTTACCTCTATTACATCAGAAGAAATGTGAAATAAGGTATTTGAATAATAGCACAACTACAAATTTCTTTTTGAGTAAAATGAATCAAAAATTAAAACCAAAAGGGAGACGTTTTTCATTAGATGATAAAATATTTGCATTATCTCTGTATAAACAAAGTGCCAAATGTATAGATTTCTATCAAAAGTTTTAGTTTGCCATCTCCTAAATAGAATTGTTGATAAACTATCAGAAAAAGAGAAATAGTGTATTCTAATGTTTGATGAAGTGTCTTAAAGTTGTGGCCTTACTTATAGTTTTTCAAAAGATCATATGATTGGAATTGTAGATTTTGGTAATGGTGATCGGCACATGCACTTTGCAGTCCATGCATTAGTTTTTATGTTGAAAGAATATTTATGGAAGTATATATGAAAATTTGAAATTGTGTTAAGTAATAATGGTATGATTAGTTTTTCTGTAACAGTCACAACAGAAGCAAAATTAAAAATTCCAACCATTTGTGCATTTTTTATAAAATGATGTAATTGTTTCTACCAACACATCCCTCACTGTACATATAATATTGATATTTATACTGTTTTCGTTAGTTTTAACTATGAATCATTTTAATACATAAATAAGTAGTGCCATTTTCAACTGTATTTGTTAATTTATGTTTTGTAAATAAATAAATTTAATTTTAATATTAGTTTAATTTATTTTGATGGTAAGTTGTCTTCTAAATGTTATTTGTGGCATATTCTTGATTATTTTTATGTGTTCTTAGGAAATAACATCACAATTGAAACAGACATCTGTATTCAAGGAAAAATCAAACGTTTCCAGGTCTATTTTTGACCTCGTTTTCAATGACTTTAAAATTTATTGAAAATATAACATGCTGTAAAGCCATTAAAAACGAAGTCAGAATAGACCTGGAAACGTTTGGTTTTTCCTTGAATATACAGATTTTTGTTTCGATTGTGGTGTTATTTCCGAAGAACGCATAACAATAATTCGATGGTACAGCCCTCTATGGGTGACATTTGGGACCAGAAACTGCAGATTCCTTCTTTTTAGTTGGTGATGATCTGTCAAATTCAACAAACGTCAAATTTAGTACTTGAAGGAGTTCTGAAGATGCTTTTTATGCATATTCTAACCTAGCATGGGACGAAATGTGAACACATTTTATAACATTGAGTTGCCCATCTATCTTTATTGTATGATCTGTGGTAGAGACATAGCAAGCGCTCCCTAATATTTTCTTTCTCTTTCTATTGTTATTACACTGCCACTTACAGTAACGCCCATACCTAATTCACTCTACGTATTAAGCTCTTTGGTTATTACACTGCCACTTACAATAACGCCCTTATCTCATTCACTCTACGATTATAATAGCTCTATGCTCTTGAACAAGCTATAAATCACACTATAAATTTCAAACCATGCGACAGTAATTTATTATTTGACTTCGGAGAAGTTTATTAGGTTGGTTACACAAGGCTTGTCAAGCCACCCACGGTTATTTTGCTTAGAGCATTTACTTTATTTTTTTATGGTAAATGATCTAAGTTATTTTGTACCCTTTTTCGACTTAGATCATGTACCTCCTAGATATAGACGGTCATGCACAAAATCGTGGCAACACTAGAAAGAGAGGGCAATAGAGACATTGCAGAAGCCAATGAACAACATGCTGATCGTATTTCATAGATCTTTTCACCCTTTGTAATGCGCAGGCGCGCTTGGCATATTAAAAAGGCGGGAATATGAAAGTTTCGTGCACTTTTCACTAATATGCATGGGGGACTAATATTAATACCCTTATTATCAATGAAGTTAACTGAAATATTAATTAGTGGAGGTTTATTTGTACAGCTTTCATTTAAAGCAAATAACTGCATTAAAATATAATGGTGGTTAAAGTGATATTTTCGTCCACAAGGCGAAAATAAGGCTGATCTATTTGACAGGTTAGGACAAAAATGATACTCATATTAGATTTAAAGTAATTATTATACTGATAATTAATTAAATAAATAATAGTAATACAAAATACAAATTTAATTAATTTATTATTACTATGGTTTTATCAGTCATTGTATTTTTTACTACAATTTGTGATCTAAATTATGTTGGCTACTCATCTTTAGACTGACAGATATATAAAAGTTAATTTATAAGATTTTTCACGAAATCTATACAAAAATGGCATGTAATATTACTGAAGGCTGTACAGTTGGTACAAATAAAATATAAAATTCAGTATACAATGATTTATTTAAACTCAATTTGCAGCCTTATGTCTGGTTACGGTACATTATGTACAACTGAATTTGAAAAAGTTTACACTCGTTTTATTTAATGTTATATCTTTTAGCAAGTTATTGTCTTAAAAACACATACACATAAACACATATATGTATCTTTTTTTACATAATCAATTACTTGTAATCGACCATCACTTAGTTCACATCTCTAACTCATAAATCACATTTAGCACATTTTAGATAAACTTTGAACACATTTACTGTTAAACTGTTTATTCTTTTCGTGATCGAATAAGCTCTCGACGAGATTTGATACAAGGCTTTGGAAACTTAATAAAGTCCAATAAATTCTCCAAAAATGATTTATTTACATAGGGCTCCCACATATTCTATGACATTAATGCTTTTTGCTCCATTCTTTATTGATAAAATGTTATACATGTTAATTAAAATCGTTATACTGTGATAGTTCACTTTGTTTATAACTATTAAAACTTTAGTACTAATACTAAATTAGTAAATTACATTGAAAATATTATATTCACGTTATAAACAAACATAAAGTGCACGAAAAAATTGGCAGGCGCATAATTTTTTTTCAATTATGTAAAGGTCTATTGGAAGCAGCTCCCAACTGAGTGAAATAGCCCTTGACCCTCTCTATTGCCCTCTCTCTTAAATCTTACCTCGACATTTTTGCATTGCAGGCTATCTCCAGAAGGTACTCTTAAGTTTTTCGAGATAACTAGAAATGTATATTTTTTATAAGTCACCTTAGTGGTTAGGAACCAAGTAATTACGTTTGAAATTACCGTCATGATTTTGTTTTAACAGGTATCGAACATCTACTTTGCTGTAAACTTTCGTTTTTTATTGATATAATGACGACACTCTTGGTTTCGAGGCGCCGAAAATAAATTTTACGAGCCGGCCTGCGCACCATGAGAACCCACCTTTAGTAACACAACACAGCATGCGTTATTGAATTGAATATTCGTGCCAAAACTACAACCAGTTAATTATGCGACAATAAACACACTTCTCAGCTATACTGCCTTTGTTGTTTTCTATTAATAATCTCTTCTTTTATCTTTGTTTAATTCTACTCAACTTACAATACAACTACAAAAGTACAAATAAACTGGTTTAGTGTGTACACATTTCATCTCTTATTTCAACTACCTTTAATTGACATTATAGGAACAAAAGCGTTCCTAGAACTTATCACACCAACATAAAATAAGAAATATTGCAATATATTATAGTCTCCATGTACTGTATGTAGTGAATTATTTTTTTATTTATTATTTAATATTTACGGGTGTCACATTTTTCACGAATCGGTCACCCTGCAGTTTCAACCCCTAGACGGGGGTGAATATTCCTTCTACAATTTAAAATACCAAGGGGTATGATGTGATACCTCTTTCTAAACGTCTCTTTTTGCAAATCTTTGGACAAAACATTTTTTTAAATTAGATTATTTTTTACAGAGTAATGAAATTTAATTTTTTACAGTTTTGAAAATAATGGCCAATTAGACCAATATTGATTTAGGGTGGTATTTGAAGTCTCTGATTACAAATCCGAGATCAGATTTACAAAATTTAAAATGGCGGATCCAAGATTGCAAATGAAAATTTAAAATATCTGCCGTTTTGCACCAAACTTCCTGGTTTTTGGGTTCGCTGATCACGAATCTGATAGACAAAATTCAAGATGGGGTATCCAATGTGGACGATGAAAATAACCCACGAGACGAAAATTTCGTCCGCCGTCTTGAATTTTGAAATTCCGGACTCATGATCAGAGACCCCAAAAACGCATATATACCAATTTGGCGTATATCGGTTGATTTTAAAAAATGCATCCGCCATCTTGGATCCGCCCTTTTAAATTTTGCAAATCTGACCCCGGATTTGTGAACAGACCACCCTAAACCAATTTTGTTGTAATTGGCAATTATTTTCAAAAATGAATTATTTTTACGGTTTCTAGATCATTAGTCTGTAAAAAATAAACTGATTAAAAAAATAATGGGTCAAAAGATTGGTAAAAAAGAGACCTTTAAAAAGAGGTATATCATATGATACCCTTTTGTATTTAAACTTTTAGAAGTGATATTCACTCCCGCTGAGGGGTTGAAACTACAGGCTGACATATACGTGTAAAATGTGTCCCCCCGTAATAATAAATTAAGGTGTTGTTTCTCTTTTTCTTTTAAAGATATTTTAAAGTTATTTTGGGTGGCTAGTTTTGAAATGAAAGCCCTGTATATCATATTGAATTGCATTCAGATTGAAAAAGTCTTAGAATGAGTGCGATCCTATACATAAATAAATTTTAGCTATATTAAAATAAGGTCTGGGAACCGCCATTGCTGGCTGCTCTTTTTGTTAAAGAACACTCACATAAAATTTGAAAGTATGCAAGTGGCAATCTTACTGAACCTGGTGTGCCCTCATCTCACGAACGGCAGATATGAGAGAATAAATGCTGACATATTGAATTTGTTAAATTATTGTGTCAAACAAAACCAAAATGTATATCATCAAATCTTTACTCCTGCATTTCTCTTCTTCAGATCCATTATCAATTTATTTTATGCCATACGTTATTTTATACGACGTTGGGTGACAGGAACAATTTTCCGTGCAAAAAATATTTATAAAAAACTAATATTCAAATAAATATTTGTTTATTCATAACAACTGCCAGTATTTATTTGCCAACAAATGACCATTCAAAATATACTGTTTAAAAATCAAGTCTTCCTAGACATACAGCTGTTAACTTTTGTTTGTTAGAACCATTAAAATGAGAATATTTTTATCTCAATATTAATAAACTCAATGATATCTGGATACATTTGTAAATATTATAGGTTCTAATTTCTGCGTAGAAAATACTTTATTAACCTTAAAGGTAATCCCAAAACTTAGAAACATTATATAAGTGTACAATATTTTGAAATTGCAGAAATGATAACAGCGTAACAGAGTGTTTGTGAGTAAGGAATGTAACTTTGCTCAGACGTTTCTTATTTTCTATCGTCTCAATTTCACCAAAATATTCTCTAAACATGTACTTTTTCAAATCTCTGGGAGTGAAAGCAGATGTAATAATAACTAATTGCGTTTTTAGTACTGAAATAAATAACAGTTAAGTCACTTTTGTACTTTAACAAAACGTTCTGTAGAATTAATCGTTGTAATTTGTCGTGACAAAGCTGTCGCCTAAATGTCTGCGAGTCTGATGCTTGAGAGAGTTTAAGAAAATCTTCACTCAGATGCACTCTCACGACTTGAGATTTATGTCATGAACCGACAGATCTGTCACACAAAAATAAAACGAGACTAATGAAGTGATTTGCGATAAAAAAAATAGAAAGTAATTTTATTTACAGGACCAAGCCCTTAATTTCAATGGATTGGAAATTACTTATTAAGACCTTTTTCCATTTTGACCATTTTTATGGATTCCAGCTCACTGTATTTAAAGAACACTACTAAAAATTCTCGAACGTACTATTTTAATAGTGTCAATATACAAGGTAAAGGCGACTTTCGGGTAAGTTAATGTTTTTAAAGTGAGATCTCGTTATATTTTCAAAGCCGCACATAAACAAATGCAAAATCTCGTGATTAATTAAAATAAAATAGCATAATTTACTTGTTTTCCAATTAATTCTTCTTTGAATATTTTTGAATTTTTAAAAAATATTTTTAAACTGGAAACCAAACTGTTTGGTTTACAACTTGATGATGACAACTTAGACTTGAGTGTTTAAAATTAAGATTTGGTGTTAGGGGTTCAAAACTGTGTTTTTTTCCAGAAAATTTGTGTTTGTTCTAATTGTGTGAAAATATTTCTGAACGACAAGTGTTTATCTAAATCACTAACAATTTCATTACATTGCATTTATTTATTTCAAATTTTTCGATAGTTATTAAACAATTCACAAGAATTTAAACGTCGGTCTTCTTCTTTAGGCGTCATTTATTAAGTGACTGTCATGATGAATTAAGTAGTAATAAAATGAATTAGCTAATAATATTATTACTTAATTCATCATTACTTCCACCAAGTAACGGCTAACTCAAAGTGGCTGTCATCCTGGCAATTGTCACTAATGCATAATTCACTATTTACTATTGTTGTTATTAAATTAACTATTTTTGATTGTTGCTTCTCTCTTCCTTCTTCTTCTTTGTTGACATTACATTTGCGATTTTTAGTCTGGGTGATGTTTCCATTTATAATTTATTTCTTAATTTTATTACATTTTTTGTTAGAAAAAATAAACAAAGCAGTTGCATATGTATAAATATGTTTCTTAGTATTTGTCAGTTTGCTACTTTACATAAGTAAGAAGTATCATATAAGTATTAATTTATTCACCATTTTACCTTTAGATTATTAAATGGCTCATTATTTCAAACCGGGACCCAAAATGCCCTATATATAATACTGCAAAAATTGACCGTGTGTATACCCTCTCACGAAAAAAAACTACGATCAAATCAGATTCGATTATAAAATCATAACGTTGAAATACACTGTACACTGTATAATCTAAGAAAATTATAATAATCTAAAGGATAAATTTAAAAAATCGACAAGTTTAACCAGAAATAAAAACTTACAAATGCCTATTATCAAGAAAACAATAAGTAATAAAAGTAGCTTCATTGTAGCTATTAGACTTTTGAATAGCATGTCAAATGAGTTAAAATCTTAAATAGCAATCACAAAAAAGAAAAATAAAAGAATGGATGTATAATAACAAGTACGGATACATTTGTGAAAGAAATTGTGTGAGTACACTAAATTTGACTTTTTGAATTTTGTTATTATTGTATTCTTGTATGTTTCTTAAATATTAGTTATTATGTTTTATGTTTCTTAAATATTTTTACAATGCATGATTGTTGTCCTGAATATACTATTAAGTTTTGCAGTAATTAGTATTGTATAAAAATATAAAAAATAGCAATACTTGAATATAATTAGGCTATAGTGTGTTAGTATAGTAGTTTATATGTCTATATTTTTATGTTAGTATGTATGTTTAGTTTTAGGTAATTCTGTCCAGGTCCTGCGCACAGGTTTCATTACCTTTGTAGGATTTGCAATGAATATTGTGTTTGTTGGAAATTTTTCACTAGAGTAAAGAAGAAGAAGAAACAGAAAAAAAAAACTCCTTAACGTGTATTGCAGAGTATCTTAAAACTTTATCCTAAGAATTTTGTTTATAATGAGAACTTAAGACTTAAGTTTTCTACAGTGTATCTCTATGAAATAATCCTATTGGAGCAACGATAATAGATTAAAGATTTTTACAAAAAGCTAGAAATAGAAATTATTTGCAAATGCAAGTAATTGCTGTACATTATATCAAAATATCTATTACCCCGTCTTTGTTGAATAAATGCAAGCCAACACCTTAAAATTTTAATGCTGAATTTTATTAGAGAATTCATTGTTTTTACAGGCCCAATCTATCAATAAACTCTACCTACATTCACTCAATCAGTTTCTTACTCCTACTTACACTTTTTAGTTAAGATATTCATCGAAAACAAATTTGAACTACCAAATTGAATCGATGCCTTGTGAACATTTGCTAGACGGCATACAATTTTTTTTATTTATAGGTGTCCACTGTTGGGGTGCCCAACAGGAGACACTTTTAATTTTGTTTTTGCAAAAAGTGTCATTTCTGATAAAAAATTTGCTTGTTGTAAAACCTCATCAAATTAAATAAGATTCAAGTTTTCAAAATCTTCTTTATTTTATAAACAATTGTATGTAAATCCTTATGAATTTTTGAAGTTCGGAAAAAGTAATAATAATCTAGTGACTGCCGTTTTTTTCAAATTGTCATTTTTTTGCAACATTGTTAACTCTTCATCAAACAATATATCCTATGAAATGCTATGGTATTGGGGCTGTTTCGTACACATGTATAAAATTCAACTATTTTATGAAAAATACCCAGATATACCCGTTATGCGGAATGGATTAAAAAATATATTAAAGAAATTCGATGAAACAAATTTTGTTCATGACAAAAAAATAAGAAGACGTACAGTGAGAACGAGGATGCAGCTACTGCCCTAACTACATATACATTCTGTAAGAGAAAATCCAAAGTTGAGTTTTCAAAAAAAAAGCAGCGTAAATTGGTTTTACTTACACTTACAGAACAAAACAAAGCAAAACAAAGTTTATCCATTCAAACTGAAATTTTTACAAAGGTTTGTACCCTAACACCAAACTTTTATTTTTGCTCTCGACGCAAGTTTCAACAGTGAAGCTGTCATCATTATGGACTAAACCAAAACAGTTTTGGTTTACTCCATGATAAGTTTTTCTGTTTATTTACTTTTCAGTTAGTTCTGACACTCCACTAAAGAATTTTATATTGTCTAGACTAACCATTTTTGTGTCTTACTTTTCATGTTTTGATTGTAAGAAAAATGAAAACTTCTAATTTCCACCAACGATTTCCAGCGAGGATATGTTGACATTTGTTTGACTTTTAATCTTAGACACAACATTAAGGATGTAACGCACTCAAGCAAAGAGATCGAGGTATAGTTGTGGTAATATATGCGTTACCTTCTGGTTACAGAGAATCGTATATTCTTGCGCAAACAATCGAGTATTTGACAATTTCTATCCAAAATTCCAAATGGGAAAATTTTATCAAAATCGTTAGAGCCGTTTTCCAGATCTCAATTATATATATATATATATATATATATATATATATATATATATATATATATATATATATAAACAAACCTTGCTCGTATTATGTATTAGGTAAATGGCACTCACAGCTTATTACATTTCCGAAATTAGTGGAAAGTTAGGGATTTCGATAAAATTGACTGTAAGATGAAGGTTTTGAATAACTTGAATTTGATTTCATTTCATGGGGTTTTAGAAAAAGTGAAACTTTTTCAACAATAATATTTTATGCTAAGAATAAAAAAGTACCGCGTTTTGGGTACCCCACCCATGGACACAGTGTATAATAATATATAGTATGTGATTTTTCAATATAAGGTTATTCAATAATAGAATGCAATCCCCTTATTTTGTGGGTTTTCTGTTGTATAATGCATAACTATTTTGTATGCCAGTACATTCTTACATAAGTCAGTTTTTAAATTCTTTTATATTGTCAATGTTGTCAGTTACTAACATTTTTGGTATGCTATGGTGGGTGATAAAAATCATGTGAAGTTATATGATGTTTATAACATTAACAATCTCTAAAGGCGGCGATAATAATCAGAATTTTTTCGCAGACTATTTGAAAGGTGTCGATGTATATAAGTTTTAATAGTTTCGTCGTTGTCGTAGGTGTAATCGTAAATTTTGATTTCGCTGATTTTTTGACACAAGCCGGTTATTTTAAAATAAAATATTTTTCGGTTTTTTCTAGTTATACTCTTTGTTTCTGCCTTATATAATTTTTCTGCATTGGAAATGTTATATAGAGTGCAGCAGATAGGCGGTTTTAAGTGCAGTTGTAAATTATTTCGGAAAAAACTTGTACAAACCCAAGTTCTGCCGATATGAACATGTCTTCATTTCAAAATAATTGTTAAAAAATATCAATTTTGGTTCAAAGTATAGTACTTCTGTTACTATATTACCGAAATTATTCAATCCATTGAACGCAGGGCAATATTTGATAGAGAACCTTCATCAGTTGCGCTCTTCTCACTTGATTGAAATCTCGAATCATACTTTATCTATTTAAATTATTAACGACATCAAAGAGTTTTAGGTAAAACTAACTCTTAGAGTCTCTAAATTGGGAAGCGTACTGTGTGTATATTGTTACGAGAATTCATACGACAGCTGGTGCAATCGGCCATCAACCAATTCGTGGAAGACACATTATTCCGATATTTCTGGGAATCCGAAATGTTTTGTCTCTCAATAGGCCGACCGCTGCCGCTGCAGTTGGACTGTGTTTTTAAATAAATCCAAGAACTGAAAAGAACCAGTATGTGAAAATAAAATCATTACAATATCATCTTTTCTTTGAATTGCTTCTTGTGATTGCTATCCTGAAAATGTCAAGGAAACAGCGTTACACAAAGTACGCCTACCGATTTGGAGTCTCTGGGAGCTAGTTTTTCCTGAAACCCCTAAATGTAATTCATTTCGCAATATATCCATCTGTCATGGAAAATTTGGTTTTAATATTTTTTACAAATTTAAACCCCATCATATTGTTGTGGAAATTGATTTTCGACCAAATTTGCACTACATTAGTATGGTTTTGTTTTTTGGTGTTTTGACCATTCTCTACAGGAGATCAGAGGCTACAAATTGACTAATTCGTTTCAGTATGATCCCAAGGTGCCCTACCTTGAAGGTACATAACGAAACTCTTCTGATTATTTTTTTAATTATCATAGTGATGCTCTCATTGCCGATAATTTATTTTCGCGTAGTTCTTATTTCAACTAGCCATCTTTTACTCATTAGCAAATTATCTTGTTAACTCTACCCGTCACTAACTACTAAAAATTGTGAAATAAATAAATTAAAAAAACAAAAATCGATAATATTTTTCTGCAATAATTAAATACGTATTTTGTAGTCGGGGCCTGCTTAAATGTAAAATAAATAAGTGTTTAATAACTAACTAGGTAGGTATATAGGGAAAAAATACTCTATTCATTTCGCAGCAATATATTTTGGCCAAGAATGCTGAATTTCACTGTCCTGTGGGATTGTCTAAGGAGCTCAGTTTGCATTGATCTATCAAAAACATGACTTTTGCTCTTCGTCTAAACAAGGTGCACTGACTACTGAGAAGGGTGATCGAGAATAATATATCTTATTTCCACTTTCCAGTTACATCTTTTTGAAAGAGAAATATTAGAAATGCATAAGGGAGCGCCACTGTAGGCATCAAAATAAATGATGAACTAATCAGTTGTATTAGTTATGCCGATTACATAGTCATGTCTACAAGTAATGTTGATTCGATTAGAGTTAATGGAAAGATTGAGTAGTTAAGTGCAGAATCGATGTTACTCTCCACATAAGCCAGACATAATTCATTCTAATAAATAAAGCCAACAAGTGGCTCGAGAATTAACGTTAAATAACCATATTATCAATGGCAAGAAAGGATCCATATACAAAAATCTGATTGATAATTAAAAACTAGATCTGAGTCAAAATTACGAGGAATATGTACGCAAACAAAGCTGCTTTCATTGTAAAGATGCTATAACAGTAATATGTTAAGGATTGAAATATTTCGACTTTTCCTTTCTTATTTTGATTATTTTGATTTTTCATAAATCTTCCACAAACTTCACTTTATTAAAGTTTAATACAGTGAAGTTTCAGAGTGTACTTGTGAGAAAAAGACTATTGAACACCAGTGGATTATCACAGGCTAATACTAATTATTAAGATTTGTATCGCTAAGGAACTTTCCTATATCATAATAGATATGCATTTCGCAGCATCAGAAATTTTAATTTTGCTTTAAAATGTTCAGGGAGTTTGTTAAATAGTTTTACACCCATATATGACGATGCGTTTTTGTATTTACTAGTTCTGTGGGCTAGACTTTTTTATACGGTACCGTTCTTGTGTTGCATGTGTGGGTGGACATATTTGTGTCAAATTTATTTTGTTTTTTCTTTATATATAGAATAGACTTGTGAATATAGATACCCGGCAGCGTCATAATAGAGTGTAATATAAAAAATGGGCTACATGAGTTCCTTGAAGTTAGACTGAAGATAAGTCTGATGCATTTTTTGGTATATGAATACTCTACTTAATTGTGTCTCTCTACCCAATAAACTGATATTTAAACTTTGTGGCAATATACAAGAGAGTAATAGACTAAATTTTTTATCCGAGCAAAAAGAAAATAGCTTTTGTTGACTTTTGAGCAAATGTGGTGAATTTGTTAAGTCCAGTTTAAAATTTTCTTAACATAATTACCCAGTAACTTAATATAGTCTTGAGTTATTACTGAGATGATTTGCCCCAAAAATAAATTCATGCTTTGTCTTATTTATTATTGAGACCTTAACAATGACAGTTTTGTCAATATTTATATTTAAAGAATTCGTTTTACACCACTTTTGACATTGCTGAAATATATTTTTCACTTTAAGTTGTAAGTTCTCAGTCGTAGTTGCTGAAATCACCATCGGCATGCCAACATAACAGCCTCAATACATTTTGACAGTTCATTTACATAAATTAAAAATAATATTGGACATTAAGACTAGAATTTTCTGAGATAACACTGATTAATTTAACATGTATTTTTCCCTTGATTATATAAGACTTAAACCAATTTAGTACAGTGTCGCGAAATCGTAAAGCGTACAGTTGGTCACATAAAAAAATATATTCAGGACTTTTAATTTGCTTATTAAAAATACGGCGGTTTCATCTTGAATATTATATATTATAAAAATTTTATGAGGATTATGTTTTACATTTCTAACTAGACAGTTTCCTAATACATGTCAGTTTTATATTTTATTTTATAATTCCTCATTTATTTCAAATCTATTGGTATCTTTTTAATGCTTAATATATTTAAATTTTAATGTGGGTTGACATTTGAAAATGGTATGAAATTATTTTTATGACTTGTTAAGTATTATAATATTACCTTATTGAATAATGCCAATAAGGCAAAGAGTTCCACTTTACTTGGAAATGTATAATAATCAAACATTAAAATGTTGATATATATATATATATATATATATATATATATATATATGCAAACGAATTACGGGTAGCAGCCAAAGACTAAATAAGTGTACTCTTTTTTTATATGAGAGCTTTCGGAATTCTTTTATTCCTTTGTCAGTCAAATACTGAAAAAGTTACAAATATTGTTGTTACTATAAGTACTATAAATGAAATTAAATGGTAACTTACTAAAGTTGAGGTTCACAAAATAAAATTAGCATGTCTAGAGAATTAAACAACGAAACATTCAGTTTTTTGGTTGTAGTTTCATGAAATTAGATCCAAATTTGAAAATTCTCTAGACATGCTAATTTTATTTTGTGAACCTCAACTTTATATTTAACTGACGAAGGAATAAAAGAATTCCGAAGGCTCTCATATATAAAAGAGTACAGTGATTTAGTCTTTGGGTGCTACCCGTAATTCGTTTGCATATATATATATATATATTTGTTTTTAAGTTTTCGCGGCACTAAATGTGTTAGGTGGTTTCCGGGAATTCATTCGCGTAGTTGATAACTGATCCCCGCCGGGATCGATGGTAAAATGACGACGTTTCGGCAGAGTCGCTTCTGCCCCCTTCAGGTCGGTTCTCATAATTCTTGTAGCCTTTTGCTTACGCTTCTAGTTACTCGAATACTGATTCGAGTAACTAGAAGCGACCTGAAGAGGGCAGATGTGACTCTGCCGAAACGTCGTCATTTTACCATCGATCCTGGCAGGGATCAGTTATCAACTACGCGGATGAATTCCCGGAAACCACCTAAAACATATATATATATATATATATATATATATATATATATATATATATATGATTTAAAATTATTAAAAGGTAGTAAACTCAGAATGAAACATGCCAGAAGCAGCTTGTAGTATTGTTAGTAGCAAAATAATACAGTATCGTTGGTAGTGTTGTATAATATATGAATAATGCTATCGTATCATTGTTAACATCAATTGTTCAATATATGTGTTATTTCAAAATAAACTATTACATTTGTTATATCATTTGTTATGCATGACAGGCCTCCCATCTAAATAAAAATCTTGAAATTTTTCTGGGATCAGATGCGCGCACACTTAAGTAATAATTTTATCACTACACAATACAACGATTAATTTCACCAAACGTTTTGTTCAGTTGAAATAGTTATTTAACTGTTATTTATTTGAAATAGGTCTTAGGCACAAAAGTATTCATTAACGCATATGATTTCACTTGCAGACAAATGAATTACAGTTTCACAATGTGAAGTGGAAATTCTCGATCTACCTGCCACTTCCACGTGGTTTACTTGAACTCAACGTACCTTTGTTTTGTGGTATGTTTACATTTGTCATTTCATTTTCAATTTTGATTGTTGTTTAACTCTTACAGTTGCATAATACTTTTTGTAGGGATTTCCGGCTTAGATGCCAAGGTGGTAACACATCCTGGAACCTGGAACCTCTATGGCTTTATTATTATTTTTTAGGTTGCTGAATCCGAATATAAATTCTGTAAATTTATATCACAAGCAGTATTGTCAAACTCCAGCCTGTTACTTATGTCGGGATTTTCTAAATAATCATTACAAATCAAAAACAAAAGTCTTTTACAATGTAAACAAAACTTATTAGAATATAGAAATTATATTTTTGCACTCGCATTAGTTTCTACTAGTGTAGATATTCAATAACTTTTATTTTCTCATTCTCATTCTCTTTTCTTTAAATTTTCTGATACAACATTTTTAGTTGTTTTCTGAATGATACTTGTGGCATATTTTTCAATGTCTAAGTGCTTCTTGGGAAATACCACCACAGTTTAAAGAAAATTGCTGTATACTCCATACGTTTCGGGGTCTAGATCAGACCCCGTTGTCAATGGTTAAGAAACTACGGATTAAAAAGGCACAATTCTAAGATGTAAATTAAAATATTTGACAATGTGTATTATTTGATTTTTGACGTAACTAAGAGAATTTTATTTGTAATATACAGGGTAGCACATAAATTTCTAAAGATCATATAATCATAAAGTTCGTTTCAAATTGGAAGAATTTGAAAGGGAGATCTTCAGAATTTCATGTGGCGCTCCTAGGTGCGACTTTGTTATAAGATAGTGCATTCGCCAAAAATGCGACCAAAGAACTTTGTTGATTCAGTGATCCCATTAAAATCATAAGGGAAAACCTAGGAAAAACCTTATGAACTATCCCGATATTGGGTTGTTCACAAGGACATGACCATTAGCAATTTCTTCCTTAATCATTGGGTACCAGGAACGACTGAATTCCACGGAGGTAGTAGCGATACAATCGTTTTCATTTAACAAAATTAAAGCAGACTCTTTTAGTTTTCTTTTGGTGTTGTGTTCTTCTTTGTGTAATATAACTGAACTTTGAAACTGTATTTTATGACCAACGTACCAAGCATGTTCACAAATTTTGGATTTTTCAAATTGTCGTTTTTTTATGTAATTTTTGTGTTCGTTTATTCGAACATTCAGAGGTCTAGAGGTTTCTCCAATATAGAATTTATTACATTCACGCGGGATTTTATAAATGCAATTTTTTGTATTTTGAGTTGTGTTATGTGGTTTGGTTTTTGATATAATTGATGTTAGTGTATTTCGTGTCTTAAATGATGTTTTGATATTATATCTGTTTCCCACTCTTTTTAGTCTTTCTGCTAGACCCTGTATGTATGGTATAGTTATTGTATTAATGTGAATTATCTTGGGAGTCAGTGTTGCTTGGTGAAGTTTGATGTTGGTTGTTAGGGATTGTTTGGTATTCCATTTTGTTTAACTCGTTATTAATAAATTTATTTGGGTAATGATTGGCAGAAAGTACATTTTTTATAAACGTTTTTTCTTCATTGAATTCATTGATATTAGAACAGTTGGTTTTTGCTCTGTCATATAGAGATTTAATGATACATCTTTTTACTGAACTTGGATGATTAGAGTTAAAGTTGAGATACCTGTTAATATGAGTTGGTTTTCTGTAAACTTCTCTTTCAAATGTCGATTGTGTTTTGGTTATTAAAATGTCTAAAAATGATAATTTGTTATTCTGTTCAAGATCTTGTGTAAACTGAATAGTTGGTTCTGTGTTGTTTATGTCGTTAAGTAATGCATGTAAATCCTCAAGATTATGTTCCCAAATAACGAATATGTCATCAACATAACGTCACCAAACCAAAGGTTTAATCTGTTTTGAGAAAATTGTTTGTTCTTCAAATTTTTCCATAAAAATGTTGCTTAAAGCGGGAGACAAACAGGAACCCATTGCCATGCCAAAATCTTGTTGGTAGAAGTCATCATTAAGTTGAAAATATGTTGTCTTTGTACAAAATGTTAGTAGTTCCATTATTGTATTAATGGACAATTGAGTACGTTGATTTAGTAAAGAATCTTGTTCTAATCGTTCTTTTACTATGGGAAGTGTTTTGGTGACAGGAACATTATTGTATAGATTCACAATTTCAAAACTTGCTAGTGTGAAAGTATTTTTGTATTGTATATGTGATAATTTTTCTAAGAAATGTGCGCTGTTTTTAAGATGAGAATTAGACTTACCAGTAAGTGGTGAAATAATTGTTAACCTTTAACTATGGACGCGCGGTCTCACAGACCGCTTGGGATTTCAAAAATCGCGTTTACCCCACTTCCCCGCGTTCCCCGTACCTGCCGCGCTTAGTAGCTTCGGTTTTAGTGTCAAAACGTCTGCGAAGGCGAGAAGTTGTGTCACCGGCTGTAAATTGGGTGAGTTATTTTGTTTTTAATTTCGATCGCGGTATGTGAGACCGCATGTCCATGGTTCCCTTACAAAAAATAATAAATGCGATTTTGTTTGTTTTAGGTAGTTTATAATCAAAATGTCACAAAACATTAAGCCAAGTACTTCTGCTTGTAAACGATCTTCAAGGTCACCGTCGCTATCACAAAAGCATGCAAAAATATTACGTGTCAACGATCCTTCTTTTGAAAACGAAGTCAGTACCTTACTTTTAGCGTCAGATCAGTCAGATAATGAAGACAACATTAGTGATTGTTTAGTGTATGAAACAGACATCATAGAACAACATAATAGTGACCAAGAAAGTGCCGGAACAGATAGCAGACAAGACTTTAGGAATGATAGTTCGGATGATGATAGCTCAGACAGTAACGTGCCACTTTCAAATATTCAAAGAAGACTTGAAACTTCAAACTCACTACCTAATTATTACTACGGCAAAAATCGTTACAAATGGTCTATTAATCCACCAGCCACACAAGTCTCGTGAAGTTGGTTCTGCTTTGTTTGGGTTTACGAAAGACAAAACTCTGTGTTCGTATGTCCAAAAATTGAACAAAGCTGTGGTTTTGGTATCATCAATGCATCACAGTAACACCATCGACGATCGCATCAATAAACCTGAAATTATTCAGTATTATAACTCTACCAAAGGAGGAGTGGATGAGACAGACAAGAAATGCTCTATTTATTCAAGCAGTCGACGAACTAGAAGGTGGCCTATGGTTGTGTTTTTTAGAGTTCTGGACTTGTGTGGTGTAAATGCTCATATTCTACACAATCAGCACTTGTCTAAACAAATAGAAAGAGGAGATTTTCTCAAGAAGTTAGCAAGATCCTTGGTCGTGCCTCATATGCAAAGACGCGTCATCAACTCAAATTTGCCCAAGGAATTGAATTTGACACTAAAGCGAGTTTTAGGAGCAGACTTATCTTCAGAAGAGCCTCCTTCTTTGGAAATCGAATCCTTAAAGCGAAAGACCTGTAGAATCTGTCCACCTAAACTAAAGAGGAAGACTAACTACACTTGTGTTAGTTGTAAACAAGCGATATGCCTTCAGTGTTCCAAGCCTTTGTGCAATGAATGTCAATAATTTTACTGATTTTTGACCCATGTCAGAATTTTTATGTTTTAGGTTAAGAAGTTGATTTTTTGTTTTTTATGTTCAGTATAGTTTATAGTTACAGATAATTACCCTTGGTTTATGAAAAAGTTATTATTTTTCAAGTTATAGTTTTTTTTTATCTCAGGTAAATTTAGGCTAAAAAGTGCCTTAAAATATTATTTATATAAATATATAAGAAAAAAAGTTTATATAAGCTAAACTATTGTTATATTCTTTGATTTTGATGTCTCTAATGTAAATAAAAAATAAATAAGTAAAACTAAAACAATTGTTTACTTTTAAAAAAATCAAAACTTATAGCGGTCTGTGAGACCTCGCGTCCATGGACATGTTACAATATTGTGACGTCCACAGTTAAAGGTTAAAAGGAATTTTGAGAGCTCACTGCATGGAGAATTTATGGAGCTAACAATTGGTCTTAATGGAATGTTGGGTTTATGAATTTTAGGTAACCCGTATAAATGGGGCGGTTTAGAATAGTGTGGAGTAAGATGTTTACGTTGTTGTTCTGTAAATTCATGTTTGTGATGGTAAAGTAAGCGGTATATTTTGTTTTCTGTAGAAGTTGTTGGATCTTTATTTAATTTTGTATATTGTCCTTGGTTTATTATGTTTTGAATTTTGGATTCGTAGTCAATTTTATTTAAAATAACCTCCGTGGAGGTTTGCTTATATACCGCCTAATAATTTTCTTATGAAGTGGGAAATAATAGTGTCCCATCATATTGATTTTCCATCGTCTTTCCATTAAAATTCAATACCCTGGTGAAAGCTCCTACCTTGATATATTCTCTGACAGCACCCAACTTATTCCGAAAGATTTTTTTTCTGACGGAATGAAATCCTTTTAGTAGTCACGTGTGATGTATGTCAGGTTTCGTAGACCAGCGGTTTTTGACTAAAATACCATCGTTGCCCACTGGGCACCCAGTACTATGGCATGGTATAACTTCGGACACTCCAGGATAAACACTGCCCTACCTAAAACCTACCCCCTTTCTATCAGACTCATTATGTCAAGATTTGCCTTTCTTCACTTAAATTAACAACTATATCCAAATTGGTATAAGTACTAATGAGCTTCCAATTATCCTTAATTTCCACCATGCGATCTATTTCCGCCCTCACTCTCTTCCCTATTTCTCCAACCATACTTTCCCTTTCCACTCTCCATCTCTCACCCTCTGAGATGCTTCGGGGTGTCCTTCTCTCCTCAGCAATATCAATCTTTAGTAGCCGGTTCATTCTAGGTGCCACATCTACTATGGGCCTACTCAGAAAAAAACAGACACACAAATTATCAAAATCGTCCCAGTTGTTTGGATGTCTAATATATACAGGGTGAGTTTTTTTGATCAGTATGGGGATCTCGGAAACTAGCGGAGATAGAGCAATGGTTAAATTGGGAAAGATTTGCAGTTTTACTGACCCAATTTAATGACACTTTTGGATTTTTGTAAAAAGTCATGGCTTACTAGATATTTTGAAAAAACGAAATTCTGTCGATTTAGTTAAATCCCTCTAGCTCATTTGTTTTTGATTTTATAAAAAAGTGTAAATATCAAAATTGAAGGGGATTGTATCCCGAATATGATTGTCCTGTCCTCGTTTGCATGACAGCTCTCGTTTTTGAGATATGACACATACTTATCTTTTTTGAATGGAAACCTTAGTTGGCTATGACCTCAAAAAATCGGACATTTTTAGAGCTTTCCAACGATATAAATTCGATCATAAATCATCGGTTGTTTATAAAAATAACGGAGTTATGGATGCTTTTCTCTCTTATTTTCAGTTTTAACGTAGTTAGCCATGAAATAGATTGATTTATTAATAACTATTCCAAAAAACAGTGAACAATTTTTTTATTAGGTATATCAGATATAACGAAAAAACTAAATAAGTAGGTACTTACTAAAAACTTAAGTAATTAAAGTACATAATAATGGTTACAATTTATGTTCGAATAGTCCACCATTGCTATTTAGACAAAAAGCTTTTTAAGATTGACATTACCGCTTTCCTCACATACCGCCTATCAATTTCTTCAATTGCTTGTAATACTGCCTCCCTTAGGTCACCAACTGTCTCATACTTTCTTTTGTAGACTTTGTTTTTTAGCGCACCCCATAAATAGAAGTCTATAACTGCCAAATCGGGAGACCGGGGTGGCCATTTGCGGGAGCCATTTCTTCCTATCCAAGAGTTTGGATAGATATTATCTAAGTGTTATCTTACTAATAATGAGTTATGAGCAGGTGCTCCATCATGTTGGAACCACTCAATTTCTAACCGAGTTCTCAAATTCAAATTATGCAACATGTCTTGAAAAGTGTATTGCAAGAAATGCAAGTAGCGCTCCCCAGTAAGTGATTCGTCATAAATAAAAGTCCCCAGAATAGTAGACCCTATGATACCACACCAAACATTAAATAAAACCAAATTTTATCTGGGGTAGTCTTTGTTCTACATGGAAAGGGTTTTCTTTAGCCCAGATATGCTCATTGTGTCGATTGAACATATCGCAGTTAGTAAATCTAGTTTCATCTGACCATAACATCTTTAATGGAAACTGTGGATTGTCAAGGCACATGTCTCTAAACCATGTACAAAACAAAATACGTCGATGTTCGTCACCAGCATGCAAAGTTTGAGAAATTTTGTACCTTAACTACAGTTCGTTGAGATGTGCCAGCTTCTGCCGCAATCTCACGAGTTGATGTAGATGGATTTTGATTTACCATTGCCAAAACATTTATTTGTCGTGCTTCGTTAATTTGATTACGTTCCTTTGCTGGTTTAGTAAAAGATCCATATATGCGTAAACTATCGCAAAGCCTCTTAAATGTACATAGAGCAGGTTGATGACGATTAAAATCTCTATGAAAGTATTCCTCAGCTGCACGAACTGAATTTTTATGGCATATGATATAACATTCCACCATATTCAGTTTTTCTTCGTTAGAATATTCCACTTTATCACGAAAACTTGTCAATATCGATCAATATCGACTGTCAGTTCAGCACTACTAATGGAATTAGTCTCAAATGAGGAAACGCCAAAGTGAAAACAATCTTTTTCATGGCTACTTACGTTAATAGTGAAAATAACTCCGTTATTTTTATGAATAACTATATCGAGTATTATATCGTTGAAAGGCTCTAAAAATGTCCGATTTTTTGAGGTCATAGCCAATTATGGTTTCCGTTCAAAAAAAGATAAGTTTGTGTCATATCTCGAAAACGAGAGCTGTCACGCAAACGAGGACATGGCAATCATATTCGGGATACAATTCCCTTTAATTTTGATATTTACACTTTTTTATAACATCAAAAACAAAAACAAAGGAGCTAGAGGGATTTGAGTAAATCGACAGAATTTCGTTTTTTCAAAATATCTAGTAAGCCATGACTTTTTACAAAAATCCGAAAGTGTCATTAAATTGGGCCATACTGATCATAAAAAAAAACTCACCCTGTATATATTCTGGACCTGGCCGTGCTTTTTGGCAAACACTTTGGCTATTCCTCTGGACATCCGGAGATCTCGAGCCACACAATGAGTCTGGACATATTCTATGGGCACCTCAAACAGGTCACGGGATTCCTCTCTGGTCACGTCGTGCTGCACTTTCTGCCCATCAGAGTACAGTGCCATAAACTGTTCGAATGTCATCTCGTCATCGGGTGGTTGGATGCTGCGGACTTGGGCTTGGTCAACTTCGCCGTCATGACTTCCGGCGTAAGGAGCTAACCTGTTGAAATGATTTGGTTATCCTCGAGGTAGCTTCCTTATTCTATACACAACATCGTTGATCTCCTTTACAATTTGGCATGGTCCCTCCCAAGATCTTTGTAGCTTGAGCGAATAGGTTTTTCCTAGGTTTTTCCTTATGACATTAATGGGATCACTGAAACAGCAGAATTCTTACCTAGGAACGCCACTTATAAATTCTAAAGACAACTCTTTCAAATTCTTCCAACTTGAATGCTGTTTAACCATAATACATTTATGAATTTTTTGTGCTACCTGTATATCTAAAAACAACAAATTTTTCAATTTGCAATTTACATTTTTAATACATATTTTAGAGCCATTGAACGAAGTCAGAATCGACTTTGGATTTTTTTCTTTCAATATACAGCTTTTTATTTCGAGTGTGGTGTTATTTCCAAAGAAAACATAAAAATAATGAATAACTTGTTCTCATAAAAAATAATTTTCTGAAACTGACCAAGACCTCAACATCAAATGTATGAGAAAATGTAAGTTGGAACGAGTTACACTTCCAGTTGACATAGATATAGACACCAACTCCCGGACTGTTATATTGTCATTTGATTACTATGTGAACATTTTAGTTTGACAACAAACTTCCCCTTTGCTTCTTTGGTGTCCCCAGTTAAAGATCGGTCGTTTTCTGCTGTATTTAGAGGAGTTGTATCACATGTTCTGACCTTTGTGTTAAAATCGAAAATAGACAAATTGTAATCTAGGACATCTACTTTTAAAATTTCTTTACTGAATTATAAATGATCCATCTCAGTTAATCGAGTATGGAAAAAAATACCCCAAATTTCGATTATGCATTTGAAAGTATGTTTAAAAATCATTTTATAAAATATTATTATTTATAATAACTTTACTAGCTTCAGTATTATTTAAGTTATCAATTTTTCAAATATTACGAATTTTAGTGATTTTTCCAGATGTTCTTATTGGAAAAGACTCCAGTCAAGCTTCACAAAAATTTTGTAGGTTTTTAAATTCTCCACGAATCTCCTGTTGCATATATTGGAAATAGTCTATATTTTTCACGTTATAAGCAAAAAAAACCTATTTTTTATTATTTAAAAAAAGGCAAGAGCTATTTCGTGATGGATTTTGATTTTTTATCATCTACGACCCACTCTTCAAAAGATGAAATTGGCGGCTTGATGTTAAATTTTACTTCGATTTTTCGATTGCTCTAATGAGTGGCGTATAAACACAATTATTGTTTCTATTTTATTTTTCAAAATAGATTAGTTTTTTCAATTCGGCTGAAAATATTTTAGGAACTAATAATATTAAATTCATTCGGTAAATTTTTAATTATTAGATGTTAGAAAATTACATCTGCCAGCTAGTAATATTTCGTCACGTCTCTTTATAATAGCTTCTACAATCAATAAGAGGGTCTTTGTACTTACCTAACACAATTTTGACTACATTTAACATTTCATACATACGCCCGCAACCGTGACCTTCAGGGCTGTACCGCTGTGTGTATGGTTTTCGAACAATGAGATTTTATATTTGCCCAGTGTCAATAGAAAAATCGAGGCTGTTTTACAACTAAGTGTTCTTTTCTCATGTGGGTCCCCAACAACACCAAGAGGTTATGACCCTAATTTCACTTATCTAAATGTTAAAGTAATACTATAGGAAGATGTATTTTCTTTTGGGGGGAGCATTAACAGAGACTTACACAAGAGTTACTATAAAAGATGTACCGCAGATTCTTCAAGTACCACACACCTATCAATTGTTTTATGTTCAAAATGAAATTATTCTTAGTGGTGAGTACTTGTACACATTTTGGCAAGTTTTTTGATTGTGTTAGTGCCTCATTTTTAGTGTTACGCGATTACGTTTTGTGAATACCTACTTTCTATAACAATTAAATTTAACGGTACGCCAACGAATATTCAATAAACGTTATTCATCATTTGTATACAATAGAAATTTTGTATGCATGCCTACATGTGTCGCGAAATATGATTTTCAAATTTATGGACAACGTAGAAGTTATATAGAATACAGTGCCGGTCAACAGAAATTATTAGTTTGGATCGTTTTCGCCCCAAGGGATACATTTTTAAATGATACAGTGATAAATTTGATGGACAATGGTGCATAAAACCTTTAACAAAAATTTTATATATTTTGTATTAACAAGATGTTTTTGTCAGTTACTAGTTGCTAATTTTGCAGAGTTTGATTTTGAAAACAAATTAGTATTGACAGTAGTTTGTCACCAACTACACGGACCATTTGTTTCAGAATGACTTCTGTTTCCTTAATACGATGATAGTGATATTAATGTCTATATTTTTGCACTTTTATTAAAATAATTATAATTAATGGAAAACAATTGCAATACATCAAGTTTTATTTTGCCTTTTATAAGTCAACAGAAAATTGAACAAATTAATAACCAAATGGCATAGTTGGGCTACGAGTATTATTTATTGTGGGCGCTAGACGTGTTATTATCCGTAATAGACCTTGGGGCGAAAATTTACATTTTCTCCTTCTCTAGGCGAATTTGAAATTACTAAAATCTTTCTTTTAAGTAAATTAATACATTCACCTGTGTTTGCCACATAAGCTCTTCATATTAATGAAAAAGATTTAATTATAAAATTAATTCCATAACAATTTTAATTATAGTTAAGCATGAGATATATATATATTTTTTTATTATGGTATCAGTTACTAGTTACTAACTTAAATCCGTTATTATACTGCCTGTTCTTTAGAAATTCCTCTCCTTACTTCTTTTCTATTAACAGATAAACTAAGCAAAATTTGCAACATTTGTTTTATTTACTTCATCATTCATTTCGAAATTTATATGGCAACAACCGCTTCTAAAAATACGTTCTTTTGAGATTAAATATGAAGAGAAGTTTTTTTCACATTTGATATGTGATTTTCCCGTCTTTTATTGCAGGTTTTTTGATATTATTGACATTTTTTACGTAAAGACTTTTCAGCATTCTTGTGGCCTCGTCAACTTGTCCAAAGGTAGAAATATATCAACAGCTACCTTAGATTTTCGCCGTTTATGTTTATTCCCAGATCGTCCCAATTTATCTCTATGAACATGTATTCATCCCGTTGCAGTTTCATAAATAGTTCAAATAATTTCGATGTATCTGTGGTCTGTTTGACAACCAGCAAGATTTATAAGCATTTTAGTTTTTTTTTGTCAATGACGTCAAAAGTTTCTTTATAATCCACAATTATAACGAAGTGGCTTATTGCATTCGATTCATTTCTCTATTATAATTTTGATGACTTCAAGATGGTCGTTTGCCCATAGTGACGATGGAAACGATGGAAACCGATTTTTGGTGCATACAACTATTACATTATTGTGTCATTGAGGTGTCATATAAAAAAAATTGTTTTATGGGTTCATTTGCATTTCTAAGCCGTTTTCGGATGAAATGACTGGACACTTTGTCAAACGTTTTCATTTTAAATTTTCTGCGTTTGTCCATTGAATCTCTATATAGGTAGTGATTATGCCCAAAAATCTACAAATACATGTTTACGTTACTCTAGACACTAGTGCTTTAAAATTATTCCAGCTGTTGTTTAAACGTTAATATTCAATTTAGAAATTATTTTTGTTCAATTCTGGTTTAATCTATGTACTAATAAAAATTAAAGCATTGACAATCATTATGATAATTTAAAGACATTTATGAACAAATTTGATAGTTTTGAATGTTTTATTTAGTAATTTTGCATGTTTTTTTGCTCAGTTGTTTGTATTAAATGCAGAACTTAAAATTTTATGAAATAGTTAAATTGGTAAATTGAGGGTACGTGACTAACTTTTTGAACTGGTAGGGAAACATTCACACATTGTTAACGCCCATTTTTAGACATTCCTGTTAACCCCAATATTTCTGAATTAAGATAAATTAGTTTGAAATAAAAAAATTGAAGGTGGTAGCATTTACCTACTTATGGTCAGTCATGACAATCAAACATATAACGGGGTTATATAAATTTAAAATTATGGTTTAATTAATTTTGCACCTTTTAGTTTTTTCACACAGAACCTTAGCTATGAGATCTTAAACTCTTCTTTTACACTTTTTTTTTTCGGGACAATGCCTGCTTCTTCCAGTCCTCAATTCCCACTTCCTCCAACTATTTTTCCTAAGTATTTTTATTTCCTCACCTGTCAACAGTTTTCTTTTTTTCGTTTGTCGGGCATTCTTGCAATGTGTTCTAACCATCTAGCTTTTTGTATTCTCACCTCCTGAACAATACTTGTTTTTTGTATAATTTTCAACTTCCTTATTTCTTCTTCTTCTAAACTCGTCCGCGAAAGACCTTTCTTAATATTGTTGAAACTTCATTAGACCAGGTAGACGAGCAAAAGGCGGATGAAATTCGTTTTAAAGTTACAAAAATCTTAAAAAACGCCAAACCACCGAAGGCCAATTTGACAAAATCCGAGCACATAGCAATAACAAACCTTAAAAAGAACAAAAAAATATTGAAAGGAGCAGACTACAAACAGGTCTCACGGGACCCCACTACTTACATCGAGAAAACAACGAAAAACAAAATCAAGGCATCAGCTATAGAACCAGGAATTCAACAAAGTATCATCCCACGGGAAAAATCAAGTAGATGTCCTAAACTTTACGGATTACCAAAAATCCACAAAGAAGGAGTGCCCATCAGACCCATAGTAAGCTCGATAAACTCACCAACGCAAAAACTAGAGAAATACCTGGCCCGATTCATGCAACCAATAGTGGAAACAGCAAAATCTTACACCAAAAACTCAAATCACTTCATAGAAATAATTAAAGACATAAACTTGAAGAAAACGACTTAATAGCAAGCCTCGACGTCATATCTCTCTACCCCAGCATACCACTCAACGAAGCACTGGACAGTATAGCTATGAACGAAAACCTACCTCACCACATAATAGAATTAGCCGACCACTGCCTCAAAAATACGTATTTCTCCTTCGACGGCCATTTTTATGGACAAATACAGGGTGCTCCTATGGGATCGGCTCTATCACCAGTTGTTGCCAACTTGTTTATGGTATATCTGGAAGAAAAGGCCATAGCTAACGCAGCATTAAAACCAAAACTGTGGGTTCGCTACGTTGATGACATCTTCATTATATGGCCTCACGGGAAATTAGAACTCAATAATTTTCTTGCCTATATGAATTCCATTCATAACAAGATACAATTTACCCTAGAAACAGAACACAACCAACAACTTCCTTTCCTAGATGTCCAACAGGGTAAATACCACTTTCTCGAGTAATAATTTCGTGTATCAGGTTAAGCAAAACTGTGGACAGTGGGTCCCATTATCGCAATCCTGTATTGAAAACTCTTCGGACATTGTCCGATCGATAATAATTACATTTTTTGTCATCTCTATCAGCTGTTTATTATTTTTTTTTTTTTGGGACTCCTAACTGTTCCAATGCCTAATAGAGCTGATTCCTTTAATAGTGTCATATAACATTGCTAAGACCTTGTACGATACGCTATTTACTCTTTATCTCCCTTTTTATGAAGGGGTATTATCAGTGCTTTATTTCATATATCCGGCATCCGTTTTTCTTTCTATTGTCTCGAAACCCTACAGTTTAGCGTCTCTCCACCGCACGTTAGCATTTCTGCTGTTGGGTTATTTTCTTCGGCACTCTTCTTGTCCTTTAAACAATTATTCAATCCTTTAACTCTTTCTTAGTGGGTTTCCTTATTAAGAAATCATTTACATTTTCCACTCCTGCATCATGCCTACTCTTAACTATTACATTGTTCAGTAACATTAAACGGCTGTGAGATCTATTGTGCAAATCTTTACAGTTTTCTTCTGTGGCCTCTATTATGTTCCTTCTTATAATGGTAAAATGATGTTTGCTATACAGCATGAAAGAAATTTATTAATGATTATTTTTTGACCTTATGTCGAAATTTTACGTAATTGTTTAACAATTATCACGTCCACGATAATTAAAAAGAAAAAGTTAACCAATAAGATAGAATTTCCAAATCAAATATCTTCATGTTATACCTACCCTGCATCTGAGTGAAGAAATGCAAAGGCATTAAATTTTTATCTTTGATTGAATTTTTGTCATGTATAAATTGCACACTTCGTTACGGGCAATTGTTTACTAAAATACGATGGGAATTAGTTAGCGATGTTTTATTGCCACAAGGTAGCTTTCAACTACAATAATCTCCTGCTGGGTTAAGCAAAAGATCGATAAAATAAAATTTCGTAAATTAAAATCGGTTTATTGAGTAAAAAAGTTTATTATGGACAATTATACAATTTTTTGAGTTTCTTGAAACTTTACTGGTGTTTATATTGTTCTCATTGAATCTAATAATAATTAATATTATGTGCTAATTTTTGAACTTAATCAAATGCTCCACGTAAAGAAAAGTATTGAGTAAAATTGAAAAAATCAAGAAAGGTGCCAATAGGAAATTACAGTAACTTTACAAATAATTTAATACCGTCTAGGGCCAGCATTGGGTCGTTTTAAGGTTATTGTTATGAATTGAAAAATATTTAAAACAATAAAATACGAAAGTGATATAAAAATTCATTCAAATTTTGAAAAATGCGCGTCCCCCTAAATACGTTTTGGCTGCTCCCTCTCCTGTATACTAAGAACAGTTGTATCAAATTAATTATTTGGGTATTGCTATCTAAATTGCCCCCAAAACATCTCCCAATGGTTGTAAAGTTTGGGGAGACTTTGCCTGGATATTTTAAACCAAACATGCTGAATACAATTCATATCTGGTGAAAAGGTTCTTGAAATCCCAGGATGTGACGATGGGGACGGGCATTATCATCAGTAAAAAGAAATCTGACACCTATAGCTCCAGCATATGACACAATTGTTGGCTCTATAACCCTGTCGCAATATCTCATTGTCCCAATAATTAAGAATTTTCGTGTGACTCTCCATACTCAAACTGCCTCCTTAAAGGTCTTTATACAAAATCTTGACTATTCGGAAAAGAGACAAGGCTTCCAGTCTTCAAAACGCCATTGGCTGTGTTTTGCCGCTTAACGATGTCTGCATTCACGCGGCTTTGATGTTAACCGTTGGTTTTAGGGCATATTCTGACTGAAAATTACTATTTCCATAGTTTGCCTGAAGAAGCTATTAATCCATGACGCTATATATGTTAACATTTGGCTGTTCTGCCTATTACACGGTCTTGAATACGAGTTCGCTCTTTGTCAAGTTGCACTGCTTTTAATCATCGTCAAGACATATTAATTCACAACAGTTGGATTGCTGGTCACTGCAGTAATATAAGCACTTTGTGTGAGTAATATTTACTGTGTCCAGACCACATTTTTTCATTTTCTCTCAAAGAAATAACAAGAGCAAAAAAAAGAAAAAAAAACACTGCATGACATTAAACACTTTTAAGAATAATTTTCAATATGAATTATACAAAAAAAGACATTTAAATTCAGTTGTTTCCTTAAGCTAATTTATGACATTTTCTAGTTTCTTTTTGGTTTTAATTGTTGGGCACTGTAGTATTTGTCACATTTAATTAGCTACTGTACATGTGAAACATTTTTCATTTTTACTTGGAATTTCTTTAGCCCATACAATTGTAAGAGTTATCATACGCCTAGGTGGTTTCATATGCATATATATTGTATTGTTAAGAAGTTAGATTGTTATATTCTACACTCAGTTGTTAAGTTTGCATCAAGGGCGCATTCTGGTAGAAACTAACTTTCATGGGTTTAAAGCCTATATCGACTATTTTTAATCCAACAGCCCATTTTGTACAACTTTAACCTTTGATGTTTGATTCAAGTATAAATTGGTTATTATGTTAGTATCACATCTGTCATGTTCTTATTTTTGAGAATTTTATATGATTTCTCATGCCGAATACCAAGAGAGGCTTTCTCAAAATCAATAAAACATACATAAAAATCCTGATTGACGTCTGCATCAGCACACTCATTCCGAACAAAGCCTCCCTTGTTTCTAGCCCACCCCTAAATCCTCGTGTGTCTTTTTATGAATGATCTTAAGAAACAGCGTCAAATTGTAACTCATTAATGCTATAGTCCTATGTTCCGAGCATTTTTTAGCATTGTTCTTCTTTAGCAGTGTCATAAATGTTGATTGAAGCCACTTTCTTGCGATCTCGCGGTAAATTACTTTAAAAAGGCCTACCATCACATTAATTGTGTAATCATCTATAAGTTTTAACAATTCCATTGGAATCTCGCTTGGACCTACAGCCTGTTTGATTCTTTGTTTTTTGAATGGCATAGTCTAGCTTTTTGAAATTTTCGATCGTGTCACTCCTGTAATTTCGTTCTCTCACCTTTACACAATTCTTTTATATATTTATATACTGTGGCTGGCAGTATTTTATTACCAAAAACGAACAGAATGTAGTCTCACACGTTTTTACAGGTCCGTCGTCCGCAAAAAATGACCACCCACGTTGGGTTCGAACCCTTCTTTAAAATGTGTTCTTTATGAATGGATATATTGATTATATTCCTCCAACTAGTAAAATAGTTTGCGAGGATGAAAGATTTGTATCCTTTTTAGCTTTCGTTAGGTATTAATATTATTCATTCAGGTATTTTTCGATCCGTCAGCCCTATCCGCCAAACTTCAAAAGCCCATCTCGATGCAAGTGATCGATGTTTTCGTGTCGTTTTCTAGTAGGCCAGGCCAAAAGGATTAATGGTGCAATAATAAGTAATAAAATAAAAATCTGCAAATGTCGAAAGAAAGAATGCATACCCAATAGTGTTCAGTCATTGAAGGTTTTTGAGTGATATAACACCTGACAATCGTTAAAATTTGTATGTAGAAATGCCCGTAAATTTGCTTTTTTCGCTTTTAGATTGACTCCTTTTCAACGTTGATGGTGTCTTTTCCGACGACGGACGTGTATGGACGTGTGAGACGTTGATATAAGATAAATACTTACATTTACCTGATTTGCGGTATTTAAACTTCACAAAGCTGCTTTCAAAATAAAACAAATATATATTTATAGTCCTGATGAGGCTGTTTCCGATTTGGCAACGTTTCAGAAGATCTTAGCCGGTCAGAGGATCTTATCCTGTAGTTTTATTATTCCTATTTATTTCCTGAATTAATTATATTATCTTGTTGCCCTTTTTTGTTTTCTTTATACTTATAATATCGTGACGTTTAAGTCTGTCAAAGGTTATTTTTAGATCTTCTTAAAATATTGAATTGTATGTCTATATATATATATATATATATATATATATATATATATATATATATATAGTATGTCTCATAACACAATTAGCTTCTAGGGTACTGCGTTTGTCATGTTTTTTTTTTCTTCGGCAACATCTGATTTTTCCACCATCTTTAGGTTTGATTTCGCAGTTAGCATTTAAAGTCGTTGCATTGGTTCTCTCTAGATTTTTTTTCAGTCTCATATTCTCAGGCCACGACACCTTTTGTGTAGTTGCCCTAATTGCTTCTTTAATATATTTTTTATTTGCATGATATCTCTGTTTCATTTGCTGTTTCTTTCTGTGGATTTATCTTCTGCCTTCCCATATAATTATGTATATATGAATATTTGATTGTACTTTTTGTGTCGTTTATCATTTTATATAACTTGGGATCTGTTTAAATCATTTTCCACGTCTTACAGGAGTAGTTCTTCTTGATTTTTCTTCATTTTTCCTTTGCTAGTATGTTGGGTTTTCCTAAAACCTTGATACATATTATCTTTTGTTTAAATTTATTTAATTTTCTTTTTGCTATTTGTTAGAATTATAAAAAACAAACTTTTGATTAATTTTAATAAACATTTAGATAATGTATTTTTACAATACGAACGTCTATTTCATTAGATATGCTATTTTAATAATAAAGGGCGTAACACAATATCAACAAATAAATGACAATCTTCAATTTTCTTTTTGACACAGGTCGCCGTTTTGGTCACCCTGACCCAGGGTCAGTACAACTATCCAGCGCCATCTGCAGCACCCAGTGGAAGTTATGGAGCACCTGGAGGTGGCGGGTTCTCTTCAGGAGGAGGCGGTGGATTTAGTTCCGGAGGCGGCGGTGGATTTAGTTCCGGAGGAGGTGGTGGATTTGGGTCCGGAGGCGGCGGTGGATTCGGTGCTGGAGGAGGCGGTGGCTTCAGTTCGGGAGGAGGTGGCTTCAGTTCAGGAGGAGGCGGCGGTGGGTTAGCTACCGGAGGAGGTGGCGGTGGCGGTGGATTCGCTACTGGAGGAGGAGGAGCAGGTGGTGGTGGAGGAGGTGTGTTAGTTCAGAAACATATCTACGTTCACGTAGCACCTGAAGAACCAGAAGAAGTGAGACAACAAGCTGCCGTTTCTGCTGGACAAGCAACGAAACACTACAAAATTATTTTCATTAAAGCACCATCCCCACCAACGTACACTGCACCACAGCTCCAGGCCATAGCTCAGAATCAAGAAAAGACCTTGGTCTACGTTTTGGTCAAGAAACCTGATGAACCTGCGGACATCACTATTCCAACTGCCGCTCCTTCAGCACCTTCCAAACCAGAAGTATATTTCATCCGCTACAAGGCTAAGAGTGAAGCTGTCGGTGGAGGCGCAGCTATCGGAGGAGGTGCTGCCGGAGGAGGAGGTATCGGTGGAGGTGCCGGTGGTGGCATCGGAGGAGGTATTGGCGGTGGCATTGGAGGAGGAAATGGCGGTGGCATCGGAGGAGGTAATGGCGGTGGCATCGGAGGAGGTATTGGAGGTGGCATTGGAGGTGGCATCGGAGGAGGCATTGGAGGAGGCATTGGAGGTGGAGCATCGGGAGGTGGAGGTGGCGGAGGCGGCTACGTAAGTGGTATCTCTACTGGATCAAGCTCATCCTCAGTATCAACTGGTGGACGACCAGCCTCTCAATATGGTCCTCCTGGAAATAGTGGTCCTTATTAAAACTTAGTTAATGTTGTTGTTGACACCATTGTTTTGCACACCTGTTGATACTTTCTCACCAAATCGTTCACATGCATCAGTGTATATATTTTCAATCAAATGTTATATTTTTGTAGATCATTTTTTGTATATATTCAATGTAGTTAGTTATTAATTTTATAATATTTTTATTTGTTTAGTTCTAAGAATTTACGGTGACAAATTAATATATTTTTTTACACATATTGTTTATTCTGTATGTGTTTCTTTCCTAAAAAATATTCTGAAAAATCAGGGGAAAGTCAGGGAAGCTCAAAGTGTCCAGAGGAAGACACGCTCATTTTCCGTGATTGCAGAATGAACGATATATTTCATTTAATTATATTACTCCATTTGATGTTTATGTTTAGGGCCTTTAACTGGTCCTAAGAACTAACTCTTTTGGTTCTGTATTGCGTAACCAGAACACAAAATCATAGACTGTGTACTAGTTTTATCTAGTGGAACGACAATAACTTAGTGGTAAAAAGGGCATTCAACAATTCACATTCAATAAATTGTACTTAGCTTTCAAACTCAATTTAGAAATTTATAAATAGTGGGACTTTTCATTAGCTTACCTACTGTAAAATGTGCCATAAATTATTTCAATTCAGCAATAGGCAACCAGTAGTATCTCATGTCAAAGGATCGAACTAATTAAAAGATGTTGAATTAAGAAATGGGCAAACTGTTATTCATTTATTTTCAACGAAACTACCACTATGTACAACGATCTAACTTCAACAAATAAAACTATCAACGCAGAAGTTACTCAGGATGCTAAAATTCAAACAAACAACAAATACGTAATACTTTGAACCAGTTACAATAATGCCACTTCGGTCGACATAGTTTGGTCTTTGCAAATTGTATTCCAACAAATGTACCTACGTTACAGGATCCTGCTGCATTTAGGAGATTCATCCCTGAAGATTTATAAATAGATTAAACAAAATCAGCGAACGGATTATCGGATTATATCAAATTAAGAGCTTTTTGAAAAATGACAAGTAGATCTGTTTTTTGTAGGAATGGATTCTAGAAAATATCCATAATAAATGTATTCACATGAGCTTCCTCCCTAAACTGAGTCTGAATCAGTACACTACCAGTGCCGTAATTTGTTGTTTGTATTTAAAAAATCTGAAATTGCAGCAATTGCCAAATCTGAAATAGCGAATAAAAATGTTTGAATTTGTGCATATAAAGTTAGGATACCTTTATTCTGTACACTTGTCAAAATAGATTTTTTTAAATATTTTTACACTGTTTTCAAGCGTTTTTGTTGATTTGAAATTAAGATACAAACGACTTTTCTGGGTCCATTTTTAACATTTCTTAGGCCTGTATTACATTGTCAAAGATCTTTGATAAAATCTTTTATAAACTATTTGACCAAATTTTTTCTATTCAATATGAGGATTTTATGTAATTTTATGCTTGTTTGTGTATGTATATGTGTGTGTATGTGTGTGTTCTAATGGCTACAGTTTCAGTCATTTTAAAAAGATAATTTAATGGGCGCCTAGAAAGGTAAAGTAGTAGTGGGCTTGATAAGCAAAACTTAGCAGTTTAACCAAAATGTTAATTCTACGATTGTTATTGGATAAACTGTTGCAATTTTTTCAAACAGGCGTAGGTTATCGTTCGTAGAAGAATAGAAAGGAGCCGATAACCACCGACGGTCAGCAAACCGACGCAGCAAGCAACTATCCTTCATCGGAACTTATAAAAGAGCTAAGACAGAAGGCAAGAATAGCAAAAGAATTATTTTTAAATGTATAAGGCCGCATTATAGATGCTGATACGATAATTACCCATTTTAATTGCTAAAGAATTGTATACCTAATACAGGGGGTCCACCTACATCATTTTTATCGAGTACAACACTGCGTTTCATTATCTACATAGATCTGAGATATGATTTATAGCTCACTATTTAAAAACACACAAAATTGCTTTAATGTCGGTATATTTATAAACTTTTCAATTCGCGGTGCTAACAATTTTCATTGTAGAAAATCAACCTATTTTATATATAACATTTTACAAAATCAATGATCTTCATAATCAAATAATACAATTTTGCTCTACAATTCACAATTAACTTCGTTGGTGCACATTTTTATTTTCTCTGACAATTAACGTCATAAATCTTTTATCAAATATAGGACGATGCGTATACCTAAATGTGTTCAAAAATATGCGACAAAGAAATATTTTATCAAAGATTAGGTATTACACAATCAAATATCTTTGACAAAGATGTTTTATCGAAGGTGTTTGATCAAAGATTTGACAATGTACTCGCAATAGCCTCCTCAATTCTACAAAATGGATTTTCGAAAGCGGAAATTAAAGGTCTGAAAAAATTACCACTTAACTGAACTTTGTTTATAGGATTTTATTTATGAAATGGACAAAACGCTAAAATATCAAAAAAATCAAGTTTCACCTTTGAACATTATAATTCTACCTTTATTTGGTATTTCAGAGTTAGCAGTTCTTGCAATTCTCATTTTTTCTTTAATCGACAAGTTAATTGTTGCCCCTATAATTCAGCGATACAGACCGACTCAGGAGAAGAGTAAATACAATAAAACGTTTGCCATATTCCGGACTTTCCATAAATTTGGAGTAAATCTTCTGAGTCAAATATTAAACATATTTCCTAAATTACTCTATTATCCGAGAATTACATGCCATCCGTCTTGTTAAAATTGCATCCTAAATAACTTTTATTTTTATGTTTCTTTGGGGAATAACACCACAATAGAAATAAAACGACGTATATTGCAGGAATACCAAACGTTTCAAAGTCTATTCTGACTTCGTTGTCAATGGCTTTATATTTATTGATGCAGATTGCAAATCATAAATCAAATTTTCATTTTGCAATCTGCATCAATAAATATAAAGCCATTGACAACGAAGTCAGAATAGACTTTGAAACGTTTGGTATTCCTGCAATATACGTAGATTTATTTCTATTGTGGTGTTATTCCCCAAAGAAACATAAAAATAATCAAGAATATGCCACAAACAACGTTTAGAAGACAACTAAATAACTTTTATTTAGAAACTTTTTTTCTATTAGCTATAGGAACGAAGAAATAAAGAAAAAGCTGCAAATAAGTCCATTTTTCCACTATTATGGGTTTATAAAAAAATTTTGGATTTTTCTGATATAGCCCTCATAGATATTTAATATCTTTAGAATAAGTACCTTTAAAAATTGAATCAACAACAAAAAAAACAATTAATTTGTAGTACTTTCATGAAATAATATCCAAATAGCTTCGAATTGTTTTCCCTTTTTAATAATAATTGTAATATATAATAATAATTTGAAATACATTTTTTGAACAATTAAATGTTATAATTTTTTTAGCTAAGTATTTAGGAATTGGGGTAAAATATCATTTTTTGCTTGCTGGTTATTTTTATATTTTTAACGTCGGTCCGTTTGTTAAGTTTATCGAAGCCAAAGCTTCTTACACATACGAAAATGGATGACAAGGGCAGTGAACTGCTAAATTAGTCTTACAGCATTTACTTCCTAGAGTGTATAAATATCTGCCAAGGCTAGAAAAAGTGGGTAGTAAAAGAAGCTATTTCACTCGATTGGGAACTGCATTTGTGTATTGCAAGCTACTTCCAGAAGGTGTATGCTCTAAGTAAATTGGTAGACGCTTTTTGATATTGATCTCCTAGACCATATACTACTGAAGACAGCATACAAAGCATAAATACCGAGACCCGTTTAGAAAAAGAGCACAATAAAGAGAACAACATGCTATTTCACTCAATTGTCAACTAAGATTGGAAGGATTGTAGTGAGCGTCCAAATAAAAAACCATGCTGCACTCTTTTTTTGTCAATAATTTTTAATTACAAGTAGACATGCATATGCTTTTGTGCGTGAAGAAACAGTGTCTAGCCGAAACGTAAGACGAAAATACGATAAGTTTTGAAAAAAAATAGTTTCGATGTATTTTTGCTTTTTTTCTGTAGTAAGATATCTATAGAACTTCCTGTAGCAGTGACTTAATACCCATAATGATCCAATCTTCATATTCCTTGGGCCTTCATCAGTGAACTTTGTTTATTGTAGTGCAAGTATCAATATCTTCTGTTTTTGTAATTCCGACGTAAGAAGGTGCATTTTGCATGGCTGAATTAGTATATTGACGTTGAAGGGGCCAATGTATGTGGGTGCTTTGTGTGGAAGTTTTCCAGAAAACTCCGACTTTCTTTATTTTCCTGTAAGTTCAGGTACCCCAGAATCTAAATTCATGGTTGCCGTCTGCCGATATTATTATATTAGCTAAAAGCAGGCTGTTTAGTTCCATTACATTTAAAGCCTACTTGTCTCACTACCTCACCAAGATTGGATCTTCAACTTTTTCAAAACAGTTTTATCTTTTTTACACGTTTTATCACTCGGAAATTTAAAGGTTCATAAAAAATGTGTGTACATATATCTAAGTAATCAGACATTTGCTATGTCGAGACGAAAATGAATCAGTTTATTTTTAATTCTCTAACATTTATTGAAATATTATATACAGGGTGAGTTTTTTTTATGATCAGTATGGGGATCTCGGAAACTAGCGGAGATAGACCAATGGTTAAATTGGGAAAGATTTACAGTTTTACTGGCCCAATTTAATGACCCTTTCGGATTTTTGTAAAAAGTCATGGCTTACTAGATATTTTGAAAAAACGAAATTTCCGTCGATTTAGTCAAATCTAGCTCCTTTGTTTTTGATTTTATAAAAAAAGTGGAATTATCAAAATTAAGAGAATTGTATCCCGAATATGATTGTCATGTCCTCGTTTGCGTGACAGCTCTCGTTTCCGAGATATGACACTAACTTATCTGTTTTTGAATGCAAACCATAGTTGGCTCTGACCTCAAAAAATCGGACATTTTTAGAGCTTTTCAACGATATACTACTCGATATAGTTATTCATAAAAATAACGGAGTTATGGATGCTTTTCTCTCTTATTTTAACTTTTAACGTAGGTAGTCATGAAAAAGATTGTTGATTGTTTTCACTTCGACGTTTCCTCATTTGAGAGTAATTCCATTAGTAGTGCTGAACTGACAGTCGATATTCGAGTTTTCGTGATAAAATGGAATATTCTAACGAAGAAAAACTGCATATGGTGGAATGTTATATCATATCATATGCCATAAAAATTCAGTTCGTGGAGCTGAGGAATACTTTCATAGATATTTTAATGGTCGTCAACCTGCTCTATGTACATTTAAGAGGCTTTACGATAGTTTACGCAGATATGGATCCTTTACTAAACCACCAAAGGAACGTAATCAAAATAACGAAGCAGCACAAATAAATGTTTTGGCAATGGTAAATCAAAATCCATCTACATCAACTCGTGAGATTGCGGCAGAAGCTGGCACATCTCAACAAACTGTAGTTAAGGTACTGAAAGCGCACAAGTTCCACCTGTACAAACTTTCAGTTTCTCAAACTTTGCATGTTGGTGACGAACATCGACGTATTTTGTTTTGTACATGGTTTAGAGACTTGTTTAGAGAGTGCCTTGACAATCCACAGTTTCCATTAAAGGTGTTATGGTCAGATGAAACTAGATTTACTAACTGCGGTATGTTCAATAGACACAATGAACATATATGGGCTAAAGAAAACCCTTTCCATGTAGAACAAAGACGACCCCAGATAAAATTTGGTTTTAATGTTTTGTGTGGTATCATAGGGTCTACTATTCTGAGGCCTTTTATCTATGACGAATCACTTACTGGGGAGCGCTACTTTCTTGCAATACACTTTTCAAGACATCTTGCATAATTTGAATTTGAGAACTCGTTTAGAAATTGAGTGGTTCCAACATGGTTCCAACCTGCTGATAACTCGTTATTAGTAAGACAACACTTAAATAATATCTATCCAAACTCTTGGATAGGAAGAAATGGCCCACGCTAATGGCCACCCCGGACTCCCGATTTGACTTATATTTATGGGGTGCGCTAAAAAACAAAGTATACAAAAGAAAGTATGAGACAGTTGGTGACCTAAGGGAGGCGGGGTGTCTAAATAACAATGGTGGACTTTTCGAACATAAACTGTAACCAGTATTATGTACTTAAATTTCTTAAGTTTTTTAGTAAGTACCTACTTATTTAGTTTTTTCGTTATATCTGATATACCTAATAAAAAAATCGTTCAATGTTTTTTGGAATAGTTATTAATAAATCAATCTGTTTCATAGGTAACTACGTTAAAAGTGAAAATAAAAGAGAAAAGCATCCATAACTCCGCTATTTTTATGAATAAGTATATCGAGTATTATATCGTTGAGAAGCTCTAAAAATGTCCGATTTTGAGGTTATAGCCAACTATGGTTTCCATTCAAAAAAAGAAAAGTTAGTGTCATATCTCGAAAACGAGAGCTGTCACGTAAACGAGGACATGACAATCATATTTGGGATACAATTCCTTTCAATTTTGATATCTACACTTTTTTTATAAAATCAAAAACAAAGGAGCTAGAGGGATTTGGCTAAATCGACAGAATTTCGTTTTTTCAAAATATCTGGTGAGCCATGACTTTTTACAAAAATCCGAAAGTGTCATTAAATTGGGCCAGTAAAACTGCAAATCTTTTCCAATTTAAGTATTTCTCTATCTACTCTAGTTTCCGAGATCCCATCCCATACTGATCATCAGAAAAACTCACCCTGTATAATAATTCCACTTCATAACATATTTCAACTACCGTATATAAGTAACTACATATGGACCACCCATTATCACATGTTTTTCTACCATTTTTTAAAATCCCATTGCTGAACTATAACACCACTCCACCTTATGTTCAACCAACCTATACAGGGTATTTCTCCAAATATTATGTTTGTCCGAATAGATATTTCCAATGGTTTTCGAATAAATTGGGTTTTAAAATTACTTTGCTCTTTAAGTTATTAGGTCAAAAATTACAACAATCTGTTTACAATGGTAAATAAAAGACTGACGTTGCCACGGCGCTTAACAATTGAAGTTATTGAAAACCTGTCAATTGAGCTTTACAGTGTTTATTTAGTAAAAGTCGTGATTGGAAAATTTAAATATACAACATTGTTGCAATCATAAAATGTAGTCATATTCATACACGGAAATAACATATGGGAACTTTATATACGGTCATGCGACTGGAACTGCTTCAGAAGCGAGACTTCTGTATGCGGCAGCATACCCGAATAGAAGACTTCATTCTCGACAGGTATTTCAAGATAGGAACTTTTTGGCATATTTTAATGAGTTGTATACACATCAGAAATGTGGAACGCTATTTTAGAAACACCCTGTGTATGCAACTTCTTAGGTGCCAACTTATAACCATTTATTTCTAACATGTTCTAACCACGCTCTTTAACTATAATTACAATCCGCCCTAGATTTCAACGATCATATACATATATACAACTTCTTGTAAATAATTACTTTTTCTAATGTTGACAAATTAAATTTGAACTCCTACTCAATATTTCATCCCCCCCTCTCCCCAATTATATGTTTTCTTTCTGTCCCCATCAAAATGTTGAAAATACGGCCCTGACAATAATTCTGTTTCACCTTATGGTGCAACCACGCCTAACATTCGTTAACCACGCTGTATAATAGTAATTTTACTCTTCTTTGTAATTTAACTATCCTATAGGTATATTCAATTGCATATGAGCTACCCTACCTAATTATTTCTACTAACAATTTTTAATTAAAATTGCTAAATAACTATAATTCTACTCCACATTATATTTTAACCGTCCTGTATATAAATCTGCATATAAGCAATCCAAAAAAACTGTTCCAAAATATTTTGAACCACCCTGTACAATTATAGTTTTAGGACAACTTATATTTCAATCAATTTATATATGCAACTGAGTAAGGGCGTCTTATGCCATTTTTTTAATCACTCTGTTTAATTATCACGATATATATTGTCACGACATGATAACGACTAAGCTTCAAACTAACATGCGAACAAAAATTTTTTCTCGATAGATTGTTTTTAGGGACGCCGCATTGTTCTGTATAAGTTTGCCAGACTTTTAAAATTCTGTAAAAGTTTATGTTGTGAAGAAAAACGTGGGAAATATCAAAATCCCCTCCCCCTCCTTCCACATGCAGAGGGATACAGGGTCATACACCAATCCTTATTTATACTAATAAATAATTAGTTTCTGTCACTGTCGGAGTCTGCTACCATTTAATCTCACCGTGGAAAAAATGGTCATAAAAGTAAGAACAATGAAGAAACAAGCAGAAATCGTTGCCTAAGCACACGTCGTAACATATGTGGCCCAACGCCAAATAAAAACGAATAGACGAAATAAGAATTCAGTGAATTGAAATAAGTTATAATATACTAAGGGTTCCATACCACCTTCAAGATTCTAATATTCCAGTTTCAGACAAGCAGGGAATGAGTGCATTTTCTTATATTTACCCTAATATATTTTAAAGGAAGCGTTTTAAATTTATAAAAAATATACACTTTCATTTTCCACACATAGATTTTTTATTTTATCTGCTACATTTCGCTTAATTTTTATAAAAATATGTATTTATTTTCTAATTTCGCCCCCAAAAATTAACATTAGAGTTTTTATTTTATTAATAAACTTTCAGGGAAGCGTTTTATAATCTACTGTCTGAATTTTGTGGGCTTTGTAGATTGGAAGATAAAGGGCAAAATAGGTCAAGTTTTAAATTATAAATTATTAAATCTGTTATCAAATTATTTAAAAATACAAATAAAATATATTTTTCAAAATTTAAATAGTGTAGTTTCTAAATGGGACTTAAATCGATGTTTAATATTTTTGCTAATATCTTTTAAACAAATGATTTAAAAATATGATATATTTGTAATTCACATAATGAGCCTTTTATCTGATATATTACATGATGCGTTTGAAAATTGAATTTTTATTTTCCATTTAATTATATAATTTGTCCCTAAAATTACTATGGGGGTTTTCTAATAATTTTTCTTATAAATTTCAAGTGAGCCCCAGTACCCCTAATTGTTTTCAAAATTTTAGGTAGTATGGTTTCGCAAATAAAGTGAGAAATGAGAATTTTTTATATATTTATGTAATTATCTTGTAAACAATTAATTTTTAAAATATGAAATATATATATATATATATATATATATATATATATATATATTTGAATTTCTCATAATGAGCCCTTTCATTTGATGTATTGCATGATGCGTTAAAAAATATTTTTTTATGTTCCGTTTAACTCTATAATTTAGCCCCCAGTATTAATATTATGGATTTCTTCTTATTTTTCCTGCAAACAAAATATTTAGATCTTATAGTTTAGGGAATAAAGGGGTGAATGGGTAATTTTTTTAAATATTTTTTTAATATATTTTAAAATATTCATTTAAAAAAAATAATAAAAAATATATTTGTATTCGTCATAATGATTTGATATATTACATGATCCGTTAGAAACAAGTTTAATTTCTTATTTTTTATTTAATTCTGTCATTTGCCCCCCAAAATCAATATTAGTGGGTTTCTCGTTATTTTTCAGTAAAGTTCATGTGAGGGGCTACACCTCTATTTTTTTCAAATTTGTGCGTCTTATAGTTTCGGGTAAATTTTTTAATATTTTTGTTAATATCTTTTAAATAATTTATTTTAAAAATATTTAAAAAAATAATTTGTATTCCTCATAATGAGCCCCTTGATTTTATATATTTCTTAATCCGTTAGAAATAATTATATTTTTTATTTTCCATTTAATTCCATAATGTGCCCCTCAAAATGAACATTAGGGGTTTCTCCTTATTTTTCCAGTAAAGTTCAGGTGAGGCACTATACCTCTATTTTTTTCTCGAAATTTTACAGCTTATGGTGACGGAGGGGGGGGGGTATTTTTTATATTTTTGTTAATATCTTTTAATTCATTTATTTTAAAAATATGAAAGAAATATATTTGTTTTCGTCATGATGAGCCCTTTCATTTCATATATAACATGATGCGTTAGAAACAATTTTAATTTTACATCTCCCATTTAATTCTGTAATTTGCCCCCCCCCAAAATTATTGTATATATTATTTTTGTAGTAAACTTCAGCAGACCCTATACCTCTATTTTTTTCAAAACTTTACGTTTTATAGTTTCGGAGATAAGAGGGGGGGAATTTTGGTATGCTTTCCTTAATATCTATTTAACTATTTTTTTAATATGAAAAAAATATATTTGTGGGAATGGGACCTTTCATTTGATGTATTACATGATGCGATTGATTTTTTTTTTTAATTTTCATTTAATTCTGTAATTTGCCCCCAAAATTAATTTTAATGGTTTCTCCTTTTTCCTGTAAAGTTCGGGCAACGTTCTATATTTCCTATTTTTTTCAAAATTTTAGGCTCAGTAGTTTCGGAGATCAGGGGGGGAATGGTCGATTTCTTTAGTTTTTCCCCACAGAAGTACCCCTAAAATCTAAATTTCTTCTTGTATGATATATACTCCTGATCGAGTCACCAAATTTCAACCTCTTCCGTCCAGTGGTTCAGGAGAAAATTGCTGTGATGTGACAGAGGCAGAAATTCGGAGTGATATTATAAGGGTATCCGTATATTGTATATACGAAACCCTAAAAATAAATACTTTTAAGTGATACATTGTAATTTACCGGCTTTGCAACACACGAACTTAACTCTTATAGCAAACAAGTAAAATATGTGAAGACTCTTCACTGAAGAATCATATCCGTAAACGTAATAAAAATATATCGGTTTCATTTTCTAATCAATAACTGTTAGTTGGAGGTAAAATAGTAATATTTACTCAGCGGCTTTCATGTAATAAGGATAAATCAATTTATTTCTATCGTTTTCGGCTTCCTTTATTTTTACCTTGAAATGAAAGATTAGGTTCCCTAATTATTAATAAGAAATGACTCAGATAGTCTTCATACCCTATTAATTTCGTCATACTACTTACTATTTTATACATTTATTACTTGTCTGTAGGTACTGACTAGTCTATTCGTTATTTTTAGACAAATTTTAATTATGCTTGAAATATGCGAAACACCCAGTTAGACTTGATATGCAAATCTGACATTTACTGAACTGTTTCTGTAGTAGATTTTTGTTTATTTTAAAGATGATCTCGTCACATATTGGACAGTATTTAAGAATTTGGTTATAAGTAGGCTGTGGCAAACACCGACACGTTTTTTTTTTAATTTTGTATTGAATTTGAATACAATTTTTATCGCTGCAACATTATTACACAATTGCAAAAAAATAAACTTTTTGAGGGTCTGTAAGTTGATGTTATTTTAAAATACCAACTTATTTCGGGTCAAGGCAGTCAGTTACGTATTGTTTTGAATATTCCTTTAAAGAAACCAATATATCTGGTTGTAATCTGTAAAGCTATATGTAGTGATTCTGCATCAACTTAAACTAATTCGGTTTAAATAATTGTGGAAATAATTCTCTAACTTTCAACCATTGCCATAGCATTTGTCTCAAAATAAGCATTTTTTTACATCTTGGGTATATCCTAAATCTTACGATTAACGAAATATAATTTGAAGTATGTCGTCGGATAAGTAATTCCGTTAATTTTGAACATTTGTTTTATATTATAACCTAATCTACATTTATTCCTTTAGAATACAATACAATTACCATCTTTAGCTAGACTTTGCTACTTTTGAGTCTATAGACACTAATATACAGTGAGGACGCGTGTGTTGGAACAAATTCGTTTAAAATTGTTTTTTTTTTTTTTGGAAAATGCTCGGACATGTCGGTTTTTTTTGGACTGCGGTTTTTGTGATAATAAACTCATTTATACGGGCTTGGCCAGAAATAAATTGCGACTATCAACTTCATTTTTTCAAATGGAAACATTTGTTTTTTATTTTATTTTTGAATTCTGCATTGATTTCTAAGTATTTTTCATGTACAATGTCCTATACCGAAAATTAACAGTTATTAAAAAAAACGGTTTTTTTTTTCAAAAGTTAAGAAAACAACGGTAAAATAAGGTGTTTGTTGGTTTGAACCTATTTATTTACTTCTGGTTTTTATGATTGTTGGCGGTATTTTAATCGCATGAATGGAAACCCTTTTTTAATGCTGGAGTTTTTAACACTTCTTTATTTCCATAGAAACGGTACTGTAATTTTACTTCAAATAAGTGCAGTTGCAAAGTTTCACAGTCTGGCGCGTTTAACTGAAAAGCAGCGAATAGAAATTTTGACGATGGGAGGATATGGTGACAGAACTCGAACACAAGCTGAAGTTTGCAAATTTTTTAATATGAAATACCCTGAACGGCCTATTACACGATCGGTAGTTAGTAAAATAGAAAAAAGTTCTGGAATTTGGCCAATTTAGAGACAATTACAAAACCAAACATCTTCCAGAACATACTCAATTAAATTTTTTGCTCGATTTACAAGAAAATCCTCACAAATCCACTAGACAAATAGCCGCAGAACAGTCAATAAGTAAATCTTCTGTTCTAAAATGCTTGCATAGAAATAAATGGCACCCATACAAAGTTCATTTAGTTCAGAAACTTATTGAAGATGATTTGCACCGGAGTGTAGAATTTTGTGAAATAATGATGCATAGAGGCAATGCCTTACGTATATCAAGTAAGCATGACAAAATGGGCAGAATGACTGGGCGTCGCATTATAAATTTAGTGCTAATTCAGTGCTAATTTAGTGCAAAAATCGCGAATTCAGTGCTCCTTAAGTTTCGCGATAAATGCAAACACTGCTACCTTTTAATCAAGCGAGCAGTGTATATAACCTAAATATTGATATGATAACACCATGATCAGTGTCTAATTATTTAGTGCTTCTTCAGTGCTCTTTGTATATACGAAAAACAATTTTATAAACTGAAAGAAAAAAAAAATTTTTTTCCCCAACATATAACTGCTTGATACACTCAGCAAGTAATATCTTTGAAAATTAGTACTACAAAAGCGAAATCGTGCATAAAGAAGTCATGGGTAATAAGTGCTCAATAAGTCCTGGCTTTATGAAAAGGAAAGAACGAGAAATTTTTTTTTTATTTTCATGCGATAAGCTGCTCATTTCACAGAATCAAAAAATATTACTCTGAATTAGAGTAGATTGAAAGGATCGAAAATCGGGAACGAGATATAAAAATAATTTGGTCAAGTGCGAGTTGGACTCGCATTGTAAGGGTTCCCTACCACCTTCAAGATTCGCTGTATTTAGTTTTCTAATTTGGCCCACAAAAATTAACATTAGAGTTTTATTTTACTAATAAACTTTCAGGGAAGCCTTTTATAATCTATTGTCTGAATTTTGAGGCTCTATAGATTGGAAGATAAAGGGTACAATAGGTCAAGTTTTAAATTATAAATTATTAAATCTGTTATTTAAATTATTTAAAAATACAAATAAAATATATTTTCAAAATTTGAATAGTATAGTTTCTAAAATGGGAATTAAGTCGATGTTTAATATCTTTGCTAAACAAATGATTTAAAAATATGATATATTTGTAATTCACATAATCTTTTATTTGATATATTACATGATTCGTTTGAAAATTGAATTTTTATTTTCCATTTAATTGTATAATTTGTCCCTAAAATTACCATGAAGGTTTTTTAATAATTTTTCTTATAAATTTCAAGTGAGTCCCAGTACCCCTAATTATTTTCAAAATTTTAGGTAGTATGGTTTCGGAAATAAAGCGAAAAATGAGAATTTTTTTATATCTTAATATCTTGTAAACAATTAATTTTAAAAATATATATTTGTATTTCTCATAACGAGCCCCTTCATTTGATATATTGCATGACACGTTAAAAAAATATTTTTTATTTTCCGTTTATTTCTATAAATTGCCCTCCATTATTAATATTAAAGATTTCTTCGTATTTTTCCTGTAAATAAAAAAAATTAGGTCTTATAGTTTGGGGAATAAAGGGGGAATGGGTATTTTTTTAAATATTTTTTTAATATATTTTAAAATATTTATTTAAAAAAAAATAAAAAAAAATATATTTGCATTAGTCATAATGAGCCCTGTGATTTGATATATTACATGATACGTTAGAAACAAGTTTAATTTTTATTTTCAATTTAATTCTATAATTTGCCCCCCAAAATGAATATTAGGGGTTTCTCCTTATTTTTCCAGTAAAGTTCAGGTGAAGTGCTATACCTATTTTTTTTTCAAAATTTTACAGCTTATGGTTTCGGAGATAAGGGGGGGGGAATGGGTAAATTTTTTTATATTTTTGTTAATAACTTTTAATTAATTTATTTTAAAAATTTGAAAAAAATATATTTGTTTTCGTCATAATGAGCCCTTTTATTTGATATATAACATGATGGGTTAGAAATAATTTTAATTTTATATTTTTCATTTAATTCTATAATTTGCCCCCCAAAATAAATATTAGGGATTTCTCCTTAATTTTCCAGTAAAGTTCAGGTGAGGGGCTATAACTCAATTTTTTTTCAAAATTTTCCAGCTTATGGTTTCGGAGATAAGGGGGGGGATGGGTAAATTTTTTTATATTTTTGTTAATATCTTTTAATTTATTTATTTTAAAAATATGAAAAAAATATGATTATTTTCGTCGTAATGAGCCCTTTCATCTGATATATAACATGATGGGTTAGAAACAATTTTAATTTTATATTTTCCATTTAATTCTGTAATTTGCCCCCCAAAATGAAAACTAGATGTTTCTCCTTATTTTTCCAGTAAACTTCAGGTCAGAACCTATAAAAGTATTTTTTTTCAAAACTTTACGTTTTATAGTTTCGGAGATAAGGTGGGGGGAATGGGTAAATTTTGGTATATTTTCTTTAATATCTTTTTCATTAATTTTTATTTAAATATTAAAAAATATATATTTGTGTTCCTCAGAATGAGACCTTTCATTTGATATATTACATGATGAGTTTGAATTTTTTTTTATTTTTAAATTTTTATTTAATTCTATAATTTGCCCCCCAAAATTAATATTAATGGTTTCTCCTTATTTTTCCTGTAAAGTTCGGGCTACGTTCTATATTTTCTATTTTTTTCAAAATTTTAGGTTCAGTAGTTTCGGAGATCAGGCGGGGGAACGGTCGATTTTTTTAGTTTTTCCCCCCAGAAGTACCCCTTAAATCAAAATTTCTTCTTTTGCGATATGTGCTCCTGATCAAGTCACCAAACTATACCTTCATACCAAATTTCAACCTCTTCCGTCCAGTAGTTTAGGAGAAAATTGCTGTGATGTGACAGAGGCAGAAATCCTGAGTGATATTATAAGGGTATCCGTATACTGTATATACGGAACCCTAATTAAGTTCTCAAAAAGTGCTGCCACTAAATGGGAAGAAAATACGTTGAAACAACTTTTTTCTATTTCATGAACATTAAACTTTTTTATTTATTATACGATAAAGTGCTCATTTGACAAAATGAAAAAAATATTTTCTCAAATTTGAGTAGATTGAAGAGATCACTAATCTTAAACATGAGATAGGAATTAAGTGCTCAATAAGTGCTGCCAATATAAGACAAAAAGAAATGACAAAACAATTTAATTATTAAATTTTTACAGCACAAACTATAGCAACGCCAATTTTTAGATATTGGACTTTTTTCAACGTGAAAAGGCTTCCGCCAGAGACTATAAAAAATGCTTACAACTTGCAAGCCGTAATTCTATGAATAGATAAGAAACTCTAATAAATTTAAAATCGAGTTTCGAAGGTAGGAAAAGTATTATACTCTACTTTTGCTATTACGAACATTTGTAGGAAAAAATTGCCAAAGTCAATGTTTTCATCGAAATCGATCGATAAATATGAAATAAATCTTCAGTCCGATTCGTAGCAATATGCAAGTAGAGGGTTTTTTTTAATTAATAAAAAACTTTTGCAACTAATGCTCAGGCTGACTTTAATTATAGTTATTAATGCTACAAGTGGGATAAGTAGCAAATACTCTGACAGTTGTGGTGTTGCGACGTGAGCGTAAGGTTATGGGGCATTCTTATGAAGACGAGTGTGATAGATGTCGCTACGAGCCGTAGGCGAGTCACGTGACCAGAAAAACTTGCGCGCGCTGTTGCGCCTAATTGAAAATTTGTTTCCGTGTGCGCGATATTTTCTCCAATAAATATTTAGTAAAATTTATATTCGTGAATCATTTATAAAATTTGGTTGAAGTAAAATTTAAGGACGTTCAATCGCTACTCTAAAGTCAGATGAGCACTAATTTCATTAGAATTTTATTGGAGTCTTAAGGAAAGCTTTAAAGTATACTAATCATTTTTTAATGATTTATAATTTTTTTATTCACAACAAATTCTATTTTAAACATTTATTGAGAAATATCAGTAAATATGAATATTTTGTTTGACGGGTATATTTATTGGTTATAAAATTTGAATAAATCTGTGATTTCTAAAGATATAATCAGCTGTGCTCAGGTTAATTAATTCAATATGGTGAAAAATTAATTTAAATAATTTTAATTGTATCAAGTTAAATAATAAATATTTAATTAAAATGTTCGATCATATCCTTTTTTCAGTGCTAATTCTCAAACTACATACTTCAAGATTACTTTGAACACATTATTTATTATGGAATCTACTTTAGTAATATAAGTATTATAATTTAAAATTTTAAAAAATGCAGCCTGCGATATGACTGTATGTTCAATTTTTAATTTTGAATCGTTAATGTAATAAAATTGTTTTGTCATTTCTTTTTGTCTTATATTGGCAGCACTTATTGAACACTTATTTCCTATGTCATGTTTAAGATTAGTGATCTCTTCAATCTACTCAAATTTGAGAAAATATTTTTTTCATTTTCAAATGAGCAGTTTATCGTATAATAAATTAAAAAAAATTATTCTCTTCATTCTCATCAAGTACCAGCACTTATCGAGCACTTGGTACTCATGACTTATTTGTAAAAGATTTTGCTTTTTCAGTGCTGCTTTTTGACGGTGTAAGATGCTATGAAGGTCAAACGAGCACTTGACTGTTCAAAAATGGAGGTTAAATTTTTTATTACCATCTCTTTTCTCATATTGGCACAACTTATCGAGCACTTGATAGCCATGAATTATTCATGCCTGAGTTTGCTCATATATTGCTTTATTTTTATAATATTAAGTTCTAGAGTATTCGAAGTAGCAGTTTAATGTTCATGAAATAGAAAAAAGTTGTTTCAACGTATTTTCTTCCCATATAGTGGCAGCACTTTTTGAGAACTTAATTTTTATATCTCGTTCCCGATTTTCGATCCTTTCAATCTACTCTAATTCAGAGTAATATTTTTTTGATTCTGTGAAATGAGCAGCTTATCGCATGAAAATAATTTTTTTTTCTCGTTCTTTCCTTTTCATAAAGCCAGCACTTATTGAGCACTTATTACCCATGACTTCTTTATGCACGATTTCGCTTTTGTAGTACTAATTTTCAATGATATTACTTGCTGAGTGTATCACACTTAACTCGGAAAAGTATTTAGACCTATTACAAAATGAAATAATACCCTGTTTAACAGAACTTTATCCGAATGGTGAAAACCCAATATACAGGATGGAGCGTCCCCGCACTATTCGCGAACAGTGTGAGATTGACAATATTTTCCCAAATAGATGGATCGGAAGAAGTAATATTGAATGGCCAGCTAGATCTCCAGATCTAAGCCCGTTAGATTTTTATCTTTGGTGTTACGTGAAATCGAAAGTCTACGCAAAATATCGAGGAATTAAAGAATAGAATTAGAGCCGAAATACACGAATCCTGTCACAAACGCTAAATGAAGTGTTACGAGTATTTGAAAACCGTCTTAGGTATTGTCAGGAAGTTAATGGTCAACAATTTGAACATTTAATTTGATATGTTGATGTTTTTTTTTCTTAAACTTTGAAATAAATTTAATATTTGTAATAACTGTTAATTTTCGGCATAGGACATTGTACATGAAAAATACTTAGTATTCAATGCAGAATTCAAAAATAAAATAAAAAATCTAATGTTTCCATTTGAAAAAAATGAAGTTGATGGTCGCAATTTATTTCTAGCCCACCCTGTATAAATGAGTTTATCATCACAAAAGCCGCAGTCCAAAAAAAACCAACACCTGAATTTGAAATGAATTTGTTCCAACCCACGCGTCCTCACTGTATAGTGATTATTGCCTCTACAAGTACGTACTATTTACCTTTGAAAAGTGTTGAAAATACCGAAAAAGATGGTAATCGCTTAAACAATAATACAACTATTATTATTTTGTACAAAAATAACATACCCATTATTAAACAATGCGGTTTAAGACAACATTTTGGCATGCCAATGGGTTTTTGGCTGTCGCATGCCTTACGTAACATAATAATGGAAAATTGCAACAAACTATACAATTTACATTGGAAATAGCACAATATAACAAACTACCTTCCCTAAACAAATACAGATTCTTCATTTGAAACAGAGGTTGACATGAAATTAACTCTCACTAAAAGATGTCAATTTTAACCAAAATCATCCAATTAGTTAAAAGAGGAGTTATTACATACCAACTGGTCTGGTACGAACAAGTTCAATAATTCTAAAAAGTATTCTTGTTCGATTCAATTACCCTAAAATTGTATTAATAAAGAGTTAAAACAGAATTGAGCACAATACAAGCTTGTTTTTTAAAAGATAGTTGTTTTATCTCTGGTTTTATTTTTTTTACCGTTTTTTTTTGGAAATAACAGCACATAAACTTGCATATTTCAAATACGGTAGTAAAGTAACTTTGACAATAGGCATTTGCGCCATCTCGTGTTTTATTTGTGGAACGCTGGTTCTGTCAAAGCCGTAATTTATGTTTGCTGTGTTATAGATTAAAATTTAGTTATCCCATAAAATAGAAAGAAGAACATCAAACCGAAAGTGCGGTGTAGTTTATTTTGAAAATACATCAAGGAAAAATAAAAAATTACATTTCTACCGTTTTCCTGGATTTCTATAGCAATCGGAGAGGAAGGAAAAAATGGATTACAGTAGTTCGTCGTCAAGGACAATAAATTAAATTTTCACGTTTTTAGTCATTACTAAATACATAAAATTAATCACAATTGTTGTTCTCTTAACAAAAATAAGATTCAATAACTCTTGTAATCAGAAAAGTTTATCATGTAAATACTTTTCTTAAATTGAAATTTAAGGTTAACAAAATTTTTAATTTTTTAATTAATAATTTCTTTTAGGAATAAAGATAAAAAGTAACTTTTTAGTTACAGGAGGGATGAAAAGCCATGGCAACCAGGAACATATTCAAGGATCTGCTGTGCTCATTTCGATGGAATTCAAAGTTTGCAATTCAACTATCGTTCCAGGAATATATCAATATTACTCTTTTAAATAAATAACACTTTTTATTTTCATTATTTTTATTTTTTTATGAGCGCTTTATTATTAGTTAATACAAAAGCTATAAATAATATATAATCAATATTCATTTCTTTCTGAATTAACATGTATATTTGCATCTGTTGTTGCTTTATTATCCTTGTTCCAACATCAAAATTTTTATCTTGATCCATTAAAACTTCATCGTCAGTGAAATCTACCAGTAAATTATATATAATGAATAAAGTTAATTTGTTTTTTTCATATATATATTTACTTACTATTCTTAATCTCAATTGGAGTTTCATCGACTCCTGAAGATGCAATTTTTTCTAGTCGTAGGTACTCGTAATATTTCAGCCCACAAACCAGCATGAAAATTTTGCTTTTTTATATACATATTGCAGGAAATAGAGTTGAATTGTAACTTTTGTTATGTGCACTGTTTACTTTTTTCCCAAACAATTTGAACACTGCAAATCATTGAATTTGTTTCTGGTTGAGATGGATTGCCCCACTGCTATAATTAAATAAAAATAAATATGTTTTGTTAATAGAACAACAGTTATGATTCATTTTATACATATCTACAATAATGACTAACTACATAGAAATCAAATTTATTTACCCATGATTCGAACTGCTTCAATTCATTTTTTCTTCATCTATTGCTATGGAAATCCATGAAAGTGGTATAATTGTAATTTTTATGGAATAACTAAATTTTAATCTATAACACAGCAAACATAAATTACGGCTTTGACAGAACCAGCGTTCCACAAATAAAACACGAGGTGGCGCAAATGTCTATTGTCAAAGATACTTTACTAGCGTATAGTCCAAACGTTTCAAGGTTTAAATCAGACCCGTTTGTAATAATAAATTTAGTAAATGACAATTTGACATTATGTTTGACAATCAAACTTATGTAACTAAGGGAATTTACTCAAAATTGATATATACGAGGTATCATTAAAAATTCTAAAGATCATGTTAAATAAAATTGGAAGAATTTGTAGGAGTTATCTTAGTAGCGCCACATTAAATTCTGAAGATAACTCTATCAAATCAAATTCTTACAATTTGAAAGGAGCTTTGTTATTCCACATGATCTTTAGAATTTTTAGTGCTACCCTGTATTTATCACATTTGCAGTAAATTTAATTCTCTTAGTTACATCAGTTTCATTGTCAAACATTAATGTCAAATTGTGATTTACTAAATTTATCATTACGAATTCCTTTTAATTTTTAATTTTCTTGTTCATTTATGTTAAATTAATTACCATTGAAAGCGGAGTTTGATTTAGACCTTGAAACCCTTGGACTATTTGAAATATACAGACTTTGAATTTTATGTGTTGTTATTCCCAAAAAACTCAGAAAAAATGAAAATACAATCTTCTCTACTAATACTGATATAATACAATAACAATTATATCGTATTCACGGCGTCATTTTATATTGGAGAGACATCTAAGCATCTAAATATGCGAATAATTGAACATTACAAATTATATAAAGAAATGACAATTGAAACCGTTCTAAATTTCAGAACATTTTTGGGTCCTAGGTAACAAATTCTAGTTTGACTTTCAAATAAATCAATAAAGGTTGATTTAATCCTGTTAAATGAAGGTGATTACATCGCTTCTACTTTCCTAGCATTTAGTCGAGCCTGGTTGCTGGGAATTCAGGATGAGATCGCTAATGGTCATATCATTTTGCTTATCCACATATAAATTATGAAGACAACTCGTTGAAATTCTTCCAATTTGAAAACAGCTTATCTATATGATTTTTTAAAAAACAATATATGTGCTTTAAGTATGCTATTGCAAGACATCAACGCTTCATTTTGAATTTTCTTATTATTATAATCTCATTGAAAACGAGATCATACCCAAACCTTGAAACCTCTGGATGTTTAAATATACAGCTTATTTTTTCAAATATAGTGCTAATTCCCAAAAAAAAAACGTAAAAGTAAACCAGAAGATGCCATAGATGCCACAAAAATCCTGAAAAAACAACTTGATACAGATCCAGTGATTAAGAAGATTTTACATAAAAATGTACTCCTTTGCTTTAGTGCAAAATCTTACACAAACTGATTTTCTTAGACGCGTAAAATTCTGTGAATTTATTATACAATGGTTCCAAGGAAACCATTTATTTTTGGACAATATCATTTGGTCAGATGAGGCAAAAATCACTAAAAATGGTCTATTTAATAGGAACAATTCCCATTACTGGAGTGACTCTAATCATAATGAGTTTCGGTATAGAAACTTCCAAGAAAGTTGACAGTTTAATGTTTATTTTTTCTAGCGGCCACGGCTAACGTGATTTTTCCAAGCAAAGTCGGTTATAATGAGCGGAAATCGGTTTTTCGTAATTTAATCGAAATTATGAGCTTTAGATATACGGAACGTAATATAAAGTTATCTTCATTTTTAGTGTTAAATAAGATCCCGACAAAAAATTTGGAGTTTCCATTTGAAAATATTTAGTTTTAAGCACATTGTGAATGTCATTTTTGACATAAAAATGCAAATATATTGTAATGTTTTTTTATTTTCACACTCGGCTTTAGTTCTTGGATTTATTTAAAAACACAGTCCAACTCACTCTAATTTATTTCCACTACTTTAACACAATTTATAATCACTGATCTATTTACAATTTATTTCTAGTTAGCTATACGACCTTCGAATCCTGAATGAATCTATCGCCATCTGTCCTTATTTTTATATTTCTCGCGGAATTACTCTGGCAAGTCACCGAACCATCGGGAAACTTCTTTCATGTGTTCTGGAAGCTTCAAGGGAATTCCTACTAACGGCAGCGGTCGGCCTGTTGAGAGATAAAACATTTCGGAGTCCCAGAAGTATCGGAAGAATGTGCCTTCCATGAATTGGATGATGGCCGATTTCACCAGCTATCGGATGAATTCTCGTAACAATATTGAGAATGGTTAAATTTAGAGATAGCATGTGGTTAATTAAATTTATCTATAATTTAAAGTAGCATCCAAATGTCCAATAACATACAGGGTGTTCTATTTGATATAAGAAAGTTGTGTCTACTTCCGGTATATCCGGAAGTGCCACAATTCTGTAAATATAGAACCTATCGGCTTACCTATTTTGCCAAATTTTCAGAATTTTAATATCGATTTTTTGAATTACAGGTAACCGCCCACCTTCGTGGGACACCCTGTATAAACTATTTTAGAACATTTCAAAACATTTTTATTATCTGAAAAAACAACTACTTAATTTAAGCTATTGATTCATTAACACTGGATCTAAATATGTTGATGACCAAGCAGTCCTTGCAGAAACAGAAAATGAATTACAAAATATGATCTGAAAAATAAGCGAAACTGGTAAGAAGTTTGTAATGAAGATAAATATGCGAACAACAAAGTAATGCGAGTGGGAAAATCACTAGAAGATTTAATAATTATACTGGAAATGCAACAACCGGAACAAGTAATTTAAATATTTGGGAACGATAAATTGAACTGGAAGTTTCACCTGTTAACAGCAAAAAAAATCCTCATGAAGCTGCGGAAAAGATCCGCGAGAAACTACATTTGGATTGTGGTTTTATACGGACACATGGACATTAAGACAAAAAAATAAAAATTCTTTGAGGGTTTTGAAATGTAGCTATAGAGAAGAATGAAAAACATCAAATTGTCAGATAAAATGAAAAATGAGCAGTTCTTGAGAATAATAAAGGAAGATAGATCAATAATGGAAACTATAAGAATAAAGAACACTAACTGAACCGGTCACATTTTAAGGAGATATTGTATTCAACAGAGAATTAGGGAAGGAGAATTTCAAGGTATTAAAAGTAGAGGAAGACCAAAGAATGGAATGCTCACTGACATCATGAATGGTCGGACTTACAATATGTCCAAGATGTCCAGGATCGGAACTTTGGAAAAGGTTATATTGATACCTGTCTTTAGGACAAATTTACTAATATACAGGTAGATATGTTAGCAATAGTATAACCAGAAACGTCAAAGTAAATATCAAATAAATTTTCTACACAAATCTCTAAAATTATATATCAGGATATTTCATAAATAATATTCATCGTATAAGGTGGATTCGGAGGTAATTTCATACATTTTTCAAATGTTATTGTCAAGATATGTCTGAAAATAATTATTGATTGCTTAGTTTGAACTGTTTTCATTTTGATTCATTTGAAGTCGGTTCTTTTTTAAATATAAATTATTGATATCTCTTATCGTTTAAGCCCCTTATTTCCAAAATGTGTTTCAGATAATAACTAAGATACACTAAGTATGAAAAAATGCAATAATGGTATAAATTCTACAGTAACAAAATATGTTAAATATTCCAGTTGTCATAAAATACAGTAATTTAATAAAAATTATGTTTACATCAGGATAAAACTATTTGCTTGTTGAATTTTTTTATTGAAATTCATACCTTTAGTAATTGTTTAGTAATTTCATTTTTTTTTTCAATAAAAAAAGTCATTAGCTATTTCCAAAGGCATATTTGTGTTCTGATAAAAATTAGATATTCAAAAAAGTCTTAATTCACTTCTGAGAATATAAGACTGAAATTATTGTAAGTCGCGTTCATTTCTTCAATACTCTTTGAACTTGACCGTTAAGAGAAGACAGAGGTGAACGATTCCATTATTATACATTCCGAAATATTGGCAAGGCTAAAAATTTCAAACCATTTTTTATTTACCTGTCTTAAATGTTAACCTGTGCACACTAGTTTGTGTCCTTGCTATAAGGATGTCTTAATTGCTATAGTGGGGGTTGGGTATAAATATATTTTATATAATCGACGAAACATCTATAGATTTTAGTGGTGATCTATCTTTTAAGATGAAAATTCTGGTGGTAAGTATCTCGTTTTTATCTACAGTGAAAATTCCATATAGTTTTGTGCGTAGTGATAAATTAAACCAGCAGTTACATAATGAGTGGATCTCAATTATACAACATATTATTACCGGAATTTCTACCGGAATTTTATAATGTATTTCCATCGTTTTGTTCGAAACCAGACACAAACGGTAAGTGTTACAAACGTTTTTAATGTTCATTAGCTATTTATAGAGATTATTGATTACGATCGTATGTATAAAAATTATTTGAAATAAGTACCTTCAAGGTATACCGGCATAAAACGTATTCATTCTATGAGCGCAATTTTATAGTAACGTTTGTAACACTCCTATAAAAATTAATATTTATTGTTATTAAATAATAATTAAGATATTTTTCTAATTGTCATTTCAGCTCACGACGTTCGTGGCTGTGGCATTTGCAGAACTCAGCCCCTTAGGATACCAATACGGATTCCCCCACTCAAGTTACGATGCACCACAAAGCTCGATAACAGCATCTCCAAAATTCTACGGGTTCTCCCCAACATCTCCTTCTCCAACTTTCGGTCTGCCGGTACATGAAGCTCAAGATTTTGGTGCCCAAATAACGAATCTCGGATCGTTCGGCTTATCAACTCCAGCGCCATTTTTGAACGCACGTTTCTCAAGCCCAGTACCATTTGGAAATGCAGGTTTCCAATTTACTACACCAGCTCCTAGTGTTGAAGTGAAAAACGAGATCGTTTCATCTACTCCAGCACCACATGTCGAAGTTACCTCAGCAGGAACACCAGCTCCACTTGAACTTGAAGTCAGTTCAACACCTTCACCAATTATCGACACTTCCACTGCTGTTCCATCTCTTGCCCCGGGACCGTTCATTGGAGGCGGATCAATTGGATTTGCATCAGGCCAGGCTCTCAATCCTAGTCTGGTATCTTCTACACCAGTACCTGACTTTTTGAATTCATTTAGATTCAATTTGCCTGCACAAAACGCTTTCAACTTTGGTATTAACAGCTACTCCACTCCAGCTCCAGCTTTGCACTTCGGTGCCGGAAGTTTAACACCAATTGACGCATCTCTCTTTAGCAGAGACGCCGCTTTGAACGGTGTCCAAGTTACAACATCAGGTGGTTCCCTTGCTGACTCTTTCGGAGTTTCCACTGTCGCCCCTGCCATTGCAATTGAACAAGCGGAACCTGAAGTTCAGAAGAATGTCTATTATTTCGCTGCACCCGATGAGCAAGAACCGGTTCGTCCTCTTATCAGAATTGCCACTCCAGCCCCAGCTAGAAAGAACGTCAACTACATCTTCGTTAAAGCACCTGCTCCGGCTCCTGTGGCTCCAGTAAGAATTGTGACACCACCAAAACAACAAGATAAGACAGTCGTGTATGTACTGGTCAAGAAACCTCAGGAAGAACAAGACATTGAGCTCCACACACCCCCACCAACTGCATCCCCAAAACCTGAAGTGTATTTCATCAAATATAAGAACCAACAAGAAGCTGAAGAAGCTATTGAAAAAGTTCAATCTGGTCAAGCCTCTCAAGAGGAACACGTACCAGCTCATAATGTAGGAGGAAGTAGCAATTTCGTGGGACATTTAGATAGAGCTAATTACAATTCAGAACCTGTTATCAATTATGTGAAATCCGTAAATGTGGCTCCACAAGGTCCACTTTTCTACTCGACAACCCCTGCTCCTCCTCTTTTCTACTCAACAACCGCTGCTCCAGTTTTCAATTCAGGCTTCAGGTTTACAACTCCTGCACCAAACTTCAACGGTTTAGCATTTAGCACCGTCGCTCCATCCGTAAACGCATATTCAAATTCGTTTGCCAATTTGCCACAATATGGTTCTTTGAATTTGGGATCAAATATTCCAGTTGCTTCTGGATTCCAAGTAGGATCCGGTTTAGTCAATGCCCTCCCAGATGCTAGTCAAAATCTCGTGGACGCACAGTTCTCTAGTAGCACTATTGCTCCAGATAGTTTAGTTTCTAGTACGATAGAACCTGCATCTTTCGCATCAAGCACACCAGCTCCATTCGTCGTGTCTGGACAACAAACTGGTGTGGTAAATGCTCCACATCAAGTATATGGAGCACCCCTCTTAATAAAAAAGAAGAAATAAAGTATTAAGTAGTTTTTAAGTTACGTTTTGTAGATTTTTAATAAATTTAAAAAAAAATGGGGTAGAAGTATTTTTTCAAATCCTAGAATAGAAAACAGGATGGCATTAACAATTCAAATAGAACTTTGCCGAGAATGGTTTTTATTTGCATATTAATTAAAACAATAACTGATTTTCAATCAACATATATAAATATATATATATATATATATATATATATATATAAATTGAGAAAATTTTACGAATTTAAATTATTTTTCACATAATGTTTGCAATCGTAAACTAACTTTAAACGATTTTGATATTAGTATATGTTTTTTGCGATTATAGTTCATTTATCTCTGAGATTATTTTAACAGTCAATAGAGATTTTTAAGTGACATAAAATTCAACAGCAAACCGCGTAAGTCATCACGTAAATAATAATTTATAAGACATAAGTGACATAATTTTAACAGCAAACTCGTAAAATTATTTGAGCCTTGAAAACACGAAAAAAATATGGGGTGTTTTCCTTTCTTCTTTTAGTATAAAAAGAAATAATCTGTTCATAATGCCGTCAGTAGTAAATTGTAGAAAATCAGAAAATCTTCATAATGAGTCTGTATAAATTTTGATCGCAGCATTTTTCATGAAGAACCGATATAAAGTAAGTGATTTTAAAAAATTCATAACTTGGTTGTAATAAGAGCTGGAACCTTAATATGTCTCCTAACGATAGCCTATAACGTTGAGATTAATAACGCTGAAGATCGATATTGCACGTTAAGTAGATCTTACAGAATTCCCATTTAAATAATTTGTAAACAAATTTTGCAGAACGGATCATATTAACCACGAAAGTGTGATAGAGATATGCAAAATATCTTTTGAAAGCTCATAAAGTGCACTTCACTTGGTACATATATTAACACTTCTTTTAAAATTTGTCTGACATAACCGATCCTTACTTCTCCGATGTCTTGACACTGACGGATCCAGAGAGTGGAAAAAAATAATTTAATTAATATCAGCAAACTGTATACAGGTAACCATTAACTTAATAAAAACGTAATAAACTGCTGAGAAAAAAAAGTATAATAATACATCTTCTAATTAGATCACAGTATTATCTAACCTTACCATCATTTGTTCACAGAAATACGTTCTCCTATCGAAATCGTCTTCCATGAGTTCCTGAGTCGGCATCATTTTATAGGGATGCATTTTACTTTCCTTTAATAAATTTATGCGTGGCTTCTTTTCGACCAGAATTATGTGGGTTTTGTTGAAACCCGAGCATATTCACAGCAGTTGCAGCTACTTTTTGTACCTGTCTTACATGACAAAGCTCGCGAAACTTCTTTTCTATTTTGCTAATTGTTCCTTGTGATCATTTGTAGAATGGTTATTTTGTGCATTTCTGTTAAATGAACCATTTTTTGATATTATTACATACAGTTAACGAAATTCAAACGACAATAGCACTGACACTGATCACCACTGTCATGCAGGCGTACAACAAGATGCTAAGGCGACGAGTTTTGACGAAAATAAACAAAACTGTTTTTTTTTTTCAAATCAGTAAAAAGGAACGCAGGAATGATTTTTGCTTACTATCTCAATATCCAGAGCTAAATGGAAATTAAGTATTGAGTGTAATTGAGTGTAATTTTTATTGTTAATTTTTGTAATTAATCTGAAAACACTTAATATTTCCAAAACAGTTGAAGATAGGCACTGGCGGATCCAGCGGGTGGGCCCCCTCAAAATCATCTGAGTGGTATGCTTTTTTAGTCTTTATTGTGCTAAAATCAACCTTCAGTCGCGTCAAGCCCCCACCCCAAACGAGTTCAAGCCTCCCCCAAACGAGATCAAGCCCCCCCCCCAATGACAATCCTGAATCCGCCCCTGAAGATAGGTGTAGCACATTTTACATGAATTATGTCTAGAATTTTCTGGAGAATCCAAAAAATAAATAATATACAGGGGCTTGCATTTAAAATAAGAAAGTTGGTATTGGGCACATGACACCCTATATAATTTTTTTTCCTTGAAAAAATGCGCTTTTAAAAATACAAATCGACGTGCTCAAGTGTTTTCCCTACAGGCTCTCCTTTATTCATTATCGAATTTATTCCATTTGACTGTTCCACACTGTATATATTGTGCTTGCATAAAGGTATAATACCGGGCAACCGAAACAATACAGTCCTTAAGGAGATTAAACAACGATATAAAACTAGATCTATAAGTATGCATTCCCAAGTTGAATGGAATAACAGAATAGTATTTTGAGTGAATATCTAGAACAAAAGTTCAAGTTAATTGTTATATCAAATCATTGGATGAATTCGTACTGGGCATAGAGCACATATATCATACAATACAGCTGATAAAAAAGATAAAATTTTCATTGACACCACAAAATGTCGTGTTTATAGTGAATTAGGATTTATTTGACACATTTAAGAATTCATATACAGAAAATTTTTTTAGAGAAGAATAAGTGAAATTAAGTTAAAATATGAAAGGATGTCACCAATAAGATTAACACGTAGTGTAATATTTTTCAGCGTTTTCGAAAGATTGAAAAAGTGACGTTTATAAAGAAAAATGGAAGCCATGAGATTGTTTTAAGGAGGTTGTTATAATAAGCAAGTCAAGAAGCAATAAAAAAATTTCTAGAAAAGAAAAATTTGCTAATTATTTGAGTATTTTTGGAAGAAAAAAAACTAAACCAAAAAAAACTAAATAGTTCGTTAGGTCAGAGGGTGCTAAACCAATAGGAAGATTTAAATATTTATAGTTATAATCAAACATTGGTAATCAGAGCAGTGCCAGGAATTTGAAGGTGTTTTATATATTTGAGATTATTTTTTTTAGTATATCTCTTTGATTTTAAAACACGGTAATAGAGAAAACAGATTTTCCTGAATTCACTAAGCATTTTTTTCGTACAATACAAATAGTTTGTAAATTGTTCAATCATTTGTTTACTAATCCTAGAGTAATACATTAAGCAAGTTTCATAGAGGGCGAATAGTAGGCCTGACAAAAGCCGGTGGTTTCGCGAGACCGTTTCACATCCACAAAGACGATTGCCGATTAATTTATGGCAGTGATCACAATTGGTCTCATCAAAAAACATGACTTCTAATGCTACATCGTACTCGTGGTTGAAACACATGTTGGCCGATTCTGTTCAAGGTCACGAAATCTTGACCCCAAAATATCAAAGGTTCTGACAAGAGTTTCGCTTCAGGGTTTGATTATTCTGTGTTGCCTGGGCCACCAAGATATCCTGATCTATAGCTCACTGAACATGTGGGATATGGTTAGACGATGACAAAATTTATACCATGTTCAACTAACTCTAACTCTAACTCACCAGGTACAGATAGCAGGGATGAGATTCCTTAGGAAATCGATCATCTCATTAGAATCATGCCTAGACAAGTATTATTTTTTGTCGGATTATAACTGCCCTATTCCCTACAATTGATGATGGTTTACTGAGTTTAATTTAGTATACATACACGAATGCAATAAATTTATTGTAATAAATTATTTCTGGGTGTTCTGATCTCTATGTCACTTGATATGGCTCACTGATTTTCGGGGTACATTCGGGGATCAAATGAAGGCTCAATATGAAGAATACAAGTATATGTTGTTCATATTTTAAAATTAATTTGTTAAAAAGTTATTGAAAAAATATACAAAATTCGACACATTCCCTTCTATATCTGCTAACAACTGAGCTTAAACTTTGGAATATAGGCCTCACTCAAAATTTATAAGAAAAGTAAAAAACAAATTGTAATATTAAATTATAAACTTGAATGGGGAATAAAACATTATTTTTTAAAAGTGCATCCGTAATGAATCAAATGAAAGGAATCGTCATAGAAAATACAAATATATTTTATTTGCATTTTTAAAATAATTGGTTTAAAAGATTTATTATTTAAAATTGGATCCATTCTTTCCTTTATTTCCCAAACTCCTGATCCTAAAATACAGCCAAAAAATATTACTATAGGATTTCACTGAAAGTTTATTGATAAAATAAAGGGGAAATCCTAATCTTATTTCTGGAGGTCATATTAGAAAATTTAAATATTTGTATAAAAATCAAGCCCCTCTCCTTCTGCGAAATAAAAGTGTATATTTATAAATTTTTATTAATTTAAAACGCTTATTTTAAAATATATTTAGGCAAATATAAGAAAGTCCCCTCATTCACTGCTTTTCTGAAACTGAAAATTATATATTCAGTGTCCAAAAATTCAACGTCAACCCGAAACCTAGGAGTGCAAGCTTATGACTGCCCAGGGAAAAAAATTAAAAATCGGAATCATTTTTTTAAAAAGATATGCGAACTTTATTGAAAAACTCCCAAAACTCCCAAAAGAAGGCTATATTTTTCAATACTATTATTACAATTTTGAAAATATAACTGTCGAAATGTTTTTAGATATAACCTCATTAACTATTTTATAAGGTACAATCCCAATTTATTGACAGAAATTTGGAGATATCATTTTTTTTTAGTTAAGTTTGACACCTCATTGTCAAAAAAAATGTACCTAAACTACTATGGTACGTTATTACAACAGTTGACACCACTAACGATGTTTGCAAAATGGTATTAATACTACTTCTACCACAATTCCCAAATAAAAATTCATGTAGGTATTTTTCTGAGCAATTAAAGTTATTCCAAATTCCCCACGGAGTTGACATAAAATGAATACGAAAGTTCAAATAAACAGTTATGAAAACTTTATTGTTAACGGTATCCTCTTAAAAACAACATTTTCACCAATTGTGCAAAACGTCGAAATCTGATCTATTGGTAGCAACCAAGATTCTTTGACGTAGTTCACTTGTTGTTGATATGGGTTTCGAATAAATGTTGTCTTTCAGGTAACCCCAATAAAAAAAGTCCAATTCGTTTAAATCGGGAGAGCGTAGTGGCCATATAATTGGACGAAGGCGCCCAATCCAACAGTTTGCATACCCTTAGTTCAGATATTCTCGCACAGGCCGGGCGTAATGAGCAGGGCAACCTTCATTATTGGACCTTTTAAATTACCAGGGAATTTGATTAGTAAAATTTACTAAGATTTTCTTCAAAACCATCTGCCAAATCTGCTAGAAGATCTGCCATTAAACATTTTACCTACAATGGGATACCAAAATAATGCCCTCCATTTGCTCTAATGTTAGTAATATAGTTTTCATAACCGTTTATTTGAACATTCATATTCATTTTATTTCAAATCTGTCGGGAACTTTTGCAATAACTTCACATAGTAGTTTAGGTACATGTTTTATACAATCTGGTGTCAAACTTAACTGGAAAAAAAAGTTCTCCAAATTTCTCTTAATAAATGTAACAAAATATTTTTTTGTGATTAAACAAAATACACTGCTGTTTATTTTCGGATTGTACCTTATAAAATAGTTAATTAGGTTACCCAGGGCCGGATTTGACTCTATGCTGCCCCTGGGCACCGGAAAAAATGGCCATTCAATACTGAAATTTTATTCAAACTTATAGTTTATATATTTTAATAATATAATAATTAAATGTGAATTAAAGTAACAAATTTAGTAAAACAGACTGTAGGTAGCAGCATGCGTTGTTGCAAGTTAATTAAATTCAAAAATTATTTTAAAGTTTAAATTAAAATTAATTTGTATAATCGATAAATTATTAATTTTTATAAAAAATCGTAGATTGATTAAAATTTATGTTTTTAAACATGCAAATATAACCCCAAAATATTTTCAAATTCTAAAAATTACTTATTTAATTTCTTTAATTACAGAAAATTTAAAAAAATCCAAAAATTATTCCAAATCTTCAAGAAAATAAATAAATTAAATCACTTTGATTATTGGATAACTTTTATTTGAAGTCCCAAAATTATAATTTACAAATAATGCACTAATTGAATTTCTTGACTTATCAATTACATAAAAAATGAAATTGAAAGAATTAATTATTTATATTAAGCAATCTTGATAAGACTGAATTTTTTTCCATTTTCCAAATTTTGTCGCCCGAGAGACTTTGCCGCCCTGGGTACTAGCCCCGACTGCCCCTAGTGTAAATCCACCGCTGAGGTTACCTCTAAAAACATCAAAACAGTCATATTTTCAAAATTGTAATTATAGTACGAAAAAATGTAGTCGAGGGTATTCCGACATTATAACAAATCTCAAACGTAGTACGGAACCTTAGTATGCGAGCCCAACTCGCACTTCACCAAATTATTTCTTAACAGTCGTTCCTTTTAATTGTTATGACTTCTAGCTATGACATCAAAATCGTAATAGTAATAATATATAGATAAACTAATGTTTACTGGTGATTTATTATTTAATTTGACTCATTACTATTTTCCAGGACATGTTTATGATTTGATCAATATAGTTTACTTACTTTCACAAATTTAGTTATGTCATTCCCTCAATCATATTTTCCTTATTTCAAATTAAATTACTTTTTTAATAACCATAGGATTTGCTAAGCTAGCATTTAATAATTTATGTTTAATAACTTCAACTGTTAATAACAGATAACCAAAATTTCTTTTAATTCTAAATATTTAAATATTTATTTCTTATAAATCGCAAAGTATTTTAATAGCGTTTAATTTCCCACACTTAATAGTAAATATCAACAAAAATAAATCAGTTCGTTTGTTATGCATAAAAATACTCATCTCGTATTCATAATTTAATTTGATAAAATGAATAATAATCGAATTAACATTTGACTGTTCTACTTTTAACCTATATTTCAAGACGGCTGATGTTAATTCTAATGAATTAATGTGGTTGTTGACAAATTTTGGAAAATTCTACGAACATTTTGTCGATTTTGACCTTCACTAAAACATCTTTCAGTCATTTAATAGCTTTCGATATTGAAATGATCCACCATGACAGAGGATTTATATTACATTCCTTTGATTCAAGGATAATTTAAATATTTTTCTAACACTTCTGAAGACGCTTTAAGAAATAGTTGAATAATTGTTTTCTCTTTTTCTTTTAAATTTACGGTTATCTATAGTGATATGTATAAAGAGTTACTTCTTTTTACATATCTCTATATAATATAATTTGTTTGTTTCTTTGTATGATTTAAGGGGATAATCTTTGGCAGTACTAAAATGATGCTGGTGGAAAGCAACTTTTACAAAAATCTACCATTTCTCGGGAATCAAAGATAATACGAATTTGAGAATTGATAAGTTAATTCCTTTCTTTAAACGAATAAACACTTGATTCATAATTTTTCTAAAAAGTATAAATATATGTAAAAAGATATAAATATCTAAAATGAAAATGACAAAAATCTCAAAAGATAAACGGTAAAAACATTAAATCTGCCAAAAAACAAACATCTATAAACAAAACTTAAAATCTCACAAATGACAAAATTACTAAAATCTATATAGCTATATAAGTTCCTCCCATGAAAGATGATGACACAATTGTTTTCACAAAAAAACCTAAAAATGTAGGGTATGTGACAAGGGTACACATTAAGCAAAGCATGTTCTGTGTTTACATCATTTTGTTATTATATCTTAATAAACAAAGTACGTTTACCACTCACTGTTACATACAACCGAAACTTTTATACCCTCTAAAGAACATATTTAAATTGAAAACAAGTGGTCAAGAGTCTAAAGCGCACGGCTGCACATCCAAAGTTCTCCGGTCCGAAATATTTATCCTTTTTTTAAATATTATATCATTATTAATTAATTTTATGTACTATTTTCAATTCACATAAAATGAAAACACTCATTTTAATATTACATAGAATAGGAACTTAAACATTTTAAATTGTTGCTATCGTTGAATTGTTTTGTATAAATGTTATGTGTTTGTAATGATGTTAGCTAAGAACAAAACGAACTTTTCTTTGACATCTTGTCTTCTAATACTTATTCAGATGAACAAAACTATTTACAAACACTTGCTCAATATCTAAATTATATTTCTTAGTAGATATATTTAAATTAAGAATTAAATTAGAATTAATACTTGAGTAGTAACAAAATAGTGACAATTATTTTAATTCAGCTGATATTTATATACATTATTAAGAGTGACACAAAAAAGAAAAATAGAGACAGTGAGATAACGAGAACAGGGAAGAATATTTCGTAAGAAACATTCACTACCATAGTTCAAATAACTGCCGCTCTTTTTCATTAGTTACTTTTGCTATTTCATCCTGTCGGTAGCCTTTATGCAGTCAGTACTGCATAAAGGCTACCGTCAATACAGGCTTGAATATTCCAATTAATAAAAATTGTGTGACCTGTTTGTGATTTATAACCTCTTGTATATATTTATTGATTGTTTTGTTTATTTATTTATTTGAATATATCGGGCTATTAACCCTCATACAAAAAGACTACAAGAGACATGTGACAACGCATATATAAAAGAAAATAATATATCAATGAGAGAAAAAAAACGAGATTATCATTACAGCCCTACTACAAATCAAATGCGCTTCCTGTTACACAAAACTATATTAAAATTCATTTATATTTTCCAATACATATTGTTCAATACCATCTGATACGCGTATTACCTAACAGAACAACAATTAATGGGGTAATTCAAATTAAATGAAGGTTCAAATTCCAGTAGTTTCGGATTACGTATATTATAAAGAACACTGTTTATGAATCCATAGAAAGACTTTAAAACCAACTTGTTATCCAGAAAGATGTGTAGAGAGCTAATAGTGGGTAAGTTTAGCTTGACCAACTTCGGGCTGATCAAAACGAGCCATAGGATTTCAGTTTTATTTCTTAAACCTAAGTGACATTTTTAGTAGCATGAATAAGTTATTCAGAAAATATCATTTTAGAAATCTTATTTCAAATTATACAATGATAAATGAAGTATAAAAATATAAAACGAAATGCCATCAAATCAAAGAGGAGAATAGGTTGCAAAAGGGTTGGGCTCATGCTATAGAAAAACAAGAAAAGTTCGAAATAATGAAAACCATTTGAATGAAAGAGCCATAGGATGTCCACATTTGTTATTTTTTGGAGGGAAACAACCATTGATAACATTTTTTCTTGTAATGTTTAACATTTTGTCTGTACAAAAATTAGAAGTATTAAGTATTTTCGTTATATTCACTTCAATATTTGAGAAGTATATTTATTACTGTTAGTAATCTATGTAATCCCGTCTTGAGACTTATTTAAGACACACTCCATACATGGAGTAGTACTCGTCTTAATGTCAATTTTCCATTTATGTTAAATTAATACCAAGATGTCATTAAAAAAAATCGCCATTCATGTTATGACTCAATAAATGGCGTAGACAGATAAAAATTGTTTATGACATAAATACACGTTAAAAAATAAAATGTGAAATTGTTATGAATTGTTATTGATTTATTTGAAAGTTCCTGGAAAATTCAGATTCTTGATGATCGCATTTTCATTTCCTAAATAGAATATATAATGAAAAACTGAAGTTACATCATAACAAAAATTCGTTTTATTTCAGGTGGCTGGTATATACTTGAAGACTGGGTGGAAACGTCTTTCGATAAGTACGAGTTACTCACAAAACTGCAAGTCAAATATGGCGTTTCCCCATATTTCAAACTTTCAGTTGAACCGAATCCCAACATGCCTGGACAACATGCAATACGAATATCACCATCGGGGCTGGGATTACCGGACAGAGAATACTACTATAGGGACGAAAGCGATAGAGTAAGTAAATTGTCTGCTCACCATTGTCCCCATAAACAGTCAGTTATCCTGGAAGTGTCCTCAATAGGGAAAAATCGTTCAATAGGTTTCTCGTACGATTCAAAGGTTTGTTAACTTTCAATAAAAATGATCACGATCCCAACGGTGCTGGATTAGACAAAAAATACCAATAAAAGGTATTCATAACTTTAAAGAACTGCAAAATATGTTATACAAACGTTTTTGCTTTTATTTTTGTTTTGAAAAAAAGAAAACGCTGTTATAATTGTTGGCTCCCCATTACATACCAGCTTAATCATATTGTGTAGTATTTCTTGTTTGTCCAAATAAAGCGGTATTTGAAACAGGGGCGGATCCAGTCACATGCCTCTGGGTGGGGGGGGGTGGGGTGATTTCTTGCTTCAGGAGGGCGTCCTGCACAAAATATACCAAAATATAATTTTAAACTGATATTTTTTGGTTTATTACATTTAAAATAGTCGTTATGTGGTTTGAACCCAAAGAAGTGACCATCTTCTAGAATCCTGGGGTTAAGATTACCTCGATTTGATATTAAATTTACTAACTTTGAAACTTTCGCTGGGGCGATCGCCCTCATCGCCCCCTCCTTGGATCCGCACATGATTTGAAACACACTACCGAGCCATTTTGTAGTGTTTTCCAATTCTTTTGAGCTGCCAACAGCACATCTGCTTTTTATTGATCGCATTGGCTGATGAGATTAATTGACTGACAAAGTTTGCTGATGATTCAAAGTATTAACTATTTTTTTTGATCATGATAAGTTCAAACTCTTTCATATACACGTTAGCCTCATATAACAAAATATGCACACATACGTATTCATAAATGCGGCATCAATAATAAAAACATAATTCTGTATTCCCATTTCTAACTTTTACAATCAATTCCATAAACTGTGCTCATCTGATTTGCTACCTAACAAACTATTGTTAGATCCTGAACTAAATAATCAGAAAATCATAAATTGGACAATCTATTGTGTAAATTAAAATACGTTGTGCTAAATGTTTTGTTAAACCCCCAAAATGAGATTTTTAAACATTTGAGAGGATAGTTATATTTCAGCTTGAATTCTACAGAGACCAGATTCTAGATATTGAATTTTACAGAGACAACTGACGAAAAATAAAAGAGATTATAACAAATGACACAAATATTACAAATATGTTAAGCATCTTTTAGGAAATAACACCACAATACACGAAATTACTGTATATTTCCAAACGCTCTCAATGGCGAAGAAACTATGAAAAAGACACAATTCTAAAATTTATAATTAAAATGTTTGACAATATTAGCAAGACAATTTAATTTGATAAAGTAAGGGTAGCACAGAAATTTCTAAACCGCACATAATAATAAGAGTCCTGTCCTAGGTGCGACTTTGTTATAAGGCCGCTATTACATTGTCAAATATTTGAACAAATATCTTTGATGAAACATCTTTGTCAAAGATATTTGATAGTGTAAAACCTAATCACAAAATATTTATTTGACATATATCTTTCATCACATTTACACGCGTCGTCCTATATTTGATCAAAGTTTTTTGAAGTTAATTTTCAGTGAAAATGAAAATTTGCGCCTCTGAAGTTTATTATAGAATTGTACACCAAAAAAATATTATTTGAGCAAGAAATGTAAAATATAAAATGAAACGAAAGGGTTAACTGCCTACAATGTTAGTACCATTGTGTAGACTGTTGAAGAAAACTCGACGGATTGAAAAATTAATAAACATACCGAAAAAATTAAAGTAGTGTGTGTTGTTAAATAGTGAGCTATAAATCATATCACAGATCTATGTAGATAATGAACGCAGTGCTATACTCGACTAAAATGATGTAGGTGGATCCTCTATACTAATACAATTTCTTCATTTGTGAATTTCTGTAGCAATAGACAAATATAGTACCAACAGTCTATAATGTGGCCTCATCCATTCAAAATTCATTATTTTGCCATTCTTGCCATCTGTCTCAGTTCTTTTAATAAGTTCAGGTGTAGAGTAGTTGCTTGCTGCGACGGTTTGCTGACCGTTGGTGATAATCGGCCCCTTTTCTATGCATCTACGAAGAATCATCCTAAGCCCTTTTGGAAAAATTCCAACAGTTGAGCCAATAACTATGGCAGAATTAATATTTTGCTTAAACTGCTAATAAGAAGTTTTGCTTATCAAGTCCACTATTGATAAACAAATCCTTTCTAGGCGTCCATTACTTTTTTTTAATTCTTAAATTGTAGCCATAAACACAGTAGCACAAATAATCATAAAATTAGAATTACATGCATACATTCCCCATTTTGAATAGAAAATATTTGATCAAATATTCCTAGATCATTTACCATCTATATATAGCCTGTCAAGCATAAAATCGTGGCAACGCTAGAAAGAGAGGACAATAGAGACAGTAAGAGGCTATTTCACTTAGTGGGTAGATGGTCGGTGGACGCAGCCAATGAACAACATGCTTTATTGGAAGCAGCTCCCAACCGAGTGAAATAGCCTCTTGCCCTCTCCATTGCCCTCTCTTTCCTTAGTCTTACCACGACATTTGTGCACTGCAGGCTATCTCTAGAAAGTAAATGCTCTAAGCAAATATTTGATGTAGTGTAATATGTCATTTAATGAAATTTCTTCTGACATTCATATCAAATATTTGATCAAATGTTTTATAAAAGATTTGATCACAGATCTTTGGACAATGTAATACCGGCCTTAGATGTATTCGCCAAAAATGTGATCAAAGAATATCCTTGATTCAGTGATCCCATTAAAATCATAAGGAAAAATACTTGGTAATAAGGACATGGCCATTGGCAATTTCTTCCTTAATCATCGGCAACCAGGAACGATTGAATTCTACGAGGTAGTAGCGATACAATTGTCTTCATTTAACAAAATTAAAGCAAACATTTTAGTTTTCGTTTCGTTTTGTGTTCTTCTTTATGTAATATACCTTAAATTGTATTTTATGAGGTTTCTCCAATACAGAATTTATTACATTCACAAGAAATTTTATAAATGCAATTTTTTGTATTTTAGGTTGAGGGGTATTTTTTGGTTTTGTTTTTAACGTGACTGATTTTAGTGTATCTTTTGTTTTAAATGACAACGGGGTCTGATCTAGACCCTGAAACGTTTGGAAATATACAGTAATATCGTGGTATTGTTGTGTTATTTCCCAAAAGTGCTTCAACATTGACAAAATATGCCACAACTATCCTTCAGGAAACAATTACAATGATATTTTAATTTACGGAATGACATTATATTTGAAATTTAGGAATTTCGTTACGAATTATGAGTTTACTGTAAAACTTAACTACTCTAAATGAATGAACTAAACTCGCTAAGAAAAATCCAGCAATACAATAAAAAATGATAGTAGTTGAGAAGTACATTTTAATCAATCGTACATAAAATCGTGATAAATTTTATGCAAAGTATCTTAGTTACTAAATGATAAAAATTAATTCATTCATAAAAGCAAAACAAAATTTACGAAAAAATAATAGCCTTGCAGTATGTTACATATAACATCTTGCGATACTTATAAGGACGCTGAAGGTTAGAGAAGAACAGCTATTAGGCGATCATCAAGGTGATTTCAAAAGACGGACCAGATTTTTACCGTCACGCAAATTATACGTAGCTCTTGTGGTTATATCTGTGCTTTTGAATGCCCATAAATGCTTTGTTTTAATAGTACGAAAGAAACTGATATGATTAAAATGTAATAAATGATTTGGAGGGAATGAACACCAGTTATTCAAAATCTGTTTTAATCGTATAATTAGGGCTGCATTTTATTAATAGAAATAAATAAAATATTTAGGGATATCCAAAACAAAAAACGTTAAACAATGTTAATAGCTTTACTTAACACTCTAATTATCACAAGTTTGATTTCATGATTTATACAAGGGTTGCATTTATAGTCCATTGAAATTTTGCCTGAATCTGCAAAATGAGGTGGCAGCAAACTAACACAGAACATTTATGTTTTTAACCGTGCTGATTACGAATATACAATTAGTTTTTGCCGCAAACGTGCAATAAGGAAGAAATCTCCATAACCCCCCCCCAAAGGGTTTTTCTGCATTTTACTCAAAAACTACAATAAATTTAAAAAAAATAACCGCGTTATCGTATTCCTCATAACATTTTACATTTGAATAGTATAGTACCTTTCAGATAATGATTAAGTATTTCTGTAATTACTAGTATTAATATTTTACTTTATTTTGGGATATTGAGAATGCACGCAACGTACGCGTATACACTCCAATATATCAATGGAATGTTACTTTACGGATATACTGAAGGTTCTATCTAACTTTGTTATATTAAACGCATTGGTAATTTTTTTTAGAATGAATTCGTATACAATTGAAAAATTTAAGACATGTTTAATAATCACGTGATACGTGTATCGCGAACAGTTTCAGATAATTTATATTATAGGAAACAAATTTGTACAAAACAACACAGAATATAAAAAGTCATACCTTCCAAACAAAATGAAATAAACTTGTGAAATTTTAATCAGTAATAACTTAATAATACTTAAGCCTTAACTAGACTCAGATATAGCTTGCTAAGTTGTCACAAGAAACTACAAAATAGATAGATTTTTTTACAAAATAGATATACTTTTCTTGGCCACCCTATCCGTTAGCTGCGGCCACTGCTTCAAATTGTCGTTTGTATATAGGTAAGGTGATCAATGTTTTAATGATGAAAACAATGACGTAAACATTTAAGAGAAAAGGTCAACGTAAATAAATGAAACAAAAATTCACAAATATCTTTCATATCTTTGAATTATTTAATTAACAAATCTTTTTCCATTGAATATATATTTTTGTCAATTTGTCATTTTCTAACATTGAATTTTACGGTAAATGCCGCAGCTAGAGTCTTCTTCTTTTCAACCTCCTGAATATAGGTCTCTCTTATCCCGTTTCATGTCTCTCTGTTTTTTGTTGTACGAGTATTTAACCACCAGCTACCTACCACTACGCTAATGATTAACGATTTTATGGACATTCTACATTTAGTTTAGTTTGTCTGAGTCACTTTTATTCTACGTATTCGCCTGTCACATGCCCAGCCCATTGCTATTTCATCTTACCCACTTTTGAATTATATCAGCGATTCTTGTGTTTGTGCTGATTTTCAGGAATGTCCTGAAAACAATTTATATAGTCCGAGCTTCCGGAACACTAACATCAATAATTGTAATTGTAAATTAGAGAATTAGAGGGGAAAATAGGGTTTAAAACGGGTGATCTAAATTATGCGCGACAAGTCAGTCGCTCATTATACATGACTATTAGGATATAAAAATAATTAGAAACGATTTAGAAACACGAGTAAAATAAAAACTTTTTTATCACGCAAAGGTACAAATCCCTCCCACTAACTTCAATGAAAAGTCAATCTTTCAAATTTTATGTAAAACTTCTAAATAATGATCCACAATCCAAGAATACTTACCCCAAATTCGTTATTGCAGTACAAGCGATCTATTAAATTATTGTTTTATCAGAGTGTATGTGCGCACAGCGCGTGTATTCCGAATATGCCAAACGAATTTAATAATTAAATAAAGCGACAACAGTTTTTTCACTTTGTATAAGTTGCTACACGTTTTCGATTTAGAATTTTATGAGGAATACAATGACGAGCTTATTTTTTTAAAATTTATTGTGATTTTTGAGTAAAATGCAAAAAACCCTTTTTTGGGGAGGTTTTATGGAGATTTCTCCCTTATTGCACGTTTGCGGCAAAAACTAATTGCAGATTCGTAATCAGCACGGTCAAACACATAAATGTTCTATGTTAGCTTGCTGCCACCTCATTTTGCAGATTCAGACAAAATTTCAATGGACTATTATCAAAGAGATTAATAGTGTAGAGCACGTGAACTAGCGAAATTCATGCAATATTAATAGAAAGAGAGAGAGAGAATAAGCGTGTCTTTCCTGATTGGTCAGTGTCAGTGGTGACGCCTACTATTGGTAGGGTAGAGACATAGCAAGCGCTCCCTGATATTGTCTTTCTCTTTCTACTGTTATTACACTGCAACTTACAATAACGCCCATACCTAATTCACTCTACGTATAAACCTCTTTGACTATTATATTTCTGGAATACACGATGCAACTGTCATCTGTCAGCCGACGTCCCTAACAAAAAATTCCATTTTTTGTCACTATACTTTTTCAGATCTATGGAAAGTAGAGCTAAGGCGCACAAACTCTGTGTATAAAAAAATGTCCGTCAAAATGCATTAAATTAGGGTGGCGCTGAAGTAGCAAGAGGTGGGTTTTAAAAAACGCGCCAAAAGTTATTAAAATATCTCATGGATATTTAAGAAAAAATATATATTTTACATATCATTAGTTGAAAAGAAAAACAAAAACCGGTGGCTTAACAATAATATTACTTTGTAATTAGTAATACACATTATAAGCTCTTTCTACAACAGCGCCATTCTGGTTACTTTTAATGCTTTCAGCTGGACACTTTTTCAGTTTAATCTTCATATAAGTTTGTCATCCTTGTCTCTATCATCAATACTCAGAACGTTTTGATGACGATGCGCCACTTGTTTTATTTTTTACTGCTTTCGACATGGATTATCTTAACAATACTACATATCGATGGTAGGTATACAAAATTTAATCGTGACCGTAGTTCGCTTAATGATGAATTTCGTGAAGGTCTTCCGAAAGTGGTTGTTGTTCCAGAAAACAATGATATTGTTGTGCCTGAACTGATACTAAAAGATCGTCGTGACTTTTCCTGAGGTTGGGGCATCATTGGGCATTACAGGCACCAGCATACATGAACTGTTAGCTGAAAAAAAAGTTCGCTTTGTATTCCACATAATTTAACAATCGCCGTCAAAAAGGATCGTGTCCAATGAAATGCTCACGAAATACGATTTCAGTACGTCAAAACACGTCTATGATATCATAGTAATTTAAAATAAACAGCAGTCAACTATATGGGTATTTCAAGATGAGCCAAATCCAACAAAAGTAGTTCGCACACAAAGCACGGCGAACAAATGGTAGCCTGTTTTTTTAGAGAAAAAAACATTTCTTTATCAGAAACAAGGGTTGCCCAACCGCCGAAGACGCATCATTCTCCATCAGGACAACGCGAGCTCTCATTCATCAGCTGAAACTAGAAAATTTTTGAGAACTGAAAAAGTCGGATTGATAGGTCACCCGCCGTACCCACGTACGATGATTTGTTTTCTTTTAATGTTCTCTATTCCCGAAATATAAAAGTCAACCCTCCTATACCTTCGAATGTTAATTTCTTCACATTGTAGATAGCTTAAGATATAATTTGAATATATGTGTTCTAAGGGGTTTACGCGGCCATGGGCGTACCGAGGGAGACAGGGGGCAGCTGCCTCCCCCCGGACCTGAAAAACCTGCCATGAGCCATTAAATCTTTCCATGACATTGCTAATTTTCCAATTTTGCCTCTCCCTAATCCAAAAAAGCTGTGAAGTTGGCCTCTTAAGCGACCTACTCCTCAAGTGACACTCTGAACTGCTTTGTGTATTTATAGGTGCAAATCCATTAGGAGTGATTGGTTTGATAATGTATATTTATTTGGTTGCTTTAGTCTGGCTGTTGCTAACTTCATGCAGTAGGAAGGCGAATGATATCGTGTCTGTCTGTGTTATGTTAAGATAAAGGTGGGGTTCCCTGTGTTGGCTCAAATTAAGACGCATACTGCACTACTGGTAGTGCCCTTCCGTAAACTCCTTTAAGTCTCAGTGTTGCAACCATCTGATCCCTTTCGAACCTGTAACTTTCGTTCTTTTGACAATCTTTTTTTTCTTCATATGTCCAATGGTAATACGCCTGTTATGACCGATATAGGTTAATGGACAGTGGTGACATGGTATTTCCAAACGATTACGCCGAATAATGTCTGGCTGTGTTTATTTGATTTTGGTTTAGAATCCGTGCTATTTTGACTGTAACTCTTCGAGTGCAAGAGAAAGTCAAAACCAAAAAAATTACCAGTAGTCAGTCAATGTAAATTAGCCTTCGAGAAGCAGTGGTTCCAACAATGCTTTTGAATCATTAAATAATGCCACAACATTTCATTCATATGTCTTGAATGATCTTTTATCTATTGCAGATAACTTTATTTACTAATGTTGAAAATTTTTGACTTTTATCGATGAGCCTCCATTTTCAATTATTACACGGAAACTTCTTTCTGTTTCAGATACAAGTGGCTTATAAAGAATTCATTAGAGATGTGCTTATTTATTTAGAGGCACCTCGAACTGAAGCTACCAAATTTGCAACTGACATGTTCTCTTATGAGAAAAGGATTGCGGAAATAACACCACCTGGTTACAGCTTACAAAATCCAATTACAACGTTTAGTGCCATCTCACTTTCCGAGTTAAAGCAAACAAATGGGGTAAGTTATTTTTGATAATATTCGTTTATTGTATCAATACTTGCTGATAAGTTTAGCGGTTTGATAACCAGTGAAGGAAGGATGTAGATTTAACGGAATAATTTCTCGTACTGTGAACCGTAATAATATTTCTAGCTTCCTCCAGATACGTTGTTTTATATTCATTTTATTTCCTCCCATGAAAATTATTTTGAATCTGCTCTATCTCGTGGAGTGATTTCACAATTATTTTGTCCTTTTATAACTGATCTATGAACATGGAACATGTTGAACATCTAAAGCTAAAATTAACGATTCTGGGAATAATTATTAACCCAGACATGCTCAATGATATGAATTTAAAGCTCATCAAAACTCGTGGATTTAATCTGAAATTGCCGAAATATTCGGTAATTTCATTTACCATAGTATAGCTTTGTATCTAGTAGATGATATTTTTGGTATATATTTCTCTATATAAAAAAGTTTTATTTCTTATTTGTCAATTCGATTTTTTTGTATTTACTAATAGATTTTGGGTCGACCGATCTTGTTGATCTAGGACGCATGATTTGTAATATGTTCCTAACTGTAAGTTAAGCTATGCGGAATGTGTGGTGAATGAATGTCAAATGAAGATGTTATCATGAACGGAGTCTGAACTAAGTTTCAACAGTATTGTAAATTCTCGTAATTTTTTTTCCTCTAGTCTATCCATTTATTTAACCCTGAAGCATGTTTGTATAGCTATAAAAATAATTATGTTATAAAACTGAGTATACAAATTTCATTATTATTTCAGATCCCATTCTTTGAAATATTGCTAGCAATGTACCCAGAATCTCAGATAACTGAAAATACGGAAGTGATAGTAACCTCACATGAATATTTACAACAAATCGATCAAATAATTTCATCAACTGACATGAAAACTATGAATGGTTTCTTAATGTGGAATTTGGTAAACAAGTATGTGCCGTATTTATCCAAAGAATTTTCTTCGGCTTTTAATACATTCAATACCGAACTTTATGGTAAGTCGTTGTTGGCAATTAATTTTTTTATGTTTGTGTTTTGGGTAATAAAACGAACTCGAAATAAACATTTTTATTACAAAATTTCACAGAATTTTAAAAACTATCAATTTTCGATTTTAGTTAGTCATTACATTAACAGAAACATTTTGCATTTAGTATTCTGTGTACCTCAGTATCAACCGTATTACAAATATTTCACAAATTATATTTAGTTATATCACAATATATTTACATTGGATTATTCTGTTCTACCTCGAACTTACACAATAGATGGAACCACCGTTGATGGAACCAAACGATAACTATCTTCTTCTTCCTCCTCTGTGAAGAACAGATCATTTAGCTGACTCAGCTTTTACGGATTTGGACCGCGTCATTTTTTCGAGTTAATTTATTTATATGAGAACAGAGGTTTTCGCGGCCAGAGTCATAGCTGATTCTGATTTTTCCGGATTTGGACAGCGTCATTTTTTCGAATTAATTTATTTATATATCTAAACCGGGATATAAACAAAGTTTTCCGACGTTTCGCCCACACTTATAAGGGGCTTTTTCAAGGATGAGACAAAAAAAAACAAAACAAATGTTACTTACCTTGCGTCTACTCCATTCATTTCATCTTTTTCTCACGAACACACTTCGAAACTTCACTTTCTAGTCAACTTGTCACAATGATGTACAAATTCTAAATGAGTAATAGGTACGAAGAAATAATAATTGGCCCCCCGACATAAAAGAAGGGTATGAGGCACTTAATGGGATTCTATTATATCCCGGTTTAGGTATGTAAATAAACTAATTCCGGAAAAAGCAGAATCAGCTATAATTTATTGTTGTTTATATACCTAAACCGGCATATAAACAAAGTTTTTATTACTCATGCGGGGAAAGTAGTATCTTTTTGCTTTCTTTTGGAGTCGAAAAGATGCTAATTTCCCACTTCACAATTACCACACGAGTTTTGAGCAAATTTAATGTCGATTTGAGTGCGACAAGTAAACTTCTCGCACCCAATTTTTTATCTGCACACGCAAATTCACAAGCAAGCTTATAAAATTAAAATAAACAGCAAGAAAAAAAAGACAGTCTCGAAGTGTCAATATTAAAAAAGTGAGGTTGGCATTTAAATAAATTATTTTGTACCCGCAATTTAATAAGTTTAAATAAAAATTAAAAGAAAACAAACATGAATAATAATCCTGACTGGATTCCGGAAACTGATGAAAGTGATAATGATGAATCTATATCGCCAGACATTTTTGAAACACTAAATGATGAGTCTATACCGCCTCAAATTCTTAAAAAAGCAAATGAAGTGATTAATAATCTGACTCCTGCAACATCACGAATTAAATTTGAATCAGCATACAAACACTTTATGCACTGGCGAGCAGCACAACGAATTACAAGTCTCTCTGAAGAGGCATTTTTGACTTATTTTAGTGAGCTTTCCGAAACTCTTTTGCCGTCAACTTTATGGGCGAAATATTCAATGTTGCGAAGCATTGTGGACATAAAGCATAATTTCAATATTCATAATTATTCAAGATTAATCAGTTTTTTAAAGCAGAATGGTAAAGGTTTTAAGAGTAAGAAAGCCCAGACATTGAGTGCTGAACAAATTGATCAATTTCTACGTGAAGCTCCTGATCGCGAATTCTTGGCTACAAAGGTTATTAAATTAATTAAATACTTAAATGTAATCTACGGATCAACCTTAATTGGAATTTTTTAATTCAGGGCTTCGCCCCAGCACCCCTTCTTTGTACTCTAATTATCTCCGCATACGTAATAAAAAATAGTATGTGCAACTAGTGCGAAAAGTTGTCGATTGCCCACGAGAGCGAATATACTATTTTCGACGTTTCATTTAGTCTTTTTATTATAAACACACTTTGAAACTTCACTTTTATTAAACTTGTCACACTGACGCACAAATTGTGCGTATAACAACGGTATTTGATCAGCTCTATAGTTATTTCAACCAGATCTGCATCTGTTTTCCAGAATTTTTGTAAACTCTTCTTACCACTTCTTCAAAAAAACTATTCTAGAGAACTGTTTAGTAGTTGTTTGTCATCTTGCTTACTTATATTGAAACCTTCTCTATTTCTAAATTGGTTCGTTTTTCCTGAAGCTTGTCTCTTTTATACTATTTGTACCCTTTCTATATCTATATTGTCATTAGTTGGTTGTTTTTCTAGATATTTAAAGTCTCTTTTGGTAATGGTATTTAATACTAACGTGAAATAAACAAGCTTTATCTTTCCATCTTGGTAGTAATGCTATTTCAGCTATGAGTAAAAAGTGGATTTTTAGCTCCTATACAAAGATACATTTTTTTTATTTATAGTAACATAATCAATGATTAATCATTATATTCTTGTGCTCCAAAAACCTTGTGCGGACGAAAGTAGTCACGGTTTTACCCTTTTTCCACCAAACTGGCCAGGTTTTTGTGAGTAACTACTCGATTTTACTGGGAAATCTTCATTGTCATCTACGTCCTCGTTTTTAGAATCTTTAGTACTAACTTCAAATCATTTTCTGAGATTTTGCATTAAAGGTACACGATCTACGGTTTAAACCAATAGGAGTAACTTTCTTCTATGCTGAACGACCGCGCTCAACCCGCCTTCTTTCGATATGCCCCTGTCTCAAACTGACATGTCAAACCCCGCCAGTTAATTTGACCATTTGCTAGACCATATTTTAATTTGTTGTAACATTAATAAAGAAATTGTAAAGCCATTAACTAATGAACGTACAAAAATTTTCAAAATGGTATATTTAACATAATAGGTACTTTAATTTGTGTGGAATAATACAAAACTATTTTCTCAATTGGATTATTTTTTAGGAATTCAGGTACCACTTGAAAGATGGGAACTGTGCTCTAATGTGATCATAGAATATATGGGATTTGCTACAGATTATTTGCTAAGTAAAAAATTAACTGCCAGAAACGAAACACTTAAAGTTGTTAATGAAACTTTTGTTTCATTAAAAAATGTTATTTACAAGAAAGTTTCCGGTATTGAAGATACCACATTTCTCACTAAATATCTCCAAACTAAGGTAATTATTGCCCTGAATCAGAAAAACATGAAAAATAACTTTTCTCCGGAATTATGTATTTTCAGATTGCATCCCTTGGATTAGTAACTGGAATCTTAAAATATGTTCCTGATGAAGACTTTGTTAAAGAATTCTATAATTCATTATTGATTCTGAAGGCCAGCTTCTTCGATAGTATAAAACATGCGATGCAGTTTCAAAAGAAATTAGAAGAAAGACAGCTCAGTAAAAAATCTTATGAGGAAGTATTACTATCTTACCCATCAAGGGTTCCCTCAATCAAGTATCTACCATCTGAACACACTGTACTCGTTCCGCGAAGTCTGCTTATGGAACCGGTGCTAGATCACAATTACGCCAGGTTAGTAGTAATAATACCGATTAAACCTTTTGGGAATAAGCAAAAAAGAAGAAAATATCAAGAAAAATTTTCTTGATAAAATTTGGTATGAAGTAAATATTTCTTATCAAAAATCGGTTATTTTTAAAATGCAAAGGCACCCCCATGCCCCCAAAACCACCCCCAAAGGTAGGAGAAGTTCGTAATGTGCTATATTGATGAATTGCCTAAAGGAAACATTTTACCACTATAATGGCACCTAAAAGCTAAAATTACCCATACCATTCCCTACTACTATATCCTCTCGCACCCCTTCTACCCCTCTCCCACTATAATAGTAATATGTTTCGTTTAGGCAGTCCTCCAATATAGCACACTGTGTGGTTCCTAGGCCTTTGGAGTTGGTTTTGAGGGGGAAGCGTTTCGTGCCCATTGGGACTATTGTTCGAGGTGTTGAGAACTACCATTTGGTCAAAGATTAAAAAAATTGGCCGAAACTCATTTACCATAAGAAACATGCTTGGTCGTTTAGCTTCATTGCAGCCGCATACTTGACAATTGTTTTAATACTTGGGATTAGTTTGTTTATTTCGTATAATTTTTCGAGACATGTTTACAGAAGTCATGACTTAATTACCCCGCTGTAGGCAATATAGTCACATATATTTCCTAGTGTATCGCATTCTTTTGTGTATCTGTTGGAGCGATATCACACAGGGTGTGTATTTGACAAAAATTTGATATAGTGAACTATGCAATTTTAATTAGTTTTTTTACCACAAAATATCTAGGAGGAACCTCGAAAGAATGCTAGAAATGCTGTTTGTTTAAACCAACAACGATTCCGCAATCATTGAACAATTAGGACTGTATGTTTGGAAGAGGTTTTTAAGAGAACACAATTTGTTGACATTAATAATCATTACTCACAGACAGCTGAAATAGATATAAGAATTCCTCAAGGATCAATATTAGGACCAATTTTATTTTTGATCTATATCAACGACTTAGATCTACTTCCGGTATCGACAAGCTTCACGATGTATGCTGATGATACATCATTAATCGTATCTGATACATCAGAAATGTTATTACAGGGGAAATATAATGAATCGTTGCTTTCTTTAAATGAATGGTTTTCAGCTAATAATTTATATCTTAACCCTTCAAAAACACAAGCTTTGAGATTTCATTACAATCAAAGAGAATGTAATGTGTTGTCATTTCAAGTTAATAATCTATCTCCTATAATTTCAACTAATTTAGATGAAACTATCTTTCTTGGATCGCATATAGATCATAATCTAAATTGACAATCACACTGTAAATATTTGATTTCAAAGTTAAATTCGATTTCCTATCAGCTAAGAAATCTAAGACATGTACTAGACACTGATTTGTTGCTGAAGCTCTATTATGCACAGGTTGAAAGCAGACTCCGATACGGTGTCATTTTCTGGGGATTATCGTCGTCGGCTAAAGATGTTTTTATAGCCCAAAAACTAGTTTTAAGATCAATGAAAGGTCTTTCAAAGTTTAATTCGTGTAGACACGTGTTCAAGGCACTAAGAGTATTAACATTTCCGTCATTACTCATATTAGAATTATGTTTGCAAGTATTTACAAACAACGATTGCCCTTATGTAAAAAACAAACAGCAATATAGTTTTAATACACGACGACAAAATGATTTTTTTATTCGATTTGGAAAACTTCAAGTTACAAAGCGTTTTCCCAGTCACATGGCTCCTAGAATGTATAGTGGAACTAAAAATGATTCCTACTAGACATTTATTTAAATGTAAGTTGAAATTATTTTTAATTGAAAAGTGCTTTTATAAAATAAGTGACTTTATTAACATATGAGTCTGCATTAAAATCATTGTTTCGTGTTTTATTTTATTTATATATTTACAATTTTACATAAATGTATGTACATTTGTTTTTCATGTATCCATGTAAAAAAACTTACTTTTTCCATATGGTTTATAACTATCAAAAAAGGAAATAAATATATTGTTATTATTTGTAATATTAGGTATTTCTAAAATACCATCTTTAAGTATTTATCCATGCATGAAAAGGGACAGTTCTATTATATGGAAAGTTAAAAAAAAACAAATGACCCATCTTTCTAAATTCGCCAACGTTCAAGCTTAGAATCTTAAGATCTTATGGCAGTATTATCTTATAAATTAAATGCAGATATTTATTCACGATTTCTGGAAGGTTGGATGAATTGTTGGAAAATGCACTGTTCAATATTAGACAAAACATGTGATTACTTAAAAACACCAAACACTTGGTTAAATTATTCTCTATTTATTTATTTTTATTTGACATATGTTTCGCCAATTCTGGCTTCTTCAGAAATTGTCTCAAGAAGCCAGAAAGCCAAGTGTTTGGTGTTTTTAAGTAATCTTAAAAATGAATTTTCATCAAGTGAAGACTGAAACAATCATCAAAACATGTGATGTTAGCTCGAAAGGGCATCTGAGTTAAGTTCTATCGATTGTTTTTTGGGCTGTATGAAAGTTTTGTGTACCAAACACACTCTGTCCAATCCGAAGTAATTCTCAAACACATAATTCAATCAGAGAACGGTGAAAAATGTGTTTGCAAGTAAATAGCCTATTGAATTCAGTGTAGTAAAAATAGGGGGGAAAGGGAAAAATATATTTAAAAGTATTTCTGAGTTATGACAATTTTTTAATTTTAAACTTAAACATGTAACGCCCTGTATCTGTTGTCGATCAAAGCAGCACCCTGTATATAACTATCACGTAATTTGAAACTTTAAAGTGAATAAAAATAAATATAAATGCTTAAAAATTTAATAAAACTAAAAATCTGATGACAATACTGTTAGGTAGGTAATTCAGTCTTTATAGTGCAGGGCATAGTGGCGCATTCGTTTGCAAAATTGTTTTAATTTATATATATTTTTTTTAAATGTCTGGGAGGTCTTCTTGATTATAAAAGTGTAAGATGACACTTGATATCTTTTGACGGTATTATTTAAACACCGAAAAAATATATAGGTTAGAAAAAATGCATTTTTTGCTATTAATTAATTTTTTTATATTCTTTACAATATTTCGAATGAAAAAAGTCCTCACACCTATCATCGTATCTCTCACCCATTAATTGTTATGAATTTTTTAAAATTGGAAATCACCGAAATTCCTAATTTTCTAGAATTAAATAATATACCTTAAAAATTGAAATGGTATAATTTTTAATTTTTTATCAAAAATTTCAACTATATTAAACAAAATAGCCTAAAAATATTTTAAAAACTTTGTTTAGTTATATGTTTTCTTTTACATTATAACAATATGCTTCCTACGCGCATGCACTTTGGAGAGAGGAGTATCTTTATCTCACTCCCATCTCGATGTATAAGATGAGTAAGAGAAAGGCAGACGACGCGGTTTTTCAGTGGTAATACGTTAAAAAAAAATACTTTGCTGTTTCTCATTCATTAATTTAAATTGTTACATTAAATTATATAAGAAACAGTAATGTTACTTTTTTTAACGTATTACCGCTAAAAAATGTTATAAGTGCGTCGTCTACCTTTCTTTCACTCATCTTACATCGAGATAAGAGTAAAATAAAGATACTCCACTCTCAAAAGTGCATGCGCGTAGGAAGCATATTATTATAATGTAAAAAAACATATAACTAAACAAAATTTTAAAAATCTATTTAGGCTATTTTGTTTAATATAGTTGAAATTTTTAATAAATAAAACAATAAAGTTTGATGAAGTAGTAGAAAAGTATGCAATGAAGGATTTTTGATTTGCTTGGCACCGACTTCAAAATATACTAGATTGGTAGGTAATTAATTTGTACAGAATGAGCACCGTTTAATGTTTACATTTTTTACTTCCTGGGTAGCTACCTAACAACATTGAATGTGTTATTTATTTGCTAGCGTTGTTGTTATAAAAATTTTTAGCTTTTTAGTTATAGGTGGAAGTCGGTTATATATTTTTTTAAATGTTTTATTTTCAACTTTTTAGTTTTTTTGAACTCAGGTTGTTTTCAATCTTTATTTTTATGTTGTATGTATAACCTTAATAGACAGAGCCCAGTAACATCGAAAGCCTCAACATTACACAATGATACATTTACATTTAAATTGACAGATAAATGTTTACGAACAAAATGTATTATTACGCGTTGACTTAATAAGCCCAAAATATATTAACGCCTTATGGACCACGCCATGTAACCTTTTTCAACTTTTTTTGACAACTCTGTATAACTATAGATAAATCCACTCCGTCCTATGTACCAACCATCATGTACGTACGACTGGCCACGAACAAACATAAATTTGTTAGCTGCCTTCTGTAAACTATAGGACGGAGTAGAATACATCCCATATTTACGGAGTCAAATCCGTCCTATATTTCAACCATAGTATATAACTAACTCCTTGTGGGCTACCCCATAAATTATTTCATTTTTAACATTTTATATTATCGCCCTGTGTAACATTAATTCCTCTCCACACTTTATGCAACTTCTTATGGGCTATAAAAGAAATAATTTTTTAATCACACTGTATACATATAATTCAACTCCAGCATATTTTTCAACCATCCTGTATATGATTTGCTTATGTCCACATCATATAACAGTTTTTTAATCACCCTATATAATTTTAATTTCACATTTTTTCCAACATTTTTATACCACCAAACGTCCAGTCCACCCTATCTTCCAACCATCCTGTATATACAGCTGCCTACGGACCACTTCATTCTAGTCCGTCCTATATTTCAATCTTCATATAAATGCAAATCCTTCTATCACTTTACTTTGTGATTTTGTTTGCTATAACTAAACATCCTGTCTATAAACGCAGTTTAAAGTTTGATATGTGTTGTCACTGAATTTTCTATTAGGCCGGGAGAATGTGACAACCAAAAGCATCGTCTTCGCAAAATGGAAAAATTTGCAATTAAAGAGTATTTGCCTGGTATACAAACAAAACGAGCTTGGTACTCATTGATTTAAAGAGCCGAAAATACTATGCTTTACCACCTATATGCTTGAGATGTACATAGAAAATTTTCAAATTCGCAATTAAAACTTCCAGTGCCTAAAATTACCGCACTATTACGTTGGAATTAAAATATTTATGACATGTCCGTTGTGTCATTTCGATGAAATTTTGGAATTTTCGGCGATTTTCTGCAAAACTGCAAGTTGCACGTCGCAGAAAAGTATATGAGATCACCTAAGGATCTTCCTTAATAGATTAAACGTTAAAAAACTATACACATCCATAAGGAGTTATCGAAAAATCGACTAAAATGTTAGGGATATTGGTCGATTTCCATGCACGCATGTGTTCATTCACAAATTTTATAACTTTACCAATAGAATTCTTTTCCAAAATTTAAAGGTTCACCAATCCGGATAAATATTCTATTAAACAAGACCATATTCATTCAAAACGGTGCACCACAGGAGAAGAAATCAGGTAACATACATACAAAAAAAAAACGCAACGAATTGATAACCTCCTCCTTTTTGGAAGTCGGTTAAAAATTATAGCATTTCAATTTTTAAGGTATATTATTTAATTCAAGAAAATTAAGAATTTCGGCGATTTCCAATTTTAAAAAATTCATAACAATTACTGCGTTGGAGATACGATGATGTGATATTGTAAAGAATATAAAAAAATAATTAATTGCAAAAAATGCATTTTTTTAGGCTATTTAGTTTTTCTTTGTTGAAACAATACCGTCAAAAGATATCATGTGTCATCTTACACTTTTATAATCAAGAAGACCTCCTGGACATTTAAAAAAAATTATGAATTAAAACAATTTAGCAAACGATTGCGCCGCTATGCTCTGGTCTATTACTACTAAATGTTTTGCCGTTTGAATTTGTTAATTATCTTCTGCACCCTAATGGTAATTTGAATCTTTTGCACATCATTTCAAATCCATTGTGCCGTAGCCCATATTTTCATTAGCTTAGCAAGAATTGTCACCATCTTGAGTTTGTGGAATAAACTATTTTTCAATTATAAAACAATGAATTGAATTCATCGTTCTAATCTAACTCTAGTTTTTCTTTCAGCTCTGTAATTTACGGACGACTAGGAGTAGAAATAGCAGAAGCCATCATATCATCAATAACTCCTTATGGCAGCCTTTGGACCTCTGACAAAAAGATTTTGACACCGTACCATCTGACTGTTACAGAATCGTTTAAACTCATCGAACCATCTATGAAATGTTTAGAAAAATATATTCTTAATCTGAATTTAGATGTGCCTGGTAGAATAGCGAATGAAACCGCTCTTAACATTGTCAAACATATTACAGCTGTTAGTTTAGCGAAAGAAGTAAGTTACAAACTAATTTCGTATGTATCGTTGATATTTATGTGCACCGAGAAGTAATCTTCACATTTGTGTTTAATTTATCCTGAGTTAGAGAATTCACATAGTGTAGGGAACTTAGCATTATTTTAATATCATTTTTGCAAAAAAATTCCACAAGTGTTTGAATGGTTTTTCTGGAAGAAGGTACACTGCATAACACAAAAAAAGTTTTGTTAACACATTTTTACTTCTTTGTTAATTACACCAGGCGTTTAAAATGGCAAAAACTCTAATTTTGGCAGTTTTTGTGACTTCTCAGCAACAGAATAAAATTTTAAGTATTATTATAAACTCCGTGGGTTCAATTAATTAAAAATTAATATTCACTATCACTTTCTAGAAACTTTTATTTACATCAAATATTCAAAACAGCTGATTCGAATATCACAATAATAACATGAAATAAGCTCTTCGCAATAACTAAGTCCCCGATGCTGGGCCGCTCCTTTTAAAATCCCCATCGAATTCTTCTAGCAAAATCGAGTGTCAATTTTACAGTTGTCGAGTAATTTCGAGATTAATTTTGTTGTCCTCGCAGCGATTGATGTCGTATTGGAATGAAATGTTTTACGTTACTCGCCAGGAACGGAATGGATAATTTATAACAGTATCAAAAGTAAGTGTATTGTATGCGCATTTTTAGAACCTACTAAATGAGATGTTGATCGCGATAGGATTAGTTGATTAATTAATTAATTGAGTTATGCCCGAAAAATGTGAAAAAAGACACATTTTTCAATTACTTGTAACTCTTATCTCAAAAAAATTAGAACGATAAAACTTGCCAAAAAGTTTCATCTGCCTATCGAAAATAACAGTTTAAAGTTTCAACTTCATGGCTTTGAAGGTTTTCTCACAAATGTAATTTTTTATCGAGAGCTCTTTACTTTTGGTGATGTTTACAACGCTCCCATTCTGCATCAAATTACTTTTTTATAAATCTGAATGGAACATGATAATTATCAAATCTTTCGGTACAACTCATCATATATTAATATTATTTTGGGTTTGTTTTATTGTCCGTAAATTTAATTTGAACTTTTGCATTTTGGCATTCGGCAACACTTAAATATTAGCAGAGGGGGATTCTATTTTCCCCTCACGGTACCAGAAAAATAACATGTCATCGAAGTGACATGACGTTTAAACATGCTTTTTCCAAGCAAATTACATTATATACAAGGGTAAATCGAATATAAACGGTAATTTTGCTATTCTGCTTTGAATGCAGTTTCGAGCTAAATTATGTTGTTTGGAGTAGATGTTTGGTTTATGGGCACTGGGGAACCAGCCGGGTACGCGTATATGCCTGGTTTTGTAGTCAATATGTTGTATGAGGTGTGGTCAGTACAGAGTACAGCCATGACTAAGTTAGAGGACATTCGTCTGTTGTGCAACAGATTATCAAAAAGTTTTTAACCAGTTAAAGCCTCAAAAATTCTAACTCATTTGAAGGCACAGTTTGAGGATAGTAGTAGTTAAATTTAAGGGTATACGAGAATGATAACCATGATCGACGCACAAGGACACGCCTTCCAGCAGAGTGTTCAACAACTTATTGAACGTGACCGCCGATAAACCGTGTTCAATCAATTATTATTGATCAACTTAGGATCATAAAAATTAGTGCTAGATCGGTTCCAACGTAAACCAAAGATCGTTGGAAGACTTCTAAATAGATTTCAGCGAGAAGGGCAGCCCTTTTTGAAGCTCATCGTCTAAAGAGGTGAACAAAGAATAAAATTCAAAACTCGCCTCTCATTTGGAAAAGTCCTTGCCACGATTTTTTACTGATCGATTTTTTACATGCCCAGCGTACAGTGAATATTGATAACTACTGCCAGTTGTTACGGCTGGCAAAAGCCGCGTATTTGAAACAAAAACCAAGGAATACACTGCAAGAAATGGGCTGAGAAGCCCTTGACCACCCTATTTATAGCCCTGACTTGCCTCTGAAAGAATCACCGGGAGGACACGATTTGGAATAAATGAGGAAGTCGAGGAGCACATAGGCAGTTGGCTTGCAACTCGCCCTCAAACATTCTATGAAGAGAGAATACTGAAACTCCCAACTCTCGGTGGAAAAAGTGTGTAGACAGGAGGGGTATATTGAAAAATGCTAAATCAATCATTTCTGTAGAATGTTATTCAATTAATGTAGGAAAAAATTTTTGTTGATATATGATTTACCCTCGTAATTTTTTTGCAGACTTTAATTGTCAAAGTTTTAAAACAAACTCGATCGCAGTATCACAATTAATTTATTCGGCGATTTTAAAAGGAAAAAACTATAGAAAACAAATAATGAGTCAGAAAATAGAAAATCAAAGTCAACAATAAAACATGAACCATGGAGTTAATTAACTAATGAATAAATTTAAAAAGTTTATAATGCAAATTATTCCTTAAAACACCATCTATCAAAATGGTGTGATGTCATTTTTTTTGTAAAATGGTTAGAAAAAAAAGTTATATCGACAAATAGAAATTTTCTTCTCAAATTTTCATTGATTTTCGTTTATAATGGTTGTCTGACTAAAAGTTACTTGACAAAAGTTGTAGACAATTTATTTGCAACAAGAAAAGTTAAATATATTTCCAAGATGGTGGCCGTGGGGTTGTAACACCACAAACTGGAATTTAACTTAACACTAACCCCCCTTGATATCTAAAAAATAAAATTGCGTCCTCTGACAAATGCACGCTAGGCACAAAAAATATAACATTTCAATGGACTAATTATAATATGCCACCGTTTCTCGTCCCTGGGCATCAGCAGACAGTTTGACAGTTGGCATGGCATTTGTATTAGGGAAAGGATAAAAGCGATTTGAAATGAAGGTCAGTTCGAACGCAGTTCCCACCAGTACATTTTATTTAATTCCGAATACCAAAATACAAACAAACAAAACCAAAAGAAAATCAAGATATGAGGGATTGTACTGAAAGATCTATTAATTAATATCTTCTTTTCAGATGGTTAAAATATTAACTTAGCTCAAAACGTAAATTCAAAAGCCCTGGAAAAAAAGAAAACCTTCAGAGCTGTAAATTTGAGATTGTTACTAGTTATTTACCTCGTTGAAATGAAAGATTCTGCAGAGTTTCAAAATTTCAACGTATCTTATACAATAACTACGGACGATTGAAAATTATATAACTAATTATCTAATCGGCCTATCATTTAATCGCTATTGAAATTATGTATAAAACAAACTTACTTTCGACACTAGAATTTTTCATTCAATTGTTCAAAAGTTACAAAAATTGCTAAAATTGCGATGTTTGCAACTTTAAAAACTCCGTATAATTAATTATAATGATTATCCTAATAAATTTATCTGCGGAGGGGGAGGGGATTCTATGTTTTAAACTTTCCAACTTTGAAACTCTTGGAGCTCCATGGCACCACTTTATTACCGAAGACAGTAATCAATGTTCTGAGTGAACAAACGTTGGCCAATATATACACGGAAGCCAAAATAAAAATATATGAAGGGAGCCCAGAATTTCCCACGGCAGAAAGTCAGACCAAAACTACCCACAGCGACATCAGAAAGAAAGAAACGACTTAATATAGACGGCGAATATCTCAATCATCTAAGTTTAGCTAATAATAATATGTATATGTATGTATATATGATTTACTTTGTTGTATCCGGTGTACATCCGTTTCTCGGTTAGTGCTCTGAAAAGAACATTTTACCTGACGTTTCGCCAAAATCTCATTTGGCATTTTCAAAGCTGAAAATCTGAAAACAGAATGAAGAAATTTAGAGAGTGGCTTTCTATTTATACCTTCGTTGGAGATCCTTCCCTCGAGATCGTAACCTGTATGATGACTGTTCCGATGCGGTGCCGTTAGTTGTCTTTATTGTTTTACCTGCGAATCCTCTTGGGTTGTGACCATCCGTCGCGATGTTTAGTGTTCTTTGTGATTGTTTTTCATTAGGATTAGATTTATTCGTAAGAGTTTAATGATGGGATTTTTGTAGAAGAGCCTTCCACGTTTTTGGCAAGTTTAGAGCCTCGTCTTGTTTATTTAATTCTCGGATTTTTTGAATTTCGATAGCTTCTCGTATTTGTCTATTTCGGTGATTTTCTATGTTGGCGAAATATTATTATTTGCTAACTTATTTAATTTAATTTCGTCCGATATAAAGTTGTCTATCTGTTTCTAACAGTTTTTTCAGAAACCAGGAAATCAAAATGATTCATGCATTTTGTGTGATTTGTTATTATTTATAAAATATTTTTGATCTTAGGAGGCCGTGGAGTTTAATTGCCATGCCGTCTGATATGAAATTTCATTATTTTTCCTACATTACCATAGATTATTATCTATATCTATTTCTAATACTTCCTTTTTGATCCCCAATTCGAGATTACTGTGGAGATTTTTCCAACAATGAGAAATAAAGTTGGGCATGGAAAACAACAGGAAAGTTCTGCCACCTTAAATTCACTTTCACAATAATTTTAATTGCCCTCCACGATATTTTTGGTTTTCGTTATTAAATTACGTTACTGAAAATGGCAAATTTTACTTAGTGAAATGATCGATATGGTTTCATTCTTGGAAAATACTTATCCGTTATGGGCAAGATTCAGTGCTACACGAAGTGTTTCTCTCTTAAAAACAAGAAAGCAGAAAATCAGTAATAACGATTTCAGTATTCTCGCTGCCTTAAAAGAACATTTATGGAAAATCACCAACATCTTCTAAAATGTCTACTTCGGGTTCACGAAGGTCATCTTAGGCGCGAAATTTTTATTTTACAAAAAAAAATCCAACAAATTGTATATTTTTCATCGTACAATCCGAGTTTACGGTATAAATATACCCTTTCCATTTAATAAAACCAAGTTCCGGTGTAAATAACTTACTTGCTAATAAAACCGGAAGCTCAAATTAGCGTCAACTGATGCAGCATACCCACTGGTTGGTTTGAAACACCCGCTTTATAATGTTGAAACCAATTAGAAGAGTCATTATTAATGTTAATTTTAGTTACATACACTACACATGTAAAAAAATATATAACTAAAAATAATTAAATATAATTTCGGATTTCGTTCATTCATATCATTACTTACAACATACACATTTTTAGGCCTTGTCAACTAAACAAGATAGTCAAGACCACATACACCAACCAGCATTAGAATCGTATGAAGATGATGCGTTATTTTTTATTTCATACGCTCAGGTAATAATTAATTATGTATTTCTAATAATTGTTTCTTGGGCTCTTTTTAAGAATCTGTTCAAGCAATATATTTTGTTACAGACACAATGCTCAGAATCAACGAGCCAATATCAGCTATTTGAGAACATCGTTCATTTTGAACTTGCTCAACGCACTAGGTAAGTTATATTTAGAAAAGTTTCAGAGTACAATTTTAAAATAACGTCTTAATTTTATTTCACAATACAAAACTAATTTGATTTTTCAATTAATATAAAACTGTTAAAGTTATCCCAAAAGGACTTAAAGAATCAATTTTGCATACCAAAACAGAAAGGAACCCTAAAAATAATGGTTCAAATAAGGTCGACTGTGGAGTAAAGATAAACGAAGTAGAGGTAAACAATCTACCATAATCAGACGATATGGTATTACTGACAAGTGACGCGCAATGTCTGCAGACATGGTGGAATGAAAAACAACTATTAGCGAGGAATATGGTTTATCTTCGAATATCAAGAAAAATAAGGTTATGATAATTAGTAAGAGGTCATTTCTATGCGTATACGAAAGAGTTAAAACGTGTCTGCCCAATTACGTACCTGCAATACTGTCTTGGGATCAGTATCACTCACGTGAATTCGAATAGAAAAAGTAAGAAGTGGCTTTAATAATCTCAGAAAGGTTTTATGTAACCTCACCTTAGCTTTAAAAACTAGAATCCGTGGCCTAAGATGTTATATCTTTTCGATGGAGCTGAGGCATGGACCTCAACAGTAAACGCTGAGCAACGACTCGAGGCATTCAAACTTTGGCGTTACAGGAGAATGCTTAGGATATCCTGGACCTTACACTTACTTACTTACACACAAATGAAACAGTCCAGCAAGGGGTAAATAACAAAAAATAGGTTCTGCAAACTATGACCTTATGAGGGGAGAAAAATATAAATTGCTATAGTTGATAATTCAGGATCAGATTGATGTCAAACGGACACCTGCTCGCAGAAGAACCTGATTACGGAACTTAAGCCTATGGACTGGTGAGACGAGCTGTACAGGTAATATTCTGTCTAGAAAACTTTATTGAGAAGCGACATGGACAAAACCCTGAAACTCACCTCATTTTTATTTACCTCAAAAAAGTGTATGTTAGTGTATACCGACACTTACAGAAATGCCAGAAAATACATGGCTAATTGGACGCTCACAGAAAGACCAGAAAGGCGGGAAGACCAAGATGGACATGGAAACAAGGAGTTGGTGAGACAATGAAAAACAGGCGACTACATGAGGATGAAGAGTCCTCAACATGAGATATTTTTTTATGTCAATTAAAAAAATGGCTACTCCCAAATTGTTCCACTATTTTAAATTACTTTTGTTTAAAAATATACATTTCAAATATTTTCATAGCAGGTAACTTTTTACAATATTTTTTTTACATGTAAAAAATTAAGACTTTTACCTCATTTTAATTTTCATGATTTTTTTCCAGGTTACATTTGGTTTGGACGCAAATGCCTGATTTTGCCGATTCCCTAAAATGTGATTACAACAAAAAACTTCGATGTCCAAACATATTTTCATAATTTACCAACAAAGACATTTTGAGTGTAAATAGAGTGGATTTTGTTTTCACGTTTTTTTAGAATAAATATTTATTTTTATGTACAAGGAATTAGATATTTTTGTAAAATCTTGTTTATTAAAAAATAATAATAACAATTTTAATACTCTTTTACTTGATCAACAAAATCATCATCACATATGTCAATTTCCTCCGATGGTTCTTCTAACTTCCTAATTTTGGCAGGAGGCTCTTCAATTTCTGTGGTTTCAGTTTTTGTTGGACTGCTGTTTTGAGGAAGGGGTTCAACAGACTCCAAGTTCGCACAATCTGTGGTTTTAGACTCACAATTATCAACTGTTGTTGTTACATTGGATTGTTCAGAAATAATTTCTTCACTAGCTGTATTTTGTTCTGCAAGAAGAAAAAGTTATATTTCCCAAATTATACTTTTGATACCATAAATATAGCATATAAAATAAAATTCTAACATTATTCTGCAGTTTCAATAAATAAACAATTTTGAATATAATAAACAACCTGACAAGCAACTCCTAATTTACTCTCTAGCAGAATTTAGCAGGTAAGCAACAATAAATCGATGAAAAGCTACTGAAAAATGAACCGCAGACTGGTAATTACTAAAAATGTTTTACTTATTGACTTTACTGAGACTCTCCTATTCCTTCTTGTGCCGATTTCCCCCAATGGAAAACCGACTTTGCCAAGGACTGGGGACTAGGGACGTAACAAATATCTGATTTTCCACAAGTAACGAAGTGTACAGCTAAAGAAAATTAGTTATTGAAATAGTCGGTTGTGTTTGTGAAGAAATAAAGGAAGAAGATTTATTTTCTAATGTAAATTGTACATTAGGTGTTTCAGAATGTACAAAAAATTTATAACAGTGGTGTTCAAGTCGAGATTAGGTGTTAATTAAAATCAGAAATTAATTATGATGGATGAAACCAGTAAGGAAACGGTTATCAACAAACTGGACCAAAAGTTAAATATAATGCTTAAAATCGGATTCGAAGGAGACGAAGATTCCAGAAAGTATTAATCTAAGGTTAGTATAATGTTTTGGTTGGTTAGAACACCTTGTAACCACCATGGATAAAAAACAAAAGAATCTAATCTCAACGAGTTATTTTGTAAGTTACAAGATGAGCACAAAATTCAACAAGAACATTTTAATTTAAAAAGCAATATGAACTTAAAAATTCAAAAGGTATGGTTTGAAAAATTAACACAATCAGTAATATAAAACAACAAGGTAGAAAATACAGCTTATAGAATCGGATATGAGAGATGTAAATGATGAAATTAAGATTAAAAAAAGTTGAGTGGATAGCCTCGCAAATAAGCTCAAGTATGACAACAATCCATTCTTAGTATGACAATTCTTTTCAAAGCAAAATATAATGTGAGTTTAGAACTATCCAAAATCCAGATGAAAGGATGCTTAAAAGCTATCAACAAGACTTGAACAGAGGTATATAAAAACACAGTAAGCGACAAAGGTCTTTCCTGGTAGTTCCCCTTGGCCTTGTACAAATGACAATTTGAAACACTAGATGGGATAACTAAGAAAAGTCTATTTTCTTCTCATTTCTTTAAGAGATCCAACATTAGAACTCCTTCAGATCATTCCAGTGAATGAACAAGGTAATTGTAGTCCTAATCTCTGATTCAAGTATACCAGGTGCAACTGAGTGGGAAAACACAAACCTCTGGCGAATGTCTACAAGAATTCGAAACAAACAATAGCCGTTTAACACAATTAGCGTTCCCACGCTTACATAGGACATTGAAGGCCAATTGGCTACACAAAGTTATATAAATGGTATTAGAAATGTCGAAGTTCAGCTAGAGATTTGGTGGTATAAAGAATATTAATAATGTTCTGTACTTCGAAAGTACTATTATGAACACATCCAAACCAACGGTAAAAGCAGTTTCTTACTCAAGAAGAATCAATTTCTTCCCTTCCGGAATACACAAAATAATTGAGATATGACAAAACAAATACCCAGAGGCGATGTTATCGTTGTATACGTACGTACATTCTCAACCTGACTGCAGAGTAAGGCTACCGGACGAATCACCAGTCAGAGTAGACCAACGCAAGTATATCACAACAGACTAGTCATCCGCCAGTATGCGTCCGAGAGCTTCATGTACACGTGAATGAAGATTAGACAATAGTTCTTGATATTGAACCAATCCTTTCGCTCAGGAAGGGAGGAGCACCCAGGCCATGATGGGACGAGGTAGTTAGCTACTCCGGCGTCCTGAAGTCTTTGTCCAATGAGACCCTCTAAGAATGGAGAACGGAACTCTGATAAGAATTTGGGACGGCAACTGGTAGTCCCAAAGAAAAAAGTACTCGTTTTCCTGACCGAAATACGTAATGGTATTACCGGACGTCATCTAGGTTAATTACCAAGGCAGAATGCAACAATAAAATGTGGGCATCCCATTTGAAAGAAGTGCTGTTGATGTCGCCGGTCCATTCCACGAGTCCAAACGGGGTAACAAATACTTTTTGGTCACGTTAGATTATTTTATTAAATGGACTGAGGCATTGCCAGCATGTTCAGTGTACCGTTGTAGTAAATTAGCACCGAGGGCGGAACTTTGAGTCCAACGCATTCCAGTACGATGTTAGGCTAGGCATTAAGAAAACGAGAAGCAAACATTTGCATCCACAACTGGACGGTCTGATGGGAAGATTCAAGATTTATCCAAGATCAGTAGCAACAATCAGCATAATTGGGATGAGCATATTCCGCTCAGCGTCCACAATATCACAGGACTGATTTCAGTCGTAAGGAAATTTTGATCGGATTTTAACAAAAACATATGTCTGGTTATACAATCCCCAATGAAGCAACGACAAATCCTTCAAAGCTCACGCCAGTTTAGGATGGTCCATACGAAATGGTCAATGGGATCAACAATGTTGTTTATCGCATTCGTCGTAATCCGAGGGCCAAGATGAATGTGGATATACTAGCTCCCTATCATGAGGAGGATGATTCCGATGAATAAGAATATTCGTTACATCGCTACTGGGAAGGTACAATTAGCCATCTTATCGAAATTTGTTAGTTGATGGAAATTAGCATTATGATTCTACGTTTAAAAAACATAAATTTATCAACAATTTATAAACGACCTGTAGAAAATAGAATACTTTAAAGCCAAAAAATATGAATAAAAAACTTATATTTTTGGTCTTAACCACAGACCTATAAATTCAAGAGTCCAAACGATTCATTCATTTAGCAGACCCAAAACCGATCCAACATTAACTGAAAACAAATAAGTGAGAAAAAGATACAGCTACACATGTAGCTCGCTGGCAATAATGTGAAGCCTGAAACTTATCATATATTATCCAATAGCGCAATGTAGAACAATTGAATATTTTCAAAATACTATGGTGATAAAATAAATATAATTTGTATAATATATATATATATATATATATATATATATATATATATATATATATATATATATATATATATGGGTAATAGTTATTTGTAGGTCTATGGTCTTAACATATTATTTATCAATACTTGCTTTAATAATACTTACAGATTTTTTAGAAATACCATATTATTTACTTTACCAACGTCTCGTTATGTTTTAAAAGCATAACTGAGCCACTTTTGGTGGAATTAAATTATTTTTTCTGATAACCTCAATATTAAAAGAGGTGTCACAAAATACTTTCATTTTTGAATAATTATTAACCAGGCAATAAATATGCATATAACATATAAATATAACATAAAATAATTTGGTCAAGTGCGAGTTGGACTCGCATACTTTGGGTTCCGTACCACCTTCAAGATTCGAATATTCCAGTTTCAGACAAGCAGGGAATGAGTGCATTTTCTTATACTTACCCTTATATCTTTTAAAGGCAGCGTTTAAAATTTATAAAAAATATACACTTTGATTTTCCACACATACATATGTATTTAATTTTCTAATTTGGCCCCCAAAAAGTAACATTAGAATTTTATTTTACTAATAAACTTTCAGAGATGCCTTTTATAATCTACTGTCTGAGTTTTGAGGCTCTGTAGATTGGAAGAAAAACGGCAAAATAGGTCAATGTTTAAATTATAAATTATTAAATCTGTTATTCAAATTATTTAAAAATATAAATAAAATATATTTTTCAAATTTTAAATAGTGTAGTTTCTAAAGTGGGAATTAAGTCGATGTTTAATATTTTTAATATCTTTTATACAAATGATTTAAAAATATGATATATTTGTAATTCACATAATGAGCCTTTTATCTGATATATTAGATGATGCGTTTGAAAATTGAATCTTTATTTTCCATTTAATTGTATAATTTGTCCCTAAAATTACTATGGGGGTTTTCTAGTAATTTATTTTCCGTTTAATTCTATTATTTGGAAGCCAAATAATAGAATTAAGTATTATTTTTCATATTTTTCCTATAAAAAAAAAATGAGGTCTTAGAGTTTGGGGAATAACCGGGAGAATGGGTAATTTTTTTAAAATATTTTTTTAATATATTTAAAATATATTAAAAATTAAAAAAATATATTTGTACCTATTCATCATAATGAGCCCTGGGATTTGATATATTACATGAGCCTTAGAAACAATTATAATTTTTTATTTTCCATTTAATTCTATAATTTGCCACCCAAAATGAATATTAGGGGTTTCTTCTTATTTTTCCAGTAAAGTTCAGGTGAGGGGCTATACTTCCAGTTTTTCAAAATTTTTCAGCTTATGGTTTCGGAGATGAGGGGGGGAATGGGTAATTTTTTTTTATATTTAGTTAATATCTTTTAATTAATTTATTTTATAAATATGGAAAAATATATTTGTTTTCTTCATCATGAGCCCTTTTATTTGATATATAACATGCTGGGTTAGAAACAATTTTAATTTTATATTTTCCATTTAATTCTATAATTTGCCCCCCAAAAAAATATTAGGAATTTTTCCTTATTTTTCCAGTAAAGTTCAGGTGAGGGGCTATACCTCCATTGTTTTTTCAAAATTTTCCAGTTTATGGTCTCGGAGATAGGGGGGATGGGTAAATTTTTTTATATTTTTGTTAATATCTTTTAATTAATTTATTTTAAAAATATGAAAAAAATTTGTTTGTTTTTCGTCGTAATGAGCCCTTTCATTTGATATATAACATGATGGGTTAGAAACAATTTTATTTTTATATTTTCCATTTAATTCTGTAATTGGCCCTCCAAAATTAAAAGTAGAGGTTTCTCCTTATTCTTCCAGTAAACTTCAGGTCAGAACCTATAAATCTATTTTTTTTCAAAACTTTACGTTTTATAGTTTCGGTGATAAGGGGGGGGGGGATGGGTAAATTTTGGTATATTTTCGTTAATATCTTTTTAAATAATTTTTTTAAAATATGAAAAAATATATATTTGTGTTCCTCAGAATGAGACCTTTCATTTGATATATTACATGATGCGTTTGAAAAAAAATTTATTTTTAAATTTTTATTTAATTCTATAATTTGCCCCCCAAAATTAACATTAATGGTTTCTCCTTAATTTTCCTGTAAAGTTCGGGCAACGCTCTATACTTCCTATTTTTTTCAAAATTTTAAGCTCAGTAGTTTCGGAGATCAGGGGGGGGACGGTCGATTTTTTTTAGTTTTTCCCCCCAGAAGTACCCCTAACATCAATTTTTTTTCTTTTACGATATGTACTCCTGATCGGGTCACCAAACTATACATTGATACCAAATTTCAACCTCTTCCGTCCAGTAGTTTAGGAGAAAATGGCTGTGATGTGACAGAGGCAGAAATCCTGAGTGATATTATAAGGGTATCCGTATATTGTATATACGGAACCCTAAAAATACAACACGGCACTGACTGTTTGATTGTCACAAAGAATAAGTTTTTACTTAATATTACCACAATTAAAAATGAAGTTTAATAGATGCTCTACCCTAATAAAATAATTAAAATGTTATCATGAATTAAGTTGGGTCTAATAATCTGAATTCATCTCTAATAGCAGGAACAAGTTCGTTTGTTTTTAATATGAGTTGTCATTGTTTAGCTAATAATAAGGCATTCAATAAGCGAGAAAATGATAAGTTGTGTTAGAAATGTTGAATATTCATACTCACCCCTGCGAGATAAATCCATAAAAGTTAATATCTTGAATTTAGTTTTTCTTTAGATCGACAGAGATAGGGATTCAGAATAAGTGAGGAAAAGAAAGAAACTACTTACCGGGTGGTTCTTCGTTCGCAGAAGACTGAACCTCAGTATTGGATATATCTTCAGCCATCCCTTCCTCGGCAGATGGTTCCAATATTTGTACATCAATTATATGAATAGATTCTTCTCTTATAAAACCAGACTCATTTATAGTATTTTCATTGTCAATTTCATTTATGTCACTTTGAGACAAATTTTCACTCAGTACTAAATCAGGTTGTTCTTCTTCATTTTCCACATCGTCTTCAATTAACTCCGGTGTTAGATTAGAAGAGTCTTCAGTTAACTTCGGTGTTTCATTAATAGATATATATCCATTAGGGGGTGGTTGTGTTATAACGAACATTTCTGGACAATAGATAGATGGAAAAATGGGTTGACAAAACCTTTCCAAATAACTTAGACCTCTTTCACATATCGCAGCTATTTGCAAATTCTTACCGCTCCTTCCTTTGTTCAAAATGTCCAATACAAGATTAATATTGGGAAGAACTGATAAATTGTCCTCTTCGTATAACGATATTAAAACGTCTATAAGCTTTTCTTGGCAAATTGGATTCGTATATGGATGAACACATTTGTTGGTAACTACTTCCAATAGTATATTCACAATGGTGGAATGTAAAGCCTAAAAAATACTTAATTTTGAGAAATAAAAAAATTTTAAAAATGAAAAACCAATACAAAATGTGAAATAAAAATTATAACGTGTCCGAAAAAAAGCCAAAAATGGAACTACAGAACTAAATACACACAACAAAACTGAATTGATGCTAATTTAAAAATTCACATCTGAGGAGAAATAGAGCCTTGACTAAAGATATTAACTACTGTCTGTATAGTAATATTTTCTGTCACTAGGCAAGTCCTGATTTTGCGTCAAATTGTGCTGCTTGAAAATTTGTGAAATAAAATACAGAGAAATTATATAGGTAAGTACAAAGTGGCGAACAATAATCTGTGAAGTTGATAACTGATCGATCCCTCTTGGGATCTTCGGTAAATTTCGGTAGTCACATCTGCCTTCTTGAGGTGTCTTTGCATTTTCCTCGCCTCTGGTTTACCGACTATCACAACCATACGAGAACCTAAATAAACTTCGAATATAGAGATTTTAAAAAAGATACGTAAACATTAGAATTGATACTATGAGAAAGCTGATAATTAAATATAATGAACACATGAAACTATTGTGAAATACTATAAAAGATACAACAAATAGAACGAAATTATAAGAAATTGCAAAAGAACACAATAGATAACTATATATAGTAGACTGGGCCAAAAAAAACGGATTTTTTTTTGACGGTACTGTAATATTATTATTAATGATGACAAAAAAAAGTTTTTCTGCAATATTGAACCCTTAATAACCATACTAAGTGTGCATTTTTTAACAGTTGACGCATTTTTTGCCAAAAATTCGGACTCAAATAATTTTAAATTTTCAATCTCATATCCTTATAGGAAATTAAAGTCCCCACAAAAAAGGTCTCTTATTAAATTTTCGTAGGAGCGCCCTTTCTCTGTAAGCAAGCCTTAAACATTGGTATACTTTTTCAATTTTTTACTTTGTATTCGAGATTCTCAAAACGACCTTCAATATCAATATTTTTATAAAATCAATGATGATTCTTAAAGGAAATTTAATACTCTACAAAAAAGATCCGTTAACATTCTGCGGTAAACTCACTCCTTTCAAAGTGGTTAAAGTTAAATTCAAAAATATTTTACCGTTTATTTTTTCCACTTGTATCATAAATTTATGATTCAAATATGAAAAAAAAAGGTTCAGCAAATTACTAAAGTCAAATATACAGGGTGGACCATTTTAACATATAATTAAGAATATCTCAAAAAGTATGCATCGTAGGAAGAAAGTTTCAAGTAAGAGTTGTAGGTTACAAAAAGGGTAACAAGATGGTATTGTTGACTATGATTTGAAGGTTATTCGAAGATCAAGATGCATTTTTTAAATGAGACACTTCTTATTTGAACATTTTTTTAAATTTGGGCCATACTTGGGCCTTAAATAGGCCACAAAAGTGATGAGGTATGTAATATGAAGGAACGCATACGAAATGCTCGTGCCCGTATTCCACTAGGAACAAATTTTTGGAAAGTTCATTTATGTATGGAAAACGGTGGCCAGTGGAAGTAGAAGAAAGGTTCTTATACCATTGCAAACGAAAGTGAATTCGAAAACAAAGCAAACTAAAAGTATTATAGAATGAAACACTAAATCAAGGAATGCACTTTAAAAAATAAAACATTAAGATAACAATAAATACTTACTTGTAGTTTATCAACCTTAATTCGAACCCAATTAGTACTCAGAAAGTACTTCAGTGTATCCAAGCCAGCAATGCAATTATTCTCATTATCTATGTAATCTAAACAACTTAACGTCCTGAAAATATACTTTCACATAAATGTGAATTTAAGATAAGTTTATGTACCTTCTGGTGTCCTTTGGTCCTTTCGATAAAATACTGTCTTGAACTGATTTACTTTTTTTATGTTTTCTGTTTTCGTTCTCATTCACCTTAAAAATATAAAAATACTAATGTTGAATATATTTGATGTAAAGAATTGTTTTGTAAAGCTGTGTCAACAATCTTAACCAACATAGTGTTATCTTTAAGGTATAAAATGTCTGGATATTGATCTTCACTAATAAGTATCCCACAATATACAAAAAACGTATTTAAATACCAAAATACTGGTTGAGCATGTCTTTCTCTCAGAATATCTGTAAGGGAGAGTTTATGTAGAGGCATAACCACCAGTAATCAATTTTTCGAAATTGCCTAACCCATTTTGAAATTTCAAATACTTATTTCTTGTAGAAAAAACTGAGGAGAGAAAGAAAAAAAAACAAAAGCGTTAAATAATTTTTGGGCGTACCCAGCTTTTGATTTAGGGAGAGGCAAAATTTTTAAAAAATTCTCCTAGAGGGGGGCAAATCGGACAAAAATTGTCCTAGAGAGAGGGACAAATCAGAAATTTTTTAATCCATGGGGGGGCAGCTGGCCCCCTGCCCCCCTCGGGCAAATATCTATATATAAAAAGGCAAAGACGTTTGTCTTTGCCTTTTAGTTAGGGTTAGGTACCCTTTTCTCCTCGGTCTCTCCCAGTTTACTTTATTTTTGTTTTGTTTAGTAGCAATTGGCGACCTTCAGTGCAGAATGCTAAAATTTATTTATAATATTGGTTCATTCATTAGATAAAATATAATAAAAAAAAACATTAATTACCTCCATACTGTCAATGCCAAACAGATAACAGTAACAGTGTCGCCAGATTGCTTGGAAAGAAAATCGAATGATGGATTGATTCGAATGTGAAAGGTGAATTAAATTATACTAAAAAGTAATACATACATTTTGACCCGTTCCTAAAGTTAATCTACACCGTCATGCTATTAAAATAGATCCCACGAAAATTTATATTACACAATAATGGCCATACACTGGGCTCTCGCAAGGTTGCAATTTTCATTGCTTTGAAAATATGATTTGTCAACTAAAATAAGAATTATGTTGCAATTGATGAATTTATTTCCGATAATATTTTATTAATATTAATGTTATATTTACAATTTAAAGATTCTTTTAATTTTTACCGCATAATTTTCATAAAATTTGGATAATACAAAAAATGTGAATTAATGCACTGATTGTAATATTCAAGACAAATACTTAGATCTAGCAGCCCTGAGCTCACTCCTATCTTTAGTAGCGCCTTGATTTGAATTTTGACATTTCAAAATACTGTTTGGCGTAAAATAATTATAGCACGATGGTAAAGTTAAGTTGTAAATGCAATGTGTAAAGTTCAAGATTTCAGATTCATTCACTGCGAAAATATTTTAACAAATGTGAGCTTTACTTATCATTAATTAATAGCAGGTGCATTGCATTTCTTTATATTTTACATACTAAACAGAAATAGTCATTGCTTACTATGTGTTTCATTTAAGTTAATGAAATTATAATGAATCTTAAGTTTTTAGTTGAAGGTTTATTAATATGTACTTATATTTTGCAGTTATTTGGAATGTAATAGTAGGTATAACACCTTCATACTAACTTTGGAGTTGGTTGATTTCATTTTCTGCTTACGAGCTAAAATTGTTAAATGCCAGAATGAAATTTGTCAGTCACAGATCAAAAAATATTTTTGAAAATTGTTTTAAATATTACATTTAATATTAATTTGTTATTTCATGTAATGTTACTATTTTTAGAGGGATTTATTTCTTTATTTTAAAAATTATAATTACATATTTGAATATATTGAAAGGTCGAATCTTTCAATTACTTTTAGGTAGGGAATCAGTTAATTACTGTTTTGTGTTCATACTTTTTATCTAACAGACAATTTAGTAATTATTACATGGTTCCATTCCTGCCAAATCCTGGATGTATAACAAGATAACTGACTTTTACCTAATAAATAAGTCATTGACATTTTAAAGATGTGTATTTAAAATATAAACAAAGTCAATGCATTTACTGATTTATTATGGTAAGTTAGGTACATACGTCTATACTACAATGAAATATATTTTTATTGAAGATATTTTTCCTTCGAAAACGGTTAGAGTATTGAGTAATTATATATGGAAAAAGCGTTACATACTGTTAAATCATGTGAAGACCATCCTTGATAGTTCAACATCAAGCGTTGTTTATTGTTCTGTAGTAAAATAGTCAATGTAGTAGATCAGTATTGAATTTTTGGACAAGTAGCAGTAACTTTCGTTTTAGTTATTCCGTAAATTTTTGTTGTGAATGTAATTATTTTATTACTACTTTATTTGACAATCTTCCGAAGGTCTGACAGTCAGTGGACAACACGAAATATATTAAAGATTGTAGTTTTTATAAGGTAACATATATATATATATATATATATATATATATATATATATATATATATATATATATATATATATATTTTATTTTAGAACTCGATTGAAATTGCAATTGACGAAAAAGTTTAGTTTACAAAGTGCAATCCAACCAAAAACTAGGGTGTCACGCATTTTTTTAAATTATTTAGAATACTTATATTTGATTAAAATCTCATATATATATATATATATATATATATATATATATATATATATATTTTTTATTTCAATAGATTTGTCAATATGACATGAACGATTGGGGGGTGGGGTCCATGACGCCTCTTCTCCGGATTCTCCTCCACTTTATTGCTGATAGACATATACTTTTGACAAACGAACCTCAATAATGTTCACAATTTGATGAAATAGGGTCAAATGTCGACCACTGGGCGACCACTAGTGTAAATAAAGGCAATAGGCAATGTAAGAAAAAACTGTAAACACTCCAGTATGTTTACCTTGATTTAATCAATTTGATTTGATAAAAAATGTTTTCACACCTTTAATAATTCGTTACTTACAATAAGTGTGATTTCCTCTTTAGCAGGTGTGATATCTTGAAGAATACAATCAACAAGTTTTGTTTGGAAATTCAGTTGAAATGCACATCTTGAAACAGCTAGCCAGCGGTTTAAAACTTTGTAAACTATTCCCTTATAATGACTAAAAAATGTTGACAAACAATTAAAAAATAAAAGTAATATGATAAAGTTGTTACCTTGAGAAGCATTTACAATTTTGGCATCTAAATAAGGAATCCATTAATATTTTACTGATTGTGTACGAAAATGGTAATGAATTTCTTTGGAGCCTAAAAAATGTATAAAATTGTGAATGTGTTAAGGATAATAGTGTAAACAAACTCACCAAATTATGAAAATCTCCAACAATTCTAACAATTTTATCTGTATTGAATTGAGAGAAATAGAAAACTGAAAGTCTTCAAACGACCTTTTGTCTGATGTATTTAAACATAAATGTAAGGACGTTCCACGTTTGATTACATTGAGCACTTCTATAGGTTTTATGTCTTTGGGTGTTGGAAATCCCGTCCTGGCGAATAAAATTGTTGATTAAAAGTACACATGTTGACTCGGACAAAGAACTAGCAAGCACCTTATTTTTTTACAGGAGCATGTTTTTTCAACTCTGTATCAGTATTTAAACATTACTTTTATGTTTTTTTGGGCAATGACACCACAATAGAAATAAAACGACGTATATTGCAGGAATACCAAACGTTTCAAAGTCTATTCTGACTTCGTTGTCAATGGCCTTATATTAATCAAGAATATGCCACAAACAACGTTTAGAAGACATATTTAAACATTGGTTCAAAAATATAAATTTAGGTTGAAAACAATAACAGACAACAGGAAGACAAAAATCCAAACCTAATAATATAATATTTCTAATTTAAACATGAGGCTCCAGGGGCATCTATTAATAGGATCCAGTGGCGTACTTACGGTGAAGTAATTTTGGTATGTGCCCTGGGAGTCATGCAAAGGGTGCAAATATGTTCAATGGACCATGTAATCCTTTACATGTACCAATAAGGAATTCTATCTAGATGTTATGTAGCGACTTAAAAAGTGGTCTCCACATGTTTTTTATTAGAATGCTGGGCTTGCTAATAATGCTGTTCAAAATTATGAAATATAATAATATAAATTTTCTCTGTGCACCTCTGTGTTTTCTCCTGTTGATGGATTACCTTGACATGAACTCAGATGATGCTGTATGTGTGTGACCTAGAGTTCGTTGTCTCTGCCTTTTGAGTAGCCTGATCCTGATTTACAAAGATGACCTTATTTCACCAACACAGAGGCTTCTGAATTTGCAGGATTTACTGCAGAGGCAGTCTTGAGATTTTCAGGAGCGTTACGCTTTTGGTGTCCAATGCTCTTTAGATTATCTGACAGCCACTGGTAAACTGTAAAATCTCTTCACCAGATTTGTAGATTTATCAACTTTTTCAAGTGTTAGGGTCAGAGAGTAATGTATAGCTACTCAATGGGCAGAGACAACGAAGTTTGGGTTAACCAATCATAGCAGGACAGATAACCACAGCATAGCACTGGTACAGTAAAAATTTGAAGACTGCAGTTAAAATTATTTTTACTCAAACTTGAACATCGTTCTCTCTTAGAAACAGATTGTTTTATCAGTTACAAAATTCAAAGTTGAAACATTTAACTGTAAAGACAGGTCAATGTTGAAGGCATTATTATGTGAAAACGACTTGTAGGACGAAAATTTGTAAATAGACCTTTTTTGAAGACAACTTAACTTCCTTCAAAACAGTGGCTGTTTTCCAATTGCGCACAGTGCGGTACAGTACTCACCATTCGTGAGTGCTCGGAGGTTTTATGTAAGATTACCAAGTCAACATAAAACTTCATCATAAAACATAAAGTATGTTCCAATTAACGCTCGAAAAATGCGGCACTGTGCGGCACAAAATCACTTTGTGCTCGGGTAATTGAAACACTACCAATGTATGGAAATATATTTGTTTAGATTTATGTGAAAGTGGCGTTTCAGCCTATGTTTAAAAAATGCCTTACAGAAAAAAAAAGGATTCTACTTAATTTAAATAACTATATTTTATTAATCTAGTGTACAATAGTTGTAAATGCATACTTCTCCTTAGGACCACTTAATAATAACTGTAAATGCAGATGTTATGAATAATGTTTTGCTTAAGGGGGAGGGGTGAACCAACCAGATCCCCCTCCTTGGTATGTTTATGCCTCATGGAAATATGTAAATTGTAAGCTGATTGATAATGTTTGAATAGAACAATGTATACAGATATTCAAATATGTATATAGATGCCCTTTGGAAGTTATGCATTCAGCTAGTTAGTAACATGTTTATTAATTAATATTGTGGTACATAATACATACCACCGAGTTTTTTATTATTTTCATGTGACTTTAAATTAATCTTATTATCAGGATGCCAGTTGAACTTACTTGACCAATAGCAAATGTAAAACATTTTGAAAACTGACCCAATTTCAACAGATATTTCCATATATAAGTTTTTAAATAGTTGAAATGTAAATTAAAAATAATGTCCAACAGTATATTTTGATGAGAATATTTGAGCAAAACAATTGCAAAACATGAGAACCTTATAAATTGATACTTACATTAGCATTGTTTTGATAAAAATTAAACAATCTTCTATATATTCAGCATTTATGGCTTTATCACGAATAGAATCAGGGATAGGAAAGCTTTCTTCATTTGAAAAATGATACTCATCAATTTCTGTTTCACCATCAAATTGCTGGTCAAATAATTTTTGAACAGTAACAATTATTTTGTGAAAAGCTGTAGAAAAATTAGTTTTATGATTTACTCCATCAATACCAGCTCCTCCTACCTAAAAATAAATTAGGTCCTCAGTAGTGAAAAAACAAAATAATATTAAATCAAAATTATTTCAGAAAAAACATAAATTTTAATTTCAAGTAAGCATTGTTGGGTGTGTGAAACATATGAACTGAAATTTTAGATTGACCCTTTTATCAATTTCAGGAGTTATTTTGAATACTAAACAGGTCACATCCACCCCCAATGGTTTCTTATGATATTCTTTAGTTTTAGTCCAAATTTAACATTAATTAGTCTTTAAGCTCTTTCTGGGAAATAACACCACAAGTCACGAAATTTTTGTATATTTCCAAATGTTTTGGAGTCTAGGTCAGACTCTGTTGTCAATTGCAAAGAAACTATGAAAAACGCACAATTCTAAACTGTAAAATTAAAATATTTGACAAAATCTATTATTTGACTTATTACGTAATTAAGAAAATTTAATGTGACTAGCTGTCGCCCAGTGGTCGCAATTCGACCTATTGTGTCAATATCTCTGGCAGGTTAAGTAACATGAAAATTTTATCGTGACATTCTATCCTAGGGCTTTAGGGAGAACAGCAATTACACAGAACGGATCCAGATTCGGAACCTCTGTGTGATAGTTTCCTCGAAAATTCTAGATGTCGGTCTTACATCTCGCTTCTACAAATAAGTAACGAAATTCAAGTTTTTTTCAGATATAATTCATAGAACTCTATTTGTGTTCAAATTCGTAATTCTTAATTTAATATGACAACAATTCAACTGCTAATGGGCTACCCTACATATTTATTTTTTCTTACCCCCCTGTATAGCTATAATTGCACTCAATTCTCTAACATTTATTAAAATCCTCATTATAATAATTCCATCTCATTATATATTTCCACCACCCTGTATATGCAACTGCTTATGGACCACACATAATATTTTTTAACATTTTTCAACCACTGGGTAAACCATTCTGTATATGCCACTGCCTATGATCCACCATATTTACTCTTTTTGTTTATGAAATTTTTAATTATCTTCTGTAACTATAATTCTACTCCGACCTATATTTCAATCATTATATATTTGGAACTTTTCGTGGTCTACTCTATAAATCATTTCCTTTTCTAACATTTTTTATCACCATCCTGTATATCTATAATTCCTCTTACCCTATATTTCATCTTAACTATATATACAACTGCTTATGGGTTACGAAATGTTGAATTTCCATTTCCGCCACCCTGTATATGCATCTATGTATAACATTTTTTGCACTACCCTGTATAACTGTAATTTTATTGCACCTTCTATTCCAAGAACCCTGTAAATTCAACTGCTAATGGGCTACCCTATATAATTATTTTATTAGTTATAATTGCACTCTACTCTATATTTTAAACACCCTAAATATGCTACTGCTTATGGGCCACCCATTAAAAAAATGATTTCTAACATATCTGGAATGGCCTTGTATATAGTTATAATTGCATTCTACTCTATATTTTAAACACCCTAAATATGCTACTGCTTATGTGCCACCCATTAAAAAAATGATTTCTAACATATCTGGAATCGCCCTGTATATTTATAATATACAACGATTACTTTACCAATAAACAATAACAACGTTTGCATGCCACTTCTAGAAGTACATGCTCTAAGTTTTTTTTATTATATTTTATTTAATGAATGAACCAATATTATAAATTAAGATTAGCATTCTGCACTGAAGGTCGTCAGTAGCTACTAAACAAAACAAAAATGAAGAAAATCAGTTGAGAAACAGAGGAGAAAATGGTACCTAATCGTTTTGTCTTAGCCTATTTATATATAGATATTATAAAGGGTAACATAGAAACTTCTAGAGATCATATAATAATTTTCTTTCAAATTTGAAGAATTTTATGTGGCACTCCTAGTTGTGACTATGTTATAAGATACCCCAAAAATGTAATCAAAGAATATTGTTGGTTCAGTGATCCTATTAAAATCATAAGGAAAAACCATATGAACTATCCTGATTGTTGTTGTTTATAAGGACATGACCATTAGCAATTTGTTCCTTAATCATCAGCAACCAGGAACGATTGTACTCTATAGAGGTAGTAGTGATCCAATTGTTTCTTGTTGCCAGTGATTAAGAAAATGCTAATGGCCATGTCCTTATGAATAACCCAATATCAGGATAGTTCATAAGGTTTTTCCTTATGATTTTAATCACATTTTTGGTGAATAACAAAGTTGCACCATATAAAATTTGGAAGATAACCACTTTCAAAATTAAATGAAATTATTATTATATGATCTCTGTGCTACCCTGTATATTATCAAATTAAATTCTCTTAGTTACATCATAAGTCAAATAATAGAGATTGTCAAACATTTTAATTTTTACATTTTTGAATTGTGCCAATTGTGCCTTTATCAAAGTTTCTTTGCCATTGACAACAGAGTCTGACCTAGACTCCAAAACAGTTGGAAATATTCATAAATATGGTGACTTGTGGGGTCATTCAGAAAGTGCTTAAACATTGAACAAACATGCCACAAATACTGATCAGAAAACAATTAATTAGTTTTGACCACTCAACTGAAAAATTTTGGAGGTATAATGGTCAGTGACTAGATTATGGTCCAATGCAACACATTTGTTCTACTGGTACTGTGTACTTACTTGTTGAAGAAAAACAAATGCTTGAGCTGCTTTCTCAACAACAGCTTTTCGTTCATAAAATAAAAATTTAACAAAAAACCCTTGTATTTTCAGCTTGTGAGGCCCAAACCAGCTACCAAATCTTTTCATGCAAGTATTTAAGGTTAACAAGGCAGCCTCCATTTCATATTGATTAACTTGACTTGATAAACATGTCTCCATAATTTTTGTCATATGATCAGAGAGAAGTTTTTTGGTAAAATCCTGGTCTTTATGAGCTTTTTCTATTATTTTACCTAGAAGAACGAAATTACATCCAAAAGTTGATAAATAATATTGTCTTTACCAATAACAGTTAATTTAATCTCTTTTAAGGACTCATGCTGTGGAAGAAGACAAATGGTGATCCAGTTGAGGGCATTGTCTATGACATACTGTAAAGGAAGCAGTTCTATAAGTCCATTAAGGAGCTCCAGTCCACTTAAACGAAATTTTGCTGAAGATAATGTTTTATTTAGGAGATTCATACATAATTGTTCATCTGATTCATTTTGCAAATTATTCTGATATATAATTGTCATAAACTTTTTGTCGCAATTTAAAATTTTGGTTAGGTATTCCCCGTGCATTATTAAACTTGATAAAGTATTTGAATATAATAACAATTTTGCATAAATACTTTTTACTTTCAAATGTCTGAAACAGTAAGGTTATGGCACAAAATTTGAGGTTAATCCGGAATCTGCTTTAGGGCGCAAGTACATGCGAGCGTTTTTCCGCTGGCGGAATTTTATTTTTGAGGGGAAGTGATTTCGATCATAGACATATATATTGCCATAGACTGAACAAGCAAGCAATTTTTAATTAGAAGATGATTAGCACAAACGAATATTACATAATGGATATTACCAAACGGAAGATAAATTATGAACTCCCTAGGAAAGAGAGAGATCAAACGAATAGGGAGGAAAAACTGTTACTGTTGTTACTTGGTTATATCATATGCTCAGTGTATGGGAATGTATATGTCTATGGATTTCGGCACTCATTTCCTTGTCAGTTCAATGCTGCCAGGTTTACTGTTATAACACTCGATTTATTGATTTATTGCCTTTTCTCTAGTGTTACCAGGGGCCTGTTTCAAAATAAACTTATAACTTTTAGTTTTGTAACTTGTAGAATTTCGTTTCGAAATTCAGCAAAATTATTCTACAAGTTACAACTTGTAAAATCCAAACTATTAGTATTTGAAATTTGCAAGTTGTGTACATGTCGAAAACTTCTCTTGTGTGATCGATAAAAGTTATTTTTTACACTTCGACAAGTTTTTTAATAATACATTAGAAAAACTATAAATTCGAAAATTATACTCTAACACGATTTACAAAATACTCTTTGAATATTACGAACGTGGAAATAGTACATACTTAAATCTCCTATTTACAAAAATACATTTCAAAGACCCATATTACTTTCGTGATCTAAATGACATTTTTTTGGTGAAAAAAAAGCTGTTTTCCAATATTAGGTTTTTAATAAGCTTAGTCTGCTACACATACCTTGTTGAATGTAGAAACGATTTACTGTAGACATTTTTCTTAAAAACCGAACAACAGAATATATGACCAACAGATAATATTTCAGCTATTTGCCCCGAAATTTACATGTCAGTCGCAGGAGAAAAACTGCAACACAATTAGGTACCTTACTTACTTATTTTTTGTAATGGATAAGCATTTGAAGTGGAATCAAAGTATAGTAGAGGCAATTTGAAAAAATTACCTGGATAACTGGTTCTCTCTTACAGAAAGTATTCCTCACAGCTCCAGGGGCGGATCAAGTCACGTGCTTCCAGGGGGCGATTTCATGCTTCAGGGGGGCGATATTGTACTAAATTTACCTAAATATAATTTTAAACCTAGATTGCTTTGGCTATTACATTAAAAATAGTCGTTCTGAGGCCAAAACTCATAGAAGTTACCTTTTTCTTGGCTCTTGGAGTTAAGATTACCTCATTTTAAAATTAAATTTACCAATTTTGAGGCTCTCCCCCTTGGATCAGCCCATGTAAATAAAAGGAAATCTAATAAATAAATGCAAGGTTTGTTTTCACATATACAACTTAATAAGAAATACATGGGGTTATACAATTTCAAACAAGTTATAATTGTTTGACACTGTGTAATTAAAATTAGGCAACTCAAATTTAATTCGTTCCATTTGGTGATAATCCATTTAATTCTAGATTTCTGGTGTAAAACAATTTTATTCAACTTCAGTGTAAAAGGTTAGCATTTATTTCAAAGGTAGCAATCAATTTTATGTATTGTGTCTGTATTGTTCTGAACTTTCACAAAAATATGTAATGGTAATAAAAAAAATAGGACAGTAAAAAACAGTATATTAGAGCATGAGGTAAACATAAACAATAGAAAAAAGAAAGCATCTTAAGAAATATAATTCCTGTCTCTAGTTATCTACCTGTCTCTGTTTCTCTTTGTGTCATTTTTACTAATGGAAAATTAAAATAATTGTAACTTTATCTTATTGCGATTAAAGTATTACTCACAGGGGCGGATTCAGACTCGTGCTTCCAGGATTTGATGCTTCAGGGGGAGAGGCGATCCTTGACTAAATTTACCAAAATCTAATTTTAAACTCATATTTCTGGGGATATTACATTAAAAATAGTCCTATTGTGGTTTAAACCCATAGAAGTGACCTTCTTCTAGGCTCTTGGAGTTAAGATTACCTCGTTTTAATATTAAATTTACTTTGAGGCTGTTGGTGGGGGCTATCGCCCCCCCCCCTGGATCCGCCCATGCACAGCTCACAGTTGTTTAAGAGAAAGACATCTCTACAGACTTCCTGAGTACAAATATGAGTATTTCAACTCCAAGTCTGGAGTCGTTGTCAATCACTGAAAGAACAATTTATGCGTAATTTTCATTTCTGTGGTAATCAGCAAATCAATAAATTACGCATAAATAGTTCATTCAGTGATTAACAACGACTCCAGACGAGTTAAAACGTCTCCACAACAGATAAGTATACACTATACTGCTGTCAAATACTTATGTTACAAAAAAGAAGTGAGGAGAGAAAACCCAGTTAGATGGAAGGAATAATCATTGACAATTATTTTGACATTATTTTTGAAATTTTACACAATAAAATGAGTGTAAGTCGATCAATTGTAGAAAATATTTAATTCATTTATGCAAGATATTACAGTATTTGTAGTTAGAAAAGTACCTACTATTTCAATATATGTATGACCAGATAGCAGAAATAAAAATCATAAAAAATATGTATTTATTATGATTGATAAGAATGGTAAAGAACGTATTTATTTTTATATTTTGAGTGAGATATTTCTTCTCCTAATCAATCCCTCTAAATAAAATATTTTATGATACCAAAGATCAGTTAATTTTTGTGTGTTAGCTAAAAAAATATCTGACAACGCTGTATAAGTTTTATATTCGACTCTCTTTAAATTGGCTTTCCATTTTCCATGGCCATTTAGTTTGAGGTTAGGTTATAAAACCGAAAAATATAAATAAACATGTTCACTATCTGTCCGAATCCCATTGGCAATGTATTAATTAATTATTCCAATGATGAATTACCGTTACTTGCATTTATATTTACATAATATACAAATTTCATTCATGTACTTTATCTGTATTGTTAAAGCAGTATTCAAATATGGCAGTTTTGGCAGCGTCTTCCGCAAAAAAGTTAAAACAAACGAACTTCTTCGGCTTCCCGCTGACGTCTTTCATTCCCCTCAGTTAATGTTCCCCCACTCCTTAAAATAATGCCGCCAGCGGCAAAACGCTCGCATGTACTTGCGCCCTTAGAACATATACTGAGCTTAGGCTGGAGGTAATCAGAGAGTAAATAGACACTTCGGTGAGTGTTCCAATACGACGTAAACCGATAAGCAACCGATAATCGTATTGCGCGTAACATCATTTTAAATGGTAACTCGTCACCGCGCATAAAGTTTATCGGTTGTGTATCGGTAATTCTTTCTGTTGGGACGAACCTACATCTACTGGAGATAACGCCATAGAGGTATTATACGTAGAGCACGAGCGAAATTCATGTAATAGCAATAGAAAGAGAGAGAGAATAAGCGGCTCGTTCCTGATTGGTCAGTGTCAGTGGTGACGCTTACTATTGGTAGGGTGGAGACATAGCGAGCGCACCCTGATATTGTCTTCCTCTTTCTATTGTTATTACACTGCCACTTACAGTACTTAGATCATCTACTTTCTAGATGTAGCTTGTAATGCAAAAAGCTCGTGTCCACGATTACAACGAGAGGACAATAGAGAGGGTAACAGCCTATTTCACTTGCTGGGTTGAAGCAGCCAATGAACTACATGCTGGACGAATTTCATTGGAAGCAGCTCCTAATGGAGTGAAATAGCCTCTTTCCCTCTCTATTGCCCTCTCTTTCTACCCTTGATACAATTTTGTGCCTTGCAGGCTGTCTCCAGAAGGTAAATGCTCTAAGTTACAGTAACACCCATACCTAATTCACTCTACATTTAATACCTCTATGGGTAACGCAGGCCATCTCCAGAAGGCTCTAAGGAGCGTGTACCTTCATTGATGTTTTCTTTTTATGGTTTTTATTGTTTTGTTTGATTGAGGTTATATACATGATCTGTGTTCTGTGTTAGTGTTAATAGACAATTTGACAATTTAAACACTATTTTGTTGTCGATTTTATATTTATTTTTATACAGAAAAGTGGAATAATAAGTAATACACTTATTATTAATTTTCTTTATTGTTACGTATTGTAGAATATTTCTGCAAGTATGTGTATATTATTTCAAATATGAAACAATTACACTAATTATCACAAAAGATTAGAAAATGTCGTTTAACAGAGGAAACAACGATTTTCCTTTGGAATCTTTAAAGGTCCATGGACCAACTTACTTAAAAAATGCTTTAACTAGTTGTACAGATCCATTGAAGGCCATAGAAGAATTTCAGGTAATATTTTTGTTACTTAAATCATGTAAAAAGCATTAGGTTTCATTTCTCTTTTAGGTCACCAATGGAATACTTCTACCATCCCTTCGCCCAATGCTCCCACTTCTTGATTTACATGGTGTTAGAAGACTAGATTTTCATATGTCTGTTGTGGAAGTAAATATGGTATAGTAGTTCAGAATTCAAAAAATTTGAAAATTATGTTTTAGGAATTAAGGGAAAAACTCATCAACCACATAAATGAAATTGGAAAACAGGAAGGGAAAGAAAGAGATCAGAAACTGAAAGAGTTGCTTGTTAAAAGTTTCCCTGTTGTACGAGTAAAGGTAATGAGACCAATTGTAATGGCTATATTGAAAAACACCCCACAGATTGATGATCATTATCTAAAAGTATTGGTTAGAGATAGGGAACTATACAATGATACTGATACTGAAGTAAAAAGGCAGATATGGAAGGACAATCAGTCATTGTTTGGTGATGAAGTTTCTCCTTTACTTAGCCAGTATATTAGTGAGAAGGAGAATGTCCTTTTTGATCACACCAATCTTGGAGCCCAATTTTTTGGACCATCCCCAAAGGTAAGAACTCAATATTTATATTACTGTTGATAGGGATTGGTATGTCAATTAAGGTTGTTTTTCTAGAAACTTTACCTACTAAAACTATATCTGGTTGATTGTGAGCAACAGTCCGATCAGTTAGTATCATGAGGTCCCAGTACAGCCTGTTGGTGTTTTCTAAAACAGATTGTGGTTTGTATACATATTCTGGCACTCTCACTGACTGCAACATTTCAAGTTTCAGTGCTAGCTCCTGGTGCAGTATTTTTGTCACAGCATCATGTCGTTCTTTGTATTCAGTTGCAGCGAATGCTTGACAACCTCTTGTGATATGCTGAATAGATTCAGATGTTTAGCAAGCATATCTGCATCTGTCGTTAATCAAAGGGTCTTTAACGATGTACTTTAGATAGTTCTTAGTTGGAATTACTTGATGTTGGATTCTCAATATAAAACCTATCGTTTCAGGAAACATATGACCAGAGATCATCCAGTAGTTTGATGCTGAACTGTTGACATAATCTTGGTGGACGTCATTTATATGTCTTCAATGAAGGGACTTCTCTTTCCATTTGAGTTGACTGGTGGTGCCATTGGACTTGTTGTTCTGTCAGTAGACAGAAAATTCTGTGAGCTTCTGGAAATGACAACACAAATTAAAAATTTCCTGATCTGGTTGTTTGCTTATGTTGGTCTATCCTCTTCCTCCTTCATACTGTAGCAAAGTTATACATTTGACAGAGCTCTTTGGATGGTGATTTTGAGCTTTTGTTAGTAGGACTCCAACTTTTCATTGTAATTGTTCTATATCAGAATTGCACTAATTAACTATACTGAAACTGAGCACTGAACAAGCACAGGTGTTAATAGCCTGAAACAGATTTTTCCTGTTAAGTTTGGTCTTACCCTTCTATAGAACTCTGTTGTTAAGTCCTTTTTATGGTGGAGTGATCAATACTTTGAGCCTGCTTTATATTCCAAGATATTTATAAGCATGACCTTCCGCCATAGATTCAATTGAGGTGCCATCTCCCATTTCTTAATGCCCCTGCTGTATTTCAACTTTAACTATATTAATAATTCAGCATTTGTCACTAGAGAACCCTTCTACTATTTCAAGCATATCATGCGGCTGTTGTTTGTAGCTGCCATTAACTTTATCAACGTATAATTAATGGTTTATCTTTAATGCCTGTACGTTGTTGTGTTTGAGACAACCCAAAATTATTCAAGTTCAGTTTGTTTGAGTGAGGGTTCATGGCAAGGCAGAACCACAGCGGGCTAAAAGAGTCTCCCTGGAATATTGCCCTTCTGATTGGAATAGGATCAGTTTGTATTGAACAGTTGGCTTCATTCAGTAAGATTTAGATTTGGCAGGTGGAGATGACATATTCTAAAATGTTAATAATACAATTATTCAGTTTCTAGAGTTTCAGTGCCTTAATGAGCCAATCATGTGGAACTGAATCAAAGGCCTTTTTGTAGTCCATATATGCCATGTAGAGATTTTGATATTTGGCATGGGCTTGATTACAGACAACGGAATCAATTATTAGTTGTTTTTTGCACCCCATCGATTTTTTCGCGTTTCCCTTTTGTTGTTGAGTAATTATGTTGTTCAGCTCAAAATGTTTGAAAATGCAATGTTTAATGCACAATATTATGAGTTTGTATAAGGTTGGGAGGCAAGTGATTGGTCCGTACTTTGATCGGTCCTGTGTAGATAGGTTGTCCTCTGGTAAGAGGTATGTAGCATCATTCACTGAAGGAAACTAGGCATTTTGTGTGGGTGGGTAATTGTCATTTATAAGGGCTGTTGGTGTTTAGTGGTTTGTGTACAGTTTCTTTATCCACTACAGGAAAACTAGTTGACAAATCTGTAGACTTAGTTTCTCACAGTTAATTTTGCGAGAGGGTTTTTTCTAGAAGAAGGCAACTAGTGTTCCGGGCAGTTTCCACAAACTGCTCCTAGATACTGCACCTTGATTTTCATTACTTATATGTATTTTTCAGAAACCATTGGAGCAGTGAAAATCTCAAATGAACATTCAAAATAGTTTTCTACAATTTAGTTAAATATTTTTTTACTTTATATATTTCCATTTATCTGAGTTAAACTTTCTTTTTAATTTCTATCACCATTTGGATTTTACTAATTTTACTAATTTGACATTCATCATTTACAAACTTTTGCTGTAATCATAATAATACCAACACACTAATACATATGTATTCAGTACAAAAACAGTTAAAAAATTACAAATAGCAAAGATATTCTAGTTATAGCCAAAGAAACCCTAAATGAAGCACCTTTTGGTGGCTCAATGACCATCAACATTATCATCTCTTTTGTCAATATCTTTTTTTCGATACAGTTTATTATAGATTGCAACCACAGACAAATATAAAGTGGTTATAGTCCATTTTGCTCTACACAGTGTTTTCCACTTTCCAGCAAAGAATTGTCACCTTTTGTTTTCAGAAATAATTGTGACAACACACGATGTTTCGGCAGAGTCACATCTGCCATAATTAGGTCGTTTCGCATAGATCTCGTATCGGCCAGTCCACACTTCTAGTTACTCGGATAACGAATAAATTATTATATTTATGATAAAAATATTTATATATGGAAATATATATTTTTTATTTAACAGTTAATAGTTTTCTTTCATCATCTAACATTTTTTTATTACAACAGAGTATTTCTATTAAGAGGCACATACTGTAATATTTTATTTTTTCTTTAAGTAAATTTATTCACAATTTTGTTTAAGGTGAGACGGCAAGGAGAAGTGGTCCAGAAACTAGCACACATGATTGGAAACAGCGTCAAATTGTACGATATGGTTTTGCAGTTTTTAAGAACTTTATTTTTACGCACTCGCATTGTTCATTATTGTACGTTACGTGCAGAATTGTTGATGGCTTTACATGACTTAGAGGTCCAAGATATTATCTCAATTGATCCTTGTCATAAATTCACGTGGTGCTTGGACGCATGCATAAGAGAGAAAAATGTTGACATCAAGAGGTCAAGAGAACTGCAAGGATTTTTGGATAATGTTAAAAGAGGCCAAGAACAAGTTTTGGGAGATTTGTCGATGACATTGTGCGATCCATATGCTATTAACTTTTTAGCCACATCTGCAATAAAAATATTACAGCACTTGATTCATTTAGAAGGAATGGCAAGGGTAAGCTGGACATACTCTTAGACTATTGTTATTTTAATTTCCTTACATTTGCTACTAGTGATGGGTAACACTTCACAGCATAGTATCTACACAGTGTTGTGGCACAATTGTGTCATATATCACAATGGAAGAGTTTACACTTTATGATTACTATAACAGTATGTTTACTCTTATGTCTTTTCAGGCACAGTATAGGTTAACATAATATAATCCTTATAAACAATTTATTTTCTTGAAAAAAACACCTTAAATACAGGCAACAACATTTACGCGTACTCTAAATGCGGGTTGCCTTAAGCCTAACATTCAGTAAATCATTAATTTTATAGAATCGAATTGACTCAATTGAACCCTTTAAGTTTTCATTTTCTCTAGTCATTTAAATTTAATTTTTAGTTAACATATTTATTTAAATACAAAACATTAGATTAGAAATTCAAGATACAGCATCATTATTATTATTATTGATTTCGTTATTTTATTACTAACAAACCAGTTAATAAATTAGTTAATGTAAAAGGTGAGGGAATAACAATTATAAAAGTTCACAAAAATATTTTCAAATAATAATTTGCACTTTTTTTTTGCTAATATATTTATGAAATACTTTTATTATTGTACGAGTTTAATAGCGTTTAGATTCATTAAATAAATTTTTAACTTGTTTTCTGTACAACCAAATATCCTACATAACAATTTTATTAGTATTTGATGTTGATAAACAGTAAAAGAATTTCTTAATAATTGCAATGCGAACGCTTATGGGAAAAAATCCGATTTAACAAGTACCTAATTGTTGTTCCAAAAAAAAACTATATTTATTATTGTTTTGTATCGTTTATTGCGTTCTTTTAACTTTTTCACAAGATATATAAACCCATTCTTTAAGCATGCCATCTTTATGAGGACCCTTAAAAAAGCTATAATTTCAAACTCTTCTTCAACTGACCATTGAGTAGTAATTTATTACCTTTGACAACCGTTCTTTGAACCCAACAAGCTTTATTACAATCTCTAAGTACCCAAACACGGCATGGGCCGGTTCGTACGACAAGGAAACTATCCGACCATTTGGCATTGGCAGTTATCCCTTCTTATTAGTATTCCCCAATTTCTCTAGTGGATTTCCAACAAGCAAAGAAACGCCCATTTTTCTATATATTGGGAGAAATCTAACTGAAAGAATTTGAGGTCGAAATCAAGCGTCCGGCGAGCAACTAGTACTTCTAACTTTTGATTCCGGCCTCGTGCGACTCCACCAAATATAACATTGTCGCATTAATTCATATCCTGCCTTTGTTGTTTTATATTAATAATCTCTTTTTGTAATTTGCTTTACTCTCAACTTATCTACAATAGTCTCAATAAACCTATTTAGTGTGTAGATATTTTATCTCTTGATTTCAACTATCTGTAATCCCTTAATGGGCATTATAGGAACGTAAGACGTTCGCAGAACTTAACAACACACCAAGTTCACACACGTGTATTGCGTACGAAATATATGTGCTATAATAACAATAGAAAGTTGAACTACACTGATAAAACTGGAGACCCACAGTTTCAGTTAAATAATGCCGATCGAGATGGTGTACTTTTTAGACACTTGATCTCGACTCTTCCTTTCGGTTAGCACAGAGCACAATCAAAATGGAGCACAGTACTATTTATTGAGTTGCAGCACACTAGATACATCATACACACGGATCGCTGTGCTACTTATCGTGCCGGCACACTTGTGTCAAATAACACAGTTGGATAGTTGACGATACATATAACTCAATTTTATTCGTCATACAAGACACAATTGTCTTCTAAACGTTGTTTGTGGCATATTCTTGATTACTTCTATGTTTTTTTGGCAATAACACCACAATCGAAATAAAACGAGGTATATTGAAGGAAAACCAAACGTTTCAAAGTCTATTCTGACTTTGTTGTCAATGGCTTCATATTTATTGATGTAAATTGCAAACCGAAAATTATTATGACTTTTAAATTGACATTAGAAATTTGTTGTTTTTAGATATACAGGTAGCACAAAAAATTCTAAAGATCATGTATTATAGTTAAACAGCTTTCAAATTAGAAGATCCCATTAAAAGTCATAAGGGAAAACCTAGGAAAAACCTTATGAACTAACCCGATATTGGGTTGTTCAAAAGGAGGTTACCATTAATAATTTTCATTCATTTTAAGATTCCTTGCGAATGCAATAAATTTTATATTGGAGAAACATCGAGACCATTAAACGTACGAATAAATGAACACAAGAATTATATAAAGAAACGACAATTTGAAAAATCGAAAATTTGTGAACATGCTTGGGACCTAGGCCATAAAATACAATTTGACAATTCAACTATACTTCACAAAGAACAAAATAACACAAAACGAAAAATAAAAGAGTCTGACTTAATTCTTTTGAATGAAGACGATTGTATCGCTTCTACTTCCGTAGAATTTAATTGTATCTGGTTACCGACAATCAAGGAAGAAATTATTAATGGTAACCTCCTTTTGAACAACCCAGTATTGGGATAGTACATAAGGTTTTTCCTAGGTTTTCCCTTATGACGTTAATGGGATCACTGAATTTTTGGCGAATGCGCTATCTTATAACAAAGTCGTATCTAGGAACGCCACTTATAAATTCTAAAGACAACTCTTTCAAATTCTTCTAATTTGAAAGTTGTTTAACTATAATACATGATTTTTAGAATTTGTTGTGCTACCTGTATATCTAAAAACAACGAATTTCTAATGTCAATTTAAATGTCATAATAATTTTCATATTGCAATTTACATCAATAAATATAAAGCCATTGACAACGAAGTCAGAATAGATGTTTGGTTTTCTTTCGATATACCTCGTTTTATTTCGATTGTGGTGTTATTGTCCAAAAAAACATATAAGTAATACATGACACAATATACATAAACAAAAAATAAATGATTTTTTACAATGTTTAATTTTAAAATTTATGAATGCATTATTTAACACTAAATAAATCAATATCATTTAAACGGTGTCGAGGAATAGCGAGCCGGTGTAGTTTTTATAATTCGTTAATGCTAACAGTCGATCAGAGGCTAGACTCAAAGTATGCCATAAAGTGCTATATGTGATCGTGTCAGCACCCTTGACACATGTGTAGGTGTTAACACAAAAGGCCGGTACGGCACAGTGTTACACATCACTATTTGCTACAACTCATATTTATTTCCGAAACAAATGTTTTTGATATAACTTGTAAAATAAAAAACTAATACTATTAAATATATTTAAGGTAACTATTTTTATATTCCTATATAATTATATCAGAACATTCATAGCCATAATATTGTAGGAAAACACCATTTTGATACTTCTGTTACGAATGCTGGCACTAGGTTTGAGTGCTTGGATAATGATTGATTCCCAAGACTTCAAAGAGCCTAAATTGGATAGTCAAGTAGTGACGAAATTTTTACCAGCGCTAATGTCTCTTATGGTTGACGATCAAGTGCGACAGCTATCGGGTAAACTTCCACATGACGAAAGGGAAGCTGCCATCACTGTGATTGAGCATTCCGGCCCATTACCTGACGCAGTAGAAGCGTACATTCAAGATAGCTCAGTAGCCAGTATTCTGGCCATGTATTATACATTGCATGTTGCTAGGTTAAAGGACAGAGTGGGATTATTAAGGATTCTTACAGTATTAGCTAATTGTAAAGATGACAGGGCGTTTGAAGATACTTTCCTGCATTCTTTCGTAAGTATTTAATATAACGCTTTTTTTAACTATCAAATAAAGAAACCATGAAACATTTAGTGAAGCTTAATTTGGCATGTGTACCATTATAATTACTTCTTCAGATTATTGTGTCAATTTTAGAAGAAAATATTGATTCCAGTGTATTTTGGAAGTTTGACCATTACTCAGTCGTTCGCAGTTGTCTTGCCATTCTTTATGTTTTCGATCGCTGACTCCACTTCTTCCACGAGTACTTCTGGTATTTCTTTTTCCATCGCACATTTCGAGAATTTCTGGGACTCCATGTAGACCACTAGAATTTGGAGACGAGCTCCATTATTTTGTTTCTTTCTATTATTCAACTGTTTTCGTCGTGTTAATAGTTACTTGTTTATTCCCAATTATTAATGCTACACTTAGCGTTCTTATAGCTACTACCGATCACCCACTTATCATTGTTAAAAACTTAAAGATAATATACCTATATGTATTTGCATATTTTCAACTCTTTTTTTCTACTATTATTCACTTTTTTATGTACTTATACAAAATAGTTCAACATAATACTTTTAAACTTTAGTTCAAATATTTCACAATTATGATTTTAAATTTCTAAGAAGAAAATACAAGAAACTAACTCAAAAGTAAGTATGAAGATGCAGTATAAATAACTATGATACATAAGTACTTACATATTAGTACACCTTAAATTGCAATGTATGAATAATATCAATAATTTCAATTTAACACACAAAGTTAGCGATGACTATTTCTATATTATATAAAAAATATAAACAAATACAATGCACCTGCTGATAATGTTAAATATTACTTTTAATAAGTAATTTCCAAAAGATTGTTGAGGAGGTCTTGTATTATTTTGTCTGTTCATTGGGGTTTTCTCTTCCCAAATTTTTTTCCTGCAACAGATAAGTATTTAAAATCGTATTTGGAGAACAAAGTATAGTAAGGCAATTTCGTAAAATTGCCCGGGTTACTGGCTGTCCGTACAGAAATTCTTCCTCACAGTTATTCTGAGAGAAAGAGATGTCTTAAGATGATCAACCAGTATTCCTGTATATAAATAGTGTAAGGTATGGTGTTATACTTATCTGTTTGGAGATGTTTCAACTCCGACTCTGGAGTCGTTGTCAATCGTTTTGTTGAGTCTTTCGAGGTATTTCCAAACATTTTTCGCACTAACGTGAATTTTGTTGTTTGTCAAAAAATTTTGACAGTGACAATATGTCATTTGCCGATCACTTGATAGTGAGGGTACCATTTTTTTGCTCCTCTAGCAATAGATGTATCCAGCTCAAATGAAGGTCGATTTCCGTATTGTATATCATCATACAGCTGGCTTCTTTAAGTTTTCTCTTTTTTAAATTATCCTCTTTCATCATTTTATCCCAATGTATCCTATGGCTTCCGGTGCTGGTTAATACATGGTTTGCCAAATTTGACTTGTCCACATGTATGATGATAAACAATACGGAAATCGGGGCCCCTTCAATTGACCTTCATTTGAGCTGAAGAGATCTATTGCTAGGAGAGCAAAAAAATGGTACCCTCAGTATCAAATGATCGGCAAATGACATATTGCCACTGTCAAAATTTTTTGACAAACAACAAAATCCACGTCAGTGCCAAAATTTTTTGAAAATACCTCGAAAGACTCAACAAAACGATTGACAACGACTTCAGAGTCGGAGTTGAAACGTCTCCCAACAGATAAAGATAACACTATACCATACCATACACTATTTATATACAGGAATACTGGTTGATCATTTTAAGATATCTCTTTCTCTCAGAATAACTGTGAGGAAGAATTTATGTACGGTCAGCCAGTAATCTGGGCAATTTTACGAAATTGCCTTACTAATTGAAAATTTTTAAATAATTTCTTTGTATACTTCTTTTCGCCCGAATGGCTTATTGTCGAGGCGTATACTTATATTAATTGAATGGAGTATCTTTTCGAAAGTGGCAATATTAAATTAGCGACTTGATCTGATACATCATATAAATGAAATTACCTTGATTTTATTAGTCCATCTTTTATGGACTGGGCTAGGTCCTCTAGGTGATGTTTGGTGAAGATTCATTATTTCTTTTTTTTTTCGTCTAACTTTACTTATGCCAATGAATTTTTGCCTCCCAGAGAATACTCAAGGCAGACCGGCTTTTCGTCGAGTAGGGCATGTGCTGTGTTGAAACACTCATTTATTTTGTGAAATAAATCTTATTGATAGAAAATAAAGAAGTATATGTCAACATCAAAGTTGGTATATTGTTAATTTGTTGTTTTATTGTATTCTCTATTTTTGTCACTATTACTAATGTTCTATTTTATACAGGTTGTACTTCTAATCCACAATTCAGACGAATTCCAAGCCGAGGATTTTTGTACAGCAATATTCGATGAATTCTTTTTCAATGGCCTGCAACGAGATAACGTTACTAGACATTTGTTGAAGTTGCTGTGGTATGTCCACCAGAAGCTATCTGCCAGCAGATTACATACTTTGATGAAGGCCCTACAGCCCACGCATCAACACACCGATAAGATCCACAACTTGTATAAGCTTTTGCAAGAAAAAATTAGTTCCCAAGAAGAAGCAGCGCTTCCTGTTGAAATGGATATTGACATTAACTCGCCCTTAATGAGTGTTCCTACTCCCGCCCCTTATCATCATACTTTGTAAATATATGTTGCATATTTTTAATAAACGTGTAAATATTTGTAACGATTTTTTCTTTTTTACTAAATTATTGATTGTCAAAAAAATTTATGAATTATTATTTGTCAAAAAATTTGGTAGAGACAACCAATCAACAGAATTGCTTCAAAGAACAATATTAGGTTTGGTTCACTGTGGGATGTGCTGAATGGAGATCAGTTAATCTAAAGAGAAAAGCCTTCAATCAGTGTGTTCTCCTAGTACTGACCTATGGTGCGGAGACCTTAGCACTAAGAAATTATTACTTAGGCTGCAAATAGTACAACGCAAAATAGAAAAGGTGTATGCTGAGCATCACTTTGTGGGACAGGATAAAAGATGAAGTGTGTAGATTTGCAGTTAAGGATGTCGTAGAGCCTATATTTAGGCTAAAATGCCAATGAGCAGGATATGTGGCCATGATGCGAGGTAACCAATGGACAAAAAGAATTTTAGAGCGGAGACCGAGAACGGACAAGCGAAGACAAGGAAGACCCTACTTGTTCATCTTGATGGACTGACGATGTCAAGAGCATACGGGCAAATTGGGTAGAACAGAAGGAACATAACTGAGTGTTGATGCTAAATTTAGAATCATTTTAAGGATGGTGAGAAAACACTGAAGTGCACTCATTAAAACCACTCGCAAAAGGGACAAAGTTTTACCAAACCCACATCAGTACCTACCTTGAATTGTCATGTTTCAAAAAATTGATAACATGCAAATTGTAGTGGAAAATGAGATTACGCCAGTCATTAGACATATTTTTGGGAATTGAGATTTGATAGCACACCACCAAGCCATCTTTTGAACAGAATTCGTATGGGTGAAAAAAACAATCTATCAAGAAAGTCGTTTTGGCTTTTTTTACAATAAATTGACATTTTTGCTTTTTCCATTGTAACTATTTACTAAACCACAATACTTCTAAAAATATTTGTAAAAATCGGAACACCTACAAAATGAATGTTCGTGAAACACGATCGCAGTATTTCCCATCGAGAAAATCTGGAAAAAACGGTAAAATTCGCAATACTTACAATTTTGAAGCAGGAGTACAGACCGTTTAGAACATAATTGTTCATGGCATGTTCTTAAAACACGCTAAAAGTGGCCCCTTCCATGTAAATAGTTTCTGTATAATCGCAATATAAACAATTGCGATGTTGTCTTTCAATAGTCAAGGTACATATTAATTAATAATTTTAGTCTAAGAGCTGGGTGATATTTTACAGCAGGTGTTTGAGGCACCTTGAAACTTTGTCAAATACTTTTCCTTACAATAGTGCTTTTCTGTTTATTTTTTTCTTGAAGCGGTTCAAATTTGCAGATCCTCGAACTAATATTTGAGGAGTTCAAAAATACAAGAGCCAGGTTATTTTATCGGATAGTCAAGTGTTTGCAAAATTTAAAAAAATAACAACATTCTTTGTTGTGAAAAATTAATAGATACAAAAAAACCCATATTTATTGGTGGAATTTACTACTTGCGAATTGACCCAAGATGTTATATTCATGAATGCCAGTGATCAGCTCTCATTTAACTCAATGGTTCTCTACTGCATTAACGGCGACGGCAGGAAAATTATCGAAAAAATCCACCTCTCTACGAATAATTTGTGCTCTCTACAAACGGCGGAACACTACAGTGAGGACGCATGGGTTGGAACAGTCATTTAAAATTAAGGCGTGGTTTTTTTGAAGAAACACTCGGACATTCTGTTTCTGTTTTTTTATTGCGACCATCAACTTCATTTTTAGGGTTGCGTATATAAAATATACGGATACCCTTATAATATCACTCCGAATTTCTGTCTCGGTCACATCACAGCAATTTTCTCCTAAACTACTGGACGGAAGAGGTTGAAATTTGGTATCAATGTATAGTTTGGTGACCCGATCAGGAGTACATATCGTAAAAGAAAAAAAAATTGATTTTAGGGGTACTTCTGGGGAGAAAAACTAAAAAAATCGACCAAAATTTAACCATTCCCCCCACTCCTTATCTCCAAAACTACTGAGCCTCAAATTTTGAAAAAAATAGGAAATATAGAGCGTTGCCCGAACTTTACAGGAAAATTAAGGAGAAACCATTAATGTTATTTTTGGGGGGCAAATTATAGAATTAAATAAAAATTTAAAAATAAAAAAAATTTCAAACGCATCATGTAATATATCAAATGAAAGGTCTCATTCTGAGGAACACAAATATATTTTTTTCATATTAAAAAAAATATTTAAAAAGATATTAACCAAAAAAAATATAGCAAAATTTACCCATCCCCCCCCTATCTCCGAAACTATAAAACGAAAAGTTTTGAAAAAAATAGATTTATAGGTTCTGACCTGAAGTTTACTGGAAAAATAAGGAGAAACCTCTACTTTTAATTTTGGGGGGCCAATTACAGAATTAAATGGAAAATATAAAATTAAAATTGTTTCTAACCCATCATGTTATATATCAAATGAAAGGGCTCATTACGACGAAAACAAATATATATTTTTTATATTTTTAAAATAAATTAATTAAAAGATATTAACAAAAATATAAAAAAATTTACCCATTCCCCTTCCCCTTATCTCCAAAACCATAAGCTGGAAAATTTTGAAAAAAAATTGGAGGTATATCCCCTCACCTGAACTTTACTGGAAAATTAAGGAGAAACCCCTAATATTTATTTTGGGGGGCAAATTATAGAATTAAATGGAAAATTAAAATTGTTTCTAACCCATCATGTTATATATCAAATGAAAGGGCTCATTACGACGAAAACAAATATATTTTTTTATATTTTTAAAATAAATTAATTAAAAGATATTAACAAAAATATAAAAAAATTTACCCATTCCTCCTCCCTTATCTCCGAAACCATAAGCTGGAAAATTTTGAAAAAAATGGAGGTATAGCCCCTCACCTGGACTTTACTAGAAAATTAAGGAAAAATTCCTAATATTTATTTTGGGGGGCAAATTATAGAATTAAATGGAAAATTAAAATTATTTCTAACCCATCATATTATATATCAAATGAAAGGGCTCATTATGACGAAAACAAATATATTTTTTTCATATTTTTAAAATAAATTAATTAAAAGATATTAACAAAAATATAAAAAAATTACCAATTCCCCCCCCCCTTATCTCCGAAACCATAAGCTGGAAAATTTTGAAAAAACAATGGAGGTATAGCCCCTCACCTGAACTTTGCTGGAAAAATAAGGAAAAACCCCTAATATTTTTTTTGGGGGACAAATTATAGAATTAAATGGAAAATATAAAATTAAAATTGTTTCTAACCCAGCATGTTATATATCAAATAAAAGGGCTCATGATGAAGAAAACAAATATATTTTTTTTTCCATATTTATAAAATTAATTAATTAAAAGATATTAACAAAAATATAAAAAAAATTACCCATTCCCCCCCTTATCTCCGAAACCATAAGCTGAAAAATTTTGTAAAACTGGAAGTATAGCCCCTCACCTGAACTTTACTGGAAAAATAAGAAGAAACCCCTAATATTCATTTTGGGGGGCAAATTATAGAATTAAATGGAAAATAAAAAATTATAATTGTTTCTAACGGTTTATGTAATATATCAAATCCCAGGGCTCATTATGACGAATAGGTACAAATATATTTTTTTAATTTTTAATCTATTTTAAAATATATTAAAAAAATATTTAAAAAAAATTACCCATTCCCCCCTTATTCCCCAAACTCTAAGACCTCATTTTTTTTTGTTTATAGGAAAAATATGAAAAAAATACCTAATTCTATTATTTGGTCTACAAATAATAGAATTAAACGGAAAATAAATTACTAGAAAACCCCCATAGTAATTTTAGGGACAAATTATACAATTAAATGGAAAATAAAGATTCAATTTTCAAACGCATCATGTAATATATCAGATAAAAGGCTCATTATGTGAATTACAAATATATCATATTTTTAAATCATTTGTATAAAAGATATTAAAAATATTAGACATCTACTTAAATCCCACTTTAGAAACTACACTATTTAAAATTTGAAAAATATATTTTATTTACATTTTTAAATAATTTGAATAACAGATTTAATAATTTATAATTGAAACTTTGACCTATTTTGCCGTTTTTCTTTCAATCTACAGAGCCTCAAAACTCAGACAGTAGATTATAAAAGGCATTTCTGAAAGTTTATTAGTAAAATAAAACTCTTATGTTACGTTTTGGGGGCCAAATTAGAAAATTAAATATATATGTATTGTGATAAAAATCAAGCGTATCCTAAAGCAGATAAAATAAAAAGTCTATGTGTGGAAAATCAAAGTGTATATTTTTTATAAATTTAAAACGCTTCCTTTAAAAGATATAAGGGTAAGTATAAGAAAATGCACTCATTCCCTGCTTATCTGAAACTGGACTATTCGAATCTTGAAGGTGGTACGGAACCCTAAGTATGCGAGTCCAACTCGCACTTGACCAAATTATTTCAACTGGAAACATTTGTTTTTATTTTATTTTTGAATTCTGCATTGAATTCCAAGTATTTTTCATGTACAATGTCCTATACCGAAAATTAACAGTTATTACAAAAATTACATTTCTTTCTAAAGTTAAGAAAACAACGATAAAAATAAGGTGTTTTTTGGTTTGAACCTATTTATTTACTTCTGGTTTTTATGATTGTTGGCGGTATTTTAGTCGCATGAATGGAAACCCTTTCTTTAATGCTGGAGTTTTTAACACTCGTTTATTTTAATAGAAACTGTACTATAATTTTACTTCAAATGACTAGTTGTCAAGTGCAGTTGTAAAATTTCAAAGTATGTCGCGTTTAACTGAAAAGCAGCGATTAGAAATTTTAGTTTAGTTTATTGCCCAACAGAAATAAATCCAATTACAAGACACATATTATAAAATAATTAAACATACTAATAATCTATGGTATCTTTAATATTTCAACAAATAAAAAGACTATGGTAGGATATGGCGACAGAACTCGAACACAAGCTGAAGTTTGCGAATTGTTTAATATGCAGTACAAGGATAGTAGCACATATAGATATTTACCTAATATGTCTTTTCACTGTCAACAACATAAAATGGCGGGGATTAATTTCCTTGTACATAGGTTGTTTGCGTTTCCTCTTAACAAAGAGAGATTTGAAAATAAAAAGAAAACTATTAGAGAAATAGCTGCATACAATGGTGATCCGGCAGATATTATAGATAAATTAATCAGGAAGAAACAGCTTCGGTTACGAATGAATGAAGTGTTAACTTTTTTCGAAATGATTCACAAGAACAAAAGTTTGCCTTTGTTCCGTACAGTCGTTATACTAGGGGTTTTAAGATAATTTTTAAAGAATTTACTATGAAGGCGGTGTATAGAACAACTACAACACTGCAGAAATTGTTGGGTACTCCTAAAGATAAACTTGCTAATTTCAAAAAGTCGGGTATTTATGAAATCAAATGTGATTTAAAGTATTATGGACAGACAGGCAGATGTATCAGTACCCGTTTCAAAGAGCATATTGCCCATTTGAAATACGGAAGTGCGGATAAATCTAGTGTTGCACATCATTTTTTAAAACATAACTTCTTTAAAATTAGTTAAACACGTAAATAATTTTAGGGAACTCCACTCTTACGAAAGCATAATAATTTAATAAAAATAATAAACTAATGATTTCAAACAAGGATTCCATACAGCTCATTGTATAGTTTACTTCGTAATGTAGTGTAAAAGTGGGTAGGTAATTAAGGATTATCCTAATTTACAAAATTTCATTATATAAAATCTGCATTATCTGAGAAATCTGTTATTTAGAATTCAAGTATTTGGGATTTACCCTTTGTACTAATTACTGTAAGTGGCTAGTAGTTTACTGGTAGGTATAAATTAGAGAAAATTGTAATTCAGATTTAGTTTGGTTTACTCCTTGATGATGACAACTTAGAGTTATTGAAACCGCGTTGAGTGTTTAAAATAAAGGTTTGGTGTTAGGGTGCAAAGCTGTATTTTTTCATTTGGTCACTAATTCACCTAAAACTCTTAGATGCCAGGCGATGAAAAGATCTTTCCGTTTAATTTTGACCAAACTAGTAGAATAACCTGGTTCTGCATATTACCTTTGTTCTTGTGTTAATAAAATTTTCATATTATTACCTGATTATTATTATTTTTTTAAATAATAATAAAACAATGTTTTCTACTTTTTATTTTGATTTCTCTAACAAACACTCTTTAAGTATTGGAATAAGCTGTTTTCGAGATAATTTAATATTCTGTTGTCTAAGACATATAATGTCCATGAAAGCAGTAGGAACTTCGTAAAACGAAAAATCATATCCTTTCAATTCTTGACTATTAAATAACATTTTTATTAAATCGTTCTTAAGTGAAACGGCTTCCTCTTCAAAAAACAGTGCCACATCCCTTTTCACCTCCGCTTCTGAATCAAGTCCTATCAATATCACGAAATGCGTATTTTGATCACTAGCGAACTCCTTAATGCATTGATAGGCGTTTTCTATTTTTAAGAAATCTGCTACAAGCATTGGTAAGCCTGGAACAGGGATCGTATTAACAATTTTCAGATCTTTGAATAGTATTTGTTTTGGTGTCAGATGAGACACGTCATTGTGAGCTTTCCAAAGTTTGTCAAAAACTGTTTTTGGATCCTCACTAAAATAAAATGTTTCTTGTAACTTATCGGCTATTTTAATATCTAATTCCTTTGCTTTTCCATTTTCTGGGAGTAACGCTATGGTATCATAGATGATAGTTTCTGAAAACAAAACACAAATCTTATTAAATGCATAAAATAATACTACAGAAACGACAAATTATTAATATTTCTTAACTTAATTGTAGAACTTTGAGAAATGATAAATACACTTTCGATTTTATTTACTAATCTGAGACCACTACTATCTCGAACATTAGAAAAAAGACGAACGTTAAATACGAAATCTTTTTGCAAAATTCATTCTTTGTGGGATATCTAATTTAAAAACACGCTAATTGTTTAAATTCGAAGAATTTTGAAAAAGAAAGGACGGTGATTTGAAACTTAGTACGTCCATGTGATATCTTAGGTTCTACATACAATGTTAATACACCTTCTCAAATCATTTATTTCGTGTTTTTATAAGGCACTAATGTACATGTACATAAATATTGAATGAAAAATAAGTAGAATTAATGTGTACAAAAAATAATAACTAGTATGCTAACAATGCTGATATACCACAATTAAACTAGCTTCAACATCTAACAAACATCCAAACACATCAGTTAGGCATAGGGATTCGTGAAATTGTTCAAAAAATCGTGAAAAAAGACTATACCACTCTTACAAACGAACGATTTTAAAGTTTTAAAAGATTAGTTAGTCTATGTCCACATGACACACGATATACGAATTATGGGGTATTTAATAGGAACAGCTATCATGATTTTACTTCTAAAAATTCACCTTTGGTAAATGAAATAAGATGAAGGACAATTTGTTTTTTTATTCTCCTTGAATCAGGTATTGGGCATATTGCTTGTTGTAGGACCAATCTTTTGTTGCCTACACTTCTTGTTTCATATATTTTACCTGGTCATTTTATTCCTTTGTGTATCAAGATAAAGTACTTTCCGTCCATTTTTAATAGTTTCTATATTCTCTTTAAAAATTAGAATTAGAGTTGGGTTTCTTTTATGATTTTATTCTTTAGGGTCACAAAAATGACAATGAAACATGAAGTAAGAAAAACAATAAATTTAACAAAGGAAAAAAACTTAAACTTTGGTGTAAAAAAGTAGGTAGCAAGAAAATTAAATTCCAACAACTAAAGAAGAGTAGCTCAAACAACTGCTCATATTATCTGAATATAAACAAAAATTACCATAAATCATATAGGCCAAATTTTTGGACAAAATTTGTTGATTAACTTGAAAAATTTGATCAGCAATCAATGTTGAGCAGGATCCAACTTGTTCAATCCGTATTTCTACTTCATTTTTATTCCAATTTTTGGCTTCATCTACTGGTCTATGATCTATTATCCGTATCACGGTACTTTCTAAATTTTTGTCTTTTTCATTAAGAATGTGATGATCGACCAGAGTTGTAGTAACTGTTTTTTCGTGCAGTAACTTCTGTAGGTCTATATCATCCCTGAAATAAAAGTTTAATTAACAGACTTCATAGTGTTTTAACAGACTAGTAAGCATAAACGAAAATAATATTGAATGTTTGAACCCGGAAATTTTCAAATCGTATAATTAATAGAGAAATCTCCAAATAAACTAATATTTAGATGACTTTCAAATGATACTACAAATAATCTGATCTCCAAATGTGAGATGGTTGTTCTTATCATGCTTATACGATTTTTTACTTTCTTTTTACAAACCCATAAAAGTTTCCACGCGAAAAATTAATTCCTATATTTTCAATAAAGTTGTTACAAATAGAAAACATTATTAAACTTACTGAGTATGGAAAAAACCATTAAAACATACTGCATGCAAATCATTACCGTTTCTGTGGTTATTTATGGGCCTTTATTGGATAATTTCAAAAGGAAAGTTGGACTAGCATACTAAGGGTTCCGTATCCACCTTCCAGGTTACTTATAAATCGGGGTAAATTTTGAAAATATTTTTATGCTTTATTTCATCGCTCAAAATTTTCGTTTATGGATCGATAGCTGGTGATTTTGGTATTCGATTTTCTTGCTTTTGCCTCGAAGGGGGTTGACAGGTGTGTTATTGTTGAATACAATGAGACGAAAATCGGAGCAAAACAACTTTTTTTGGAAAATGAAAAACGAGTTATTCCTATGTTAGTCTGAATCTGGTACACAATGTTACTCGTTCTTCGAAGTTTCCTTGGACTTCCATCGTCTTGAAATGATGGGAAATTCAGTTTATCCGTGGTATTTATACCTTTAATCGGTCATGTGTTGCCGGTCATGGTCGTATCTGGCGGTTGGTTGTCGGTGATGCGTAGAGACAGTGGCCGAAGAAGTGGTTTCCAAATGTTTTTAATTTGGAGGCTGGGTTCGCTAATTATATTCTCGTTCGAGATTATATATGCTGTCTCTATAAATTTTCTTTTATACCAATGCTCCTCCTTGTGAATTACCCTGGCCTGGTCCCAGTTGATGTTGTGGTATTCGGAAGAAAGAGTTATTCCTATGTTAGCCACCCGGTTTTCTCGAGGAAGAAGAGACACAATGGTGGACCCAAATCTGTTACCATCTGACGGCCCATTTAGATTTTACCGCAAGGCTCAAGGAATTTTGACCGTTTTACTGGATCATGTTTCGTGGGATAGCGAAGTGGTCCCATATTTTTTTCATTAACATAGCTTGTACCGTTTCTTAGAAAATGAAGAAAAACTATTTTTACCTATTCGCAAATACTCTATGCCTTGGTAGGGTCGCCGGTATTATGAAAGATTTGTATACATTTTTATTCGGAACGTGAGACAAATTGAAAAGAAATTGGATTAGTTCCGGGATATTCCAAAGTGGTCAGATATTTTTTTCAATAACATAGCTTGCATCGTTTCTTAGAGAATGGGGGAAAACATTTTAAGTATTTTCTTATACTCTATAGGCTTGGTGGAGTCGCCGGTATTATAAACGTTGATGAAGTTGCTGGTATTGACGTGGGGTAAATTGTTGCTTAATGTTCGAAATTTAACAGCAGTCGACAACAAAAATACAATTGTGTACAATCGTGCAGCAATCGACTTTTACTTACAAAGATGTACCTATGCTCTAAAAGCCTACTTTTTCTAATCATTCATGACGTTAGTTTTTTTCAAAACGATGGCAACAGCAACTATTGAAGTGACTAAATTTTATTTGATATAGGGTAACCTTTTAAATTAGATTTAACATCTCGTCTAAAAAACTAGCAATCAGTTAAAAATTGTTTACTATTCTTTTGAACACAAATAAACTCCTGTTAATTATATCTGAAAAACAACTTGAATTTCGACACTTATTGACACAATTTGTCGAATTTCGACCACTGGGCGACAGCTAGTTATCAGAAATATATATGGTGGAGTATAACTATAGTTAGATAATTAAAAAATGTTATATTGGGTGACAAATAAACAGTAACATATACCGGATGGTTGCACTATAGGGTGAAGCTGAGTTACAATTATACAAGATGGTGGATCCACCTAAGTTAGAAACATATACAACATTTTCTTGAAACATATACATATCTAAAAAACAAGTTATTCTATTCAACAGTAAACAAGGTTGGTCAAGCTAATAAATGAGAGTAAAATACCTTATGTTAGGTAATATCAAAAAGTTAATTCGATTTGAAAACTGCATCCAATTAAGCCACTGCATCACTAAAAATTGTTAAATAAATAAATTAAAAAAAAAACCGTCGATATATAATCAATGCCTTAACACCAACCAAAATACATTTAACAGTACTGAGTTGTCAATCTCCTGGAATACCTAAACAAATATTACTAAAAAACAGTTTGTTGTGCTGATCAACTACGTATGAGTAATAAACAGATTACGTAATGGCTATAACACGTTGAAATTAATAATTTTTCAAGAACTGTCGTATATATTTATCTGACATTTGCTACCGTTTGTTTTAGACTTTAAAATTGCTAGAATTCATTGATATTCATTATTTTATTAGCAAAACGGATCTAAATAATGTATTACCGTTTGTCTCCTATTGCAAAATCTATACCGAATAACATATAAAACAAAATATGTTACTCTGTTATAATTTATTTGTGTAGTACAATAATTATATATTTAATACATACTAAACTCAAAATATTCTCTAAAGAATAATCTACCCCTACCTGTGGCGATTATGCAAATTTAATCCATGGGTAATTATGCTAATTAGATATTTATTGGGTGCTATTATTAGGGGTCATTAAAAGTATATAATCCATAATTTTTGAACAGGAACTTCATTATTCAAACGTTCTTGTGTCGTAAACATATCTATCGAAATATTTACCACTATGGCCGAAGAAGATTATATGGAGTTCACAAAGAATTTAGTCAGGAAATAACAACCTGATATCGGGGAAGAAGAAGTTGCTGCCATAGCTAAAAACATAGTCCAGCAAGCACGGCAAGAAGTAGAACGACGAGAGAAACGTAGAGCAGAGAAAGCCATCAAAAGAGGAATTGACCTGTCAAGTACCGTAGTTGTCTCTGAAGAAGTGTACGAGTGGTACAATAATCTTACAGACGAAGAGTTTGTTAGACAGTAAGGTTTCAAAGGAGAAGAAGCAAAATTAGTACCGAAAAATTATAGCGCAAATTGTGCTACTAATTCCGAAAACATGACAAGACAGCAAGAAACGCGGACAACAAACACTTATGAGGGGTGGAATGGCAAGTCTGGACTCAAACCTACTCGACAAATTCAACACGAAACATTTCAAGGAACCCGGAAGTACCAGCTAGCGGGTAACGGTGGAAATATGTCCAACTACGGCTATCAGCCACAAGGGTTATACAAGAATAGACAGTATCCGATTATGCCTCAGGCAAATCAAAATGTCTACATATATAATGGACCTCAAGACCAATATATGCACTATGGAGTCAAAAGAAAACCCGAAGAAATGTTTCATGCACCTGGAAAAAGGCAGAGACGCAACCGTCATTGGAAGCACTTTTAATTGGTGTTTGCGAAAAAATTGACTATTTAGCAGCACTGCTATGTTAACTTGACAATGTATTAATCACGTTACAGATAGTTTTGCAAATAGTATTTTTGTATATTTATGCTATGTTAACTTGACAATGTATAATTGTAAATATATAATTTTGTAAATAGTATTTTTGTATATTTAACTTTAGTTTTGTAGTATTTTTGACTAATTATTTAATAAATTTTGTAAATATTTTAAAATATTCTTATATTCAATGTAGCATAAATTATTTCATGCTTTTTAATTAATTTTCTTTTGAACACGGTTTTTGTTTTTTTTTTTAATTTATTTATTAGAGATCCGTATATACAATAAACGGATAGCCTTATAATATCACTCCAGATTTCTCCGTCTTTCACATCACAGCATCTTTTTCTGAAACTAGTCGACGTAAAAGGTTGAAATTTGGTATAGTTTGGTAACCCAATCAGGAGTACACATCGTAAATGAAGAAATTTTGATTTTAGGTCTACTTCTGGGGGAAAATTTAAAAAAAAATGACAATTCCCTCCCTTATCTCGGAAATTATTGAGCCTAAAATTTAGAAAAACATAGGGAATACGTTCTAACGTTTACAAGAAAAATAAGCAGAAATCCCTGATTTTAATTTTAGGAGTTAAATTATAGAATTAAATGAAAAATGTATTTTTTTAAACGCATCATGTAAATACATCAAATGAAAAGGCTCATTCTGGGATTTTCAAAAAAAAGTAGTTTAAAAGAGATTAACAAAAATATATAAAAATTAAATGGAAAATATAAAGTTAAAATTGTTTCTAACGCATCATGTAACATATGATTATTGTGAAGACGAATATTTATATTTTTTAATAAATTATTTAAAAAATACCTCTCCGAAATTATGACAGAAAATTAAAAAATATAATAGCAGCCTCACCTGAACTTTACAGGAAATATAAGGAGAAACCCGTAATATTAATTTTGGGGGACAAATTGCAAAACTAAATGGAAAATATAAAATTAAAATTGTTTCTAACGCATCATGTAATACATCAACTCAAAGGGCTCATTATGATGAAAACAAATATATTTGTTCATGTTTTTAAAATAAATAGTTGAAAAGATATTAATACAAAGAGAAACATTTTATCATTCCACCCCTTTATTTTCAAAACTATAAGACATACAATTTTGAAAAAAATTTATCATATATGAACTTGAACTTTAGAGAAAAAATAAAGAGAAATCGTTTTGGAGATATAGCGGATGGTTCTATAAAATGACCCATTAGCTCCACAATGGGTTATTTTTTATTTTTTTCTCAAAATTAATTGAATAAATCATTTTAAATATACATCTATGTCTATTATAATGTGCCATTTCATTTGATTCATTAAATATTTTTGCAATTAAATTTCAAATTGAACCCTAAAATTAATATTTGAATTTTCTTTAGATTGTCCTGAGAACTTTAAACAAGACCTTGTTAAAAAATAAATAAACACAGCAAATTTGGGGGCAGCAATGTTATCATTTTTGTGTATTTTCCTTAATTTGCTTTTAAAGTATGCATATTAAAGCTAACACATATATTTGTATTCTTCATAATGAAACCTGTAATTTGATGTTACATGATGCAAATGAATTTTTATTTTGGATTTAAATTTTTAACTCATCCCACCAAATTAATATTAGTATTAACTTTCAGCTTTTCCAGTAAACTTTGTAAGGCACTATATGGTCTCATTTTTCAAAATTAAAGAACTTTCAGAGATAAGAGGGAAAGTAAGTGGTCGATTTTCGTGAATATTCTCCCCTAAAGTACCTTCCCCCAACGTAAGAATTCAATTCACCATAGTGTTGATATCAACTTTAATAAGCAGTAGTTTCACAGAAAATAGGCTATGACTGACACAAGAAAGAACCTATTGCAAGCCCGTAGCCAGCTGAAATTTTGGAATTTTTTGTTTCAAGATTCAATTTTAACCAATTAATCACGTTTTTCATAAGAATAAATCTTTATATTTATACAGTTATATATATATATATATATATATATATATATATATCATGGAAATACAGGAATAAACATATACATGTTGCAGTCCTAATTAGCCCATCACAAATAAAAAAAATGTTTGTCTTCTTAGTATATTGTGTGGTGCAACAATATTATTATTTTTTCGTTTAAGCATAATTAGAAACCACATATCTACTGATGTAAGAGAGATTTTGTGAAAAAGATGATAGGAGGGAAGTAAATATATACAGACAAAAAAAATCAATATACTCAATACAGATATACTTTTTAAGTCTCTTGCTGTCTACTTAATTTCCAAAAAAAAATTCTTTGAAATTCTAAGCTGCCTATTCACAAGTTATGGCATTATGTTAAATAATGAAAATTCTTTACATTGAAATTATTTTATGATTTTAATTTTGTTTGAATCATTTTTTTAATTATTAAATTGCATCTGGTATCTGCCAAACAACTCAGAAAGATAAGTCTTACATTGTCTAAGTACTTCTTGGGAAATAACACCATAGTTAAGAAATCTTGCAATATAAATTTGATTCATTTCTCGGTTAACCATTGAGCTGACATTTTGCATGCGTGTGTAAATCGGATGACAATGCAAAATTGTTATGACGTGGAGCTGATTTGATAATCGAACCGGAAGATGGCCATAGGAACTCGAGTTTGGACTCGTTTGATTCGTCTTAACTAGTTTTTGGTACTAGATGGTAACCAGGGTCTGATGATGGAGCTGGTAGGTGGCGAAAGGAACTGATTAATTAAGCGGTACAACAGCGTCGAGTTTGATTCGTTTTGATGGGTGGACTGTTTTTAATGGGTGGTTAGTCGAGTGGTTTGGTTATGAATTTGGATTCTGTCTTTGATTAGATTGTTGACCCAACGCCAAAGTTAGAACGTGCCGAGGGCTGAATGGTATGAGGGTCTATAAATATGTCATATCGCTAACGCTAACTTGAAGCAACAAGAGAAGGTTGTTAATGAAAGCGATGTCCACAAGCGACAACGCTTGGAAAAAATAGTTAGCAGTGGCTAAACATAGAGAAAACGAATCGTTTGACCAATGCACTAATAGACAAGAAACCGGTAGAATATAGACACAAGAGAAAAGGGAAAATGAATCACTTGAACAACGTGCTCTCAGGATAGATAACGTTAGAATACGTACACAAGAGCGAAGAAAAAATGAATTATAAGAACAAACGGCAGAGGAACACATTGTAATAGCTGAGAATGGGCGGCAGAAAAAAACTAATCAGAAGAATATGCAACGTGGTAGCGTGGAGTACATACTTTAATAACTCGATAAATACGTTTTGCGATAAAGTGTATAATATTTGCATAAACAGATGAGATTATGCCTGACGTTATACTACGATTGTCGCAAACTGAAAAGCGCCTACTTTCTGGAATAACACCATTTCTGAAATATGTAAAAGTTAACGGCTTATTTAGATAATATGAATTTCGTGGCGACGCAGTACTTTTTGCCCAAGTTCTTTTTTAGGTACTGAAACATTGCCACATATGTTACCTAGATCTGTAAATAACTGTGGAATAGTGATTGTTACTAAGCATCTGGAGAATTTAAATATTACTCATGAGTTTTCAGTGTCTCGCGATTATGTGTTTGAGAGAAAAAACATAACTGTTCAAAATAACAGCCCAAGATCATATAATTGATAGAGAAAAAAATAATGAACACATTGATATTAATAATATAATACACACGGACATTAATAAAACATCTAGTCTTCCAAAGGAACTAGAAATTTTTGTTCCTGCCAAAGATTTGTTGAGGTCTAACGTTGACGTTTCTTAGGGACTTGTGACTGGAGCGATAGGTCACATTGCTGAAATTATATGGACATATTACAGAAGTGCTCAACTATACGATAGCGATATACCATTGGTTCGTGTAGACTATGGTAAATCAGGGCACAGCTAACAGACGAATGGTCCAGATTGTCTTATCTTGGGCTTGAACTGTGCATAAAATGCTGGGAACTACTGTACATCATTTTGTTATTTATCTTGGTTCCAAATTGTTGGCTGTAGGTCAAGCTTATGTGACTTTCAGCCTAGTTTGGTCTTGAGCATATCTTCAAATTGAAGAACTTGACTGCTCCAAATTGACATTGGTGAAACCTTGCAATATTGACACATTAAATGTTACAAACAACTAATCAGTAATTACGTAACTAATTGATATGTATAGTTATTAAAATATAAAATACATTCAGCTTTAAGTGCTCAAAACAACACTTTGTGAGCATACCACAAAGTAGAATTTTTAGTCTTGCTCATTGTCATCTCCACGACTTATTTTGTTTCTTTATGCCTTTTCATAGATCTTTGTGTGATATAGGAACTCACATTTGGTGCTATACCTATAGATATAAAGATAACTATTTACTTTTTACGATGTACTAATAGAAGTAGAGTTTTAAAAACAAAGAATACTTAATACCTATAAATTAAAAGGTCCAAAGATATACCAGCTTCTTTCAGCACTAAACATGTCTCTGAACGATATAAAAATTCTTCAGATAGAACATTTTGTAGAGGTATAACTAAGGCTGCAGCAGATATTTTAGGACTTCTGTGATTATGTAAATGATAGGCAAACATGAGAGAGGAAACACATGAATCCAAATCACAGGATTCGTTTCCTAATACAATATGAATTTCTTTAAAATCATCTTTTCCCTGAAAAAATACTATGGTTCGGATATGAATTTAACTTTGCATCACCTACCAATGACGTTTTAGTGGCTTTTAAGAAATTAAGAAAGTTTTCCATATTATACCGTCACTATGATTATTTGAAACTAAACCTAGTTATGACTATGTATACAAAATAAATTTGTAAGGTTATGTTTTCAAACAATTAATAGCTTAGTAAACTTGATGTGACGTCATTTTAATAAAATTTAATTAGGAATAGCGAAAACAAAACAAAAAACCTTACAAGACATTTTAACCAATGGAATTTTAAACTGATATAAATACTTCTTTTCGTAATAACGGAACAAATTTGTTTAACGCTTTAGGTATTTCTCAATGTTAAAGACAATCATGATTCCTTTTTCCTTTCGTTCCTTTCGGTTTCGTTACTTTTCGTTTTAATTACAATTACCGATATTTTGTTTTCTATAGTTGGCTACATTTTGTAAAGATTGTCAAGCAAAGTTGCCAATATTATAAATTTAACATTTTTAATTGAATAAAATATTTGTTATTACCAATGAAAACCACAGTATCTTGGTATCCCGATAATTATTATTATGAAAGTACCTATTAGGAATATTCTTATCGCATCTATATTCATTGTTAGGTACTATTTTAAGTTCAGATTTCAAAATTTTAATTTTGTTGTGAAACGAAAAATGCCAAATGTTGATTGGTTGGTACGCCTGAAGCCAAGCCGACCAGAAATAGAAAGAGACAAACACAGCGTCTTTTGGATTTTAAAACTACTTAGATTTGAAAATAAATTATGTCAGCTATTTTAAATATTTTTCACTTATATTGTTCCCTTGCTTTTTTTTCTATTTATTAATAAAACCCGCATAAGGCGTATTGCGTATTAGGAAATTCAGAATGAATTTGACAGGGACGCTCCATATTTCAGTTGGTAATAGAAACTCTACGGGGAAGCTATATGAGGTGAAGTGCTCGTTAATTAAATGGATTCTTTGTAAACGGGAGCTCAAAAAATTCACTAAATGTGTTTATTAACTTACCGTAGAGTTTCAGATAAATATCAGTGGTGTGAAAGTTTAATTGGAAACAGATTAGTTGATGTCGTTGTATGTATCGATCTACAAATAGGTTATGTTTCCAACTTTCATTAGCATCATAGGTGTGTTTATATTATTTACAATTTTTCAATTTAAAATTGTATCGCATTGTAATTCTAAGTAAAAATTATTTTTCAAGATATTCAGTCATGGTGGGAGGTACCAAGCATCGCACACTTTTGTTCATTGTTTCGTACAGCCTTTAACCTTTTGGATTTTGATATTGAGGTAAGAAAAACAATTATAAATCATTATTTTCTTTATGTGAAAACGAAAAATCTTTAAATTTATATGAGATTTTGTGATCCAATTAACAGGACTTCACATATTTGCCCAGAAAAAAAAGTTCAGTTAAATACTCAGGTGTAAATATGCCACTGAAGTTGGCAATCTGTATTTTTGTTTAATATATTATCTTTTAGAATCTCCAAAACATATTTTAAAATCGCAGTTCTCATATTTATTTGTAATTTTGGTTTCAGTCATGCTGTTCAAATTAAACTTATTCACAATTCTAAATATGCCTTTTAAAATAAATTAAACAGAATTAATTGAAAAGGTAGAATTTTCTTTGGTTTCCAAATAACAAACAAATCCTTTTTTCACCTTAAAATAGTTTTGATAATTAGCTCTAAATTATAATTGTTGATAAATTTAACTTATTTCAAAAAGTTCAATTACTTAGTGTAAACAATCTGATATATACATGAATTGTGAGTTACAATCATGTAAGAAGAGTTTTTTAGTTTTAATCAAACAACTATAAGATTAAAATATATAATGTCTTCTTCATATTGTTTTTTGCTGCTTGCTAAAATCATTTCATGGTCTGTGTTGAATCAGGTGCATTTAGAAAATATGTAATAGTTTTCACAATTACAATAGTAATTTCAAATGTTTTGTATAACTAAACACCCCTTTAAGTTGAACAAACTGTAGGTAGTAGTAAATACAGAATGAAATGTGTTATTTTGCTCCAAATAGTTACTCTTTATAATAATTAATAATTATGTTATTTTTTAATTTTAAAAATAACACATATGTATCCAATTTTACAAGTTTCTGTAGTTAGTGCCATTTTAAATTCCATGTGGTGGTTAGTTACTATATAATTTTATACTGTTTAAGTACTGATCATGACTGCAAAACAATTGTAGTGAAGTTTTCTGTGAAGTAAACCCCTCCACTACTATATATTTTTTATTATACTTTGTGGAAAAGTTTCAGATAAAAGTTGTAGTTAAGATGTATAAAATTCCTCTCACCCAATTTGTCAGTAGTAGTAAGACAACTTTTAACCTCTTCATTTCTTCATCTTAATTGTATCCTAGAAATCACAGTGAAACAACATTAAATACACTACAAATATGTGGTTTGTGTCAACCAGTATTTCACTGACACTCCTAGATGTCATTTATTCATTTTGACTAAAGTATTAAATTGTATTTATGTTTGCATTATAAATAAATCTCAATTCAGTTACTAACAATTAGGGATGAAATGATACCACCAAGGTATTGATACCTTTACTCAATACTGTCTTGGTCGTCAAGTATTGATACTTACTCTGTATCAATTGAAAAGTATCGATACTTACTCATATCGAATCAGAGTGGCTTTTCAAATGCTTATGCAACCTAGAAGTATTGCTACAAAACCGCCATGCACAAAATCGTGGCAACGCTAGAAAGAGAGGGAAATATAGAGGGTAAGAGGCTATTTCACTCGATTGGGAACTGCATCCAATATGCTCATTGGCTCCACCTACCAATCGAGTGAAATAGCCTCTATACTCTCTATTGCCCTCTCTTTCTATCCTTGGCATGACATTTCTTTACTGCAGGCTACCTCCAGAAGGTGTATTCTCTAAGAATTTAAATATGCAATTTTTTATCAATGTTTCAATGAAATTGTGACATTAGCATGGGTATATGAGTACTTTTGACCGATACCTATTCGATACTTAATTGCAAAGTATCGATACTAAAAGTATTTAGTATCGAAGAAAAGTATCAAGTATGTACTTGTATTTACTCGTATCGTTTCATCCCTACTAACAATTTGTATACTGAAATTTTTTTAGCTTTTGATCATGTGATACTTAAAAAATTTGGTACTTAGCAAAAGTGAAGTAGACAGATTTTCTGATATTTCGTTTATATTTAACCATTTATTTTTATTAAATATTAGCTTTGCCTGCTTTTTCGTATCTATTTTTTTATTTTTGCAGGGACTCTTGAGAATTAAATACCAATAAAATAAAAATACAATTATTAGTAATATAATCTGAAATTATTATTATTATTGTTTTCTGAATGATATTTGTGGCATATTTTTCAATGTCTAAGTACTTCTTGGGAAATAACACCACAGTTTAAAGAAAATTGCTGTATATTCCAAACGTTTCGGGGTCTAGGTCAAACCCCGTTGTCACTGGTTAAGAAACTTGGATAAAAAAGGCACAATTCTAAGATGTAAATAAAGATTGTCAAATATTTCAATTTACATCTTAGAATTGTGCCTTTTTTATCCAAGTTTCTTAACCATTGACAACGGGGTCTGACCTAGACCCAGAAACGTTTGGGATATACAGCAATTTTCTTTAAACTGTAGTGTTATTTCCCAAGAAGTACTTAGACATTATTATTATGCTAAGGAAAACGCTACCTATATATTTTAGTCATTTTAGCTTATTACTTGGTATATTTACTTATGTTTATTTTTCAACATCGGCGTTAGCGGAGACGTCCGTCACAATCGATTCCTCTATACATCCAATATTATAGAAATAAGCGGTCCACGTATTGTGCGCTCACTATTCAATAACTAATATAAGTAAGATGTTCTGTTCTTATTTGTAATATATGGTTAACTTTGTATATTTGAAATAATGGAAACCAACCATTGAGGAATATTTTTCTTCAACATGATAATGCAACCTATTACACATTGGATCAAGCAACCCACTATTTGGCCACTCAGTGATTGGTCCCCCATCATAGTCATGATTTGGCACCCAATGATTTTTTTATTTCTGTACATAAATTGAATTTTTGGTGTTTGATGAATTTTTAACACATGGTAGCAGTGGAAAAGTGCTCCTCCAGGAATTGGTTTAAGCACAGGCAAAACATTATTGATTTTCATGGACATTATTTGGAAAAACAAGCCAGTTCAATGAAAAATGTATTTTTTGTATTGTAATCCCAAAATATGAAAGGCATCCCTCATACTCCTTTACGACTAAAATAAACTACATCATATTAAGCCAGTATTATGACTAAAGGTGACAAAATCGAGTTTGTCATGAATTGCCTAGTGATAAGGTATCAACTACAATGTGAATCAGTCGACGAAAAACGAATTGATATTCATAATGAAAATGGCAGTATTCAATTTTTATTAGACATAAAATTTAATGAAAAATTTGCAATTTGTTTAAAACGATAAATGACAGCGAAACGTAACTATTTATTACACCTTTTCAAAAAATCAATTCTATGTTTAAGGCGAACACTATGAGAAATGCTTGGTACTGATTCAGCCATTTGTTCCTGAGATTCCTCAATGCCATCATTGCTCGATAAGTTGGTAATTTTAATTTTGCAATTTAAATCAATGACTATAAAGCCATTGACAACGAAGTCAGAATAGACTTTGAAACGTTTGGTTTTCCATCAATATACTTCGTTTTATTTCGATTGTGGTGTTATTGCCCCAGAAAACATACAAATAATCAAGAGTACCCTATATTGTGTAAATGGCTAAAGGAAGCTCATCTTCTGTCTCAAAATCATGGTCTCAATATGCGAGGGTTGGCTTTTCAGTATTTTATATGAGACTAAAATATAATTGTCAGACAAATCCTGTGAAAATGCTGCGTTTGCCATTGTAGTAGTTTTTTGAGAGCACCGAAATTTTTTTCTTGAAATTCACTTTAAATGTTGAATGACATTGTGACCACATATTCTGTAAAGCAAAGGTGACTGTTCAAACGCTTTGCCAACAAGTAAAAAAGGCCGTTGCCTACTTCTTGATTCTTCATTTGTTCCTACCATCAAGCAAGCATAATATCAAATACCAAAATAGAATTTAATATTATGTTTTTTAGTCAGTATTTTCGAATGCCTCACTAAAATTTACTTTCGCTTTGGTCAAAGGGTAAAGCTAAGCCCGAACAATTTTGAAAATCAGACTTTCTGTTGAAAACTAACTATGAAGTATTTTGGTGTTTAGAAACGTTCTCATACTAATCAAGTTGTAAATTGACACGTTTTAAGATACGGATATTGCTGTTTTCAATATTATCATCAAAAATACTAACTAAGAAACAATAGACAAAATTAACGACTCACAAAGTTTTTTCCTGAGTTTAAAATTTATGTGTTTGTTGGCAGATAAGACTCTCAGCTTCAGATATGCATTTTTCATTAAGTTATTAACGTGACCACTGAATCTGTCTTTCATCCAAAGTAACTCCCAAAATCTTTATTCAATCCGAAACTCGTAAAATTTGATTGTCTACGTTTATTTTGAGCTCAGTTTTGAGACGATACCTGTAGTACTCTGTACAAAATATCACAAGGATCGATTTGGTTGTATTAAGGGCAAGTTTGTGGTTGCTGGAAAATTTACATACTGTTTCCAAGTTGACGTGTAGATCTGAAATTGCGTGTTTACTAGTTTAAATCAAAATAGTGCAAGATGTGTTTATCATCAGCGAATGACTGAATACATGAGTTGTTAACTTGGAGCGGTAGATCAGCTGTATACAAGAGGAAGAGCAGCGGTCCAAGAACGGATCCCTGAGGAACGCCTGAGGACATAGTTTGAGCACATGACTTGAGTTTTTTTATGCAGACCAGTTGGGATGTATTACACAGATAATTCTTGAAGAAACCGACTGACAATGCATCAAAACCAATGTGTTTCAATTCGGACACTTTCGTTTCGAGTCTCGTATCGTAAATATCGTTAGCAATTTGATATGCCACCCAAGACAAGCGGTAAAGCTACAAAGAAAGCCGGAAAAGCTCAAAATAACATTTCAAAGGCTGACAAAAAGAAGAAGCGCAGGAGGAAGGAAAGTTATCCATTTGCATTTATAAAGTATTGAAACAAATACATCCCGATACCGGTATTTCCAGCAAGGCCATGAGCATCATGAATAGTTTCGTCAACGACATTTTCGATTGTATTGCTGCTGAAGCTTCCGGACTGGCACACTACAATAAACGTGCTACTATTACAAGCAGGGAAATTGAAAATGTTGTTCGTCTATTGTTGCCCGGTGAACTCGCCAAGCACGCAGTCAACGAAAGAACTAAAGCTATTACCAAATATACCAGCTCCAAATAAATCAGACAATTTTCGCATTAATATTATAATTGATAAAATAAAATGTTTGCTAATATATATAGTTATTATAACGGTAGGTATTGGTAAACATCACTTAACAGCTGATTTTTTGTTTGCAGGATCTCGAAGAAGCTCTAACAGACGGCACTGAAGAAACGTCCTGGCTACAGGAGCTCATCGTTCGATTACTAAGTGGGTGTCTTCCCAACAATGAAATTTCTACGTTTAATTATCAGATGTTTCTGAGGCGGCTGTTTCGCCAAAAATGCCAGGAACATGATCGTTACAATCCCTTCAATACTGATATAGATTTTCAGTTGTTACCCTTGCGTACTAAAGTTGATATCCTGCACGCTTTGTGTGATTTCCGTTTGGATGCCGATGACGTGTTCGATCAACTGAAGAATTTAGAAGCCGATAGCCTTCGAGTGGAACCTCTCGGGTATGATAGTAATGGGTCTGCTTATTGGTACTTCTATGGTACGAGATTGTACCGTGAGGATGGTCGAAAGAAAGATAATAAAACGTCTGTATGGCAAGTGATATGTTTTACGGAAGACGATTGGTATCAGTTAGCGAAAAAATTTAAGAAATCAACAAATAAACAGGAAAAACAGTTGTACCAGACATTAAGCGAAAATTTTTTACCAGAAATTCCCAGGCTATTTAAGGAAAAAGAAAATTTAGCGAGGAAAAGGTTACTGGAGAGCCAGCCCAGGCGAACATCTAGTCGCCGACGGAAATTGGTTAGTACTTTTAAATTTAGTTATTTAACAAACTTCAGTAAAGTTGTGGAGTTATTAATTTTGTTTTATATAAAAGTTGTAGGAAACTTTTAAAAGATTTATGCAAGGTGGCGCTGTTGCGTATGAACTTCTAACATACCAAACATTTTTATTGAACACCTTGTATTTTGTTTTAGTTTTTTATTACCATTTTTGGGGAAATCATCCAACATTAAAAGTAACTATAGAAAAATGTTTGGTATTTTAGATTATATAACTCAAATTAATAAGCAGGATTTTGTTAGTTTTATTTAGGTTGTATTATCACAGAAATAATTAATGATTGGTCTAGCTGATTCTGCTTTTTCCGGATTTGGACCGCGTCATATTTTCCAATTAATTTATTTATATACCTAAACCGGGATATAAACAAAGTTTTCCGACGTTTCGCCCACACTTATAAGGGGCTTTTTCAAGGATGAGACAAAAAACAAAACAAATGTTACTTACCTTGCGGCTACTCCATACATTTCATCTTTTTCTCACGACACACTTGAAAACTTCACTTTTTATTCAACTTGTCACAATGATGTACAAATTCTAAATGAGTAATAGCTACGAAGCAATAATTGGCCCTCAAAAATTTTCAGGTAAAAGAAGGGTAGGAGGCACTTAACGGGATTATTTTATGATTGTGATGAAATTCGTTACGTTCCCTGGAATTTTATTAGTGAATAATGTAAGTGATTTATTTTGTGGAAATGTTGATGCAAGATTGTCAGATGGACGAAAGTTCAAAACCTTTGTCTCGGTTGAAATTCTTGGGATTTTTGACGATTTCAACGGCCTCACGGAATTTTCTGGTGAAATAATACGGAGATTTGGCCACGACAGAGGAGCTGTCGAAGAGGATTTGGTTGGTCGTTTCGTGATGATGTTCAGCTACAGCAGAGTTTGAAAGCAGGCCCGTTTTCAAACAACGTTTGTGCTCACCCAGACTAGTGTTTATAGATCGACCTGTTTCACCGGTGTATACTGCCCCACACGAGCATGGAATGGAATAAACACCTTTAGATGAAAGAGGATTTTGTTTATCCTTTGGAGAGGGTAACATTTGTGAGATTTTGGATAGTGGTTTGTAGACTGTTTTTCACCTCGTGCTTATGGAGAAGCTTCCCAATCATATCCGTGACCTTGCTGATATATGGCAAATATGCTACTGATTTATTAGGTGACAATTATTTCTTAGGAAGGGGATGTTGGTGACGTGAAATGGAATTGCGAATTTTTCGTTTGATGTAGCCGTTGTTTAGTAGACTACCCTCAACCCGAGCTAATTCACTTCTCAAACTTTTGGGTTCGGAAATGGATATAGCTCGATGCACCAGGGAGTTCATGACTGACCGTTTCTGAGATGGGTGATGATGGGACCGGGCGTGCAGATATCTGTCGGTATGTGTTGGTTTTCTGTATACAGAGTTGCCCAGGCGACCATTTGGCAACCGTGAAACCAACAGGTCTAGGAAGGGCAGGGATCCATTGGACTGAATTTCCATAGTGAATTTGATGATGTTTGAATGTTGGGTATTAATGTGGTTAAAGAACATTTGGAGAGCCTCTTGTCCATGTGGCCAGATGACAAAAGTGTCATCAACATATCTCAACCAAATTTTGGGTTTGTGGCTTGAAGACTCCAGAGCCACTGCTTCAAAGGCTTCCATAAAAATATTTGCCACTACCGGTGATAGCGGCGAACCCATAGGGGTACCAGAAGTTTGCATGTAATAATCGATAGGGAGTCTGGGATAGGAACTTTGGTGAACAGTGATGTCACATCAAAACTAACTAAAATGTCTTGGGGTTCAATTTGTATCTCTGACAGAAGAGTTACGAAATGGGTTGAGTTTAAAACATGTGAGGGAGATTTTTCCAGTGAATGTCTTAAGAATGTCCGCTAAATATTTGGCAATGTTGTATGTTGGAGAGCCGATTAGGTTTACAGTCGGTCCTAACGGAACTTGTTCTTTATGAATTTTCGGCAGGCCGTATAGGCGTGGAGAGGTGCAACTCCGAGGAATTAGATGTTTTTGAGTTGCTTTGGGAATGTTCGGCTCTCTTATCAATGAAGTTATTTCACGTTCTATTTTGGGAGTGGGATCCTGATGAATGGGAGAATAGGATCCATCTTGAAGTAAATCATTTACCTTATTGGCATATTCTGGAAAATCTAGAACAATCGTTGCATTGCCTTTATCCGCCGGAAGAATGACAATGTCACGGTTTTCCCTGAGGGCGATTCGTTCATTTCTGGGGATGTTTGAAGGCGGAGGTTTTGCCTTTCGGAGAATTTTATTCGTTTCAAATCGTATGCTGTCGGCTTCGGGTTTTGGAAGACCTCGGATAGAAGATTCAATTGAGCTAATTATGTCTTCGATGGGAATTTTTCTAGGGGCAACTGCAAAGTTTTGAGAGAACGGAGTTTTTTTTTGAGTATAATGACTGAAATTTCTTTATGTGTCTCAGAGCAGTTATCTCTTCAGTTTTGAGTGCCTGACAAAATTAAATTGTACCAACTGTGTCCCAATCTGTTGGTGACAAGCTTCTCGCGAGATTAAGATGTAGTTTGAGCAGGTCTTTGGAAAGGTCACGTCTAGTTGCTTGGATGCTTTCTCGTAATAAAGCAAATCTAGCTCGTTCTAGAATTTTGCGAGAGGAACTCGTGTTAATTAGATGTTTGATTTTGAGGAACTTTGGAATTATTTTATGATCATGACAATGCTTAAGAAAAGAATGAAGACAGGGTCCTAGCACTTTTGTGACTAAGTTTACAAAATAAGGATGTTTGCTGAGCGATCACATGTTTTAGACTAGGACCGATTGTGAACCTAATCGGCTCTCCAACATACAACATTGCCAAATATTACCGGACATTTTTAAGACATTCACTGGAAAAATCTCTCTCACATGTTTTAAACTCAACCCATTTCGTAACTCTTCTGTCAAAGATACAAATTGAACCCCAAGACATTTTAGTTAGTTTTGATGTGACATCACTGTTCACCAAAGTTCCTATCCCAGACTCCCTATCGATTATTAGAGAACTGCTGTCGGAAGACGGAAAAACCTTGGATTTACTCATGTTGATCGAAAAATGTCTTACGTCGACGTATTTTCTTTTTCAAAATAAATATTACATGCAAACTTCTGGTACCCCCATGGGTTCGCCGCTATCACCGGTAGTGGCAAATATTTTTATGGAAGCCTTTGAAGCAGTGGCTCTGTAGTCTTCAAGCTACAAACCCAAAATTTGGTTGAGATATGTTGATGACACTTTTGTCATCTGGCCACATTGACAAGAGGCTCTCCAAATGTTCTTTAACCACATTAATACCCAACATTCAAACATCAAATTCACTATGGAAATTGAGTCCAATGGATCCCTGCCCTTCCTAGACGTGTTGGTTTCACAGTTGCCAAATGGTCGCCTGGGACACTCTGTATACAGAAAACCAACACATACCGACAGATATCTGCACGCCCGGTCCCATCATCACCCATCTCAGAAACGGACAGTCGTGAACTCCCTGGTGCATCGAGCTATATCCATTTCCGAACCCAAAAGTGTGAGAAGTGAATTAGCTTGGGTTGAGGGTAGTCTACTAAACAACGGCTACAGCAAACGAGAGATTCGCAATTCCATTTCAAGTCACCAACATCCCCTTACTAAGAAAGAATTGTCACCTAATAAATTTATTTGCCATATATCAGTAAGGTCACGGATAGGATTGGGAAGCTTCTCCATAAGCACGAGGTGAAACCCGTCTACAAACCACTATCCAAAATCTCATAAATGTTACCCTCTCCAAAGGATAAACAAAATCCTCCTTCATCTAAAGGTATTTATTCCATTCCATGCTCGTGTGGGGCAGTATACATCGGTGAAACAGGTCGATCTATAAACACTAGTCTGGGTGAGCGCAAACGTTGTTTGAAAACGGGCCTGCTTTCAAACTCTGCTGTAGCTGAACATCATCACGAAACGACCAACCAAATCCTCTTCGACAGCTCCTCTGTCGTGGCCAAATCTCCGTATTATTTCATCAGAAAATTCCGTGAGGCCGTTGAAATCGCCAAAAATCCCAAGAATTTCAACCGAGACAAAGGTTTTGAACTTTCGTCCATCTGACAATCTTGCATCAACATTTCCACAAAATAAATCACTTACATTATTCACTAATAAAATTCCACGAACGTATACGACATTTCATCACAATCATAAAATAATCCCGTTAAGTGCCTCCTACCCTTCTTTTACCTGAAAATTTTTGGGGGCCAATTATTATTGCTTCGTAGCTATTACTCATTTAGAATTTGTACATCATTGTGACAAGTTGAATAAAAAGTGAAGTTTTCAAGTGTTCGTCAGAAAAAGATGAAATGAATGGAGTAGCCGCAAGGTAAGTAACATTTGTTTTGTTTTTTATCTCATCCTTGAAAAAGCCCCATATAAGTGTGGGCGAAACGTCGGAAAACTTTGTTTATATATCGGTTTAGGTATATAAATAAACTAATTCGAAAATATGAGCTATGAGTCTGGCCACGAAAACCTCAGTTCTCATAATGATTGGTCTGCTCACTAAAAGTATTTTGTAATGTGATCTATTCAGGATTTCATTTTCACAATCTACTAATTTTAATGGGCAGGCCATTGTCCAGGCATTGCGATTAGGTTCGTTCCACTGTGCTGGAAGTTCTATGGAGGTTTTCTTGTGTCATCTAATCTGGAAATCATGGAATGTAATTTAATTTTTTTTGTGTTGCTTTTTGTGAACGATAAAGTACATAACATGGGCTGAAATATAATTTTTCCTTTAGTCGCTACATGAATCATAGATTTCTCGTTTGTCTACAACAGAACTACTCAGCAGTAGAGGAACACATGAATATTTCAGGGATTTACAAAAATAAGTAATAATATTGACCAACCGCTTAATATGAAGTAATTGCCGTGCTAGGTTTGGTTTTCATATAAAATTCGTTATAATAATGTTTGTATATAACGACTTCGTTTATAGTGACATGCCGCCTATTGTGACCTACTTTTGAGAAATTATGCTCAGTTATAGTAATCGACATGATTCCTAACACCTTGTTGCTATCGGGATCCTTCGATATCCCCGACCCTTTCCCTGCGACGACGTTTGGTGTATACCTGGCGCATGGCTCGTTTTATATTTTTTATATACTATATATTTTGAATTTGGACGGTTCTCATTTAATTAGAATTCCTTAGTTCTGTTGAATTTAAATGGCAGTTTGTGAAAGATGCATCCAATAGTAATAAAACAGACAATTTATCAAAATTGCAATAAAAAATTATGAGCTTTTTTTATTAAATCAAAATCATATTCACACAAATAACTGGCTTTATCAGAATAAAATGTTGAACTAATGCTAAATATCTAAATTTATTTAAAGGTACTGTAAAACTATTTTTATAAACGGTACACTAAATGGACATTTTGGTGATATATTGGGTACTGAGGTTGTATTATATAATAGTAAATATTGTTCAGGACTACCTGGAAAATACTTTTAAAAACCATTATAGGATGGAGCTTATACTGGAAAATTAAGATTAAGTAAAGGGGCGAATTAGATTTGTTTTTATCACTTACGAGATAATATGAATTCTATTTCTGTAGATTTTACTTGATTCTAAAACAACTATGGTTTTAATTTTTCAGATGTAAATGTAAGGAATTGTAACTGTGAAAGGCTTTTACATGCTTAGACTGGCTGCCGCTGGTTGGTGAATATTGTTGTTCCAGGTATAGCACTGCAGTCTTCTGCTCAGGAAGGTCTGATATCGTTTCTCTGCGTTCTATATTTTAACTTTGGGTGGCAAACTGTTCTCTAAATTTCTTTGGTTCATCTGCGTAGGGTAGATCTTTCATATGTCTCAATTCTGCCTCAAAGTTCTACAAGTTTCTTTTAGATTTTTGAGTTGTATATTGAGTTAGCACTTTTAAAATGATTTAAAGATTGGTTGCTTGTTGCTAATGTTTGGAGTAATCCTATGTCTCAAAGAAATTACAAGTGACGTAATTACTTCAAACTGTCTTGCATACATAGACCAGTAAATGGATAGATTCACAAGAGGACATTTTGTAAATACAGTCCGATTTTCTCTCAATGTGTCTTTTTGGACAATTTCAGATTGGACGAACTAATCCAGACTCTCTTTAAAATCTGAAAATCACTTTGTATTTTGTTCTTGATTCGATTTTTTATGTTTATGCACTTGTTGGGAATAACACCATATATACTTGTTGAAAATTTTTGTATATTTCCAAACGTTTCGGATTCTAGCTCATACCCTGTTGTCAATTTTAATTTTGTGTTTTTCCTTCAGAAATATAAATAGATTTCAACAAATATATGTGGTGTTATTCCCAAGTGCATAAATATTAGGTAAAGATGCCACAACTATTATTCATGCCTGATTTTGCTATAACTTTTAATTTCTACCAATTACCTTTCATTTATCATTATTAGATGTTCTTGCTTTTCTGTTACTGTTGTTTTGTCGTCTTCCATTTAACAGTTTAATTAAATCCTCTTGGATTTCTACCTGTTTTTCATCTCATGATTGTATTAATTGATTTTGAATCACTCGCCTGATCTGAGTTTCTTTTGTTCTCCTTTCTCCAGAATATTAGGTAATTATTAGGTTTTCCCGTAACTTTTTTATATGCTGTGGAACCTTTGGTGTGTCACAAGTGTAAAAACACACAGTAAATTAAACTAAACTGAGTTTAGGAGTAAACCAAACTAAACTTAGTTTACTCCTTGATGATGACAACTTAGAGTTGTTGAAACGGCGTTGAGTGTTTAAAATAAAGGTTTGGTGTTAGGCTGCAAAACTATGTTTTTACATGAGAAATACACTTGTACTAAATATTTGTGATCAATTTACTCAAAATTCCATTGTTACTCAACTTGTATACAACCATTACTTAATATTAAACAATATTGTTACGTATCTCGTGGGTTCACTTATACACCTGTTGTACAATTAATACTCCTTTATTTACGGTGAAAACAAATCCTTAACCTTCAAACTTAATACAATTTCTTCAAACGCAGATCATACAACACAATATACAGTTTGCTTTACTTTACTACTTATAATCACTGAACTAATGAATTATACTGACTATAACGCGCACAGAACTTCTATTTATATAAATTTTTACATTCGAGAGTCTTCGAGTTTCCTCTATGGCGCTAATATCGACCTATGTAGATGTCTCCCGAACTGACAGTTACACGTGGTAGGTTTATATACAGGGTCCTCTCTCGGCCGACGTTATAACTTTCCGTAACAATATAAACTTCAGAAATCCAAAATTCGGCCGAAGTTGCATGCATCAGCAATCAGTTGATTTTTGTTTTCTAGAATTCCTGTCGAACAGAATCTTGTCTATGTATCGTGAGCGGCTTACTCCGGAAATAATGTTGTTCTTGGGCCCTACCTTAAAATTTCAAACATAGGTTGATTATTTAAACACGAAATTTACCAAAAAATATCTAGTTTTGTTTTATTGGGGCGTAACTTTTCTTCTATTGTTCCTTATTTTGTGATTGTCTAAATTATTAAACGCTACTTAACGAAATAATATCCGAACTAATGTACTTTTTAGGAACTTGAAGCTGAAAAAGTATCAGTCGAACAAAGGCAGAAAGCTGCGCAGCTGGAAGCTGAAGAAAAAGAACGTCAACAGGCTAATATCGAGAAAGTGAAAGAACGTGAACAAAGGTCTCGCCATGAAGCTTACGAAAGGCTGAGTAAAAAGCGCGAAATCTACGAAAGGCAGGTTAAATTAAAAGAACTAAAAGAGGAAGATAGTAACTTCAGCGATCGTTCGGTTGACAGGGATGATATGGCGGGTTTCAAATCGAGAAAGTCCAAGGATCGCCAACGGAAGACCTCCACCAGCTCGTCAACCAGCAAAGGTATGTACATTATTAAAACTTGTCGTTATTATTATTTTATTCAAAGATTTATTCTTTGCAGATACAATATCGAAATCCTCAAAGAAGAATAAAAAACACCAAAAAGAGTTGGAAAAAATCTCACAATCTTCAATTAATACCACAACCGTTGGAAGGCAAACCAATAATTCACTTTCTGCAGCAACCGGACAAATCCTTATCCAACCTCCACCAAATTCAAACAAGAAGAGGCTAAAAACATCTCAAGTGTGAGTACATTAATTTATATCATTAAATGTTATTGAAATACCATTATCGTCCCACGAGCCGGCAGTCAATCCGAATACATGTTATTTTAGTAGAGCTGTAAATTGTTTAATATTATTTTGATTCTTTGTAGTCCTACTTTGGTTGCAACATTTGTCTTAATTTTTGAAAATGAAATAAGGTCCTGTAATGACACACATTTTATTGAAAGAAACAAATTTTGGTAGACGACTTTCGTCTGAAGCAAGAACATGTACAAATATTTCAGATATTTATATCGATGCATATAAAATATTGGTGGAAAAGTTGAAAAGGCGACTATGAAAGATATGGTAAAAACCAAGATAAATAGTCTACGTTCTGCTACGACTATGCAACGACCATTTCTTTACCCATTTAGTTCGTAGCTTTCGTTTATTCAATAATCGGTTTTGTTTCTTCTTTATTATGCATACACACGCTACTGCTAATAAATTTAAATCACTGTTAGTTACTGTTCTCATGTTGATTAACAAACTGCATAAAAAAATTGTCTTCTGTGTGTAGGCAATTCGAACAAACGTTTATGTACGGGCGTACTTGTACGCGCGTACATATCTAGAGGAATGTTTGTGTGTCTGTAGGCGCCTAAAAAGACTTCTTTGTCTGACATGCTTATCTGAATCGAAATGATTTTCTATTCTATGAAAGTTATTGTTCAAAGTCAGAGGAAATGTATTTGAGATCCAATTAAAATGTTTCTTGAGATTCCCTTGTTCGGCTTTCATTGTTTACAATTCAGGTCTAGGAAATTATAATTAAATGTTAATTTAAAATTGAGGTTTGATAATTTTACAATAATGTAAATACAGTACACCTATGTTTTAGTGAACATATAAAGTCCCGATTTAGGGTTATCGTTTCTGTATAATATAGTTGAATTATGAAATTATATTTACTATGTTCACATGTTCACTAATTGTGGATTTTTCAATTTGTCGTGTTTCTATGTTATATTTATGTTCACTTATTCTTATATTAAAATGCCTTAATGTTTCTTCACTATAAAGTTTTCAAACAATTTTGCTATTTTTTTTTAATTTTCCTCCGACATGGTTAATTTTCACGTAGTTCTTGTTTTGAATGTAGTTTTAATATTAAATTTCTGCAATGTCCTATTTTGTATGGTAACATAATCTAATAGGGTTGTTTTTTGTGACACTATTATTTGGAGGAGTTTGTTATTAAATGTAAGTAACGGTCTTTAATAATGTTCTCATTATTTGGGTTAATTGTTGTCTCGTCTTAAGTGAATTTATCACTTGCATTGCTATCCTATTTCTGATCATAGATTAATTACCTATCGATCTACCGAAGTCTACTCAGTTTGTCGTGGAAAAACCATTGAAAATCTAGAAGTCATGTGAATATTTGGAAACTGAACTATATCATTAAGATATTTAATATAACCTCGTTTGCCAAAACTTTGTTATTATCCAAACATATTATTGCATATTTAACTAATGACTTATTGAGACGAAACAAAGTATTTTCTTGTTTAAAACCCTTACCATTTACAGTTCTTTGAATTAATCCGCTAACTTAGTGCTATTGTGATGAACCCTCTGAAGTTAACTCTCTTTGCATAACATTTGTTAACGTAACTGTCAAATAAAAAATCAATTGCTACTTCATTTTAAAACAACCAATGCCCATTTGATAGTATGTTAAATTGCTAAAAAGTTAAAAAGCAGCTAATTTATATTGAAATAAAGCTATAGTTTTTGCATTCTATCACTTAGATTTATTAGATCTTTAACTATATTTGCAATACTTGATATATTATTTTTAAAGTTTGCAATTAGAAATAAATTTCTTTATTTTACTGTCCATCCAATACACACCGCACTATATAAACTGCCCGCCTCATACGAAAATCGGCCTAAAATTCAGAATTCGATGGTCACTTCTGGAATGCCAGAGTGTATTTGTAGTGAATTTGATTAAGTGGACTGTAGTTTGAGCTGGTTCTATTTTGATAAAAAAACTCAATTGCCCTTAATAAGAAAACTTTTTCCATGTCTACGAGTTAATCTAGTAAAAGCCTTGGGAAATCTGCCATCCATGTATTTGTCTGCATTCGGCGTGGGTAGCCGACCTTAACCCTGGGTTTTTAGGCACAACTAGAGTTTATAATGTTGGGCAATGCGCACTCACGAAGGGGGTTTACAATAAGTGAGTAATAGCTGCACACGCACTTTGGGGTTGCACTAGCGAGCACATAGGAAAACGTTTTTCCTTGAGAGTTTCTAGCGAGGTTCGTACTGGACGAGAGGCGAACAGCGATTCTTTTTCTCTTCTTACTGCGATTGCGCCTAAGGCCGAGTTTTTTCCAAGCAATTGCGAATATACATATGTAAATTTAAAGCCTGTCTCTTTTAAACCCAAAGACAGAGTGTTCTGAACAGTATTTAATGTTCGATTCGGGAATCATGTTGACTCAGTTTTTTTACATTAATCAAGTTTTCGGGACTGCCGTTGTTGTTGCTCTTTTTTACATTCAGCCGGTTTTTATTTCGTATTCGAATTTTTTTTATCCGAATGATTAACTTCTAGAATTTTTGGCGGTGTAAAATGAATTTTATAACAATATACAAAGTTCAACAGACTAGTTGTGTGAATTGAGTGTTAAAAATGACAAATAATAACAAATAGAGAGACACGACAGAGGACTTACTTGCTCTGCTGATTGCTCTGTGGGGTGTGGACTGTATTTGAGTGACTCAACACGCACTGCTCTTTTGTACATTCGCTGTGTCTTTTTCACGACCGGTCGGATTTTCCACATAAACTAAAAAACCATGGAGAACCTGAGCACTTGTTTTTCACGAGCAAGAATATCGTTCTGGTTGGTAACTAGTCCAGTCTCTCGCGCGTAAAAGAATACAAAAAATACTAAAAGTTAAAGAGAGTCCGATTTATATGCTGAAACAAAATCTTGCCCAAAATAACTGTTTAATAATTTACAATTAAATACTAACGAATCCTCAACACTAGTAGTTAAATTGAACATAAACATCAAATCAAATTTTCCATTTAAATTTAATCAACATATTATTGAAAGTAGTAATTTATATAAAATTTTCTTATTGAAATCTATTAGAAATCTATGTAGAGACATGTTTAAATTATAATAAAACCAACAATTGAACCTATAACCTAATTGAACTTAAATGCTTATAGTATCTAGTAAAATGTTGCAGGTTGTCAAATCCACGATAAACGTTATTGGAAGCACAAACTCGCCCTTATAAACCCCTGATTTACCGCAAAAGCTATCTTTGGGTTTAGCATATACTTAACAAAACTGTAACTCTGATAAATGAACTCTGCTTATTTATTAAACTGGTGTTAAAGGTGTTTGTTTTTATTTGTATACAAATCGCAATTAATTATTTTATACATCTGTAGTTAGATGTTACTACCTGATCTTGGTGGTATAAACTGTATTTTTCTACTACATACTCTTGGAATTAGGGCTCCTTTACATTGCGTAAAATAGGTTCAACATTCTCTATCTATATAATTGTAAAATGTTGCTAGTTTCTTACATTAGGGATTGATAAACAAATCCTGATCCTCATCGGATTAATTTTCGGAAGAGCAGCACATTTGAATTATTAACTAACAAGTAATAAACATTTAGTAAAACATAATGTAATTTACATGAAAATTTCATTATTTTTACTATTGTTTCACTGCTCGCGTCTGTTATTTTATTAAGTTTTTGCCACCTAAATATCGCGGAAATTGGTTTTGTACAAAACATATGTTTATGCAAATGTTGCTGATGACAATTTAAATATTCCTTTCACATCAGTTTTGACCTTGTTATTTATTTTCAAGGTCATCACTGCAGTCAGAGTGATTTTTTTTAGTGAGACACGTCCAAATTGATTAGTAAATAACTTTTTTGGATGGCCAAATCAAGATTAAAAAATGAAAATTCGTTAAAGCTTTTAAGCATTATGAGCGAGTTAATGTTTGGACTTGTAATCCAATAACGTTAAGTATCTTGACATTGAGGTCGATTTTCAAGTTCAGTTGTAGGTCATAATAACTTTAATTTTTTGACCCTGAATCCTGAAAAACAATACGTTTGAATTTTTGAAAATTACTCTGAAGTTAAAATGTCAAAAATTTGGTCAGAAGTCGTTTTATTTTTTATTTTTAGTGATTGATTTGACCTTTGATTACCCTAAAAAAGATAAAAATGATATGGAAAAAAAAGCCCCCTATTGTCCTCAACAACTTTTGTCTTAACAATTTTTTCGTACAATGTCAACTTTCCGAGATATTTGGGATGGCTTGATTAAAATGATACACCTTGTAGTAATTCTTCAATCATTCACGCCCCTAAAAAATACTGAAAAGGATATATTTCTTTTTTGCAGAAACCTCACTGTCAGGATTCCAAAGTGCTTTTAAAATTTAGCAAACAGAATTTTTATCATACTGCAACATTATTTATCAGATCTGAATTTAATATACATGTTAAATATTCGTTAATTTATAATTGTTATTTTATTACATGTTAAATTTTCGTTTTGGCTTTTGAAGAATAAATTACTGGCTGTCAGTTTTGGGCTTTTTTTACCCACAAACCCTGCATGATCCTGCGTGCTTCCTGTTCCTACCTTGTAACATACAATGACTGCGGTAATATAAGAAATATCCAAGAAACTTCAAATGTATGTACGACATGTAACCTATTTTTACAGATTTCGTCAGACGGACGAAGACTTGCAAACCGGAATGCATAAAATATTAGATTACGTGAAGAATCACGAGGATGCGTGGCCTTTTGTCGACCCCGTCGAAGAGGAGTATGCTCCGAATTATTACAGCATAATACGGAAACCGATGGATTTACAAAGAATGGAAGAAAGATTAGACGCAGGATCTTACAAAAATTTCGCAAAATTTCGTTCGGACTTCCAGCTAATCGCCGACAATTGCAGACTATATAACGGAGTAGAGAATGGTAAGATCAAAAAGCATATAGGTGTGATTGTATATTAATATTTCGTTTTCATTTAGAATACACGGAGATGGTCGACAATCTGATGAAGGTGTTTGAAAGGGCCACCGAGAAGTACCTCGATATGGTTTCGTCATCTGACGACGAAATTGCCATCGAATATTCTAGTGCGGAATCGAAAAAGAACTCCAACAGCAGCAAAGTGGAAGATCGTTCGAATTCCAATACGAGTTCGAGACGGAAGCCAATGCTGGCGGCACAAACTGGCAAAAAGAGAGAAAGATCCGTGTCAGAGGCATCTGAAAGCAGTCGACATTCGTATGTGAATAGCGAAAAGGTAGATACTCCGAGTAGTAAAACTGAAAAGGTTTCGAAAAAACAGAAAAAGGCTTTAAAATCTAAAAATTCCAAGTCAGCTAAGAAACAAAAGGTTAACTCAAAAGCGGATAAATTCGAGAAGGAGTCTAAAAAGAACAAAAACGAATCTAAAAAAGAAAAATCTGAGGGTCACAAAGATAAATCTTCAAATAACAAATCTGTCAAAACAAGTAAAGTTAAAGTAAAGAAATCGACGAAGAAGAAGAAAAGCCCTGTAAGGAATAGAAGTGTTAGTCGAAGTCCAGTTAGCAGCCCGCCCAGAAGTGACATGAGTAGTTCACCTGTATCATGGCCTCTTTCCAGTCCTGATGATAGATTTAATTTTAATCAGCAAGAAAATACCAGAAAGAGGTCGCTGCAAACATTTAATGATTCTGAAGATTCTCTTAAAGGTAAGGAACAATTTTTTTTCTTCTTTTTTGTCTATGGGGTATGGCACAAATTAGTTCATTATTTTTAATCATTGATGGAAGCCATCAACGGCAACGTTTTCAAATGTAAAATTTTATTTAATACACAAGATAAGAGAAATAATGAATCATAGTGATATCAATGCAGATGTTTGTGCAGATGTTTTTTTATAATACTAGCTGTCTTCGCACGGGCTAGACAAATCGGCGTATTTGATGTCCTTGAACATTTTTTCATTTTTTGAAATTTATTTTTATTTCATAAGTTGTCATTAAACGTTTTTTATATTTCTGACATTTACTCATTTTTTAAGATTCACCTGCAGTTAATCAGATATTCAACACTTTTCAGTCATAAATTCAATATTGGCAAAATGACGAATAATGTCTTCGTTCATTTCCAGAAAAGAGTTGAAACCCTTTTCAATTATAGAAATTCCGTTGTCAATAACTATAGGCCAATGTCTCGTTTAACTGGTAAAATTTTTTAAAAAATTTTGATGCGAGGGCTTTCTTATTAATGATCGTCTTACCAACTTTCAATACGGATTTTTTAAGAAAAGATCCGTAGCTACTAATTTAGTACCTTTCATTTAGTATATTTATAATAGTATGAATAAAGGTCAATCGCTATGTGCTGTGTATACCGATTTTTCCAAAACGAACGTTCGATAAGGTACAATATCCGACTCTAGTCGCCAAATTTGTAATTTTCGGTGGGCATGGCAAGGTGCTGGATTTTATTTGTTCATATATCTCCAAGAGAGTCCAGTATGTTACTCTAAACAATGTAAAGTCTAGAAGCACTCCTATCAATTCGGGTGTTCCACAAGGGCCTCACCTTGGTCTCTTATTATTTACATTTCAGGCTCATGTCTGAATGTTTTTCTTTTTGTAACTTATATGCTGATGGTACGAAAATCTATCGAAAAATCTTCACAATTATTGATTACCAATTAAATCAAGCCGACTTTAGTATTTTTACATTCTGTCAAATCAGATTAATACTGAATATAATGAAGTGCAAGTAACCCAAATTAAAGATTTAGGTGTTATTATGGACAGAAAGTTAAGTTTTGATAATAACGTTTGCTTTATAGTACAAAAAGCCTTTAGGCTCCTGGGCTTCATGCTCAGAAATACAAAAAAAATTAAAGACGGTATAGTAATACAGTTGTATATTTCTTACCTAAGGTATTCTTTAGAATATTGCTATATGGCCTGGAATCCCATGGATTATAAATACAGCGTGGCCATACTAACAACTAACCAGTCAGTTTTTTAATACGCTTTTATTAAGTCGAGGTGTATGTATGTATGTATCTATCTATGTAACGGAAACTTTCAACGTAATTTTCACCAACTTAAAGAAGTCCAATTAAGTTGAAAATTGACACACGTGTCAAGGACCGATGACAATACAATTCTTTAAGTTGAATTTTCCCGTTTGTTGTCTTTTTGTTACTGTTCTTGACTAAATACAAATTCGTCTATTAACAACCGCCATCTAGTTAGCAGTAGTAGAACTGCAATGAAAAGGAAAGGTTAGCAAACATGAACTAAACTTTTAATTATAAATACATCGTTCTGAGACTAAAAACTTAGAAAATAATTATAGTTTAAAAAAACTAAAAAAATACGCTTTAGTAGCAAACCGAACCAAAAATAATATAAAATAATTTTTAATTATGAACAATTTATATTTCAGCAGTAGAAAGTAAAAAGCGTGGGGTGCATTTTACTATATTTGCATAACTCTCCTCTTATAAATAGTTGCCAATAGAATAATTGTAAAATTTAATATTTCAAGCACCCCACGCTTTTTACTTACTACTGCTGAAATATAAACTGTTAATAATTAAAAATTATTTTATATTATTTTTAGTTCGGTTTGCTACTAAAGCGTATTTTTTAGTTTTTTAGGGTTCCGTATATACAATATACGGATACCCTTATAATATCACTCCGGATTTCTGCCTGTGTCACATCACAGCAATTTTCTCCTAAACTACTGGACGGAAGAGGTTGAAATTTGGTACCAATGTATAGTTTGGTGACCCGATCAGGAGTACATATCGTAAAAGAAACAATTTTGATTTTAGGGGTACTTTTGGGGGGGGGACTAAAAAAATCGACCGTTCCCCCCCTGATCTCCGAAACTACTGAGCCTAAAATTTTGAAAAAAATAGGAAATATAGAACGTTGCCCGAACTTTACAGGAAAAATAAGGAGAAACCATTAATATTAATTTTGGGGGGCAAATTATAGAATTAAATAAAAATAATATATCAAAAGAAAGGTCTCATTCTGAGGAACACAAATATATTTTCTCATATTTATAAAAAATATTTAAAAAGATATTATGAAAATATACCAAAATTTACCCATCCCCCCCTTATCTCTGTAACTATAAAACGTAAAGTTAAAAAAAAAATAGATTTATAGGTTCTGACCTGAAGTTTAATGGAAAAATAAGGAGAAACCTCTACTTTTAATTTTGGGGGGCAAATTACACAATTAAATGGAAAATATAAAATTAAAATTGTTTCTAACCCATCATGTTATATATCAAATGAAAGGGCTCATTACGACGAAAATAAATATATTTTTTTCATATTTTTAAAACAAATTTTTAAAAGATATTAACAAAAATATAAAAAATTTTACCCATTCCCCCCCTATCTCCGAAACCATAAGCTGGAAAATTAAAAAAAAATGGAGGTATAGCCCCTCACCTGAACTTTACTTGAAAAATAAGGAGAAACCCCTAATATTCATTTTGGGGGGCAGATTATAGAATTCAATGGAAAAAAATTATAATTGTTTCTAACGGGTCATGTAATATATCAAATCACAGGGCTCATTATGACGAATACAAATATATTTTTTTATTTTTTTTTTAATGAATATTTTAAAATATATTAAAAAAGATTTAAAAAAAATACCCATTCTCCTCGTTATTCCCCAAACTCTAAGAACTCATTTTTTTGTTTAAAGGAAAAATATGAAAAAAATCCCTAATTCTATTATTTGGCCCCCAAATAATAAGAATAAAGATGCAATTTTCAAACGCATCATGTAATATATCAGATAAAAGGCTCATTGTGTGAATTATAAATATATCATATTTTTAAATCATTTGTATAATAGATATTAACAAAAATATTAAACGTCGACTTAATTCCCACTTTAGAAACTACACTAATTAAATTTTGAAAAATATGTTTTATTTATATTTTTAAATAATTTGAATAACAGATTTAATAATTTATAATTTAAACTTTGACCTATTTTGCCGTTTTTCTTCCAATCTACAGAGCCTGAAAACTCAGACAGTAGATTATAAAAGGCATCTCTGAAAGTTTATTAGTAAAATAAAATTCTAATGTTACTTTTTGGGGGCCAAATTAGAAAATTAAATACATATGTATTCTGATAAAAATCAAGCCAATCCTAAAGCAGATAAAATAAAAAGTCTATGAGTGGAAAATCAAAGTGTATATTTTTTATAAATTTAAAACGCTTCCTTTAAAAGATATAAGGGTAAATATAAGAAAATGCACTCATTCCCTGCTTGTCTGAAACTGAAATATTCGAATCTTGAAGGTGGTACGGAACCCTAAGTATGCGAGTCCAACTCGCACTTGACCAAATTATTTAAACTATATTTAAATGGTACCCCACCATAAGGGATATTCCGTTTTAAAGCCTGTTTAAAAAGGAATTCAATGGTGTGTCGCTTTTGATATCCCATCAACATTTAACGAACTTGCGAATTAAAACGCGATTCTTGGATATTTTTCTGATCTTTGATGTTTTGACGAATAATAATTAAAATACATAATTTGCTTAAAGACATTTTGCTATTGCGACAAAGAAAATTAAACTGACAAATGAATTTTAAATCATTTTATTATACATGTTCGATATGTTCTCCATTGTATAGCGACTAAGAGTACTATTTCGACGTGTAATTTTTGAGGTGCGCCACAAAAAATGTAATAACTTTGAAGCAGATTCCACAAAACGGGATCCGTGTTTATTAAGAAACGTGAGCCAAGAACAATCGTTGAAGTAGCAGTATTAGGACATGAAATGGAACCAAAAAAATCTTTAAGACAAATTGCGTTAACATCAGGTGTTCCACGAAATAGAATTCTGGAATGTAATAAGTTCCATCCCTATCAAATCAGATCGGTCCAAGAATTAAATGAAGACGACTTTAAGAAGAAAAAGAATAGAATTCTGTGAAACATTGTCTGGTCACATAAACAACAATCCCAATTTTTCATACAATACTTGCTTCTCTGACGAAGCCTCGTTTTATTTTAGTGGTGGTGTAAATCGTCATAACTGCCACTAGAGTAACATTAATCCACAGTTATTTAGAAAGACTCATACTCAGTAACCTTTAAAGCTAAATCTGTTGGCAGGAATCATAGGTGATCATATCGTTGGACCTTTTTTCACAGTTGGCACTTTAAATGGAGATAAGTATTTAGACTTACTTGCAAACGCTGTAGATCCAAGAATAACTGAAATTTTGGAGGCAGATGATCGTTTTGTAGAAGACGAATTATTTTACGTCACGACGGTGCCCCACTACATTATATCTTGCTAGTTAGAGAGTTTCGGCATAATTAATTTCATGATAGATTGTATTTCTTAGTATAAAGCCCAGCGGCCTAAAGGTTTTTTTGTACTATAAAGCAAACGCTATTATCAAAACTTAACTTTCTGTCCATATTAAAACCTAATTAATTTAGGTTACTTGGGAGATGATATCATTATTGATGGTCAAATCAACTATTGGTGGATAAATTAATCTTGAAAGTAACAAAAAATTGCACTTCATTTCACTCAGTATTAGTCTGTTGATTTGACAGAATGTAAAAATTAATTGGTAATCAATAATTGTTGAGATCTTTTGATAGATTTTCATACCAGCAACATATACAATACAAAAAGAAATTCGGGCATAAATCTGAAATGAAAATACTAAATAATAAGGGACCAAGGTAAGGCTCTTGAGGAACACCCAAATTGATAGGAGTGATTCTAGACTTTACATTGTTTAGAGTAACAAATTCCTTAAATGTTGATGGAATATCAAAAACGACACTCCGTTGAATTCCATTTTAAACAGGCTTAAAAACGAGGTGTTACTTATGATACGGTTCTATAAAAAAATGTAGTAGCCAGCTTTGGGATGATCAGGGTGCAATTTAATTAATGGTTAATATGGCCAAATATGCCCCTCTTCGTAAATCTTTTGTGATTATTTTGGGATATTCCAGTTGGCTCGTTTTCTTCGTGACACCCTATATATAAAATCCCTAGAACTTGTACAAAAAAAAGTTAATGCACTTCATTATAGATACTTTAGGTTTCGGCATTACCAAGAATATCATAACAACAAAAAGTTCTACAATCTTGAGAGATTTTTTATCACAAAATAATTTGCTGATATGTATTTTATTTGTAAAGCGTGTCATGAATTTAACAATTAATTGCAGTCACTTAAAAGTAAATGTAGTATGTCATCAACTGCTTGGTTCTGTAGGGCTATATACCTCCTAGTCCCGCGGATCCATTATTGTTCTTCCATGTTTTACAACGTTTTAGCAATAAGTTTTATTTCTTTAAGCATAACGTTACTGATTCATTGGTTCCCTCTTGTTCTTTACCCTTTTCTGAACTGTCTGTCTTGAACGTTTATCTGTTTTCCGTGAGCAATCTTTTCAGAGTAGTCTTGCCCACAATTTCGATTAACTTTTAATGAGTAAAAATGAGAAAATTCCAATGATAATTATTAATATTTTTAATTACCTCATTTTAAAACTTCATTCAATTCTTACTTTTTTAGGTAAAAAAAGCAAACTGTCAAAATACGGAAATGACAGCGAAGACATGATGTTTTCAAATGAAGAAAATACAGTAGACTACCCCACAATGTCATTGTCACCAAAACCGAAAGATAAACACAACAAGCTTCGAGAAACAATAGAAAAACTGAAAGCCAAAAGTGAAATTAAATTAAGAGACGAATTCGAGTTCGAATTAGACCTCCCTAAAGAGAACAACGATAAAAACAAAAAACAGGAAATCGAATTGGAAGATAGAAATAATGCCAAAATAAAAGATTTCGAAATAGACGGTAATAGTACTTTAGACAGTAACATTTCGGATAGTAGAAATAACAAAAAGGCTGCTCTGAAAAATAACACCACTATTTCAAAACCTTCAAATTTAGACGCACTAACTATTGCTACTGAACAAACTTTAAAAGACATCAATAAATGGCTTGATGATACTCCGAAGTTTTCTGAATTCAGTTCAGCAAGTAATTCGCCTTCTTATACCGGCTGTGAAGACTTGGATCTCGGTACAGGAAAGACTGACCAAAATGTCGCGAAAAAAACCGACAAACCTTCAGGGTCGAGGAAAGAAGCGGGCGGAAAAGATCACAAAAAGAGGAGCAACAGGGATTCTTCGAAATTTTTCAAAAAACGTGAAGTACAAAGGACAATAGATAGGTTGCAACCGGGGAAAAGTAAAGGAAATCTAATTTCCAATGTACAGAATACCAATAAGGTCGATGAAATATTCCATTTGGGTCCATTATCAAAAATTAAAGATACTAAAAACTCCTTGATCGTTAAAACCGATACTAACGCTCCAAAGCTCAGTCTAGGTTCAGTTTTAGACAGTTTTGGCAAACATAATTTTGTAGATGATCAGAAAAGGGAAGAGCAAAAAATTTTAGCTGAAATTCCAAAAGAAAATTCTTCTCCGAACTTTAAAGAAAGTACTAAACAAGAAAAGGGAGTGGAAGTTGCTAGTAAGGAAGACAAAGACGACAAGAAAGAAAATGAATCTGTGGTAGAAGATAATTCAGGTGGTGGAGCTACACCAAATCTCAGCGCTTGGTTTAAAGCATTCGGAGCTCCAAAATTACAGGCTGTTCAGAAAAAAACTGACCACAAACCTGACGGTAAAGAAAACGAAAGGTTGGAAGAAAGTAGTAATAAAATTTTGAAGGTACCTGCTCCAGTTGCTTCTCCAAACACCGATATTCCCATTATGTCTCAAGGACAACCAATTCCAAGGCAAAGAAAAATTAGTACTGGCAGTAGCGTATCAGAACGATCTTCCTTTAGTCAAGATATGGATTCACCACGGGTTGGAATGGATGAAAGAGGTGCGTATCCAGCTCCATACCCCTCACCGTTACACAGATCTCCATCTGGAGCTTCTCCCATTATGGCATCTCCAAGACCAGACATTTCTCCAAAAGCTACCGCTTACCCAACGATAAATGGACAAATACGCTGTGGATTTTATCAGGATACAGTATCAAACAAAAGCAGCCCTGATAAATCTTGCAGTCCGAGGGAGAATCCCCTTTCACCTTATCCTCATTATTCTGAACATGTTTACACCCCAAACACCGAGAATTCTTATTATTCATACGCAAATTCTCCATATTACACTCATGCTCCTAATTACTCAAGTTCAAATCCTACACCTCCTTACAATATGGAAGGTTCAGGATCTTACTATGACAACACTAAGACTTTGAACGACCAATATCAGTCGAAAAATCCTCAAGGTTACTCTGCAAATTCTCCTGCAAGCAGTCATTCTTCTCCAGCTCATCAACAGAATTCTCCCAGCCTAGTTCTTTCTCCTCATTCACCGAATATTCATTCTCCACACTCCCAACATTCTCCGAGCATATCTCAACATTCACCAAACGTTCATCTCCAACACTCGCCTTCGTTTCACTCGCAGCAATCACCTCATCCTCAACCGTCTCCTGGATTCCACTCTCAACATTCCCCGCATTCTCCCAACGTTTTACCACACGACTCCCCGAATTCACCGATGCAACCTCAGCAGGTTCCACAAAATTCACCCGATTTACGCTCGCAAAATTCTCCGAGCGTTCAGCCAGAGCCTTCTCCAAAGATCCAGTCAAATCCAACTGACGCCGAATTGTTCCAAAGGAAAGATCCGAACGAAGTCATTTCACAACAATCTGGACTTCAAAATGCCGTTTTCCCTATGAAGAAGAGGGTATACGCCGATGATTTGTCACAGGTCAACGATCAGCGGTATGAAATGGAAGTCAAGATGACGCACAAATTAAATCCAGTTGTTGCTGCGGAAGGAACTCAGAAGGTACAAGAAAAGAATTACAAATCGTATCAGAATCTCGATTTAGAAGGCACTCCAAATAATAGGACTTCCAACATACCTGTTTCTCAACAGCCTACGCAAACTCCAGCAGAAACGGCTACCAATCTTTACTCGGGCACCAAATTCGCAGATTCTTACGAAATGACCTACAACAACAGGGAGGGAAGTTGCTCTTTGAATATTCCGAATACGAGGAGCGCGCCTGCAAGTCAAGCAAATCCCATAGACGTGTCGAAGTATACTAATATGGGTTACACGGGACCGGAGGTCAGTCTAACGAACGCAGTCAGTTCGTTAACCGCATCACAAAAACCGTCAGTTCCTGTGCAAGTAGCTTCACCGGTGGTTACCCAACCTTTGCCACAGCCATTGGAAATGTCACGTTTCTCAAACACTTCCGTGTCACAAAGATACAAAACAGTGGAAGGAAACACTAGCCAGCCAACACCTCAGCAAACCCATAACAGTTTTACTTCCAATTCGAGGACGACAGATTTACAAAATCAAAACGTCACCGTCCCGAGACCAACCTATAATTCACCAGCAATTGATGTGGAACAACCTTTGGGTCTGGGAAGGAATATACCTAGTTTTTCGCATCTCGTCGATCGTTATAACACCGACGAACGTCTTCTGGCTGGTTTACAGAGTTCGTCTAGTTTTTACACCGACAAGGGATTAGGTACGCCTCAGTTGTTCAATAAACCCATGTCGACGAACACGACTAGCATACCGATGTTCAGTCAAGCGGACATGGCAGCTATGCAGCAGTGTTATAACCAAAGCATACAGGGTTCTCCTTCTATATATAATAGGCCGATTCCTGATATTCAGAATTCCAGTGCTTTACAGGGCGAGCAAAAGAGTAATCTTCAGACGCAGGTACAAGAAAAGAAGAAGAAGAGGAAAAGCTCCAAAGTGGGTAAGTGTAAACGTTATTAGATTTTTATGGATTTAAAAAAAACAACAGAAAGCAGAATTAATCACAGGATTCATATAGGAATGTTAAGGTAGTAGAATAAATGCAAACTACTACTCATAATACCACATATTGAACTAAACTAAATTCTCTCTCTTAATTACGTGTTCATGCGCATTATTTACAAAATATATACACTGGTCAAACTATACAATATAAATGTATTTCATTTACATATACTTAATAAAGAGATAGCATTGATAAAGGTTATGATCCAATGAGTATTGTGTAAGTGTTATTTAAAATATTCGTTTTAATCCACTTTTAAACTTATAAATGCTAGATGCATAAAAGTTAGAGACGGCAAAAGATTGTAAATCCTCGAGGCATCATATGAGAATGATCGTTTGAACATCGATGAAATATGGTATTTTGAGGTGAATACTTCTGGTTTTCGCATCGTGGATGCTAGATCTAAATCTCATTTTATTAATTCCTTATTTAGGATAACCATGCTTTTGTGTCTTGTAGATGAAATTTGCAAGATGTGATCTTATTATATCAATTACATCAATCCAGTAACTAAATGTTTTGTTACATGGTCATTCTTTTTCAAACTAAATATATATCACGCACAAGCATTTTGTATTCTTTGTACTAATGTTTTGTGTGAATCTAAGCAGTGCCCATTGCCCATGTATAATATCGGCATAATTAAGGTGGTTTAACACTAATATTTCACACAACTGTTGTTTTAATTTTTTCTTAGTAATAGACTTATTTCGATAATTTTTTGTACCATATAACATTTCCTAGTTTTATTTGTAATGTGTTCTTTAAATCTCAAATTTTAGTCCACAATAAGGCCAAAATTATTTATTACAGTCTCACAAGATTCAACTCTGACTCCACCCATAACTATTTGAAATTTTTGTTGCTCATTTTTTATTACTCTCAAAAAATCCCTTGTAGTAGGGGAGCCCAAGTAGGGATTTTGCGCGTTGCTCGGGCACGTCAGAAAATCATATAGACAGTAACCTTACTCCTTATAATGTACCCCTATCATATATGAATCGTTATTATAGGGGCGTGCGTTGAGGGCAGTCGATCAGATTGGTAATAAAAATGATCTTCAGAAAAACTCGAGCGCGTTAGATAAAGACAAAGTAAATTAAGTACATGGAGAAAAGAGTATATTTCAATACTCCGACGTTTTGAGCGTGACATAAGGAAATGGTCGAATCACAAAGTTGTAAAAAAACGTCATCTTGAAATACTCGAGCGTGATTGATTTTTTTTTATTTTGAAGGAAATCCTTTAAGGATTACGGAAAAACTATAATCTGGCGTTTTTAATGGGCGATGTAGCTAAAATCATCAACAAAGTGTGGAAGTACAGCTGCTGGCTGCTGTGTATTTCCCACTCCGCGCCTCTCTTTCCTTCTCACTTTCTTTTGTCTCAATGGGTGCATTCAGGGAATTATAGCATTAAAGCGCTGAAGCGCCACAGCGCTTTGGTTACGCTGAATGAAAACTTTTGTTTCTAGTTATTTTCACTAGTTATGTTTACTTGTTGGCGACACTTTTGCGTAATATCAACACCGAATTTGACAGCTGATTTAGTTATAAAGCGGTAAAGAGGAGAATTTATATTCTTTACTGCTTTATTAAAGCGTTGCAGCGCTGTGAGGACGACTAGGACATCAAGTTGAACCATCTGTATAAAAATCTGACGCGCTATAGTATATATATCTCTATTATCAGAAAGGAAATGGGCGTATACACATTACACTATAAATGTCGCGCTCGAGTAATTCCATGTGACTGTTTTTTGATATTTTTTAAAACTGTACGTATATACTTGTGGGTCATCTGCAAACTGGTGAATTTTAGTCGTTAGTAACTGAACTGAGGTCCATTGTATATATTAATAGAGCATCTGATTCACTTCTATCAATAACTACTTTTTGACATCAATGTGAAAAATAGCTTCCAATAAATTCTATAACATTCTCTGAAAACAGTAAAACTTAAGCCTGACTAGAAGCTGCCCATGATCTAATGTGTCAAATGCTTTGCTATAGTCCAGTAGAACTAATACTGACATTTCACCTTTTTCTAAAGATTGAATTATATTATCTAGCACTTTGGCCAGAGCTGAGACCATGCCCACTCCTGAATCCCCACTAGCAGCTAGAGAACGTATTATTTACTATTAAATGATTTGTCATTTGTTTAAATATTAATATGTTCTAAAATTTTTAACAGAACTGATCTTCTGATATTGGCCCTTATATCTGCCATTAGAAAAAATATGGACTCGTTTCGAGTAATCGATGAACACACATACAAAAAGGAATAGATGAATTGAGAACCTCCTCCTTTTTATGATTATTTTTGCGTTTTCTAACTTTTCTAGACTAGAAATTTTTCTATCTTGTTCTAGATATGTGTTTGAAAGATATTTTAAGACATTTTCTAACAAAAACGCGTAATTAAGATTAAAATTATCATGCATGCAAAATTGTATTGTGCAGAATATTTGGATTAATTCTTTCTTTATGTTTCCACAGTTCCAACCCCAATAGACACCCAACAATCCAGTACGCAACATCAGGGCTTCCAGTCGTATGCAGGGTTGAAAGGAAACTCCTCCATCGAGCCAAGTGCAATATCGTTGAAAACGTCTAGCGTAGTGCCGGGTAGTGCATTCAACTTCGGTCCTACACCTACGGCTCTAGGTATTAGTTCCAGTTTATATAGTGATAAAGATACATATCCGAACTTTTTGGAAGAATTCCGTTCGGCCCCGAACTACTACATGGCTGCGGCGGCTCATCACCGCTCCAATCCGGATGCATCAGGTGAGAAACAAACCAGAGCGGCTCATCAGAGTTCGAACCCCCAAACGGCACCCGGGTACCCGTTCTTAGGTGCTTCGCCTCAAGCTAGGCCCACCTATCCCATTGGCGGGCCTTTCATACCTAACGCAGCGCAAGCGGCGCAGTTAATGGACACTAGCTCGCCGCTGTACCAACATTACTTGCAGGCAGGTGTGTTGAATCAGGGTTTACTCGGTCCTCCGGGTGCTTACCCCCCAGGTTATCATCCCGCCTTAAGTATAAGACAGCCATACGATTCTATGACGAGACCGTCATGGCTTTAGTTTTCGTTACGTTTAGTTGTTGTTTTATAATCACCAAAGACGATGTTCACGTGTAAATATGAATCGCAAACAAATAGGTTAATTGTATAAAAACGTATCCAATTCTTAACAGTGTGTTTTTTAAATTCTGTGATTTTTTTATATATATAATTTGTTATGTACTAACTAATCTTTGAAATGTTAACGAATCTCTCTCGTTTGGTTTTTAATTTTTGTAATTCGTATTTTACATATTTACATATGAAATTTAATTATTTTATTTGTTATTTATACGAATGATCTATGACAAATTTTTAACACTCGACATCTGGTTTTTATCTAGCTCCTTAGATAAAACTGGTTTTAATTTGTTATTATATTCACCAAGTTTGACTACCGTTAAAGTTCTTCACTAATTTCACAACCACAAAATCAAACTACCTCGTCTACGATTGTTAGTTGTAATTGCATATGCAATTTAATATTGAAATGTATATTTCAGACGGATGTATCCATTTATCGAATTAAAATTATTAGAGATAGAACTGTTTGCAAACTTCGGTTTGAAAAATAAAACGACTTATACATTTTTCTTTTTTATATACTCTAGATTACAAAAAAAAACATATGAAATACCGTTGAATAAGTAATGATTTCATTTCAGTCTTATCGAAATACTCGTTATTCTGCAACGTTTTTTAAGTTTTTGTTTGTGTTTACCTCACTGACCAGGTAGAAACGTTAAAAAACGTTTTATTCAAATCTGTTGGATCCAGGTTGTCAGGTACACATTCCGAAAGTTAAATATATAAAATATCCCGTTTAGGTTTTCTTCCTACTATATAAACAGTATCTAATATTTTAAGTTAATGCGACTAGTAGAGGAAGTGACGGTAATATGCAACCATTTTGTTTTTGATTTAATAAACAAACCGTGAAATGAAAATATACACCCCAATTTGTTTTTTTTTTCAAAATTTGTATCAAAATAATCTAACCATGTATTCGTAACAACAAATGACAAGAAACAAAATAAGTTAGAAAAAGAAAAAAATCATTTTTATAATAGTAATAATAACATTATTTTCTATACATCACTCTTTTGAATCATTGATAATACAAAAGAAATCAAACTTTGAAAGGAAATTTCTTGTCAATAATCGCAAACATAGTTACCAAAATCATATTCAGTACTGTCACAATGCCCCCATAATTCACAAATTAGGCACCGCACCCACTGTTCTCTTTTTGCAGCTGACTGTATTTCCCATTACATAAATAACATTCTGAATCATTTTCATTTGGGAACAAGCTTTCGATATTTTTATCGTCTGGGACCAGATCATCGTTATCCCCATCCTCAGTATTATATTTTTTATCAACAATATCATCTGAGGACGGTTCTCTTACCAGTCTTGTATTGGTTTCCTTTACCTTTCCCGTTAACGTGCGTCTGTAAAATTTTCCATAGAATGCGTTCTCAGATATTTTCCGTAAATATTGCAATAAACTTCGTGGGTTCAAATGAAAGTTAAACCCTGATATTCACTTTCGCTTTCTACAACTCTATTTACACAAGAATAAATCCAATATTTACAACAGCTGATTTCTCTCGAAAACAATTCGCACGAAATATAAACTCAACTAATACTACACAAAATTTAAAAGGTCCTTTTATAATTAACATCGAAGTTTCTGTCTTTCTGGATGTGTAATTCCATTGTTGGTGGAGTGTTCGATGTCAACTCTTTTTGTCCATAGAACATTCCGGATAGTGCCGTTTATATTATTCTAGTCGGTTAACGTTTTATTTTCATCGGAATGACTAATGTAGGAGGTGTCTCCATCTTCATCTTAGCTCTTGGGTTCCGACGGATACGATAGACAACGTCATTGATCCTCTTGACCACCTTGTATGAACCATCCTAGGCGGGTGTAAGCTTTGAAGACTTGCCTTTGCTCCTCTGGGGGTTGTATAGCCAAACCTTGTCTCTCTTGGAACCTCACTGAATTTGCTTTGAGATCATAGCGCGTCTTCATCCGATCACTGATGGCCAACATCTGCGTTCGGACTAGTTCGTCTATTGATAGCATGTTATATTGGAGTTAATCGGCATAATCGTTGATTTCTTGGACCTGTTCTTCTGGGAACTAAAGGCCAAATCGCAAGGTAATCTCAAATCATTTCCGAATAGTACCCTGGCTGGAGTCAGAACTGTACTGTTTTGTACGGCTGAGCGATAGGCCAAAAGGAATAGGGGAATATGCTCGTGTCAATTACGCTGGTTATTGCTGATGACCTTGGATAGATGTCCCAAGGTCCTGTTGAATCTTTTCACCATTCCTTCTGACCGTGGATGGTGTTGTCGTTTTTTTGATTCCCAACATCGCACAGATCTTCTGGAATACATTCGATTCGAAGTTACGCTCTTGGTCTGAATGTAATTCCAACGGGACGCCAAACCTGCTGAATAGCTGTTCTACCAGCACCGGCGCTACCGGGTTTCCTCTTGATTGGGTATAGCATATGCCTCTGGCCATTTGCTGAAGTAATCCGTTGCGACCAAAATGTATTGGTTCGCTCTCTCAGACTCGGGAAATGGACCGGCGACATCAATGGCAATTCTTTCAAATGGGACACCCACATTGTACTGCTGCATTCTGTCCTTGGTCCGGGTCTTTGGACCCTTATTGGCTGCACAGGTGTCACATTTCCGGCACCAATCTCTGACAAGTAATTTACCTAGTAGTACTGTTAGCGAATTTTATCCAACGTTTTATTCATGCCCAGATGACCTCCGGTAATCCCATCATGTACTACTTCGGTCAGGATGACTGGTACTTTTTTCTTTAGAACCACAAGTTGGGATTTGGTTTCTCGACCATCAGTGCTTTCCCAAATTCTCTTTAACATGCCATTCTCTACTCTTAGAGAGTCCCATTGGGCCCATAACGATTTCAGGACGCCCGAGTATCTAGCTATCTCGTCCCATTGTGGCCTGGGTGCCCCTCTCTTTTTAAGTGACAGGATTGGTTCAATGTCTGGATCAGCCAGTAGGTTCCGGATGCACTGTTCCCTTGTCCAGTCTTCATTGGTCTGCACTCAGATCTGTCGGATGGAGATATCCTCTCGCTGTTCCGTCTTCAGACAATGTCCACATTGTACTCTACAGGGTCTTCTTGACAGCATCGGCGTTATTATGCAAACGGTCGGAGCGGTGTTCGACCTTGAAATCGTACTGCTGTAATTTCTCCATCCACCTGGGCAGTTGTCTTGATCAGGGCGGCATGATCTGTTCGGATTAGGAAGTGACGACCATAAAGATATTTATCTAAAAGGTCTACAGCTTTATTATTGCAAGACGTTTTTTTCTAGTAACACAATAATGTCTTTCCGGTTTCGAGAATCCACGGCTGTAGTACTCGATCACGCTCTCTTCACCATCTTGTACCTGGAAGAGGACGGCCCCCAAACCTGTGTTGCTGGCGTCGGTGTTTAAGATGAACTTGCCAGACTGCGTAGGAAATGCTAGGATGGGGCTGGAACATAGTGCCGCCTTCAGTCGTCTGAATGATGTTTCGCAATCCTGATTCCAACGGAAGGCCTCTTTCTCAGTGGTCTGCCAATGTAGAGGTGCGGCAATGGTGGCAAATCCCTTAACAAATCGTCTGTAGTAGGAACAGAGCCCCAAAAAGCTACGTAATTAATGCTTGTCTCTCGGGACCGGCCAATCTCGGATGACTGCTATGTTGTATTCGTTTGTGCGGATTCTTGTGTTATCAATTATTCACATAAATATACAAATGGTTCGGCGTTAAATGACTTCAGTTGAAAATAATTAGTATATCAGATATCAGTGATATCATTTGCCTGCAATGTTGTTCTACGTCTACGATCTTCAGTTATTGTTAGCTCCTGGAAAAAGACAAAAATTAATTTAGTAATTTGATCAAATGAAACTAATATCTTTGTTTTCTATTACTATTACTATTTCGAAGCCCACATGTAATTTTCAATCGTATACACATCAGTGAAAAAATTGAAAAACTAAGCATCTAAACCATTTTAAATAATAATACGAACTCAACTAACTAAATGTATGAATTGAACAAAGCACAATCAAATTAAATGAAAATTTGAATACAAAAAGAAATGGGAATATAAAGTTTAAATTATCTAATCATGGACAGAAAAACACATTCTAAATCAGTAATTCAAACAGGTAACTATTTTGAGGGATAATTTGGACGTTAAGTAATAAACCCCGGGAATTTTTGTGAGATTTAAAAATTTGGATTTGTTCTAAGAAAGATGTTTGACAATAATTACTGATATAATTTAAAATTACTGTTTGCATTACCTGATTAGAAAAGGTTGAATCTGTTTTTTGTAAAAATTTTTATTCTATATATTTCTTACATATTAGAAATGCATGAATAGAAAAATAACTAACTCCTAATTGTTAAAAAAAATTGTAAGAGACGCCAACCCCCAAAAAAAAATTCTGACTATGGCTTTGATAGCTGTTGTATCATTTCTTTCACTTGAGAAAACTTTTCTGTACTTACCATGCGATTTCCTCTTCGACTGAAAGTTCAGTTCTTTCACGAAATGGTTCTTGGCCTACCCACAAGCGGAATAAATAAGGTTTGGCTCTGTTTAACATGATTTAATGTGTACGCAATACTTTTGGCTTAATTTTTATCCGCATCTGCTTGTTATCTCATAGTCGTATCGCATTTGCTAGCATCTTCACCCCTTATCTTTATGTCACCATAGTCTTTGCTTCATATTGAGTTTCACAGTTACAAGCTCACAGCAAATTTAACAATACTTAGGTATTCCAGATTGCATAATATCGTGACGATCGAATCTTAGATGTTTGAAACGTTCGCTTGGATTACACCTGTTTATAAAGATTGTTCTTCGTGCAGATTTACAAGGCATACAGAGACAATGCCTTTGAGATTAGAAATGACTGACTCGAGACAGGACCATCTTTATCTTTTTTCTTGGTCTTCAACTGCGTTACACTGCCATATGCTTGCACATCAGCCTTTCCTTTCCATAGACTCAATACAACAGGATTTTAGTTGTTCACTATTTTGTTTTCCAGTTCTTTTCAATCCGTAAAATCGGCCATTGTTCGCTCATATTTTGCCAATAAGACGTTGACCTTATGATATTTCTCAAAGCTTGAGGTGTATGCCAAGGACTACGCTCATTCTGGCCCTGACGCATACTGCATAATATCCAAATATTTGATTTAATTTGATAATATTGAAGAATGGAAATAGAATAAATCGAATAATTGTTTCGATTAATTCCCCTAACCCGACTTATTACTCAACTGAAAGGAGTAACTGGAATGCTTTTTTGTCCTCCAAAACCTTTTTGTCTATCAGTTCTTTCGTTCACTCTCGATTCACATATCAAATCGTCGTATATTCTGCGAAGTTGTACTGTTGTTTTAAACTGTTCTGGACTGCCCCTGGATATGTTTATCTAACCCTTGGATTTCAAACATTTCGCAGTGCATTTCTAATTGGTTCTCCGTTGTAATAATCAGAGTAGTACACTTTAAGAAAATATGTGATTAATTCAAATCCATATTTTCTTTAGTGTTGAATACAAATTTCAGTACATTATGATACTTGTTCAACAAGCTGCTTCACTCTAGTTTTAGCTCTTGTAGGTACCATGAGCATGGGAATCGAAAAATCAATATTTCTAAGTTTGAGAGTCAGCTTCACAATATATAGTCGCAGATCTTGACATTGTGCATATTTTCGAGATATTCCACAACCAGAACTAGTCGTGCTTATTTTGCCGCAAGTGGCCGTTATTCAGATACTTCAACAACGTTTCTTGCCAACAAAATTTTTTATCCCTTGCACCAATCTTGTCAGAAACGGTTTTGTAGCTTTATTATTTCGAAACTGTTCAAATTGACTTAAAAGCAGTTCTTAAAGTTTCGTTAAATTAGCTAATTCTTTAGGTATAGTGGCAACAACAGTCAGTCCGTAAGGTGATAATTAACTGACTGCAGTTTGTAAATTGCAGCTCCTTATTTTTACTATATTTGCACTTTAACTATTTTTTACTACATTTTAACTAAAATTAATTACAATAAACATTTTACGTCTGGATTTAATTAAGATTTTGTACATATTTTTTAAAATATCACCTGGATATACTAATAAAAGAGAGAAAAACTTTCTTGTTACATTTCTGGGTTTAAATCTGATTTTTTACAGATGTTTTAAATTGTAGCCTATAATAAACCAATTAAAATATGTCTCCTTTTCCTTTAAACACTTTAAAAATGTATAGATTCTGAAAAAATTCCTAGACTTGATATATTATTTGCAATCGACTTATGATTAATATGACTTACTTTTGGTCACACATCTTATTTAACTAAATTTACTATCTCTCAATTAAATCTAAATTGTAATAACCATTTTTCTTGAGTTAATTATGAACTTTTATAGAATTTTTAAAATGTCTTCTACAGAATATGGCATATTCTGGGAAAACTAGACCCGCTAAGGGATTTGAACATTGGGATTGGAATAAGTCTGGTTTACTTTTGCTCACATTTCATACATAACTCTTTTTATTTTTTTCTGAGTTCTTTGGGAATAAGGAATTCGGAAAGTCAAAAATTTTTGAACATACCTTGGTCTTAACATGCAATTTCAAATTTCCACCATACTACACAAAGAAGAACACAATACAAAAGGAAAACTGAACGAGTCTGCTTTAATTTTATTAAATGAAAGCGATTGTATAGTTAGTACTTCTATAAAATTCAGCTGTTCTTGGTTACCAATAATAATAATCAAGGATGAAAGTTAGAATGGTAATGTCCTTTTGAACAACTCTGTACCGGGATAGTTCATACAGTTTTTCCTAGGTTTTCCTTTAAGACTTTAATAAGATCTCTGGAACATCAGAATTTCTTTGGTCTCAATTTTGGCGAATGCACATATTATAGCAAAGTCGTACCTAGGAAGCCACATGAAATTCTAAAGATAACTCGTTCAAATTCTTCCAATATGAAAGAAGCTTTGTTCTCTCACATGATCTTTAGAATTTTTAGTAGTACCTTGTATATATCAAATTTGCAGTAAATTCCCTTAGTTACATTAGTTTGATTGTTAAACATTAATGTCAAATTGTGATTTCCGAAATTTGTCATTATGATTCCTTTTAATTTTTTATTTTCTTGTTCATTTGTGTTAATGCCATTGAAAAAAGGTCTGATTTAGACCTTGAAACGTTTGTACTCTTTGAAATAAACAGACAGTTTATGTGGTTATTCCCAAAGAACTCAGAAAGAAATAAAAACCAGAGATGCCACAATTATCGTTCAAAAAATAACTAACCTTACCATATTTCAATTAATATTAATTTATAATAAGAGACATTTTTAACAGAATTTATAAAATGTTCCTTAGGGTAAACGAATAAGTTCATTTTGCTGTACTATATTCATAGTTTTTGAGAAAATCTCTAGGCCGGCTAAAGGATTTGCAACTGACTTATTATCTGTCGGGCTTTTGGTCACATTTCTTACATATACTATCTCTCAGTTAATACTACATTATAATAGGAGACATCTTATTTCTGGATTCAATTCTGATTTTTAACAGAGTTTATAAACTGTTCCTTAGGATATAAGAATAAATCGAAAAGTTCTTTTTGCTTTTAGAAGCTTTAAATATTCATCGATTTTGAAAATTCCTAGGCCTGCTAAAGGATTTACAATTGACCTATAGTCAATCTGGCTTTTGGTCACACGTCGGACATTCTTAAATTTACAATTTCTCACTACAAATATTCTAAAATAAAATAAAACAAGAATTATCGTCTTGAAAAATGAAGTTCGGTATACGATAACAAATTGTATCCATTTTGAAGCCTTTACGACTCGTAACGGATCACTGCCGCATTCTAAAAACTTTAACTTCGATCGAAAAATGATCATAGAAAAAATATAAATATTTGTGGTTGTGATTAGTGAATACTTGTAGTTTTTACATAGTTTCCATTTATGTTTATTATTTTGTTATTATATCACACTATTGTATTCATTCAAGTACAATTAAGATCAAAATTTATTTATTGTAGTGTAATGATTATTAAGCTTTAAAAATTCTTTTCGGTCTAAATATTCGTTTTGTAATTTTTTCATTAATTCGTATTATTAAATTTCTTAATATAAATATACTTTAGACAAGTAACATGAAAAAATATGGGAACCATATTTTCCTAATAAACCCAGTTTTATCTTTATATTCATTCCTATCTAATTGTGTAATAATTATATCTACAATTTAAAATGAATCAAACCTAGAATTTTTTATCGGATTTAATCTTTACAAAAACATCTTCGATATAAACATCACATTTCGCGATAATGTAGAAGTATATTGTTTTGGCCTTATCTGTGCAGAAGTAATTGACAATAGATTAAATTAAATATCAAACCAAACTAAAGATAGACTTAAATAAGTCGTGTAAGCTTTAATGAATCAAATTTATTGTACAAACATATTGTCGTTCATATTGTAAACCAAGTTCATTTAAAGAGATAAAAAATTGTAAATAAAATGTAAATGGAAGTTATATATGTATTGTTGTACATGAAGTAATTAAAATATTTAGTCATTTGTATTCCATGTTATTTCTTATTTCCTTATTTTAAATTGTAATATTTGTACCTTTCTTTCCTTTAATCTGTAAGTGCCATTTATGTAGAAAAGATGGACCATTGGTAAATTATGTAATAACACTAAAGAGTAGAAAGGGGGAGTACCCATTTAGTTACACATGGTCAGGTGTAGTGGGGGATAAAACTTACTTCATTTTAAGGTTTATGTAATATAAAATATACTGAGCTGCAAAACAAGAAACATTCTGGTAGAAAACTCACCAAAGAAGACGCAACAATTAAATGTGTTATTAACAGACTTCCAAGGAGGAGGTTATCAATTCGTCGCATATTTTTTTGTATGTATGTTACCTGATTTCTTCTCGTGTTGTGAACCGTTTTGAATGAATATGGTCTTGTTTAATAGAGTATACAGGGTGAGTTTTTTTTGATGATCAGTATGGAGATCTCGGAAACTAGCGGAGATAGAGCAATGGTTAAATTGGGAAAGATTTGCAGTTTTACTGGCTCAATTTAATGATACTTTCGAATTTTTGTAAAAAGTCATGGCTTACTAGATATTTTGAAAAAACGAAATTCTGTCGATTTAGACAAATCCCTCTAGCCCTTTGTTTTTGATTTTATAAAAAAAGTGTAAATATCAAAATTGAAGGGAATTGTATCCCGAATATGATTGTCATGTCCTCGTTTGCGTGACAGCTCTCGTTTTCGAGATATGACACAAACTTATCTTTTTTTGAATGCAAACCATAGTTGGCTATGACCTCAAAAAATTGGACATCTTTGGAGCTTTTCAACGATATAATACTCATAAAAATAACGGAGTTAGGGATGCTTTTCTCTCTTATTTTCACTTTTAACGTAGATAGCCATGAAATAGATTGATTTATTAATAACTATTCCAAAAAACATTGAACGATTTTTTATTAGGTATATCAGATATAACGAAAAAACTAAATAAGTAGGTACTTACTAAAAACTTAAGAAATTAAAGTACATAATAATGGTTACAATTTATGTTCGAAAAGTCCACCATTGTTATTTAGACAAAAATTGCATCTTTTTAAGATTGACATTACTGCTTTCCTCACAGACCGCCTATCAATTTCTTCAATTGCTTGTAATACCGCCTCCCTTAGGTCACCAACTGTCTTATACTTTCTTTTGTATACTTTGTTTTTTAGCGCACCCCATAAATAGAAGTCTGCCAAATCGGGAGACCGGGGTGGCAATTCGCGTGGGCCATTTCTTCCTATCCAAGAGTTTGGATAGATATTATCTAAGTGTTGTCTTATTAATAACGAGTTATGAGCAGGTGCTCCATCATGTTGGAACCACTCAACTTCTAAACGAGTTCTCAAATTCAAATTATGCAATATGTCTTGAAAAGTGTATTGCAACAAATGCAAGTAGCGCTCCCCAGTAAGTGATTCGTCATAGATAAAAGGCCCCAGAATAATAGACCCTATGATACCACACCAAACATTAAAGCCAAATTTTATCTGGGGTCGTCTTTGTTCTACATGGCCCAGATATGCTCATTGTGTCTATTGAACATACCGCAGTTAGTAAATCTAGTTTCATCTGACCATAACACTGGAAACTGTGAATTCTCAAGGCACATGTCTCTAAACTATGTACAAAACAAAATACGTCGATGTTCGTCACCAGCATGCAAAGTTTGAGAAACTGATAGTTTGTACGGGTGGAACTTGTGCGCTTTCAGTACCTTAACTACAGTTTGTTGAGATGTGCCAGCTTCTGCCGCAATCTCACGAGTTGATGTAGATGGATTTTGATTTACCATTGCCAAAACATTTATTTGTGCTGCTTCATTAATTTGATTATGTTCCTTTGGTGGTTTAGTAAAAGATCCTTATCTGGGTAAACTATCGTAAAGCCTCTTAAATGTACATAGAGCAGGTTGACGACGATTAAAATATCTATAAAAGTATTCCTCAGCTGCACAAACTGAATTTTTATGGCATATGATATAACATTCTACAATATTCAGTTTTTCTTCGTAAGAATATTCCATTTTATCACGAAAACTTGTCAGTATCGACTGTCAGTTCAGCACTACTAATGGAATTACTCTCAAATGAGGAAACGTCAAAGTGAAAACAATCTTTTTCATGGCTACCTATGTTAAAAGTGAAAATACGAGAGAAAAGCATCCATAACTCCGTTATTTTTATGAATAACTATATCGAGTATTATATCGTTGAAAAGCTCTAAAAATGTCCAATTTTTTGAGGTCATAGCCAACTATGGTTTCCATTCAAAAAAAGATAAGTTTATGTCATATCTCGAAAACGAGAGCTGTCACGCAAACGAGGACATTACAATCATATTCGGGATACAATTCCCTTCAATTTTGATATTTACACTTTTTTTTATAAAATCAAAAACAAAGGAGCTAGAGGGATTTGATAAAATCGACAGAATTTCGTTTTTTCAAAATATCTAGTGAGCCATGACTTTTTACAAAAATCGGAAAGTGTTATTAAATTGGGCAAATCTTTCCCAATTTAACCATTGCTCTATTTCCGCTAGTTTCCGAGATCATAAAAAAAACTCACCCTGTATATCCGGATTGGTGAAACTTCAAATTTGGGAAAAGAATTCTATTGGTATTGGTATTGGATTTTTCAAAAACCTCTTATGGATATGTATAGTTTTTTAACATGTAATCTAGTAATCTAGTAACGAAGATCCCTAGGTGGTCTCATATACTTTTCTCCGACGTGCAACTTGCCGTTTTGCAGAAAATGGCCGAAAATTCTAATATTCTTATCAAAAATTTCATCGAAGAGACGTAACGGATATTTCCTCATAAATATTTTAATTCCAACGTAATAGTGTTTAAATGAAAATATTTCTATTATGCGAAGACGATGCTTTTGTTGTCACATTCTCCCGGCCTAACAGAAAATTCAATGACAACACATGTCAGGCTCTAAACTACTATTTGGTACGATTATGCACGGGTTTTAGCAAACAAAATCACAAAGTAAAGTGAAAGAAGGAGTTGCATATATATGATAATTGAGATATAGGACGGAGTAGAATGATAGTTACAGAAGGCAGTTAAAAACATTATGGTGGTCCATAGGCAGCCGTATATACAGGATGGTTGGAATATAGGGTGAAGTGGATGTTTGGTGGTCTAAAAATGTTGGAAAAAATGTGGAATTAAAATTATATAAGGTGATTAAAAAACTGTTATATGATGTGACCATAAACAAATCATATACAGGATGGTTGAAATGTATTCTGGAGTTGAATTATATTTATACAGTGATTAAAAATCATTTAATTCATAGGAAGTTGCATATAGTGTGGAGAGGAATTAATGTTATACAGGGTGACAAAATGTTAAAAATGAAATAATTTGACTCCGTAAATGGGATGGATTCTACTCCGTCCTATAATTTACAGAAGGCAGCTAACAAATGCATGATTGTCCGTAGGCAGTCGTATGTAGAGGATGGTTGGTACATAGGGTGGAGCGGAACTATCTATAGTCATACAGGGTTGTCAAAAAAGTTGTTCAAAAAAACTAAAAAGTTGAAAATAAAACATTTAAAAAATATATATAACCGACGGACAGAATCCAATTTAACTTGCGCCATATTTTCGCACCATTTTTCACTAATTTTTTTTACCTCCTTAATAATTTTTCACCTCTAACCTACTGGCACCGATTGTGCTGGTTTAATCCCCAAAGTAGCAGAATTAAAAAAAATCTGCCGACGCCATATTTTTTCACTATTTTTGACCCCCAATCCAAGGATAGTACACAAAGGATTGCTTGATCGCTGTTAAAAAATTTAGAATAACACCAGACACCTTATGACGTATCACCGTGTCTTGTGAGTTGTTGAAGAGTTTTTCTGTTTTTGTTGCATCCGATTAAAGTGATATTACATACAGCCGCAAAATGAAACGAGGCTTCGAGTCACGGCGAATTTTCACGGACAGAGTGGATCACAGCGTTGAACATCGCAAAACAGACCGCAATTCCATTGTTTCCAGTATGGTGATTTCTGCATGTATTGATTATTTGATTTCAGAATCGGAGTCCTCGGACCTCAGATAGTCTTCATGGTGTATATCATATAAAACTTCATGAATTCGTATCTGGATCATCTTCTGTTAGTTTATGAATAGTGTGTATCAAAGGAATTTAAACTTCTCAAGTATTTTCAAAACTTTTGTATTAATGAAAACGCAATCGTTTCGCTGGCTACACTTGTGCTTTGTACAGATGGAATCAATGAATTGTAATAAAACATTAAAACATATATAAACGACTTCCACCTGTAACTAAAAAGCTGAAAATAATTATAACAAAAACAACTCTAGCAAATAAATAACACATTCATTGTTGTTAGGTACCTACCCAGAAAGTAAAAAATGTAAACATTAAAAGGTGCTCATTCTTCTGGAATACATTCGATTCGAAGTTACGCCCCTGGTCTGAATGTAGTTCCAACGGGACGCCAAACCTGCTGAATAGCTATTCTACTAGCACCGTCGCTACGGTGGTTGCCTCTTGATCGGGTATCGCAAATGCCTCAGGCCATTAGCTGAAGTAATCCATTGTGAACAGAATGTATTTGTTCCCCCTCTCAGACGAGGGAAACGGACCGGCGACATCAATGGCAATTCTCTCAAATGGAAAACCCATATTGGACTGCTGTATTCTGCCCTTGATCCGACTCTTCAGGCCCTTACTCGCTGCACATGTGTCACATTTCCTGCATCAAGCTCTGACGTCTTCGAAGTAATTTACCCAGTAGCACCGCTTGCGAACTTTATCTAGGGTTTTATTCATGCCCTGATGGCCCCCAGTAATCCCATTATGTACTACGTTCAGGATGGCTGATACCTTTTTCTTCGGAACTACCAGTTGGGACTTGGTTTCTCGGCGATCAGTGCTTTCCCAAATTCGCTTGAGCATTCTATTCTCTACCCTTAGAGAGTGCCATTGGGCTATAACGATTTCAGAACGCCCGAGTATCTAGGTACATCGTCCCATCGTTGCCTTGGTGCCCCTCTCGTTTTGAGTGACAGGATTGGTTCGATGTCTGGATCAGCCATTTGGTCCTGGGTGCACTGTTCCGTTGTCCAGTCTTCATTGGCCTGCACTCGGATCTGTCTGATGGAGATACCCTCTCGCTGTTCCGTCTTCAGACAATGTCCGCATTCTGCTCTACAGCGTCTTCTTGATAGGACATCAGCATTATTATGCAAACGACCTTGAAATCGTATTGCTGTAATTTCTCCATACGCCTGGCCAGTTGTCATTCCGGTGTCTTCATGTCCAGCAGCCATTTGAGGGCGGCATGATCTGTTTGTAAATGACGACCATAGAGGTATTTGTGGAAATGGTCTATAGCCCTTATTATTGCAAAAAGTTATTTTCTGGTGATTCAATAATTACTTTCCGGTTTCGAGAATCCACGGCTATAGCACTCGATCACCCTCTCTTTACCATCTTGCACCTGGGATAGGACGGCCCCCAAACCTGTGTTGCTGGCGAACTTGCCAGACTGTGTAGGAAATGCTAGGATTGGGCGGGAACATTGTGCTGCCTTCAGTCGTCTGAATGATGTTTCGCAATCGTGATTCGAACGGAAGATCTCTTTCTCATTGGTCTGCCGATGTAGAGGCGCGGCAATGGTGGCAAATCCCTCAAAAAATCGCCTGTAGTATGAACAGAGACCCAAGAAACTTTGGAGTTCATGCTTGTCTCTTGAAACTGGCCAGTCACGAATGGCTTCTGCTTTGTCGTCGTTTGTGCGGATTCCTAACTCAGAAACAACGTGGCCAAGAACTCTACTTCCTTTTAGAACATGGAGCACCTCTTTGGCTTGAGTCTCAGGTTGGCGTTCTTAATTCTGGAAAATACTTCGCCCAGGTTCCTCAGATGATCGTCGAATGTATGACCCGTGACCACAATGTCCTCAAGGTATACTAAGCACGATCTCCATGTCAATCCGCCCAATACATACTCCATTAGCCTCTCAAATGTAGCGGGTGCATTACATAACCCAAAAGGCATGACCGTGAACTGAAACAGCCCTTTACTGGTGGAGGACGCTGTCTTCTCTCTGTCGTTTTCGTGTAGACTAACCTGCCAATATCCACTCTGTAGGTCTAGTGTGGAGAACCAACGGGAGCCTGTTAGTGTAGTCAGAGTGTTATCAATTCGGGGTAGTGGATAGCTGTCTTTCATCGTGACGTCATTCAGCTTTCTGTAATCCACGTAAAACGGGTGGTTCCATTCTTTTTTTTTAACTAGCACAATGGGAGCAGACCATAGGCTAATGATGGCTCAATAACTCCATTTTGCAACATGGAGTAGATGTTCTCCTCGACTGCCGCAATGGTAGTCGCCTAGGTGGTATTCTGATGAGTTGAGCCTTCCCGGTATCTATTCGGTGCTGGATGATGTTGGTGCGACCGGTGGTTCTATCGTGACTGTTAAAAATTAGCCAGTGTTTTGCGATAAATTGCTTGGCTTTCTTCTGTTCCTCTGGTGTAAGATGCGTTAAATGGTTAGCTGATGGAAAGAAGCCTTATGCTGACTGGCTGACGGTCCCTGGACAGGTGGTTGTTTTGTTGGTTACCCCTGGTCGGTGACTGTTTAGGTAGCCTCACTCTACAGTCTCGTTGGAAGTGTGCTGTCCGTCCACAGCGGTAACATGTCTCTCTGGTGCCAGTTCTTTGTGACCGTTCTAATAGTTTGTTCAGACCAGCCAGCAGCTTTTGAAATGGTGACTCTGACTGTTCCTGGTTGAAGGAAACTGCTCCCACCCTCGGCTTGGACATGTTCATGACGGCCTCTACCTCCAAAGCCCGGAGCAAAGCTTCCTTACTCTTCTTGATGCTACTAAGTCTTAGATTTCTTTGAACTTCCACATCTCTGATACCGTTTCTAAACCTTGGGTACTCACGGCGTGCGGGTATTTCCCTCTCTGCAAATCTTGTTGTAATTGTTTAATTTAGGTTTCCACTTTGTTTTGGATGGCACTGATTTTTGATCTTGTACTTCACTTTGTACTGTGTTTTTAATGGAACTGTGCAAATTTCACCTGGCTTTGGATGGAATTGATGTCATCTACTTTGATTTCAAGAGTCTCCATATTACATTTTAGGATTTATGTGTCGTCGTTTATTTCTTTTATGTCTGATTCCACTATTTGCATTCTTTCATTAACGGTTTCATTAACTTGCGATCCTATTTGCATTAATTGTTCAAATTGCAGTTGTATTTTTCCTTCCGTAACCTGTTTGATTTTTTTTGTAGTCTCGTCCATTTTTTCTTGTTCCATACTTCGGGTTTCTACAAATCAATTTGTGATTTTAACTTCACTTAATCCCACTTCTGACACCAAATTGCAATAAACTCCGTGGGTTCAATTAAAAACTAATATTCAAATCACTTTCTAGAACTTGTAATCACACGTAAACATCAAATATTCTCAACAGCGGATTCTAATAATTCTAATATAATAACATCCAAATCATAACAATAGATACGCTCTACTAACTTCTGCGATTATCGGCTGTTCCTTTTATAATCTACATGGAATGCTTCCAGCAATTTCCATTTGTCGAGTCTTTTCAAGGTTTTCAAGCCGATCGACCTTGCGGATATTCTTTTTTATACTTCAGTAGAGTTGAATATTTTAGTGTTGCTTTAGCCAGGGACGGCGAAGATAATTTTACAACAATATGGTGATAAAGCTACCATTCAAATAAATAGCGGAAAACATAAAGAGAGGTTAGGCATGGTGACACCAACTCCCCAAAATTGTTTACTCTTGCACTGGAGGAAGTGTTAAAAAAATAAAATTGGGCTATATGGGGCATAGAAGAGAAAGGATAGTTTTTGATCCACCTGAAATTCGACATTCTACTCATAAGCACTGTACTTTGAGTAATATTAGAACACATGAAGGTAGAATCAGAGAAGGTCGGCTAAAAAGTGAATTTTAAGAAAACCAAGGTGACGGAACAAAATGTTAAAATCGAAATAGAGGAGAACGAAATCGAGAAAGTCAGCGATTATGTGTATTTAGGACAAACAGAAATCACAAGAAGAAATCGTGTGACCTGGGCCTCAGTGGGAAAATTCATTACTTTTCTAAGAAATCTAGACATTGATATAAACTTAAAAAGAAAAAAAAGAAAACACCTGTTTTCTCCCAGTTCTCTCTTACGGCATGGAAATCATGACACTCACAGTTCATTCGGCAAGCAGATTAAGAACAACTCAAAGGGCTATAGGGACTATGTTGGGAATCTCCCTAAGAGACCGTATTAGAAATGAGGAGGTATAACGAAGAACAAAATTAGAAGATATAATAAGTAAAATTGCTCAAATGAAGTGGAGCTGGCCAAAACGCTGGTTAGACGATATTAAAACAACATTGGGAGGACATTGGAACCAATTAGCCTAAGATCGAAGGAACTGAAAAAATCAAGGAAGGCCTATATCAAATGTATGCAGATAGGCTGTTAGAGAAAGAGAGAGAATAATTAGGGCTGAATATTGTTATGCCAAGCTAGAGAGATCACCGATTAACCGACTGCCATTAATCAATCTTACATTATATTACATTACCCGATGTCAACAAATCAAATTTCTCTGGACTAGGAACAAAATTCATATGTCGAACCTACAATCGAATAGTCTTCTTTGGGCTAGACGAAATGCATAATTTTAATTGGTTTGCAGGTTAAAAAATAGAGTTTTGCACATAATTCAGCTTAAAAAACTTAACATTTGACTTAAACCTATAAAAAGTCAAAAAACCTAATACAAACAATGAGTATTCGGGACTATACTTTTTAAATCCGGATAAAAGCGATATACGCCTTTGGGTTCCAAACGGTCATGCATGTCCTTTCTGCCATTCATTGTCGCCTAGATTTCTTTCTGAAATTGCTTTGATAATCCTCTCTGTCACCATTGAAACCGTTTTCATTGTTTCCGGGCGAGTTCTTCGCCCAATCGCCTCACGCGTCCATACCATATGTGTAGTTGCTTTTCTATATCTTCTACTACTAACTTTTTCATGTGTCTTCTTATACGTTCGAGTCTAGATCTCCTTGTCGCTCTTCTCCAAAAGTTCATCTCAACAGCACATAAGTTTAATTTCACCCACATCTGCCAAACTTCGGAAATTGTTTCTTTTATGATGTAATTTTGTCAGTTCAGTGCTACTATTACCTTTTTCACATTTTAGTTTTTATATATCTTAAAAAATAATTTTCCAGATATTCTCATACTTCCGCAATTTTGCTTCCATTACTTTAAAACAGTATTAAGACTGTTGTTGTCGTAAATTCATTTATTACTTTATTTCCTATTTTAATTTTGGTTCTATCTCGATATTAAGGGTTTATAATAACATCTATGTTCTTACCTGTCCCCATTTCATGGAAAAATTTGAAGAACATGGGTCATTCCATGTCAAATCGACAAATAGTTGGACGCGACCCCCACCGACTCGGATGAATTTTGGTGGAGAGTTTAATCTCATAATAAAACGAAGTTGTGCCAAAGGACAAAATTTTAAAAAATGTTTCCTAAGAGATATTCAAAATTTAAAAAAATATTTCCTAAGAGATATTCAAAATTAAAAATTTCACTGTTTTTCCGATTTTATGAGTTTAGTTATTTAATATTTCAGAAACTACTGAATATTAAAAAAAACTCCGGTACATTTTTAGAAGACACTTAGAGGTATGAGAAAAAAAATTTTTGAAAAAAAAAAAAATTGAAAATTATCAAAATTAAAAAATTTTGAATTTTTCAAAAATCGTGGAAAGTAACAATCGCGGGAAAATTCTGGCCTCAAAATTTTTTATATTATACCTCTAACATATCTAAAGAAATTCTGAAATTTTTAGAGGGGTGTTCTTTTTCGTTTCAAAGATATAGATTTTTGAATTTTGGCAAAATAGTTTTTTTCTATTTTTTCAACTTTTTTTGTTGAATATCATTATTCTACCACATGATTACCGAAATTTGAGGTCTAAAATATTTTTCTTATGTTAATGGGATGTAAAACCATAAATATCTCAAAAGATATTATAGATTTAACTTTAAATCAAAACTTAAGTAATGTTAAAAGTGTCACACTCTGCCATCTATGTTCCCATCAGTGAAATCACTATTATCGATAGAGCCCATGCCAGAATTCACTAGAGGGCCCTATTTCTTATGATTATTATTACTAGTGCCTGGGTGACCGAGCTTCACTCGTAAATTCAAAGTTCATCATAGATATACATATATCAATATAATTGAACATTTGCTACGTAAACTTATTTTGAACTACCTAATATAATATGTTTTTCTTACATTTTCTAAATTACATTGTGTAATCCTACAGTTCTGCTCTCTCTTGTATTTCAACCACCCTATATATGCAACTGCTTATGGATAACCCATTCAAACATTTTTTAAATCACCCTGTATAATTAAAATTCCACTTGATTCCATATTCCAACCATCCTGTATATGCGAGCGCTTTTAGGCCACTCTACAAATTCCACTTGATCCCATATTCCAACCATCCTGTATATGCGACCGCTTTTAGGCCACTCTACAAGCAAGGTACCCTATAATACATTTATGTTCAAATATTTTCTTAGCCACTTGGTATAATTATAATTCCGATTCACCCTATATGTGAAACTTTTTATAAGGTACCAAATATAACATTTTTGTGCTAACATATTTTATATCACACTGTATAACTATAATATTACACCACCATATGTTTTTAACTACCCTGTATATATTTTAGACCTCAAATTTCGGTAGAATAATGATATTCAACAAAAAAAGTTGAAAAAATAGAAAAAAACTATTTTGCCAAAATTCAAAAATTCATATCTTTGAAACGAAAAAGAACACCCCTCTGAAATTTTCAGAAACTCTTGACATATGTTTGAGGTATAATATATATATATATATATATATATATATATATATATATAATTTGAGGCCAGAATTTTCCCGCGATGGTTACTTTCCACGATTTTGAAAAATTCAAAATTTTTTTTTCAAAAAAAATTTTTTCTCATACCTCTAAGTGACTTCTAAAAATGTACCAAAACTCATAAAATCGGAAAAACAGTGAAATTTTTTATTTTGAATATCTTTTAGGAAAAATCTTTTAAAATTTTTTCCTTTGGCAGAACTTCGTTTTATGATGAGACAAAACTCTCCACCAAAATTCATCCGAATCGGTAGGGGTCGCTTCCAACTATATTTGTCGATTTGACATGGAATGACCCCACAAATAATTTTTACAAAAAAGAATAAACGTTTAGTTTGGTGGCGTTATGTCGACGATATATTCACTATTTGGAAACAGTCTCTTGAAGACATGAATTATTAAACGACATCAATAATGAAGAACCAACTATACAATTCACATTAGAAATTGATACCTTTCTTAGACATCTTAATAACAAAAATACAATCGTCATTTGATACACAAGTCTAAAGACTTAAGCCGACTCACACTAACACATATCTCAATTTTAACTCTAATCACCCAAATACCGTAAAAAGGCGTCATTAAATCTTTATATGATAGAGCAAAAACCTGTTCTGATATTTGAAAAATGTATTATCTGCTAACAATTATCCTAAAAAGTTCATCAATAAAGAGTTAGAGAACACAAAACAATTACTAACATTCAACACCATGCTACTCCAAACAATACTAATACCCTTGATAACCACAATACTTCAACAACCATACCATATATACAGGGTTTTTCAGAATGACTGAAAAGAGTGGGATACAGATTTAGTATTAAAACAACTTTCAAAATAAAAACTACACTGAAATCAATTTTATCAAAAACTAAACCAAATAACGTAACACAGAAATAAAAAAATTGCAGTTATAAGATTCCTTGCGAATTTAACAAATTTTATATCGGAGAAGCCTCTAAACCTATAAATGTTCGAATAAATGAAACACAAAAATTATGTTAAAAAACGACAATTCGAAAAGACAAAAATTTGTGAACATACCTGGAATCTTGGTCATAAATTCAACCATATTACACAAAGAAAAACACAACACAAAACGAAAACTGAAAGAGTCTGCTTTAATTTTATTAAATGAAAGCGATTGTATAGCTAGTACTTCTATAGAATTCAGCCATTCCTGGTTACCAATAATCAAGGATGAAATTAATAATAGTAATGTTCTTTTGAACCCTATATCGGGATAGTTAAAAACATGTTACGGGGGTAACAAAAGTTAAAAACGCAGACATGTCCTATAGGAGCTTTCCAGTCCAAGGAACATGTTAAACTGTATCTAAGCCACGGATTAGCAGAATTTTGAAGATGCTGACTAGATGTGTGTTTATGGTAATGAATAATTTACGCTATTTTCAAAATAAATATAAAATTCTTAGTACATTTGTCACATATTTCGATAAAAAAGCCCATTTTCAGTTTAGGGAACTAACTATTGTCTATTTTCTTGAGACGTGCGGTATTATTAAACAGGACTTCATAAATAACAGTTTTTGCACGATCTCGCTAAAGTATATAATGACATAAAGTTACGCTAATTTAAAATTTTAATAGGTTTTCTTTTCAGTTTGTTGTTGGCCTTGATTTAATTTGTTTTTACTTTCGGTGAAATATTTTCCGCCAGCCTCGTTTAAATTCTTAGTAATTGTTGTAAAAAATAAAAAGTGTACCTGCTTCATCAACAATACCACGTGCATTTTACTATAAATTAGTTTCTAACTATACAAATTCATTTACCTGTTCGTAATCCCTAGCAATATATTTGAAATAATAATTCACTATTATTGACCTTTCTGGAGACCAAAAGTGTCCATTATCGTTTCCAAATAGAAATTAGTAGTTACATATTTTTGCAATTTGAATGTATTTGTTTATGTTATCTTTTGAGGGTAGAAATGTGTTTCATGCATAATAAAGCACCAACTCATATACAGATTAATTTGCTTTTATTCCTGTTTAATTTTTTCGTAGATACCACCATTAAACAAAATGTATAATGTTAATGAACAAAATATATAGTTACTGGCCCTTCCGTCTAACTACAAAAATGTTCACAAACGCTAAAGTACCATATTCTGATCTACCATTCGATGACACTATTTCATTGTAGTCAAGCGATTAATTTTTTTTAATAATAAAGCGTTTCAATGAAAGAAACTAAATAACGTACGTAACTAAGTAGTATTTTTTAAAAATTGTTTACCATTTGAAATTTAACACCGGCCCACTCGATGATATTCTGCATTAACTTATCAAATCGTGCAATTTTTTTAGGCTAATGGCATAAAATCGGTTCTTTAAACAGGCCCAGTCCCACAAGAAGAAACCTATTGCAGTCAAATCTGGAGATCTTGGTGGCCACTCAATTGGTCTATGTATTTACGACATTTGCCTTAAAGATGATGTCTAGAAATCTTCTCACTTAAACACCATAATGCAGCGGTGCCCTATCTTGTTGGAAAAATACTCGACATCGGGATTGCTTGAATTATGTCAGGGAGAATTGATGTTCACAGAAGATGGACATATCGTTCAGCTGTCAAATTGCTATAAATCTGTTGTTTACTATGCCTGCCCAAACATTGATTATTTATGGATTCTGGGTATGTACTGCTAGTGCTCAGTGAGTTTTTCCTGAGACCAGTATTGACACTTTACTGCACCATTTAAACAAAACTAGTAAATACGTTTTCCATGTCATTAGAAGCGTTAAAAAATAATCGCTATGTTTTTTTACGCTTTTTGAAAAAAAAAGAAGAAAATTATCCAATTTTTGAATTTTGTCCAAAGAACACACTGGGTCGATTTTCTTATATGTTCTTTAATATCTTATAAAGTGTACCTTTAAAAATTATAAAAAATCTACAGTTTAATTTAGCACAACGAGCATTTTTACCTGTTGCATGATGCATTTGATTTTTTATTTTAAGAGTATTTATTTAATATTATAATTTGTCCCTTAAAATTATGATTTTTATTTTTCCTTTAAACTTTGAGCGATAATCTATAATCTCTATTTTGCCACAATAGGTTTGGATGTAAGGCGGGGAATGGGAATTTGTATATTTACGCTCTGTAGGGACTTCTATTGGGTTCACCAAACTCTGTACTCATATCAAATTTCAACTATTTGTATTCAGTTATTTCGGTGAAAGGTTGTTGAAACAAACGGGCGGACACAAGAGTAATTCTATAAGGGTTCATGTGATGTGCGGAAAATAATAATTAATATAATTATACTGAAACAACTTGAGCTGAAAAACATCAATTCCACATGATGTTGCTACCGCCCTGTGTAAGTATTAATTCTTTCTAACCTATTGACGGTTTCTATTTTTCCATTGTTTAAATCACCCTGTATACCTATAATGTTACTTCGCCCCATATGTCAGGTATAAGCAACTAGGTACTTATGGTCCACACTGTGTAACATTTTTAACCACCCTGTATAACTATAATTCCACTCCACCTTATATTTCAACCATCCTGTATATGCAACTGCTTCTAATATTTTTGGAACCCTTCACCCAATAACTCAAATATCCTTAATGCATATTATGCTTATCTAAAAGTTTTTTTTACGTTTTTTGATCCACTGTGTATTTACTTCACTCTTATTTCAACCACCTTGTATACGCAACTACTTTGATGTAAAATGTTTTTACAACATGATGGGCACACTATTCTCCAGAAGTCCCGAATTTTTTATTATATTGTAATGTTTTTATCATATTGTAATGTTTTTATTTTCACACTCAGGTTCTGTTCAGTTCTTGGATTTATTTAAAAACACAGTCCAACTCACTCTAATTTATTTCCACTACTTTAACACAATTTATATTCACAGAAACTGTTTACATTATATCTTAATTATACAATACGACGGTCGAAAACTGAATGACTCCTATCGCTAGCTGTCCATATTTATATATTTCTCTTGGAATGGTATGTCAATGAAACATCGGGAAACTTCTTTCATGTATTCTGGAAACTTCAAGGGAATTCCCAGTAACGGCAGCGGTCGGCCTGTTGAGAGGCAAAATATTTTGGATTCCTAGAAGTATCGGAATAATGTCCCTTCCACGAATTGGTTGATGGCCGATTGCACCAGCGGTCGGATAAATTCTCGTAACATTGCCCCCTCCTTAAGGCCATTTCGTCCCGGAATGTCCTAGAAATCTTCCTGGTGCGACGATATTTGCAGGAATCTTCATTTCGACAACGGGAAGTTTGGTGGAAGTAACAGTCAACGGTCTTCGAACCTGGGCTGCGAATATTGAGACAGCATACCAAGATGTCGATGCCACTGAATCGAAAGATTGTTTCCATCATACTTCTCACCACCCTCCAATTCAGTCCATCCAACCCGCAGGCCATCTTTGGGAACGCCAATTTCATCAGATTCTTCTCTATCATCACATTCCTCAATTTCACCAGAGTCTTCCAAAGATCGCTGTATGTTGACTTGTTTTCGTTACCAAATAAAAGATGTCTCTGGTACCCACTGGTTGTTTATCTTCGAGACCCTTCCCTACCACTGGATCTTGCTCCCGTAGCTTCTGAAACTGCCCGTACTTTTTGGCAAACTCCTTGGCTATTCCTCTGGACATCCGGAGATCTCGAGCCACACATATTGCATGGGCACCTCAAACAGGTTTCGGGGTTCCTCTCTCGTTACGTCGTGCTGCACTTTCTGCCCATTAGAGTACAGTGTCATAAACTGTTCGAAGGGTCATCTCGTCATTGGGTGGTTGGATGCGGCGGACTTGGGCTTGGTCAACTTCGCTGTCATGACTTCCGGCATAAGGGGCTAACCTGTTGAAATGTACGACCTTTGGTTTTGCCCGAGGTAGCTTCTTTATTCTGTAGACAACATCGTTGATTTTCTTCACAATGTGGTACGGCCCCTCCCAAGATCTCTGTAGCTTGGGCAAATATCCAGGGCGACGTTGCGGATTATACAACCAAACAAGGTCATCAACTTGGAATTCTCCGCCCTCGGCTTTGATGTCGTAGGCTTCCTTCATTCGGGCACTGGCATTAACGATGTTTAATCGGACTCGTTCATGAATGTCGTTCATCTTTTGACGTAGCTGGCTGACATAGTCTTCACCTGCGATCTCTTCTCCTGGGGGACATCCAAACTTCAAATCGCATGGTAGTCTTAATTCTCGTCCCATGATAATACTGGCCGGGGTCTGACCCGTGGACTCGTGCACAGACGAACGATATGCCATTAGAAACAAGTGTAGATACTGGTCCCAGTCTCTTTGGTGGTCAGAGACTACCTTTGACAAATGGCGGTTAATCGTTCTATTCATCCGTTCTACCATTCCATCGGATTGCGGGTGTAATGCTGTCGTCCGTGTTTTACTGATCTTCAAGAGCTTGCAGACGTCTTGGAAAAGAGTAGATTCGAAATTTCTACCTTGGTCTGAGTGCAACTCCAAGGGAACACCAAAATGACTGATCAATTCCTTGATAAGGACATCAGCAACAGTCAAGGCTTCTTGATTCGGCAAGGCATACGGTTCAGCCCATTTACTAAAAAAGTTCATCACCACCACAATGCATTTATTTCCAGGGTCGGATTCAGGAAATGGACCGGTAACATCAGTGGCTACTCTTTCGAATGGACTGCCCACGTTATATTGCTTCATGGGAGCTTTTGGTCGCTTCTGAGGCCCATTACTTGCTGCACAAACCGTACATTTCCGGCACCACTCTTTAACGTCTACTTAGCAGTTTACCTAATAGAAGCGTTCTCTCAACTTCCCCAGGGTTTTCGTTACTCCCAGATGTCCTCCAGTTGTATCATCATGTAGTTCTCGTAAAACCTTTGGTCTCCTATTTCTGGGAACTACAATTAGTTCTTATAGCTCATTCCAACGCGATGTTCTCTCTCTCCTTGCAACGACTCTGGATAGGGCCTACCTGACGACACTTCCGACATCTCATTAGTCTTTGTTTTGTAAGGGCTTCCTCTACTATCTTCCTTACAGCGACTTCAACATTTCCGCCATTCTTTGATTCTCTTTCTCTGCTCTGACCTCTACAGGTATTTTTTGCAACCTCGAATTCCAGAGTTCGAGCCAGTGCATCCACTAATTGAGTGGGTCGAGCTAGTGTCAATGCTTGTCTGGCTTCGTGGTCCCGCAGTCCGTCCAAAAACGCTTGCACTGCTAACCTTTCTATCACATTTTCCGGCGTGGCTGGATAGGCAAGGCGACTCAGACCAGTTGTTCGTAGTCTTCTTGCTCCGAGGTATTCAATGTTTGCAAAATATCTGTACCATCCCCTCTTAAGGCGAGTGTTGGTGCTATTGCCTTCTCCTCTGCCGACCATCCGTTTAACTTTGCTGCAACCTCGAATTGGCGCCTATAATTAGTTCATGACGATTTCCCATCAAATTGTGGAGGTTACATTTTGTGTCTTGCCCCTTCGAGGCCAATTTTTGAATCCACTACTTCTGGACTGTTTTTCCTTTGTATAGTGACTACCGGTTCTTTTATTTTGCTGATCTCACCCTGCATTACACGTTTTAGCTCTGGTCTGGTAAGTTAACGAACCATCGGGAAACTTCTTTCATATGTTCTGGTAACTTCAAGGGAATTCCCAGTAACGGCAGCAGTCGGCCTGTTGAGAGGCAAAACATTTCGGATTCCCAGAAGTATCGGAATAATGTCCCTTCCACGAACTGGTTGATGGCCGATTGCACTAGCTGTCGGATGAATTCTCGTAAAAATACATATTCTAGTCGGTGGATAGGACGACGTTGAAGTAATGTTATTGGCCAGCCAGATCCTCATACTTTTTGTGGTATCCGGTGTACATTCGTTTCTCACGTATGACTTTTGACAGTCTCCGCAAGATAGACTCCGTGGTTCTTTAACTCGATTTTATCTTCTGGGTTACCGAAGACTTTGCCTATGTTCGTGTGAGGCTTGAAAATTGGCTTTATGTTGTGTTTTCTCAGTACCCGTCCTATTCTGTCAGTAGTACCTCTAATATAAGGTAGGATAGCTGTATGTTTGTTCTGTTCTATGCCTTTGTGGTTTTCTTGTCGTGTGTTACGGTTAATTGCTGGTTTTATTGTATGATTTTTGTATTCGTTTTTCTTTAGTTCTTCTGTTATACTTTCAATTTCTTCGTTTTTGGTGTTAGGGTCTGTTAATCTAAATGATCTGAAAATAAGGGTGTTGGCGACTGCTTGGATCTATCTATTGGTGTGTTGGTTTTCTGTAAACTGTAACTTGAAACTGTCTGTTTGGTGTTTTGGTAACAAGAACTTCTAGACAAACAGACACGAAATTTTGTTATTTGGTCATCTACATTGATTTTTCTTTTTCAATACTTCGATGGATTCTTGGTATCTCCAAAGGTTTACAGTATTTAGGGAGCGGATTCTTCCAAACACTTTGGAATAATAAACAAGACAAATTGGAAGAATATAAATAATGAAAACAGCTGCATCAGTAGCTTCACATCCATGAAACACCTGCTTGTAAGAACTGTGAACTGAGTAACCGTTAAAACTCCGTTTTGTGAATAAACGAAAAATATTTATGTTATCTTTGTTTAAAAACAAAAAAAAAGAACTGTTCAACGTCACTTTGTTGTTAGTTCCTTATAATACCCTACAGTTCTTGCTAAGTTTTAAATATGAGATTACAAACGAAACCTGAAAAGAATGTAAAAATGATACTTAAGCTGATTTTTGATGTTGAATTATTTTTAAATTACATTATGAATGTTTTTTGATAATTCTCCAAGTACTTTATATAACAATGTACATAATTCCATGTTTTAGTAATTTCTGCGGACAAACCCCCATTAAGAAAAAAAAAACGGCACATTGGGCTCTACTCTAGTCTAGTAAAAGCTATTCTATAATCTACAATTAATACTGTGTATAGTTGCAAAAAAATCAACATTCGGAAGGCTTCGGAAATATTTTAACATTTAGGTTAGATAAAATTTTGGTTTTTATATTTCTGATAATGTGTTTAATATTTTTTTAAATTAATTTCAATGCAGTCTTTTCTTTTTGATTGAGTAAAATATATTTTAAAACATCTTACTTACCTGATGTAGGAGATTTGATATCTAAATAAAAATTTCTTACCAAAAATGATATTCAAAAAATGGGTATGTAACAAGTTATTTGCGCACCATTCGTCAACCATATGAATCATACTAGTTTTGACAACTCTAGGTGACACTATAAGAAAACTAAAATACTAATTTCTTGCGTTAGTAGGTGGGCGAGAACATAAATTACATCTATACAGGGAGCCCCTATATAAAATTTTAATTTCATTTTTTGATTTTTTGCTGCATATTAAAGCATCTTGCCCCACTGTGCGATGGAAGCAAAAGCTTCTTACGAATTAAACTCCCGTCTCTTGTTATCTCCTGCCTCTGATTCTAATTCCTTGTGTTATCATTAGTAATGCTTATACATTTCAGGAGGATTGCACTTTGTAACCTAAAAGTTTTCGTCATTTGCAGTTTCAAACAAGTTCATAAAATAGAAAAAAATATATATGTCCAACAACCTTAAAAAAACTACAATCTTTTATACATATTTTCTGTTTTCCACTGATTTTCAAAATGTTACACCACACCTTCGGAATATTGTGAAAATAATGTAGTAATAAAATAATTAAATCCGTTTTTATCCCAAGAAGTACTTAGACATTAAAATAATTAAACTCACAACAAAAACTTACACAATAATTAAAACGAAAGTTACCGCTACTTGTCCGAAAAATCAATACTGATCTACTACCTTGACTACTGAACAATAAACAACGCTTGATGCTGAACTATCAAAGATGGTCTTCACATGATTTAACAGCAGGTAACACTTCTTCCACATATAATTACTCAATAGTTTGACCGTTTTCGAAGGAAAAATATGTTTAATAAAAATATACCTAACTTACCATAACAAATCAGTAAACGCATTGAATTTCTTTATATTTTAAATACAGATCGTTAAAATGGCAATGACATGTTTACTTTAGGGAAAAGTCTTGCAATAAAACCAGGAATGGAACCATGTAATAATAACTAAATTGTTTATTAGATATTTAAAATGAATGAACACAAAACTAACGGATTCCCTATCTAAAAATAATTGAAAGATTCTGATTTTAAATAGGTATATTCAAATATGTAGTCATAATTTTTAAAATACACAAATAAATCCCTTTAAAAATATTAACATTATATTAAATAATAAATTAATATTAAATGTAATATTTAAAACATTAGTTAATACTTACATTTTTCAAAAATATGTTTTGATTTGAGACTGAAAAATTCTATAGTCTTAAAGTAAGCAATAAAACGAAATAAAAACCTTCATTCTGGCATTTCACAGTTAACGATCCAGCTCGTAAGCAGAAAACGAAATCAACCATCTCAAAAGTTAGTATGAAGGTGTTAGGTATACCTACTATTACATGCCAAATAACTACAAAACATAAGTACATATTAATAAACCTTCAACCAAAATCATAAGATTCAATATAATATCATTAACTTAAATGAAATACATAGTAAGCAATGACTATTTCTGTTTTGTATGGAAAATATGGAGAAATATAAGTACCTTCTGTTAATTAATGATAAATAATTAATAATCACATTTGTTAAAAACTTTTCTCAGTGAATGAAGCTGAAATCTTGAACTTGACAAGTTGAATATACAACTTACTTTTACTAGCGTACTATAATAATCTAACACCAAACAATATTCTGAACTGTCAAAATTCAAATCAAGGCGCCACATCAAATATAGTCATGAGTTCAGCGCCGACAGATCTAACTATTTGTTTTGAATATTACAATCAGTTCTTTAATTCACATTTTTGTCATCTTATTCGAATTATATGAAATTTATACGGTAAAAATTATAAGAATCTTTAAATTGAAAATATAACATTAAACTTAATAAAACATTATCAGAAATAAATTCAATTAAATCCAACATCATTCTTATTTTAGTTGACAAACCATATTTACAAAGCAATGAAAGTTGCAAACTTGCGAGAGCCCAATGAATGGCCATTATTATGTAATATAACTTTTCGTGGGTTTTATTTCAATAGCATGACGATGTAGAATAACTTTAGGAAAGGGTAAAAAATTGTTACTTTTTAGTTTCATTTAATTCGTCCTCATTCGAGTTAATCCATCATACGATTTTCTCTCCAAGCAATCTGACTACACTGTTACTGTTATCTGTTTGGCATTGACTGTATGGACGTAATTAATGTTTTTTTATCACGTTTTATTTAATGAATGAACCAATATTATAAATAAATTTTAGCAGTCTGCATTGAAGCTCCTCAAATGCTACAAAACAAAACAAAAATAAAAAATTCGGTTGACAGACAGAGGAAAAATAGGTACCTAATCGGTTTGTCTTTGTCTATTTATATAAAGATTAGTTTCTTTCCTATATATTACTGATATTCTACAAAAGAAGAAACTCATAATGATATTTTACCTGGTCTCTGTTCCATTCACAGTGAACTGAATTGTATGGGTATTTCAAGATCAAGGTAGTCTGTGGTATCGGTGTCGGTGTCGAAACAAATTAAATTTCATGTTATCCAATTCAGTCCCTTGCTCATCTATTGTCATATGTGTAAATGTAGGCCCCCGTTTCAAAAAATCTACAATTATCTATTTTTTTTCGGATGGTTTCGCAAGTTGGTATTCGTAAAATTTAAATTAAAAAAACTGCATTTCTTCTAACACTAAATTACCCAATTCCCCTGTTCAAACTTCTTTGTATTTCCTGTAGTTTCCGAGATCCCTATGGTGAGGGTCAGGTCGAATTCGAATATTCCCGCAAGGTAAATGTGGGATAGTTGCCTAACTTTTTGAAATGGTTCCCTTAGCATACAGATGATAAGCTTTTATTAATTTTAAACTTTTGTCGTGATTACCTAATGTACTTATTAATGAATAAAATAATTACGATAATTTAATACTATTTATATTATTTTTACCTGGTTCCAAACAAAATAAACAATTTTACAAATGAGGGAGTTGCCTACTGTGTAGGTTTGATGCCGCCATGAGAAACTGACTTATGGGATAGTTGCCCCATGGAATTAATGAAAGAAATAACGAGTTTCTTAACTATAATTAGAACTAATTTAATGATAACTAACATTATGCAGCGAATTTTTGCTCTTATATAATACAGTCTAACATCGATTTTGTTTTTTCAAAATGTTCGAAACATTCTACACATTCACATGCCGGACTCTGAGAAGATTCGAGTCGTTTGAAAGAGTTTTGACTCTTTTCTCGAATACTATGCTCATGCTTTTTGTTGTCTGTACTTGGCAAATAGTTTTTTTTAGATGTGTTATCGTTTACCTCTTTCATAGCAGCATCTAATCTATGAGAGAAACATCAGAATTACAAATCTCCCCATAAGCTATGCTGGAGCTTCTTTTCGTTAATTTGCTGTTTTTTGCCTGGTATGTAGCTTTACCTTTATTTTTTGTTAGTAGCAATGTACTCCTGTGAAGTCAATACTGCAGCTCTCTTGAATAACGGTCCTGGAATTATGGGAGAACATTTCCTTCAAAAACATGTTAGGGGTGTCATTTTGTTTTTCAGTACTTTCTTCAGAAGACGAGGACGGAGACTTGGGTGTACCTCCTTTCGCAGAGTCAGGGCTAGAAGTCGCTCCAGTTAAATCTGGATTTGGTGGTGAAAAACTTCGGGTTGGAGCGAAAATTGCTAACGAGATCCTCATGGTTGCCTAAATTTGGTAACATCTGATTACTATTTGAGGGACCAACAACTTCATAAGTCAAAACTTGATTTCTTATATTTTACAGATTGCAAAGAAACTCTCTGGAATGACAACCAAATTATATGAGCAACTATCGGAAACTCTAGACCCCCATTGGAGGGTGTAGCGGCTCGGATCCATGAATGGGCAATTAGTTTTTGAGCTACGAGCTACTGATTATTTTCTTTGTTTGGAATCACCCAATTTTTGGTCTGAGCTGCATAAAAAGTTTGAGAAGGCTTAAAAAAGCTGCGATATGGAGGTTGTAAAGCTTGTGTAGTGTGACTTAGTAAACAAATAAATAATTTGGTCATGTGCGAGTTGGACTCGCATACTTAGAGTTCCGTACCACCTTCAAGATTCTAATATTCCAGTTTCAGACAAGCACGGAATGAGTGCATTTTCTTATATTTACCCCTATATCTTTTAAAGGAAGCGTTTTAAATTTATAAAAAATATACCTACACTTTGATTTTCCACACATAGATTTTTTATTTTATATGCTTTAGGATTCGCTTAATTTTTATCAGAATACATATGTATTTAATTTTCTAATTTGGCCCCCAAAAAGTAACATTAGAGTTTTATTTTACTAGTAAACTTTCAGATGCATTTTATAATCTACTGTCTGAGTTTTGAGGCTGTGTAGATTGGAAACAAAAAGGGCAAAATAGGTCAAAGTTTAAATTATAAATTATTAAATCTGTTATTCAAATTATTTAAAAATATAAATAAAATATATTTTTTAAAATTTTAATAGTGTAGTTTCTAAAGTCGGAATTAAGTCGATGTTTAATATTTTTGTTAATATCTTTTAAACAAATGATTTAAAACTATGTTTCATATATGTCAGTTTCAGACAAGCAGGGAATGAGTGCATTTTCTTATATTTACCCTAATATCTTTTAAAGGAAGCCTTTTAAATTTATACAAAATATACACTTTGATTTTCCACACATAGACTTTTTATTTTATGTGCGTCAGGATTCGCTTGATTTTTATCAGAATACATATGTATTTAATTTTCTAATTTGGACCCCATTAGAGTTTTATTTTACTAATAAACTTTCAGAGAAGCCTTGTATAATCTACTGTCTGAATTTTAGGCTCTGTAGATTGGAAGATAAAGGGCAAAATAGGTCAAGTTTTAAATTTAAATTGTTAAATCTGTTATTCAAATTATTTAAAAATACAAATAAAATATATTTTTCAAAATTGAAATAGTGTAGTTTCTAAAGTGTTAATATCTTTTACACAAATGATTTAAAAATATGATATATTTGTAATTCACATAATGAGCCTTTTATCTGATATATTACATGATGCGTTTGAAAATTGAATCTTTATTTTCCATTTAATTATATAATTTGTCCCTAAAATCACTATGGGGGTTTTCTAATAATTTATTTTCCGTTTATTTCTATTATTTGGGGGCCAAATAATAGAATTAGGGTTTTTTTCATATTTTTCCTACAAACAAAAAAATTGAGGTCTTATAGTTTGGGGATTAACGGGGAGAATGGGTAATTTTTTTAAAATATTTTTTTAATATATTTTAAAATATTTATTTAAAAAAAAAATAAAAAAAAACATTTGTATTCGTCATAATGAGCCCGATAGATTACATGACCTGTTAGAAACAATTATAATTATTTTTTTCCATTTAATTCTATAATTTCAGTTCAGATGAGGGGCTATAGCTCCATTGTTTTTTCAAAATTTTCCAGCTTATGGTTTCGGAGATAAGGGGGGGGGAATGGGTAATTTTTTTAAATATTTTTGTTAATATCTTTTAATTTATTTATTTTAAAAATATGAAAAAAATGTATTTGTTTTCGTCGTAATGAGCCCTTTCATTTGATATATAACATGATGGGTTAGAAATAATTTTAATTTTATATTTTCCATTTAATTATTCTGTAATTTGCCCCCCAAAATTAAGAGTAGAGGTTTCTCCTTATTTTTCCAGTAAACTTCAGATCAGAACCTATACCTCTAATTTTTTTCAAAACTTTCCGTTTTATAGTTTCGGAGAAAGGGGGGGGGGATGGGTAAATTTTGGTATATTTTATCTTAATATTAATAATATCTTTTTAAGTCATTTTTTTTAATATGAAAAAAATATATTTGTGTTCCGCAGAATGAGAACTTTCATTTGATATATTACATGATGCGTTTTTTTATTTATAAATTTTTATTTAATTCTATAATTTATCCCACAAAATTAATATTAATGGTTTCTCCTTATTTTTCCTGTAAAGTTCGTGCAACGTTGTATATTTCATATATTTTTCAAAATTTTAGACTTGAGTAGTTTCGGAGATCAGGGGGGGAGACGGTCGAATTTTTTCGTTTTTCCCTTCAGAAGTACCCCCAAAATCCAAATTTTGTTCTTTTACGATATGTAGTCCTGATCGGGCCACCAAACTATACATTGATACCAAATTTCAACCTCTTTCGTCCAGTAGTTTAGGAGAAAATTGCTGTGATGTGACAGAGGCAGAAATCCTGAGTGATATTATAAGGGTATCCGTATATTGTATATAGGAACCCTAAAAACAGACAAATTGATAGCATTTTTTTTGTAGTTTCATTATAGCAGAATTCGTCTGAGAAGAATGCAACTTTGCCTTGAGGCATTAACATAAGCTGATTTCTTACTCATATACACGTCTGAATCAGCCCATCATCTCAGGCCATACGTTTCTGGGTGGTGCTCCTTCTAGGCGCAGGTACTTGCGATGCATGTGGCATGTCCACAAAGAGTGAATATAATGAGTTACGAGAGGTCAAGGTACAATGTGGGATAGATGCCTCTAAGGGCATGTATACTCACAAAAATTGGGGCATCGATCCTTATTGGGTATAGATGCCCTCCAATTTATGAAATAAAGTGTGTTAAAAAAACTTAAACAACGCTCATTTGATACATATACCTATAGCTATAAATACCAAGTCAATGAAAAAATAATTTGGTCAAGTGCGAGTTGGACTAGATTCTAATATTCCAGTTTCAGATAAGCAGGGAATAAGTGCATTTTGTTATATTTACCCCAAAATCTTTTAAAGGAAGCGTTTTAAATTTATAAAAAATATACACTTTGATTTTCCACACATAGACTTTTTATTTTATGTGCTTTAGGATTCGCTTGATTTTCATCAGAATACATATGTATTTAATTTTATAACTTGGACCCCATTAGAGTTTTATTTTACTAATCAACTTTCAGAGAAGCCTTTTATAATCTACTGCCTGAATTTTAGGCTCTGTAGATAAAGATAAAGGGCAAAATAGGTCAAGTTTTAAATTTAAATTGTTAAATCTGTTATTCAAATTATTTAAAAAAACAAATAAAGTATATTTTTCAAAATTTAAATAGTGTAGTTTCTAAAGTGGGCATTAAGTCGATGTTTAATATTTTTGTTAATATCTTTTAAACAAATGATTTAAAAATATGATATGTTTGTAATTCACATAATTAAAACAGAAAACCTTAGAATAAGTAAAACCAAGCTTACTTCATAAGAAATTGTTTGAGCAACTGAACGCAATCTGCCTAACAAAGAATAATTCCTATACTACATGATGCATTTGAAAATTGAATTTTTATTTTCCATTTAATTGTATAATTTGTCCCTAAAATTATTATGGGGGTTTTCTAATAATTTTTATTATAAATTTCAAGTGAGCCCCAGTACCCCTAATTATTTTCAAAATTTTAGGTAGTATGGTTTCGGAAATAAAGCGAGAAATGAAATTTTTTTAGATCTTTATGTTAATATCTTGTAAATAATTAATTTTAAATATATGAAAAATATATATTTGTATTCCTCATACTGAGCCCTTTCATTTGATGTATTGCATGATGCGTTAAAAAATATTTTTTTTATTTTCCCTTTAATTCTATAATTTGGCCCCCAATATTAATATTAGGGATTTCTTCATATTTGTATTCGTCATAATGAGCCCTTTGATTTGATATATTACATTATCCGTTAGAAACAATTATAATTTTTTATTTTCCATTTAATTCTATAATTTGCCCCCCAAAATGAATATTAGGGGTTTCTCCTTATTTTTTCCAGTAAATTTCAGGTAAGGGACTATACCTCCATTTTTTTCAAAATTTTCCAGCTTATGGTTTCGGAGATAAGGGGAAGGGGAATGGGTACATTTTTTATATTTTTATTATATCTTTTAAGTAATTTATTTTAAAAATCTGAAAAAAATATATTTGTTTTCGTCATAATGAGTCCTTTCATTTGATATATAAGATGATGGGTTAGAAACAATTTTAATTTTATATTTTCCATTTAATTCTGTAATTTGCCCACCAGAATTAAAAGTAGAGGTTTCTCCTTATTTTTCCAGTAAACTTCAGGTCAGACCCTCTAATTTTTTTCAAACCTTTACGTTTTATAGTTTCGGAGATAAGTCGGGGGGGGGGGATGGGTAAATTTTTACCTTTCATTTGATGTATTACATGATGCGTTTGAATTTTTTTTTTAATTTTATTTTAATTCTATAATTTGCCCCCCAAAATTAATATTAATGGTTTCTCCTTATTTTTCCTGTAAAGTTCGGGCAACGTTCTATATTTTCTATTTTTTTCAAAATTTTAGGCTAAGTAGTTTCGGAGATCAAGGGGGGAACTGTCGATTTTTTTAGTTTTTCCCCCCAGAAGTACCCCTTAAAATCAAAATTTCTTCTTTTGCGATATGTACTCCTGATCGGGCCACCAAACTATACACTCATACCAAATTTCAACCTGTTCCGTCCAGTAGTTTAGGAGAAAATTGCTGTGATGTGACATAGGCAGAAATCCGGAGTGATATTATAAGGGTATCCGTATATTGTATATACGGAACTCTAAAAACAGGCAATTATTCACTTAAAAGGAATATCCAATAAATTGTCACGAATCTTATTCCATATAACTGATAAACCCAGAATAGTTGTAAATATATCTACTTAATTGTAATAGATGCCTATTTATCTATAATGAGTCAATTCCTCGTTTTAATAAATGTGTAGAAACACAAATTTCACGCTATTAAGCGTTTTTGCAGCAATAATTTCTAACGAGCCATTAACTGATTGATTGATTTTTTTCCATTGAAACTATATCCAGAGTAGATTCTTGCAATAACAAACGTACACGCTCATTACAGCTATTATCTGATAAAAGAAAGTTGATATGTGAGTTAAAAAATTTCGCCGCATATCCAAAGCGCTGTGGGCAACGCACTGATCGGGGTCATGCCGGTATTCGCCCGAGAAGTAAGTGTTCCTGCCGCTAATTCCTGCTGGCCGTTGTTTAGTAGACGTAGAACGTCGTCAGAGAGCGGAGGTGATTGCGCCACATTTCCACCAACGTTACACGTGCTTTCCTCATCTAGTTTACAGTTCGACGCCCGTCAACTAAACGCTATCAGTGCAACATATTTGAGGTGTGAAAAACTCGACCGAATCGTGAAAGACTGATAACACCGAATGATGTGAAACTTGTGCGTAAGAAGTTTCAAGGATTTTTCGTCTGTGTGTTTGTTTTGCTTCGGACAGGAGTAAGAATTCGTTAACTTTTACTTATGAAGCAATAGTAAGTATATCCGATATTGATTCATGGTTCTTGATCACATTAATATGTTGTCACTAAACACTGAGAACCCTGTGAACAGTATAATAATAGAGAAATCATTTGTCGGTCCGTTTATCATGATGTTAAAAGCAGTTTTAATTAATGGTGAAATCGTGCAATATTTTGGAGATTTCAACGTTACGTGAGTAAAGTAACTTATTTGGTAATTTGAATACAAATATGGGCCAGAACGAACTACAAGGTGGCACAACAAAAATTACATCAGAAATTTTGAAATTAAATATACCCTTGCGATTAGGTTTTTAAATCATTTAGTTATGGTTTTGTTACCTACCTTGATTCCAAGTGGGGTGTTAGGTACCAACTAAATTTTTCCAGTTTCGGTTTGCTGTTTTTGCAATAAACAAAGAATTTCAAAATGTTAATCCCCAGGCATTTAACAAAATTCAAACAGTTTGCGTTCATCATGTTGACAATAGAAAAACTATTTTGACATCAAATATCGTGCTATACCTATGCCTACCTACCTATAAGATCTTGATAGGTAGGTATATAGGTAAATGTACCTACCTTCCTTCCTAGTTCCGAATAATTGCTCTATCGACATCCGGGATATATGCCCAACTTTTTTTTACTCCCGTAAACCGCACAAGATCTTTATATGTACACTAACTTTGGTCTTTGACTTAAACACATTTTACTGTTTTTGGTAGATTAGTCAAAGAAGAAACCATATATGTTGATTTGAAAACAAAACTGCATAATGGGATAAATGCCTCGCATGCGGTGTATATGCCCCGGGTCTAATATTTGGGAAGGGATAGATGCCTTTTTCAAAGAAAACAAACATTTTGAATATATAATGTATATATAATAATGCTATAATTCCTTGCTAATTGCAGCATATCACTTAGAGAAGAATGTGAATTATGAGGTATCATACAGATAACATGTCCCCTCAGCCATCTCAGAAATAAGTTTGCATTTATATAGACAGATTTTATGGTCATAAAGACTTTTGAACCATAAACTCTTCTTTTTAACCAACTTTAAAAAGAAGGAGGTTCTCAAATCGTCTGTACCTATGTTTTTTTTATGTTTGTTCATCGGTTACTCGGAAACGGCTCAAGGAATTTCGACCGTTTAACTGGATCCTGTTTCGGGCGATAGCGAAGTGGTACCATATTTTTTTCATTAACCTAGCTTGTACCGTTTTATAGAAAATGGGGAAAAATATTTTTACCTATTCTCATATACTCTATGCCTTGGTGGAGTCGCCGGTATTATTCAAATTTGCAACAAAAAAAATTCGCAGTGTGGGACAAATTGAAAAGAAATTGGATTAGTGCCGGGATATCCCAAAGTGGTCAGATATTTTTGTCAATAACATAGCTTGTATCGTTTCTTATTAGAGAATGGTGAAAAACTTTACCTATTTTCTTATACTCTATGCCTTGGTGGAGTCGTCGGTATTTTTCAAATTTGCAAAAAAAAAATTCGGAATGTGGAACAAATTGAAAAGAAATTGGATTAGTGCCGGGATATCCCAAAGTGGTCAGATATTTATTTCAATAACATAGCTTGTATCGTTTCTTATTAGAGAATGGTGAAAAACTTTACCTATTTTCTTATACTCTATGCCTTGGTGGAGTCGCCGGTATTATTCAAATTTGCAAAAAAAAAAATTCGGAATGTGGGACAAATTGAAAAGAAATTGGATTAGTGCCGGGATATCCCAAAGTGGTCAGATATTTTTTTCAATAACATAGCTTGTACCTTTTCTTATTAGAGAATGGTGAAAAACTTTACCTATTTTCTTAAACTCTATGCCTTGGTGGAGTCGTGGGTATTATAAGCTTCGATAGAGTCGCTGGTATTTAACTAAGTTTATTAGATTTGAAGACGCGAGATTTAAAGACCGACATCAGTTTATTAGAATTGAAAACTGAATCCAATTGTGCTGTATTATTAAAAATTGTAATAAATTGAAAGTTGAAGGGGGAGGTTCTCAGTTGGCTTCTATGCCAGTGTGTCTTCATAAGTTGAATTAAAACGGAAAACGTTCTTATGAATATTATTAAGAGAAAAAAGTATTCTTCATAAAAATATTTGCTTGGTCGGAAACATATACCTACTGTAATCATTATATGTCACTTTTTCAACTGTCTACGAAGTTTGTCAGCAAATATGAATTTTTCCTTAAAAGTAAAATGTCTTTATTTTTCATAATATATATAAATATTATCAAACAGGGGTAACAACGATTATAAAATCCATCTTATTATGACACATCCCTAAAAATAGTATTATAGATCTTCAGGTCACTTTTCCAAATTGTGTACTAGGTTTAATAAAGAATATATATTTTTTTTTAAGTTAAGTACCTACCTTTATTTTTAATAACAACTCAAATTATTATCAGAAAAAGTTAATTATAATTGAAAACTACGCCCTATTATGTTATATGACTATTAAAGGAATGTCAGTATAATTTGCAGAAGTAAAGAATGATGATCGTCTACAATATAGTGGATTCACCTAAGTTAGAATCATATACAAAATATTCTTAATACATATACATATTTACAAAACCCGTTATTCTATTCAACAGTAACCGAGGTTGGTCAACCTAATAAATGAAAGTATAAAATACCTTATGTTAGCCAATATCGAAAAAGTTAATTAGATTTGAAAAAACCTGCATCCAAATGCGCCATTGCATCACTAAAAATTGTAAAATAAATACGTTTAAAAAAAACCGACTTCAAAAGAAAATTAACTAAAAAGCATGAAATGTTTTTTTGCTACAATTAAATATTTTTTATGAAGTCGGTGTCAAGCGAAAGTGAAAATATTTTGGGAAGTACATTGATGAGTTGTACCTAGTTCACAATTTCGCTGTTCAAATTGGCACCGACTTCCGAAAAAGTATTTAATTGTAGCAAAAAATTATTTTATGCTTTTTAGTTGATTTTCTTTTGAAGTCGGTTTTTGTTTGTTTTTAAATGTATTTATTTATGTACGCCTTTAATTATTACAACTGGGGGGAGAAAATTACCTACTGCATTGCAGCAATCTACGATCGTCATCGTTTCGTCTTTTTTTATGCAGCGAACGGTTTGCGTAGCCCTACTGGCTAGAACTTTACCTACTTTATTGTTCATCTGAATCCCAGTCTCGACCATGTTAAAAATTCGATCTTGTTTATCCAAAATATCATTTTCCTCTAGAACTTTTGTGAGCAAGTCATAGAAGTCATTGATTTTTGCCCTGTTTAGGGCCAATGCACATGAGACTGAGAGACCTTTAGCTTGTCGTAAGGATAAAATAGGATTCCTTTCTAAAACTCTTTGAAGTCAATCATTTCCTGCCAATTTTCTTTCTGTGTTAAAAGTATTGTTTTACTTTCAACCTACCCGCAAATTGGTAAGACAAGGCACGAACAGTTTTTCTGTCAGGAGAAAATCCAGAACGTTCTAGCTTCTGAATATGAGCGACCAGCTGGCATTCATTTTCGAATCCCAGAATTGGATGATTTCCTAAAAAAATGTAGGTATTGCAATATTATTACAAATTTGACAGTGAATTCAAAGTACCGACCTTATGGCATAATTTTCTTATTTTGGGTAGCAAGCCGGAGACGGGACATCCTCGATGGTATACCATGTATATTGCTATATCATTTTCTGCTGCAACCAATGTATGTATCCTCGTCCAAGTTAATACCCGGATGGACGCCGCCTTTACGCTTGTACTTACGGGGCATTTTTAACCAGAATCATTATAATATTCATTAATGTACGGTAAGGGATAAATGCCCTTACAGGCGACTATCGCAAAACATAAGAGAGCATACATCCGTTTTCATAGGGATAGATGCCTACCCTTTAATCTAAAAATTAAATGAAATTACCTATAAAATCCAAAGTTATGGAGCGCCAAAAATCATCCGCAAAGTAAAATAACTACTGTTTGACAAGTGACCGTTTCTACCACTACTATAAACAACTTCATGCAGCAACACTTTGCGGCAGACCAAAGTAAGGGTGCAATGCGTTAAGATTTTAAGATATTGTTTTTTTCACTTGCCTTACATTTCACAAAATTATATTGAGCCCTCTATCCCGCTTGGTCATAAATCCCGTACTTACCCCATTGAAGACAGAAACTTATCAGTTTTAGACTATTTTTACACTACATGTTTTATTAATTACCCACTAATTAGCCGTTGTCATTAAAAACCTGTTCTTTCATTATTTGAGTAGGAATCTATACCAAATAGTTATTGGTAGGTATGTACCTACTCCATAATATCTAAAGGGAAGTACCTACCTACTTTTGTCTTTGCGGCCTTCTCAGACGCCATTCTAACATTGTACCTATCACTGAAACGTTAGTTTTCTAAAGGTGACTACAGACGTTCATGCGTACCTATCTACTTGACAAGCACGCAGAAACAATGATTTTGTAAAGTGCGCATAATTTCCCTTTATAGGTACAAACATCAGTTTGTGCCACCTACGATGACGTGCTTGCTTTGGCTGCTTTTTGCCTTGTCGAGAAGAGAAAATAACGCGAAAAAATACAAATATTGTAGAATGCCACAAGTGACTAATAAAAATGAAAAACCTATACATCCAGATTAATTTACTGGGTGTATTGAAAATGTATTACCGTGATTGGCATACCTACCTAATCAGGTATCTTAGAATCAATGAACAAACTTATCTGTAACGTTTGCCACTCGTTACAGCTTTAATTAAAAAGAAAGACTTTATCATGAGAGGATACGCAAGAATAAAGTCTTCCAGTAATTTTGGTTTCACCTTCTTCAGATCGTAAGGTAAATGCACAACTGACGCTTGTTTGTACAAGTCACATCTAGGTACATACGTTGAATTTTGCTTGCATAAGAACGTCTTGCCCAAGCCTGCTTGATTCAAATTGAAATCAGCATCAAGCCACTTGCGTAGTTAAAATACTTGTGCAAAATTATGCCACAGACGGTACAATTGGCTTCTACAAAAAACTCCATCATTCATGCTTGTCAGTCTTGAAGTTCTATAGTCATCTTAAGTTCACTTTCTTGATTATATGTGCGAGGAGCTGGAAGACAACTTACTGCCCATAAAGTCTACCTTTACCTAGTATTTCTTCTTATAAATACCTACTAGTAGGTACTTAAATACCTATCTCATAGTTCAAAATTGTTATTTGCTTACCTTCTGGTAAAGTTTGACAATAATTTCACTTGAATGACATGCTTTTCTCGCATCAATGAAGTCTTCTAGTCGAATTCCTCATTATTTGTATAAACTTGCCAGGTGGCAAATTTTCAATTGTCCATGTGATTTTCTCCCTAAAATCGTTACTTAGGTATTATTTTCGTAGGTTTGAGATTTAAGACAACTCCACGGAAAAAAAGTCCAAGGGTGGCCGATTTATTTTTCCATTTCTGGAATAAAATCTTTCAGGAAATTTTTCTGACAACTCGATGGTACCTATCATGAGATGTGTAGCAGTTGTATCGTCTTATTGATATTTACATATTGGATTTTTTTTTGGTTGGTCATAGGCAGATTAGGACTGCAAAATTTATATTTTTGTTCGTGTATTTCCAGGATATATAAAATTATATAAAAATAAAATTTATTCTTATGAAAAAGATGATTAATTGGTTAAAATTTAATCTTGAAACCCAATATTCCAAAATTTCCCCCCACTGGCTACGGGCTTGCCTAGCTAGGGTAGGGCGAGGCTGAAAGGTCCACTTTTCACATATTATTTCGTAACTATTTACTTGTAATATTTTTGATTAACATCTTCCTAGCATTGGATAGCGTAACCTTTCAGCTAGATACCTACTAATAGTGATAATTGGACTTTTCCAAACTGTGTCTATTAGGTATTTCAAATATTGAAGATATAGCCAGTCCAGTCGAACGGTCCTTGATGCCCGCAAGCTGGGTAAAAAGAACTGGTGCTAGGGTAAAAAGGACCGGCGTTATTGAATCCAGCTTTCCCCAGAAACACTGTCTGAAAAAAACTCGCAACATTGCAAATAAAGTTATTCTTCTTCAGAACTCTAACTGTGACTATTCCTTTCTACAAGTATCTTTTTCTTCACTACTGCGTTCCTACGACGACTACTCTCTTCTTCTGCTTATTTTCTGACTCCAGCAAGAACGCGTGTATTCCACGAGTGTCTGTTACTATACCAGTTTTACTTCGTCTGCGCTTGATGACCTTATGAGGTCCAGCCTTTGGAAAGTGTCTGACAAGTTCCGGAGAACACGCTGCATTTGACGACGTTGACCATTGAAGCTCGAAAATAGGTAGAACATCATTGGATGTTGACAACTGGGGATTAATAGATACCAAGAAACGAGGTGATATAGAGGACTGAGAGTCAATATTCTGAGACAACTGAATCTCTGTTGACGCAGCTAACAACGATAGTGGGTTCTCAGAAATCTGTCTATCAGTCACAAAACTTGTAGCAAAATTGAGATCATCAAATATTTATTTGATACAGACTTTGCACTTCGCTCAGTAGTTCTTTTGTAAATCCTCATTCTGAAAAACAATTACTCATGTGGGGTAAAAATGTCAAAAATGGGACATACTTGGTACGGTGGACCTTTTTACCCTCAGGGTAGTTTCACGTCCATTTAAAGTTATATAGAAAAAACAAAACAGTGCCTACAAAATGGAACAGGTTTTCTTATCTCAATAATTTAAGTGTGAGACTGAAATCAAATAACACAAACTTGCGTGAAATTTACGGACGGCACGCGTTCACACACCCACTAACTCTCAATATCTAACTGTATAGAAACCATAGAATGGCGTATATATCCATACCGCAGCGCCTTCTTAAATCAGTCACTTATTTGTCTAACGGACTTTTAGTTTCAAAAATATGCAGAGTGGACCTTTTTACCCACCGACCTTTAAGCCCTGCCCTGGCCTAACATCTTTGGTTCTTTATCACATTAATATTTTGTCACTCAACACTACGAACACTGTAAACGGTATAACAGTAGAAAAATTATTTGTCGGTCCAGTTATTATAATGTTAAAGACAGTTTTAATTAATGGTGAAATCGTCCAAAATTTTGGATATTTCAACGTTACGTGAATAAAGTAACTTAATTGGTAATTTGAATACCTACAAATAAGGGGCAAAACGAACTACAAGGTGGCACAACCAAAACCACATCGGAATTTTTAATTATATGTATATGCAATTACAGTTTTAATCTTTTGTAGTTTAATTAGGTTGCTACTTTGATTCCACGTTGGGCGTTACAAAAAAAATTGGTTGGCTGTTTGTGCAATATCTAAGAAAAGAACTTCAAAATGTGTAACCCTAGGTATTCAACAAAATTTAAACTTTTTATATTATTTTTACTGACAGTAGAAAAAAGCATTTTGAAATCAAATAATGTGCTAGGTATTTTTTTTCTTATGCGGTCTAATTGGTCATCTCTATTAAAATAATTTTCTTTCATTATTTGAGTAGTTACCTTCTTAGGTATCTACCTACACCTACTGATTACTGGTTATAGGTAGGTAGGTATGTATCTACTTCATAATAAAGTTAAGTACATATCTACGTAATCTTGTTCTTTCGGGCTCATCACAGACGACATTCTAAAATTTCTTTGCAAAATGTCCTTGTATCGCTTAAAAATTTTGTTTTCTAATATACCTGGGTACCTATGTATTTGTAATTAACTGAGTCACATTCATAAGTTCATAAACTCGATAGGGCCTATAGCACAAATAATATATATCTACTAGTAGGTATCTAATATTTCAATAATTTTTATTTAATTTTGAAGAGCGAACAATAACTTTATTGTTTGAAGATAAATTCATTTGAATGACATCTCCTGATTTGCTCACACCAATGGATTTTTCTGACCGAGTTTCTGATTATTGACCTATTCAAACTTGAGTTACAGATTTGTACATTTTGGATTGTTCATGTACCTAATTTTCTCCTTAAAATTACAATGATTAAGGTTTATTTGAGTAGTTTTTTTTGTCAAGGTTTAAGGAGGGGCAAATTAGAAAAAAAAATTTCCTAGAGACAGGGACAATTCAAAACATTTTTTTTTGGTCCAGTGGGGCAAGTCAGCAAATTTATCGTTTAAGGTTTAATGGCTCACGGCAGGTTTTTCAGGTTTAGGGGGGCAGCTGCCTCCCATGCCCTCCCCTCTCGGTACGCTCATGCTTATGATTTAAGACAACCAGGGGAACAAATCGTAAAATATTGTCTGCCAATTTCCATTTGTGAACTGATTCCCACAGATTACCGATGGTATCACAGGATACTGGCGGATCCAAGGGGCTAAAGCACCCCCAAAATCATCTGAATGGTATGATTTTTTGGTGTATATTGTGCTATAACCAACCTTCAGTTACGTCAAGTCCCCCAAACAAGATCAAGCCCCCCCCCCAAATTACAATCCAATGCTCACCTTCACATGAAAGGAGCCCCAATAATAAAGTTTTTTGTTAATTCTGTAACGAATACTGAATGATATACTTACCTACTTATAAAATTGTTGTTCAAAAGCTACATTCTGACCACTGATACTTGAGGTGTGAAAAACTCGACCGAATCGTAAAAGACTGATAACCAGGAATGATGGAAAAGTTGTGTGAAAGAAGTTTCAAGGATTTTTCGTCTGTATTTGTTTTGCTTCGGACAGGAGTCAAAATTCGTTAACTTTTACTTATGAAGCAATAGTAAATAGCGAGCCGTTTGTCTGTGTAATAGCAGAGAAATCATTTGACGGTCCATTTATTATGATGTTATAAGGAGTTTTAATTAATGGTGAAATTGTACAACATTTTCTTCTTGAGATAGTCATACAATACAGTTCTCTGTGTAAGAAACAGAAACCGGGTTATACATTAAGAGTCGCTTCGTTTACAGAAATTCAATATAGTAAATAAACAAATATAGCATCCAATTAATATACAATAACAGCACAACATCTGTTTTTGTTCTAATAAACATTCCAATTTTCTGTTTGCGATATTTTAAATTAGAGATTTGACATACGTCAGAAGTCAGATCACCAAAAAAGGGTAACGTTGCCAAGTCTATGAATGGTAGAATTAAACTAGAACTTTACAAACAACGTTACCAAGTTTTTGGATAATAGAGACAAGGATGATAAACTTATGTCGGGATTAAACTGAAACAGTGCCCAGCTGAAAGCATTAAATAACAAATTCAAGAAGTGACCAGAATAGCGTTGGTGTAGAAAGAGGGTATGATATAAATTGCTAAATATAATTTAAAAGTAGGTAAAGTTAAGTCAGCGATTTTGACTTTTTTCCAAGGATATGTAAAATAAATAATTTTCATAAATATCTATGAAATATTATAAAAACTTTTTGGGTGATGTATAACATCCACCCTTTTGCTACATCAGCGCCACCTCAATTTAATGCATTTTTACGTATACCTTTTTAAATACGTATTAGATTAAAATATATTACAACAGCCATTTTGAAAATTTGATCAAGTGCGAGTTGGACTCGCATTCTTAGGGTTCCGTACCACCTTCAAGATTCTAATATTCCAGTTTCAGACAAGCAGGGAAGGAGTGCATTTTCTTATATTTACCCTAATATTTTTTAAAGGAAGCGTTTCAAATTTATAAAAAATATACAATTGCATTTTCCACACATAGACTTTTTATTTTATCTGCTTCAGGATTCGCTTGATTTTTATCAGAATACATATGTATTTATTTTTCTAATTTGGCCCCCAATGATTAACATTAGAGTTTTATTTTATTAATAAACTTTCAGAGAAGTCTTTTATAATCTACTGACTGAGTTTTGAGACTCTGTAGATTGGAAGATAAATGGTAAATTAGGTCAAGTTTTAAATTATAAATTATTAAATCTGTTATTCAAATTATTAAAAAATACAAACAAAATATATTTTTCAAAATTTAAATAGTGTAGTTTCTAAAGTGGGTAATTTTTTTAAAATATGTTTTTAATATATTTTAAAATATTAATTTAAAAAAAAATTTAGAAAATATATTTGTATTCGTCATAATGAGCCCTGTGATTTGATATATTACATGACCCTTTAGAAAAAATTATAATTTTTTATTTTCTATTTGATTCTATGATTTGTCCCCCAAAATGAATATTAGGGGTTTCTCCTTATTTTCCCAGTAAAGTTCAGGTGAGTCGCTATACCTCTATTTCTTTTCAGAATTTTACAGGTTATGGTTTCGGAGATAAGGAGGGAATGGGTAAATTTTTTTATATTTTTGTTAATATCTTTTAATTAATTTATTTTAAAAATATGAAAAAAATATATTTGTTTTCTTCATCATGAGCCCTTTCATTTGATATATAACATGATGGGATAGAAACAATTTTAATTTTATATTTTTCATTTAATTCTATAATTTGCCCCCCAAAATTAAAAGTAGAGATTTCTTCTTATTTTTCCAGTAAACTTCAGGTCAGAACCTATACCTCTAATTTTTTTCAAAACTTTAAGTTTTATAGTTTCGGGGATAAGTGGGGGGGGATGGGTAAATTTTGGTATATTTTCGTTAATATCTTTTTAAATATATTTTTTTATATATGAAAAAAATATATATTTGTGTTCCTCAGAATGAGACCTTTCATTTGATATATTACATGATGAGTTTGAAATTTTTTTATTTTTAAATTTTTATTTAATTCTATAATTTTTTCCCCAAAATTAATTTTAATGGTTTCTCCTTATTTTTCCCGTAAAGTTCGGGCAACGTTCTATATTTCCTATTTTTTTCAAAATTTTAGGCTGAGTAGTTTCGGAGATCAGGAGGGGAACGGTCGATTTTTTTAGTTTTTCCCCCCAGAAGTACCCCTAAAATCAAAATTTCTTCATTTACGATTTGTACTCTTGATCGGGTCACCAAACTACACAAAAATTGCTGTGATGTGACAGAGGCAGAAATCCTGAGTGATATTGTAAGGGTATCCGTATATTGTATATACGGAACCCTAAAAATATCTGCTTAAACAATGTTCCCATAATTTAAGCTGTTATAATTAAAGTGATCTCGTTATATATTGCCAGAATATTAAATAAATTATGTAAAAACTAGGCTATGGTTTATGAAACTGTAAAAAAATACTATTGTAATTTTTTTAATATTATAACTGAATTAGTAAGTCATCTTGAATATTATTCACTAAACGGTTCGAAAATAATGACATATGAAATTTAAAAGTTCAACTGAACCACTAAAGTATGTTTCGAAGTAAATTATCCAAATTAAGGAACCGCCGACAAATTTAAAGATTAAGTAGAAATAAGTACGATAACTGAAACTTTGTAAAGATTCCTTATTTATTGCTCTTAAAATATTGTCAATATTTATTTAGGGAATTCATCTGATGAATAAACACATAGTATTGACAATTATTTTAATTTTAGTGAAATTTATATATATATATATATATATATATATATATATATATATATATATATATTACTAAGAATGACACAAAGATATAGAAACAGAGATAGGGAATTAATTTTTTAAGAAGCTCTCGCTTCCATCGTTCAGTTTCAAATGACTACCGCTCTTTTTTATGTATGCGCATTAATTACTTTAAACTAGCTAAATAATATTCTAAACTGTATTCTGTTGAGGAATATCCCGATTGGAAAACATGTAATTTTCTATAACGTGAGACATTCTCCAGAAAATCCGAAAACACAGTTACTGAGATTGCTATTGAATGAATCACCACTGATTTATCTGAAACGTCTTTGTTAATTTAAATATTTTAAACTGAATTCTATTAAGGCAGATCCAAAGAGAAAAATAAACGCAAAACAACCATAAACTTTAGCGCAATGTTACGTATGTTTTTTACACTAATCTCTAAATCTTGAAATTTTGAAGATATATCATTAATTAATTACTTATCGCACAAGGTGTTTTTCATTTTAATTATTTTCCATTTTTAAATGATACACTTTAATATTGAATATTTTAGAATTCTCCTAATTTCTGCAAAGAAAATTGACAATTTAGTTCTTTTTTCCTAGCATTTTTCTAGTTGTTCATTTTCACTGTTCCTTAGACATTTTATTATAGACTGTAACATTTTTCAATGAAGTAGATCAAATTAATTCACTTTGACCTACTATATTTAAAAAAACGTGAACATTAACGGAAGCGGCTATGATAATAAATCTAAAACGTAACATTTCTCACAATGAAGTTTGTAAATCGTTAGTCTTAATTATAAGATTACGCTACAATTATTTTTAAAGAATAATTCATTTTATTCATATAACTCCTCCCTATTTCCTTGCAATTCACAGGAACAGGCAAATTATATCAAACGAAATTAAAATTACATTTCAAATTGAGAAATCAAGGTTGGCGAATTCTAATTTATGTTTTATATAACTTCAAATTTAAGATTAATTAATGTACTGTAAGTGTCTTAATTATTTACTGGCTGTATGAATTTAATTTGAATTAATTGTTTGAAGGCGTTTAAGGTCATTATTATTATAAAATAATTAATAAAAATACAAAAAATCAATACTCCTGTTTGTAGTTACTAGAGATTTACAGGTGATATACCGTAAGAGTATTAACAGACAACCCCTGTCAACTCGTTTATTTTAAAGACAAGAAAACGTTTGACAATTTCGGCATTCCATCAACCCTCTTCAGGGTTGATACTCTGAATCTGCCGTCTGTCACATCACAACCAATTTTCTCCGAAACTGCTGGACGTATAAGGTTGAAATTTGGTATCACCCTATAGTTTGGTGATCCGATTAGGAGCACATATCGCAAATGAAGAAATTTAGTTTTGTGGGTACTCTTGGGGGAGTGGGGATTTTACAAAACTCGACAATTTCTTACCTTTATTTCCGAAATTATTAAGCCAACCATTTTGAAAAAATAGAGAATATAGGACGTTGCCGAAAATTTACAGGAATAGTAAATAATATTAATTTTGGGGGCAAAATTATAGAGTGAAATAAAAAATATATTTTTTAAAACACATGTAATACATCAATTGAAAGAGCTCAATATGAGGAATAGAAGTATATCTTTTTCATACTTTACATTGTTTAAAAGATATTAACCCCTTTATTTCCAGAACTATAAGACCTAAAATTTTGAAAAACGTAGAAATATAAGTTTTGGAATTTACAGGAAAAATAAGGAGAAAACGCTAATATGAATGGGGGAGGGAGAAAGTATGAAATTAAATGCATAACTTATCAAGTTATGTAATAAATGAGGAATACAATTTTTTTTTATATTTTTAAAATAATTTGTTTAAAAGATATCAACAAAAATATCCGAAAATCAAATAAGACAAATAAGAAGAAAACACAAATATAAACTTTGGGGCAAATTAGAAAATTAAATGAAAATAAATAACTAAAATGTTTCCAAAAACACCAGGTAAGATCTCAGATCAAAGGGCTCATTATGAGGATTTTAAAAGTATTTATTTAAACGATATTAACAAAAATATACAAATTATGAGATATTCTCCACCCTTTATCTTCGTAACTAAGTATATGATCTAAAATTTTGAAATAATTTCAAATATAATAGGGCCTCACTTGCACTTTATAAGAGAAAATAAAGAGAAAACCCTAAACGAAAAATTATAGAACTAAATAAAATATAAAGATGTATTTTTTTTTCAACGTCCCTATCATGATATGTATCTAATTTAAGGGCTCATTATAAGGTACGCAAATATATTTTTGTCCTATTATTAAATTAATTTGTTGAAAAATTTTATCAACAATATACAAAAATCAAGCGCATCATGTAGAGAATAAAATGAACAGGCTTGTTGTGGGAAATAAAAATGTTTATTGTTTATAAATTTAAAACACACAGTGTAAAATATAAGAAAATACTGTCATTCCCTGCTTGTCTGAAACTGGAAAATTAGAAAAATATATATTATGATAAATCATCATAATCATCATAACATTTTACGCTAATCAGCGATCTGGACAGTTAGCTGTGCCAACACTTTATTCGCGTAGAATTTTTCAAACCGTTGTAATCATTGGCAACTGGTTACTATTGTTATAAAATTTATCTACGCCGTCCCTGACTAAAGCAACGTAAAGCATTATTCATCCCAAGTAAACATCAATGGCTGGGACAGTAAAAACAAGAGAACTGGAATTCGACCTACGCTATATATAGCAATATTAATTTCGGTAGGTAGTTAATAGAGCTTCCTGATTGTTATGATTTAGATGTTATTGTATTAGAATCAGCTGTTGAAAATATTTGATGCTTACGTCTGTATAAAATTTCTAGAAAGTGAAGTGAATATCAGTTTTTAGAGTTCCGTATATACAATATACGGATACCCTTATAATATCACTCAGGATTTCTGCCTCGGTCACATCACAGCCATTTTCTCCTAAACTACTGGACGGAAGAGGTTGAAATATGGTATCAATGTATAGTTTGGTGACGCGATCAGGAGTACATATCGTAAAACAAAAAAAATTGATTTTAGGGGTACTTCTGCGGGGAAAAACTAAAAAAAAATCGACCGTTCCTCCCCTGATCTTCGAAACTACTGAGCCTAAAATTTTGAAAAAAATAGGAAATATAGAGCGTTGGCCGAACTTTACAGTAAAATTAAGAAGAAACCATTAATGTTAATTTTGGGGGGCAAATTATAGAATTAAATAAAAATTTAAAAATAAAAAAAACGCATCATGTAATATATTAAATGAAAGGTCTCATTCTGAGGAACATAAATATATTTTTTTCATATTTTAAAAAAAATTATTTAAAAAGATATTAACGAAAATATACCAAAATTTACCCAATCGCCCCCCATATCTCCGAAACTATAAAACGTAAACTTTTGAAAAAAAATAGATTTATAGGTTCTGACCTGAAGTTTACTGGAAAAATAAGGAGAAACCTCTACTTTTAATTTTGGGGGGCCAATTACAGAATTAAATGAAAAATATAAAATTAAAATTGTTTCTAACCCATCATATTATATATCAAATGAAAGGGCTCATTACGACGAAAACAAATATATTTTTTTCATATTTTTAAAATAAATTAATTAAAAGATATTAACAAAAAATATAAAAAAAATTACCCATCCCCCCCCTTATCTCCGAAACCATAAGCTGGCAAATTTTGAAAAAAATGAAGGTATAGCCCCTCACCTGAACTTTACTGGAAAATTAAGGAGAAACCCCTAATATTTATTTTGGGGGGTCAAATTATAGAATTAAATGGAAAATTAAAATTGTTTCTAACCCATCATGTTATATATCAAATGAAAGGGCTCATTATGACGAAAACAAATATATTTTTTTCATATTTTTAAAATTAATTAATTAAAAGATATTAACAAAAATATAAAAAATTTTACCCATCCCCCCCTATCTCCGAAACCATAAGCTGGAAAATTTTGAAAAAACAATGGAGGTATAGCCCCTCACCTGAACTTTACTGGAAAAATAAGGAAAAACCCCTAATATTTTTTTGGGGGGCAAATGATAGAATTAAATGGAAAATATAAAATTAAAATTGTTTCTAACCCAGCATGTTATATATCAAATAAAAGAGCTCATGATGAAGAAAACAAATATATTTTTTCCATATTTATAAAATAAATTAATTAAAAGATATTAACAAAAATATAAAAAATTTTACCCATTCCCCCCCTTATCTCCGAAACCATAAGCTGAAAAATTTTGAAAAACTGGAAGTATAGCCCCTCACCTGAACTTTACTGGAAAAATAAGAAGAAACCCCTAATATTCATTTTGGGGGCAAATTATAGAATTAAATGGAAAATAAAAAATTTTAATTGTTTCTAACGGGTCATGTAATATATCAAATCCCAAGACTCATTATGACGAATAGGTACAAATATATTTTTTTAATTTTTTTAAAATGAATATTTTAAAATATATTAAAAAAATATTTTAAAAAAATTACTCATTCTCCCCGTTATTCCCCAAACTCTAAGACCTAATTTTTTTTGTTTATAGGAAAAATATGAAAAAAATACCTAATTCTATTATTTGGCCTCCAAATAATAGAATTAAACGGAAAATAAATTACTAGAAAACCCCATAGTAATTTTAGGGACAAATTATACAATTAAATGAAAATAAAGATTCAATTTTCAAACGCATCATGTAATATATCAGATAAAAGGCTCATTATGTGAATTACAAATATATCATATTTTTAAATCATTTGTTTAAAAGATATTAACAAAAATATTAAACATCGACTTAATTCCCACTTTACAAACTACACTATTTAAAATTTGAAAAATATATTTTATTTATATTTTTAAATAATTTGAATAACAGATTTAATAATTTATAATTTAAACTTTGACCTATTTTGCCGTTTTTCTTCCAATCTACAGAGCCTCAAAACTCAGATTATAAAAGGCATTTCTGAAAGTTTATTAGTAAAATCAAACTCTAATGTTACTTTTTGGGGGCCAAATTAGAAAATTAAATACATATGTATTGTGATAAAAATCAAGCGAATCCTAAAGCAGATAAAATAAAAAGTCTATGTGTGGAAAATCAAAGTGTATATTTTTTATAAATTTAAAACGCTTCCTTTAAAAGATATTAGGGTAAATATAAGAAAATGCACTCATTCCCTGCTTGTCTGAAACTGGAATATTAGAATCTTGAAAGTGGTACGGAATCCTAAGTATGTGAGTCCAACTCGCACTTGACCAAATTATTTTTTAATTAATTAACTTCGAACACACGGAGTTTGTTGCACTATGAACAAACGTATAGCTATGATAACAAACACGACATTTTATTTCACAGCTAACGTAGTGCAAAAATGTTTTTTAATAATTTACATTTTCTGTTATCCAAAGATAGGGTAAGTATAACTGGTTGAAGAGAACAAATACAAATTTGCAGGTCTTTGTTATAAATTCTGCGATTAAATGAAATAACTTGCTATCATTAAAGTTTCACACAGTCTGTGTTACTATTTCTTCTGTTTTAACTTACATAATAACGTTTTTTTTTCGTGTGAAGCAATGCCAGTTATTTTTCCTTATGGTTGCTTCCTATAATTGAAATATATAAAACTACGTGGAAAGTTTCAGATCTTATGGAACTTGAAACTGAAATAATTTTCTTGTCACGAAACTCCGACTTAATAAAGAACTCACGTGTCAATAACTGTACTTTGTTCTCGCTAAAATAATGCGAGCGCATTTCGATTCGATTATAGGTATTCAGTGGCGGTATAATATTGCGTTTCGGATAATACGTGAGAACAGGTATGGTATAGCGGCTAATTCCGATGCCGATATGTTGGTCATCACCCATCCGTATTGATTTAAATATCTTCGACATTAAACAGGTTGAAAAAGACGACACTTATAGACTGTAAGCTGATGACAGATTTTGGTATACCATTTTCTCGCTTCTGCCTTAAAGGGGGCTGAAAAGTGTGTTATTGTTGAATACAATGACGCGAAATTTGCGAGAGAACTGCGTTACTATCAAAGGAAAAACTCTGGAAAAAGAAGATATTTTTTTTTATTTTCTGGTCTCTGCCATGTTGACTAAATGAATTCTCAAAATACGAAGTGTCGCATGTAGACAAAGGGTTGAGATAAGGACGTGATTTCTCTTTGTATGATCTGTGGACGTCATCCTGTAAGGAAACGTAACAATATGGCATGTTCTCGCTTCTGCCAAGCGAAAGAATCAAAATTGGCGAGAGAACTGCGTGACTATCAAAGGAAAAACTCTGGAAAAAGAAGATGTTTTTTTTTCGATTTTCTGGTCTCTGCCATGTTGACTAAATGAATTCTCAAAATACGAAGTGTCGCATGTAGACAAAGGGCTGAGATAAGGACGTGATTTCTCTTTGTATGATCTGTGGACGTCATCCTGTAAGGAAACGTGACAATATGGGATGTTCTCGCTTCTGCCAAGCGGAAGAATCAAAATTTGGGAGAGAACTGCGTGAGTATCAAAGGAAAAACTCTGGAAAAAGATGTTTTTTTTCGATTTTCTAGTCTCTGCCATGTTGACTAAATGAATTCTCAAAATACGAATTGTCGCATGTAGACAAAGGGTTGAGATAAGGACGTGATTTTTGTTTGTATGATCTGTGGACGTTATCCTGTAAGGAAACGTAACAATATGGCATGTTCTCGCTTTTGCCAAGCGGAAGAATCAAAATTTGCGAGAGAACTGCGTGACTATCAAAGGAAAAACTCTGGAAAAAGAAAATGCTTTTTTTTTCGATCTTCTAGTCTCTGCCATGTTGACCAAATGAATTCTGAAAATACGAAGTGTCGCATGTAGACAAAGGGTTGAGATAAGGACGTGATTTCTCTTTGTATGATCTGTGGACGTCATCCTGTAAGGAAACGTGACAATATGGCATGTTCTCGCTTCTGCCAAGCGGAAGAATCAAAATTTGCGAGAGAACTGCGTGACTATCAAAGGAAAAACTCTGGAAAAAGAAGATGTTTTTTTTTCGATTTTCTGGTCTCTGCCATGTTGACTAAATGAATTCTCAAAATACGAAGTGTCGCATGTAGACAAAGGGTTGAGATAAGGACGTGATTTCTCTTTGTATGATCTGTGGACGTCATCCTGTAAGGAAACGTGACAATATGGCATGTTCTCGCTTCTGCCAAGCGGAAGAATCAAAATTTGCGAGAGAACTGCGTGACTATCAAAGGAAAAACTCTGGAAAAAGAAAATGCTTTTTTTTCGATCTTCTAGTCTCTGCCATGTTGACCAAATGAATTCTGAAAATACGAAGTGTCGCATGTAGACAAAGGGTTGAGATAAGGACGTGATTTCTCTTTGTATGATCTGTGGACGTGATCCTGTAAGGAAACGTGACAATATGGCATGTTCTCGCTTCTGCCAAGCGGAAGAATCAAAATTTGCGAGAGAACTGCGTGACTATCAAAGGAAAAACTCTGGAAAAAGAAGATGTTTTTTTTTCGATTTTCTGGTCTCTGCCATGTTGACTAAATGAATTCTCAAAATACGAAGTGTCGCATGTAGACAAAGGGTTGAGATAAGGACGTGATTTCTCTTTGTATGATCTGTGGACGTCATCCTGTAAGGAAACGTGACAATATGGCATGTTCTCGCTTCTGCCAAGCGGAAGAATCAAAATTTGCGAGAGAACTGCGTGACTATCAAAGGAAAAACTCTGGAAAAAGAAGATGTTTTTTTTCGATTTTCTGGTCTCTGCCATATTGACCAAATGAATTCTGAAAATACGAAGTGTCGTATGTAGACAAAGGGTTGAGATAAGGACGTGGTTTCTCTTTGTATGATCTGTGGACGTGATCCTGTAAGGAAACGTAACAATATGGCATGTTCTCGCTTCTGCCAAACGGAAGAATCAAAATTGATATCGAGAATAGCGTAAGATTTTCGTACGCCAAGTAAGATTAAGAAACGGAAAATATTGTAGATAGAACCTTGAACGATTCCTGGCCTTTATCTTACTTGGCCATTTGCAAATCGGATGCCAATTTTTTTGAAGTCAACTCTTGATATCAACTTTCGTTCTTCCGCTTGGCAGAAACGAGAAAATCGTCACCATATGGTTATGTTTCCTTGCACGATCATTTCCTTATCTCAACCTTTTAGTCACAGGTGGGACTTATGCTTATGTTATTTTGTGTTCAACAATAATACACAGAAGTGAGAAAATAGTGCACCAAAATCTGTCACCAGCTGAAGGTCTATTAGATACTTGAGAAGTTTTTCTGAGTTTACTCCGTAAACATGATCCAGTCAGGATGTCAGGACCTTTAAGAAGGATTTCTTATTCTCTACAACTTTCTGGCATTACAATTCCTTTATTACTTTTCATTATACAGTGATGGGCAAATGTGTGGAACCAAGCGAATATCTCTGGAATTATTAGAGATATCAAAATGAAATTTGGATACTGCAGTAGATTGCCTATTTGTTTCCAAATTTTTTTACAAATTTGAACTTCCTGTTTTACCGGAAGTAATGTCGATTTTAAATTTTGCAATGAAACACCCTGTATAGTATTTTAGTTTCTGATGAAACATTTTATTGCGAATACAAAAATATCGGGTTTGATATATACTTCAATACCTATCGAGATATTAACAGAAAAGTAATTAAGGAAAGGAAAAATCTAATATCCATTAAAGAAATACATAATCATAATTATTAACTGAATCTAAGTGATTTTCAAAACATTGAAACTTAACTTAACTACACTTAAACTTAAACTGAGCACCGTTTACTTCTTGACAATAAGCAAGTCGGTTTTTAAATTCTCTAGTAACATTAGCTATTACTTCTTGTGTAATTCTCTGGATGTCTTGAGTTATTCTTGCAGCTAATTCTTGCAAATTATTTGGTCTATCAACATTAACCTTAGACTTTAAGTAACCCTACAGAAAATAGTCTAGTGGATTAAGGTCGGGTCTTCGTGCAGGCCATTCATAAGTACCCCTTCTTCCAATCCATCTGTGATGAAATGTCCTATCTAAATGATCTCGAACAATGCGAGCGTAATGGGGTGGTGCTCCATCCTGCTAAAACCAGATATTATTTGGTAATTGTCCATTTACCTCCAATGCCGGAATAACTTGCTCTCCAAGAGCTGTAAATACCTATCTCCGTTTAAAGTTTCTTGTAGGAAGAAGGGTCCTGCGATTCTGTTGTTATAAATGCCGGCCCAAACGTTCAATTTTTGGGGATGTTGTGTATGAGCCTCTTGTACCCAATTAGGATTACTTTGCGACCAGTAGCGGCAGTTATGTCGATTAACCGTACGATGTAAATAAAATGTAGCCTCGTCTGAAAACACCACATTTCTTATAAAATTATTATCACGGTTACAAATATCCATCATCGTTTCACAAAATTGCAAACGTGTGTCGAAATCGTCTTCGGAGAGTTCTTGAACGAGGCGAATTTTGTATGCATGATATTTTTCTCGCCTTAATATCCTGCCTACTGAAAGACGGCTAATTCCATGCATATTGGCGAGGTCGGTAGTGGATAAGTGAGGATTTTCTTCCAAAGATATAGCAACATTTTGAGCTACACCTTTATTACTTGCACTTTTTAACCGTCCAATTTTTGGTAAATTGCTAACTGTTCCACTTGTGTCGTACCTTCGCAAAGTTTTCGTCACTACTGAACGGGATATTTGTGTATTCGGATGAACAATGTTAAAAATGCCACAAACTTCTTGATGCGTCCTTTTTCTTTCCCCATACCCAATCATCATTAATATTTCTATTCTTTCTCTTTCACTTAATTCGGCCATTTTACGATCAAATTAAAACAATACTATCTTTTTACGTTCAAATAAAAAAAACTAATAACTTATTTTGACAACTACTGTCACTTCTGCAATGAATTTCATGGACTACTAAACTTGATTCAGATTTGCGCCTGATTTAAACAAACGCACGTGTATTCGACTATGGAACAAGCAGTGCTATTTGCTGTGACGGTATAATGCCACCGATTGACCAATAGAAATACAAATCCTTACCGAGCGGTTTGTTTATATCGGGCGTATAGGAAATCTGAACCTTTCCTTAGTTACTTTTCTGTTAATATCTCGGTAGGTATTGAAGTAAACAATATCAAACTCGATATTTTTGTATTCGCAATAAAATGTTTCATCAGAAACTAAAATACTATACAGGGTGTTTCATTGCAAATTTTAAAATCGACATTACTTCCGGTAAAACAGGTTCAAAATTGTAAACAAATTTGGAAACAAACAGGCAATCTACTGCAGTATTCACCTTCCAAATTTCATTTTGAAGGTGAATAATTCCAGAGATATTTACTTGGTTCCACACTTTTGCCCATCACTGTATAAGCAAAACACAAAAGAAAATCTTTTTTTTTCCGGTTTTTATTATTTAAATAGTATACTTCTACGAGTTTGCTGTTAAAATCTTAGCAATAATTCTCTATAAACGGTTACTGGCGTGATGGTATAAGCGAATTGCTGTTCAATTTTATGTCCGAAAAGAAGTTAAATTTTGCTCTATAAACTGGTGTATAGTGCTTTTTATATTTTTTCAACAAATGGAATGAATAAGATGATGGTTCACGTTTGGTATCGACTGAGATGTCAAATTTGTTACTATAATATTAAAATGCAACTATTTAAAAACAATAAAGCTTGTTGTTAATGATACTCGATCAATACATAATCGATTCTGTGCATATTAATATATACCTACACTATCTCTGTTCTTATACATGAATTTTTGTGTGTATGATACTTAATACCTTAGCAAATTGGGAACCGATCTAAACATTTTTTTATCTTTGAGGATGTTCCCAGTTAAATTTAAAGAAAAAAATTAACCAAAATTTAATAACTAATCTTTTAAATACTAAAAAATTCAGGTTGACACATGTTAGAATTTATAAAACTTTAGAAATCGGTATTCTCTCCCAGATGTTCTAAGAGAAAGAAAACATTTTTTTCCATGAATGATTATTTCTCGGGACGTAGATCTTACGTAGTTGGCTAAGTCTTATTTGTTACATATTTTTGGGAAATGTATTGGTATTGTTCCTTACTGCTAGGCTCCCCAGTTTATGTATGGTCACAAACATAAGGTACTCTGTACACACAATTCTTGGAATTTTAGGGTTTTGTATGTTTGAGAACAACAGATCGCAATGTATTATTTGTTTTAAAAACCGTTTTACCTCGTATTTATTTCCCTATCGTTTAATTTTTGACATTAAACCCGGAATATATGGTAGGAATTACCTAATAAGTTTGAGTACAGAACATCAAAAATATAAAAATGATATAAAAGGCAAAAATTTAAAAATAATGAAAATATCAAATATTTAAATTCTCAAATACATCAGAAATGTCAAAATCTCTAACCGTACAGATCAACAATAAAATTCTGCATTTTACTATATCTGTTTTTCGATATTTTAGAAACAGTCATGAATAAATTGTATGAGATGTTTAAAATGTTTTCACGAAAAAATCCAAAAAAGTTGGAAATATGTTTAAGTGTAACAAGACAAAATTCCCAGCATGAAAATGAAAATTGCCAAAAGTCTTAAAATATTAATAATAATAAATATACCAAACATATTAAATGACAAAAATCTAAATTTAAATATATGATGGTAAGCAACACCGAAATCGGGACCTTCAATCGATTTCGATTTGGGCTCACTCAGTATCAAGAGATCGCCAAACAACAAATTGTCACTGTCAAAACGACTCCAAAGTTGAAACGTCTCCAAACACAGATAAGTATTTCACAATATACAAAATACTACATACTTTTATACAGGAACAGTGGTTAATCATTTTGTAGACATCTCTTTCTCTCTGAATAAGTGTGAGAAAGAATTTCTGTACGTACAGCCAGTAATCCGGGAAATTTTTCGAAATTGCCTTACTACACTCTCCATTTACAATTTCCAAATACCTACTTATCTGTTGCAGGAAAAAAATCTGTGGAGAGAAAATCCTAATGAACAAGCAATCTATAATTTGGAATGTCCGAAAATCTAAAAACATGAAAAGTTAAACGTTCCTAAAGTATGGTATGGATAAATGAGAAAAAATTAACCCAATAATATATGTAGGAGAAGTGGTTTTAAGTTGATAAAATTCGGAGAGAGACACTGTCTTCTCCGTTTCTAATCAGTCTTTATATTCAAAATCCAAACATTGAAACCAACCCAACCACGTTTTTTTTGTGTTCTTTCGAACATTACAGGAAACTTAACCGCCAATTTAACTCCAGGGATGAAGTCGCCGTAAAGAGCTAGTTAATACAATAAAGTTAAAGACTAAACCTAATTTCGTTTATCTTTTCTCGATTAAAACTAGAAAAATGGAAGTAACAGTCATCAATAAGAATGTACTGTGTCCTTGTACAAAATGAACACACGTTGTTTTAAGATCATTGTGAAGTCATAGACCATAATGGCTGGAAAAGTGTGTTGCAATACAAATCTTGAACAAACACTTCGCGACCTGATTGACATTACCATAAATCAGTCTTAATAATAATAATACTGAAATTCTTTATTCGGAATCGTGTTCCGATTGGTCTACTATGATAAGTTGTGCTATTGTGAGCATGCCATTAATGTTTTCTTTAGATCTGTTATGGAAGGGATTTTCGCGTTGATTGATGCCTGCAGTTACATTATAATTAACTTGCGTGGGTAAATTCTTTTCTGAGATCTAGCAAACTTATAATAATGAGTTCTTAACGGTACCATTGTACTTTTACTGTTAACGGTAAGATTTGTGTCCGAATCCCTCCAGCGGGATATACGAGTATCACTGGATTAGTATAATGCATACACAGAAATGCGGCACAAATCATTAATTTTAAATAATGTAGTATCAAGCATTTATCTAATTGATTTATATGTTTTGGAGTACCTACCTACATTAAATGAGTTGCGGCTAATTTGGTATGGTTTTATACATATGTATATTCACTGAAAAAGATATCGCAACACCCAGAAGGAGATGTTTAAATTAAATCTTGTTTTGGTTTATAGATGCTATAATCAGGAGTAAATGTTAAAATTTGGTAAATGTTTTTTCATGTAAACTTTTTTTTATCAATTAATAATGTTGTCGTTTTTGCGTTTTTTCAAATTTATCAAAAAATAAACTGTTTGATGGGAACCAAAATCGATGTTTAGTAAAGTTATAATAACTAGACACGCCTGGTTTGAACTAACTTTAACCCACAAGTCTTGCCACCCAACAAATGTTTAATGGGAATTGTAAAATTAAATATTCTGAGTAAATATCACACAAAATTGAAATCGTATAATGTGCCCTTCGAAAATAAAGAAGTTATTAATTTTTAAGGGTTTTTGTATTATTTTTAGAAGTATTGCAATGGCGTTGTAAATTTAACAACTAAAAATTTATTTTATAATTATAATTGAAAACGAATGAGGATGTATTAATTAACAACGAAACGAAATTATTGAAAACATATCAAATATATTATTACTTTTTTTTTTCAACAAGCTGTACATAGTTAAAAGATTAAAGATTTTAATTTGTCAATTTATTATTTCATATAAAATGTATACGTACGTATAATAACTTTGCTCTTTTCTTATTTAAAACATTTTATTAGTAAAGTAGGCTATGACTGTAATAAACACGCAAGCGTAAGAATGCCTTTATTTTGAAATTTGGATAGTTGAACTGTAGTCTTGTAATAGAAAATGTACTTAGTGTATTCCAGTCAGTTTATGTGTTGGATATTTACATTCGATTCATAAAATTAAATAATGAAAGTTATAAAAAAATCCGAGCACCTTAAATTTGAAATAGATACTGGAGGTGGATTTCTTAAGAATTAGGCAACAACAGAAGTTTTCAAATCCTCAATGAGAGAAGTATCCCAGCAACTAATCAACAGTACTACAATATGCTGGAACACAATGTAGGGATTTCCATATAACTCCCGAACTCGGATGGCTTATCAACAGCCAGTATACTAGTGGAAAATCCCTTAAAAACAACTGCACGACTTCTTCAGTTAACCTCACACAATTTACTCCACGCACATATTTTCCGCCTTGTCGACGACAATGACAACTGTCAAGAAACACACAATGCCAACTACCAAATATTCGATAAATCAATTCGTCTCAACAGGTCAATTCAAACATCCTTCAAAATAAAACAGAATCAATCGCTAACGGAACGGACGAATAAAAGTAACATTTTGACCGGTCCTAAACGCGTTCATCTATACCGAGTAACTACGGCAAAAATATAACGTAACAGATGTACTAAAAAAGTCCGCTGCTGTAATTAACAGTTGTTTTGGGAATGAACTGAAAGAAAACTATAACGGAAATATTTGAATTAGTTATAAAAAAATTCTTATTTCTCGCTTTATTTCCGAAACCATTCTACCTAAAATTTTGAAAATCATCAGTGGTACTGAGGCTCACTTGAAATTTATAAGAAAAAATATTAGAAAACCCCCATAGTAATTTTAGGGACAAATTATACAATTAAATGGAAAATAAAAATTCAATTTCCAAACGCATCATGTAATATATCAGATAAAAGACTCATTATGTGAATTATAAATATATCATATTTTTAAATCATTTGTTTAAAAGATATTAACAAAAATATTAAACATCGACTTAATTCCCACTTTAGAACTATTTAAATTTAGAAAAATATATTTTATTTGTATTTTTAAATAATTTGACTAACAGATTTAATAATTTATAATTTAAAACTTGACTATTTTGCTCTTTATCTTCCAATCTACAGAGCCTCCAAATTCAGACAGTAGATTATTAAAGGCTTCTCTGAAATTTACTAAAATAAAACTCTAATGTTACTTTTTGGGGGCCAAATTAGAAAATTAAATACATATGTATTCTTATAAAAATCAAGCGAATCCTGAAGCAGATAAAATAAAAAGTCTATGTGGGGATCATGAAAGTGTATATTTTTTATAAATCTAAAACGCTTCCTTTAAAAGATATTAGGGTAAATATAAGAAAATTGAGTCATTCCCTACTTGTCTGAAACTGGAATATTAGAATCTTGAAGGAGCTACGGAACCCTTAATATGCGAGTCCAACTCCTTCTGGGTCATTCTTTTGTCAGTTTGTATCATCATTTGAGACTGAGGAATGGAAGCGATTTTCTTACGAAATTTACTTCTCGCCTCTCTTTATCCCTCTGTCTCAGTTTTTCTTTCTTTGAGTAGTTCTTAGCAATGGATATAAATTTCAGGAGAATTAAAATAAATGTCACTATTGTTATCCGACTTCAAAAAGAAGGAGTTTCTCAATTGGTCTGAATCTATGTTTATTCGCTTTTGTGTGAATTCAGCTATTACTCAAAACAGAATTCCTTATAAAGTATACTTTTGTGGAGGCCCAAGCAATAATATTATAAAATGGCAACTTTTCTTTTAGAAACCAGATGTGTAAATCATTTCAACTGGATTCTGTTATGGTGGATCCCGAAGTGGTTCCCTACTTTTTCAAGAACATAGCATGTCCTGTTTTTAGAAAACCGGAAAAAACTTTTTAACAAACTATTTTCTATGGTATACATTTGCGGAAGTCACAGTGTTAAAATTCTTAAAAGCAAATGTTTCTGTTAGGAACCTGGCGTGTAATTAATTGAAAATAGATTGGAGTTTTTTTCTCTAACCGAACAAACAGTCATACGAGTTTCCTTTTGCGTACTGTAGTGTGAGGTTCGACCCACTAAAACACCTCCATCGCCCTCTAGGTTAGGTTAGGTTCTCGTTGTATGATCAATGGACTATTCATCCACAACTTCACTCACCGTCAAGTACATTTGTTCCTCCCGTTCTTTACTTGTTATGATGTTTAAGACAGTCACTAAATTTCTTCCACCCTATGAGGTCGGTGGTTATAATCTCCACAGTATTTTACGGCGTGATTACTTCTCTCCCTAGCTCTGCTGTCATCACCACTCTCTCGGCGCCCACGGTGTGAAAGGTGGGCGGCCCACCTTTCACACTCCACCTCCCCCCTCGCAATATATACATGCATCATCCTCCTTCCTTCTCATTCTCAACAAATAGCATCTGGATGTCCCATAAAACAGATTGGACTAAAATCAAAATAAATGTGAGTTAATCAACTTCAAGTTGGAGGTTCTCAGTTAGTCTCTATATACAGTGTATTTTCATAAGTTGGATTCAAACGAAAAACTTATGAATAATATTTAACGAGAAAGCTATTCTAAACAAAAAGATTTGTATGGTCAGAAACGTATACCGTATTTTTTCCTGCGACAGTTAACTACTTTTTCTGAACTAGGTTTCAAGGGCCAAGTTAAACTGATAAAATTTACGAAAGTACATTAATGAGTTGTACTTTGCAACTTTGCTCTCAATTTTTTTTTTCGAAGTCGGTTTTTGTTTTTTAAATATATTTATATGCAAACAAATTACAAAAACACTTGTCTAACACTTTATCATCAAGTGCATTTTTTGTTGCATAGAAATTTAAACAATAAATATATTTTTAAATAAATCTAAACAATTCCGTCGTTTTTAAAATTATTGTTTGCATTTTCCAGTTTGATTTATTAACCTTAATGGTGAACTTTACTTAGAAAATATATAAAATTTGTTGAATTCTAATAATTCAAACCTACTTCACCCATTTAACATTCTGGGAATATATAATTTTGTATATTAATTCGATGTTATATTTGTTTATTTACTGATTTTCTATAAATATCTATAATATATAAATTGGCGCCTGTTTCTTGCACAGAAGACTAAGTTGTATGGGTATTTCAAGATCAAGCAAGTGTGGTATCGGTCTGAACGAAGTGCCAACTTTTTTCGTATGTGTAAATGAGGGCCTCCATTAAGAAGCTTTCGTTTCAAAAATATGATATCTAATAAGTACTTTTATGAATTATGAAGCATGTAAAAAATTTGAATGTTTAAATATGAAGGTAAAAGATCTACTAGATTAAATACTAACAATTGGGGTATGCTATTTGAAAGGTCTTTATAACAAAATTTTAAATAATAAACTGTCAACTTTTAATGTAAAATAAAATAACTAGTTCTAGTATACAAACCCAAGAGTTTTAGTCTTCGAATTTCAACGATGTCAACATTTTCATTTATCTTTTTTTTTCTTTAAATAAATAATTAATTTTTGAAATTCTCAATTTACCTATTAAATATATAAAATAATTCCCACTGACTTTTCACCATCAAGAGACGCATTAGTTATTCTCAATGTCACTGTTAACTACTCCGTCATTATTGAATGTTTTCGCGTTTTAAATAATTGAGAATATAATGATTTAGTCAGATCTTGAATAAAATAATCCCTAGCTTATCTTAAAGTATTACAATTGTATTGTAAAATATGTAAGTATCATAGAAATGTGATGTGATGCTAAACTTTTGTAGCTATATTTATGATTTTTAATGACTTTTAACGTACCTCATATAATGAAAGTTAAAGCAACCTTGGAATTCTTTACCACTACGAATTATTCATAAAAAATTGTTTCGGTTACCTTGAACTTGAGATATGAATTGAAAAACTGTCCATTAAAGATTATTTAAAATCAGTAGTGGGCACCACAAATTAATTTTCATCATTTTATAAACTTTGATAACCTTTAGGAATAACATATAACTAATGCGGGGTGATCCAAACAACAAGAATTTTGACCAAATATAAAAAATTAAGCTTAATTTTTTCAATTCAACCGAAGAAGCTCCTTTATTGATTTTTTTGTGGTTTATCCCATTTTTCTTATTTTACAACTTTATTTAGTGATCAATTAAAGTTTGCTTGATAAAAGTAATAAGTTGCTATAATAAGCCCCAACGGCGGGTTTTTAAGTGTACATCTTGCCAAAAATAACTCCTTAAACCGCACAACAACGTTTTTCACTTATTTTTTGAATTTATTGTAACATATGTTGGGTAAAACGCTTGGACACGTCGATTTGTATTTTTAAATGTGCATTTTTTCAACAACAAAAAATATATAACGTGTCTCATATGACAGTGGCCAATACCAACTTTCTTATTTTAGATGCAAGCCCTTGTATATTATTTATTTTTGGATACCCCAGAAAATTCTAGACATAATTCATGTACCTACAATGTCCTACACTTATCTTCAAGTGTTTCGGAAATATTAGTTTTCAGATTTATTACAAAAAGTAACATTAAAAAAGAAAATTAGTTTATTTCACAAATTAAATAATAAGTAAAAACCATTTATGCGTTCCTCTTAACTGTGTTTTCTTTATTGTCGTCAAAACTCATCTTGTTATCTGCCTGCATAACAGTGGTGATCAGTGTCAGTGCTATGGTCATTTGAATTTCGTTAACTATACGTAATAATATCAAAAAATGGTTCATTTAACAGAAATAACCAGTCTACAAATGATTGGTTATGGAGATAACACATGGACACAAATGGAAGTTTCTCGCTTATTTCACGAAAATTTTCCAAATTTGCCGCCTGTATTCCAAGGAACAATTAGCAAAATAGAAAAGCAGTTTCGAGAGCTTGGTCATGTAAGGCAGATAAAAAAGTGACTGCCAATGATAATACGAAATTGGATATTATGATTCAGTTTCAAGAAAACCCACCAATTCTGGTCGAAAAGCAGCCCCACAGTTCAGCGTAACCCACACATAAATGTTTCGAGTATTAAAGGAAAGTAAAATGCATTCCTATAAATTGATGTCGACTCAGGAGCTCACAGAAGATGATTTCAACAGGAGAACGTATTTCTGTGAACAAATGATGGTAAGATTAGATATCAATGCGATCCAATTAGAAGATGTTTTGTTTTCTGATGAGAGCACATTTACACTTCACGGTCATGTTAATCGTCAAAATTGCCGCTATTGGTCTAATTAGAATCCTCACTGAATGACAGAGAAACATACGCTATATCCTGAAAAAGTTAATGTTTGGGCAGGAATTGTTGGAAATCATATCGTAGGTCCCTTTTTCATTGATAGCAACTTGAATGGAGATAAATATTTAGAACTGCTCCAAAATAATGTGGTGCCAACTTTGACAAACTTATATCCAGTAAACCCACAATGTCCTGCTAATACAAAATGGTTTCAGCAAGATAGAGCACCGCCCCAATACGAAATCAATGTCCGACAGTACTTGAACCAAATTTTTCCAAATCGGTGGCTTGGGAGGCACGGATCGATAAAATGGCCAGTGCGATCTCCTGATTTGACGCTATTGGACTACTTTTTGTGGGGATATGTCAAAAGTACTGCATACAAAACTAAACCCCACAACTTAGACGACCTAAAAAGACGAAACACGCGTGCACTTAGATCAGTCACGCCTGAAGGGTTGAGTAACGTTAGAAGACAATGTAGCGAATTTGTGAAATAAAATAATTTTTTTGCAATAAATCTGAAAACACTTTTCCAAGACAGTTGAAGATAGGTGTAGGACATTGTAGATGAATTATGTCTAGAATATTATGGAGAATCCAAAGGATAAATAATATACAGGGGCCTGCATTTAAAATAAAAAAGTTGGTATTGGCAATTTTGTTTTGAAAAAATGCGCATTTGAAAATACAAATCGACGTGTCTAAGCGTTTTTTCCAACAAGCCCTCCTTTACTCATTATAGAACTTACATATTGCCGTCTTTGATTTTGTACGAAATCTGAATATCTGAAGCTAGATTGGAAGACCTAATATTTGGATTTTTAAGTACTTCTTGGGAAATAACACCACAGTTCAAAGAAAATTGCTGTATATTCCAAACGTTTCGGGGTCTAGATCAGACCCCGTTGTCAATGGTTAAGAAACTACGGATAAAAAAGGGGGCACAATTCTGAGATGTAAATTAAAATATTTGACAATACATAAATAAATATGCCACAAGTATCATTCAGAAAACAACATTGATATTTGGGTTCCATATATTCAATATACGTAAACCCCTATAAAATTATTCCTGATGTGTCCATCTGTCACATCACAGCCAGTTTTTTTTTGTGTCAATGTAGAGTTTGGCGAACCCATCAGGAGTACATGTCATAATTGCAAAAAAAATTATGATGGTTTCGATAAATATTTTAATTTGATGTCACTCATTTCTATTGTTTGAAATCTGCCATCATCCTTATTCTGGAGGGTAATTTTAAAAAAATCGACCATTTCCACTCCTTTGTCTCCGAAACTATTGTGCCTAAAATTTGAAAAAAATAGGAAATGTAGGACGTTGTCCAAAGTTTAAAGGAAAAATAAGGAAAACCCTCTAATATTAATTTTAGGGGCCAAATTATAGAATTAAATTCAAAATAAACAAATTTTCAAACGCATCGTGTAATTCATCAAACGCAAAAGAGACACAAATATATGTTTTGCATATTTTAATATTAATTAGTTTTAAAGATATTAACAAAAATTTTAAAAAATAACCACCCCCCCTTTATTTCCGAAACTGTACGATCTAAAATTTTGGAAAAAATTAAAGGTGTAGGGTCTCATTTGAAGTTTACAGGGAAAATCAGGAGAAAATCCTACTATTAATTTTATGAACAAAATTATAGAATTAAACGAAAAATAAAAAATAAACTTTTATCAAAAGTATCATGTAATATTACAAATAAATTGGCTCATTATGAGGAATACAAATATATTTTTTTTCATATTTTTAAAATAAATTATTTAAAAGATATTAACAAAAATATTAAGAAATTTACCCCATTTCCACTTTAATTACGAAACTATAAGACCTGCAATTTTGTGAACATTGTATATGTGGCGGCCATTGTACACTTGCATGCATTTGCGCTACCACGCGCTTGAACTTGAACACAATCTTCCTCATTGGTCGAGTTTTTTGGATATTTTTGTTAATAATTTTTAAATAAATTACTTTAAAGACATATAAATATATTTGTATTACTCATAAGTCCTTTTATTGATATACACATGATGCGATTTATTTTAAGTCTAATTCTACAATTTGCTTCAAAAAATTAATATTTGGGTTTTCTCCTTAATTTTTCAGTTAAGTTCAAGAGAGACTCTATACCTCTAAATTTTTTCAAAATTGTAGGGCTTATAATTTCGGAAATACAGAGGGGATGGGTTATTTTAAACATATTTGTTAATTTCTTTTAAACCATTATTTTAAAAATATGAAAGAAATACAGGGTGTTTTGTAGTACGTTCGCCAAACATAGATGGCAGATAGGTGGGCTCATGTGCTATATTATATAGCCCACATAAAGTCTAGATGATATCTTACGGTTTTTGTTTTCTTTTTATTTTTTTTTCTTATTTCTCAGATTTTTACATTTAAACTATTGTAACTTTTTTATTTTTTCACTATATCTTCACCAAATAAACTTAAATGTAATCCATGATGTCTGTTTGCTCATCTGCATTCGATATTTGACACAAATGATTGATTGAAAAAATTATAAGAGTCCACAAATTGCGAGGTTCCATAAAAAAGTAATTAAGTTAAACACTTTATCACGTTACAAAAAAAATAATAAGAAGCACATCGAAAGTAATCAGTATCGTAATAAAATTTGAGTTTATAACTTATAAGGTGAGAACTGCAAAAAATAAAACATACACCAAATTGCAATAATACAAAATTTTGTTTAAGCGAGCTTCTACCGCTACGGATGCAATTGCGACCCCTTTTTCTGACTCCTACAGTGGTAGTCTCTAGTCGCATCTCATCCCATATTATCCCAAAAGCAACATTTATTCTTGCTCTTAACTGCTCCTTTGTTTTTATTTCTCTTTCATAAACGAGTTGCCCGTCTCCATACAAAAAAAAATCAAAGGCAGTCAGGTCTTTTATTTCCCTTTCATAAACGAGTTGCTTAGCCCGTCTCCATACAAAAAAAAAAAAAAATCAGGTCTGGCCACCTTGGATTTAACTTAATTACATTTTTATGGGACCTCCCCATTTGTGGACTCATTTAAGTTTATTTGGTGAAGATACAGTGAAAAATAAAAAAGTTACAACAGTTTAAATGTAAAAATCTGAGAAATAAGAAAAAAAATTAAATTAAAAAAAAAACAAAAACCGTAAGATATCGACTTTATATAGCACATGCACCCACCTATCTGCCCTCCCTGTTTGGCGAACGTTCTACAAAACACCCAGTATATTGTTTTTCTCATCATGAGCCCTTTCATTTCCTATATTATAAAATGCATTTGAGATTTTTTGTTTTCTACATCTCGCTCCCCAAAATCAATATTAGGGTTTTCTCCTTATTTTTGCTTTAATGCTAAAGTGAGGTCATATACCTCTATTTTTTTCAACATTTTAGGTCTTATAGTTGCAGAAATAAAGAGAGGGGTTATGGATATTTTTAAATATTTTTGTTAATATCTTTTAAACAATTTCAAAAATACGAAAAAAAAATTACATTGCGCATAAAGAACCCTTTCATTTGGTATATCACATGATGTGCTAGAAACAATTCCAATTTTGTATTTTCGATTGAATTCTGTTATTTGCCCCCAAAGTTAATATTAGGGTTTTCTCCTTATTTTTCCTGTAAATTCCAAGTAAGGCCCTAAGTAAAAGCCAAATTCTACAAAATATTTTGATATTTATGGGTATGGAAACAAAACGATTTAAATAAGTATTTTTACCCCCTCCCCACTCCTTTGTAAATATATATATTTTCCTCTATTTTGTCTCTTTTTTATAAGGACAACTTATTTTTTTTTTTTATTTGTCACGTACAAAATTGATCATATTCGACATTTGCACTCTGTTTACCTACAGTAGGTCCTCAGATCTTTTTTTCCGTGCAAAATGCTCTCAATTTTACCGCCCTACATTTTTGCCCCGTAGATCGGGCTGAGTTTATTGAACAACAAACTACATACTAAAAATTTTCTCTTTAACCTTAAAAAAAGATAAATCTAATTAATTAGAATGAATGCTGACCAGCTTTCACCATTAAACACATTTAATTTTGTAGGTGTATATCTCTAATTAGATTGTCACTGATACTGAAACAATAAAGAGATGAGTTTAATTAAATCTCGACTATCGATTATCAGTGAAAGTGCAAGTAACATCGATGAAGTACTGAAGGATTTAATTTGCTATAAAATGCATTGGAGCCGAACGAAATTTGATCGATGCACCTGAACGATGAGCGTCTCAGTGCGATGACCTAAGAGGAATAACAGGATGTTCATATTTATAGATTTCGCTCTAACCGATCTGACGATATTATTTATCTATTGTTTTTGTCGTTTTTGAAATGAATAAAATGCTAAAGCTGTTGAATCGTAAAGAAGTCATGCTAGCGAGATGGTATGCGACATGAATATTCAACTGATACTTCATGCGATTTGTACAGGGTAATCCGGAAATACCGTTGGATGCATTAAAATGATATTTAACCAACTGTTTAAGTATATAATTTAAGAATATAAATTACACTAGAACATGCTGCAAACCAGTACCCATCATTAATAAAAAAAACTCAACCTAACACAATAGTTGAGAATTAACATCAAACTGAGGGCAACCACATTACATTAACAACTATACCATATACAGGGCTTTCATTAAAAAAATAACTTTTAAAATATCTTTTAAAGAAAAATACAAAAAACCCGTTAATTTATATTTACGGGTACACATTATTCACCTATGGGCCACCCTGCAATTTCAACCCCTATTACCTGTACAATTTTAAATACAAAGGGGTATCATGTGATACCTCTTTTTGAATCTCTTTTGCCAATCTTTTTGACACATCACTTTTAAAATTTTTTGAAAATAACTGCCAATTACACCAAAATTGGTCTAGGGTGGTTTTTAGGGTCTCTGAACCCGAATCTGTGGTCAGATGTGCAAAATTCATAATAGCAGATCCAAGATTTTTATAATCAACCGATATACGCCAAAAATTGGTATATAGGGCTTTTTGGGTTCTCTGACTATGAGTCGGGAATTTACAAAATTCAAGATGGCAGACGAAATTTTCGTCACGTGGGTTATTTTCATCGTCCATATTGGATCCCCCATCTTGAATTTTATCTATTAGATTCGTGATCAGCGAACCCAAAAACCTCCTTATAAGAAGTTATTATATAACACGAGATTTATGGTTTTCCAGAAAATCAGAAAAAAAGGAAATAAAGGACTATATTTCAGTGAATTTCAATGAATCTTCACTGTTTTCTTTAAATCCGCTCAAGAAATTTGAATATTATATTCCGGACATTTTTTTATAACGTAAAATTTACCATTTTTCTGAAAATAGAAAAAATATATGCAATAAAACTGTAAACATCATGGTAAATGCCAAATTTTCATCATTAATATCTAGTTTCAATGTCAAGATATGACATGAAAGTATATCGTACAGGGTGTTTGCAATGGTTTTTATTTTGATTCGTTTCAAGTAAGTTTCTTTTAGAAACGAAGTTAAATTAGGGGGCTTATAGTCGCGTGAAATGGGAGAAAATATTTCTTTAGTTTATCGAAACGAACATTTATTATGTTGCCGAACTCTTCTGTATGGTATACGGTTTTTTATTTATTTTTTTTTATCCGAAGAGGGGGGAAATACATTCCGTACTTAGCTAGCACGTGCTGGCCGTCGTGCGGGACTCCCGATGCAATGACTTCAAAGCAAGAGTAAATCGTTGCATTGAAACCAGTATACCGTATACCCGCTAAAACCCTAACCTCTTTCTCCTACAACCATGGTCCCCTGCGGCACTCTTAGTCAATACTACTTCGCAAGGGTGGTTCATTGCAGATGTTTACTGCTCTTACATTGAAAGCCTCTAAAGCCTACTCCTCGAACGTATTGCGGAGTTCTTTGAGGATAGTCTCCGCGTAATCCGATACCAAGTTCCAGGCTTGGGGGCCCTTCAGCATGGCTTCTACTAATTGTTCTGGAACGATATTAGTCTCCAGAATCCTCTCCACTTCAGCACGTTGATCCTGAAACCGGGGGCAGGAGAAGAACACGTGTTCCGCGTCCTCTATCACGTCCGTACAGTGTGGGCAGTTTGGGGAGTTTGCCCTCCTGAACCTGTGCAGGTATGCTCGAAAGCATCCATGTCCAGTCAGGAGTTGAGTGATGTAGAACCCAACCTCCCCATGCTGGCGGTTGACCCAACGACTGATGTTAGGTATCAGTCGATATGTCCACCGGCCTTTAGTAGAGCTGTCCCACCTCTCCTGCCATTGCCCTAGACTCATGGCTCTTTCATCGCTGTTTCCTGTCGGTTGGTCTTTCTCTAACTTTCTGCGATAAAGCCGTCCCCTTTCTGCAGCCAGGATGTCGATTGGTAGGGTAGAGGCAATCACACTCACCGCCTCGTAAGACACAGTGCGGTAGGATGATGCCACTCGAATCGCTGAGAGCCGCTGGACTGATTTCATTTTCCGGCGGTACGATGGTAGCTCGAGCGATTTCTCCCATACCGGTGCCCCGTACAACAAAACAGAAGTAGTTACTGTTGCCAGTAGCTGTCTTCTTATCTGTCTAGGGCCTCCGACATTCGGCATTATTCTAGATAATGCCCCCTGTACCCTAGCTGCTTTCTTGCTGGCCGCAATTATGTGCTCTTTGAAGTTGAGCCGTGCGTCCAGGAGCACCCCCAAATAGCTGATGAAGGGCTGCGACTGTATGTAGGAGTCGCCTATTTTGAGGGTGATGGTTTCCCTTGCCTTTCGACTGCTAACAAGAAGTGTTTCGGTCTTTTGTTCTGCTAAACTCAAGTCCGCTGCGAGCATCCAATGCTGAATTGTGGCTATAGCGAATGAGAAGGTTGTTTGTATCTCCTCTATATGCTTGCGCACTATGATCAATGCCACATCATCGACGAATGCCACTAGCCTGACGCCCTCAGGCAGACCGAGCAGGAGCAGGTCGTTGTACATTACGTTCCATAAGAGGGGGCCAAGAACAGAGCCCTGAGGTACACCTCCTGTGATGTGTGTATGGTATACGGTTGTAGGTGTGTAAGTGCCTGCATGTGATATTAGGTGTTACATAAGCAGTTGTATAGATAGGATGGTTGAAATATAAGCTGGAATTGAATTAGTTATACAAGATGGTTCTAAAAATATTGGATTGGGTGACACATAAGTAGTTGCGTATGCAAGGTGGTTGAAATAAGAGTGGAGCAAAACTATAGTTGTACAGAGTGGATATTTGCGTTATAGGAAAAGAATAATAATTACAGTTATACAAAAGGCTTTAAAAATTTTCAGAAGCAGCTGAATATATAGGCTGGTTGAAACATAAGCTGGAGTAGAATTACAGTTATACAAGGCGGTTTAGAAAAGTTATATTTTGGAACATAAGTAGTTGCTTATAAGTGTTTGAAATAAGGGAGGGGTAAAAATATTGTAATTCAGGGTGTATCAAAAATGTGTTTTATAAACATAAGCAGTTAGGATATTTGAATTATAGGATGTAGGAAGGGGTATAATTATAGACATTCAAAAAAATTTAGAAGTGTTGTATATACCGGGTCATAAAATGTGGTTCAAAAAGGTGAATTTTGTTATATAGGGTAGACCATGAGCAGTTGCATAAATGGAATACTAGACATATGGGGCGAAGTAAAATCATTGGTATACAGGAATAATTTAAACATTCGAAAAATAGAAAGAGTCAATAGTGGAGAGGGTTTATACTTATACAGGGTGGTTTTAAAGATATCAGTACCGTTGTAATATTGTGTTGAGTTGAATTATAGTGGTACAGGGTGATTAAAAAAATGATGGACCAATAAGTTATATAGAGGTGACCAATACACAGAAGCATATACAGTGTGAATGCAATATAGAGTGAATTACAGTTACATTTATAGAACATAGTCCAAATAATAAAACAAATAAAGAAGTTAAATTATATTTGGAAAAAAATAGACAAAGAATAAAAATTAGAGAGGGAGAAAAAGAGAAATAAGAATACGCTAATATTTTCAATTGAATTGTACCCTAAATCAGATAAAAAAGGAGATATGTTTGAAAATAGTGATTGATTGCACACGGTTTCTAAACGGTTTTTAGCTGAAGTCGGTTCTTTTTTATATATAAATTATTATACAACAATTAAATTCTTTTTCTGAACTCGGTGTAGAGTTAAAGTGAAAATAATTTGGGGAATACATTTATGAGTTGTACTTTGCTGTCAACTTGGAACGTACTCCACAAAAAATCATTTAATTGTAAAAAATATTTTCTGCTTTCTAGTTAAGATGCTTTTGGTTTTTTAGTCGTTTTTTGTTTTTTAAGTAATGTATTAATTCAGTCTGTATTAAAAAAATGTTTCTAAAAGTATCTAAGCTTAGTCACTGGCGTCCAAATGTTTATCGATGTGGGTTCAAACATTAATTAACAGCAAAATATTTTTTGAATCACGTTATACCATTTTTTTAAAACTTGCTATACTTGTGTTAAATTCAAAAATCGTTCTATTTTAAATTCCACAATTTTTAAGACCCAGATAGTAATAAATTATACTGACTGTGGTTCTGGATGGTAACAATGTTGAAAATAAAACTCTTGGGCAACAAATTATTTTGTCCATAATGAAAGTCCTTACATTCTTAGGATGTTATCACAAATATGAATATTCAATCGCAATTTTCCCACTGCAGTGCAAACGGTAAACATTTTGCAGACGCTGCAGCATTCCATTTATTGGTTAGTTACAAAGTAATGGCCTCAACTGATCCTCATGAAGAGTGGGACGTTGCGTTGGTGAGACGGCGTAAATTCGCATTTTTTTACATTAATAACAATTTATAAAAGGACGTTCTTGTGGCAATTGACTTCGAATTTACAGCTACATCCGAAGACTTTCTTCAAAGAAAACGTAGACTGAATAGAAAACGAAACAATTTTTATTTCTATTGCGAAAACTGGATCTCGCCTCCATGTATTTAGATAGATTTATAGTTATAATTTTGCGAACATGAAAAGCGAATTAAATTGATCCTCTCAAGAAGGGCATACATTTAATTAACAAGTTGGTACATAAACATTGAATTCCTAACCATGAATAGAATGAATGTGTCAGCATATATTATTTAAATACATTCAGCAATCTTTATTCGTAATTATGTGCCAAGCTAAATATACACCGTCAGGTCCTAAGTAGCTGATAAACTACTTTTCAAGTTCGTAGCCAGAAAAATATTCCGGGAGGGGGGTTTAATTACCTTTAATTTTTTTTAAAGTGAATTCATTGATTAGAACCGCAAGAGTTAATTTTCTCTTCATATTCATACATGCCCAGCACTTAAGAAATGTATAGAATTAAAAAATATATATATTTTTGTGAAAAAATTGTTCATTTGTTAAAACTTAATCTTCAATCCCAAATTTCGACGGAGGGGAGTGCAACGCCTGGGTACGGCTTTGCAAATCAATTTTTATATATCAAACTCCACTTTTTGAATGAAAATTATTTACCTGCCTCATCAAACCCGTTGGGTTAATAACTACCCCTAAAAAAAATAAATGAAAACGGGTAGCGCGTGTTACCGCGTTTAAAAGGATTTTCAATTCTCTATTCAGCAATATAAACCTTTTTGATTTTTGTAAATTGGCAATAAGTAATATCAATATTCAATTGTTTAATTTGTAAAATAATTACTAATGCCATACACAAATAAACTTTAAATTAATTAACCTATTTACAGCAATTATAGTCTAAGTCATATTCTCAAACTGGGCACTGTTATTTCTTGACAAAAAAAATAGACGGAGTTGAAATTCTTCCTCAACTTTTTGTAACATTAAGCCAAAAAGACTAGTCGGAATAGGACAATCAAAATAAACAGGTTGTTAAATGCTTGCCAACGTTTCGCTTTATTATATTCAAAGTTTCATCAGGGCTTACATTTGAAAAAATAATAAACCATCACAGGCATTTACAAAAACATATAAACGACGCATACAAAAAAACTTGAGTCTATTAGGCGAATGAACTATTTTAAACATAATAATTTGTATACTCTCTTCGAGGTGTCATTCTTTTGTACGCAAGACAATTTATATAATATTTATTGTTTCTGGTTAGGGAACCTTCATCAGTTGCGCTTCCCACAATTGAATGTCCTCTCGAACACTTCTTTATGTATTTGATACATGTCGTTAAATATGAAGACGCGAGATGTAAAGACCGACATCTAGGATTTTCGGGGAAACTAGCACATAGAGGTTCCGAATCTGGAGCCGTTCCATGTAATTGCTGTAATCCGTAATTCCTAGATTAGAATGTCACGATGAAATTTTTAGGTTAACTTCACCTGTCAGGGATATTAAATACTCTTTTCGAGGTGTCAATCTTTAACCTGAAAATTTCATAGTGACATTCTAACCTATGAATTACGGGTAACAGCAATTACATGGAACGGCTCCAGATTCGGAACCTCTATGTGCTAGTTTCTCCGAAAATCCTAGATGTCGGTCTTTACATCTCGCGTCTTCAAATAATAATTTGTTTCATATTTTAAAAAGAACAAGTCAAACTCTTATCAGGCCTTCTGAAGAAGCTTTAAATATAATAAAACGAAAATGTTGGCAAGTATTTAACAACCTATTTATTTTGATTGTCCTATTTCGACTAGTCTTTTTGGCTTACTGATACTAAGGACAATAAGAATTTCTGGAGTTTTGTAACATGTCTGCGCGCTGGTTTGAGAAATTTCTTTTCTTATTTAGTGTTTTAAATCATCCATATTAATTGGTTTACTCTTGTAGATTTTTGATTTTTAATAGCCCCACTAAAAATAATACAGTAGAATCATATGGCAATTATTCTGTTATTTATTATACCAGTCCAAACGTTCACTTTAATAGGATACTGAGTGTGACTTTCTTTCCAAAGTAGTAGCTAACAGAGGGGTGGGGTCTCCAGGGTTACCTCCACCCCGAATTCGGGATTGAAGATACAATTGTAACGAACTAATAAGTTTTTTTCATAAAAATATATTTTTTTCTCCATACATTTCTTATATACTGGGAATATATGACTAGAAAAACTTCCGTGGTCCAAATCAGTCTTAAAAATAATTGCTAAACTAATAACTTCCCGAATTTTTTTTCTGGCTACGGCCTTGCTTCTCTCATCCAATACCGACACTTTTGTTTTTAGACCGCTTTATCAGGTATTTTATTATTTCACTTGTTTGTTTTGTTTTAGGGTATGAGCGAATACGAACGAATCAAGAAGGCCTGTTTAAAACGAGGAGAACTTTGGGAAGATCCAGATTTTTCAGCCACTCAAGCGTCCGTCTTTTATCATCAAACACCACCGTTTCAGTTTACTTGGAAAAGACCAAAGGTATGAATAGACATGTTATTGAATAGTTATAAATAAGTATGCTACTGGTTTATAGGGAAAAATCATTGCCATTTTACTGATGACAAATGGGCATTTGGTTTTCTAGCAGGAATCAAAATAGTTTACTGATTAGCTATATGGGCAGTCTCTTATACACAAATAAAGAAAATCTATAGATTATGACACTATATTGTTATATACTCCGTGGTTTCAATTAAAATTATAAAACTAATATTCACTTTCACTTTTCTAGAACTTTTAATTACATCAAATTATACAGAACAGCTGATTCACAATGACATTACAATATACGCTCGTCGTCGCTGTCTAACTGACTGCCGCGATTATGGGTCGCTCCTTTATAAAACATGCATCGAAAACTCTCGTACAATCATCACTTCTACAGCTGCCGAGCCATTTCGAGAACAATTTTTTCCCTAAAAGTGATCGGTGTCGTAGTGAAATGAAACCAGGGCCGGCTTAAGAAATTTCTTAATATGAACAAGAGCAACTTGTCAAGCCGAACTAATAAATTTTTGTTGAAGGAGAATCTATAATGTTGATAGCGATCGTACACTTCTCAGAGCAAGAATTCTCCTTAATTTGAAACTCAAAAGATTCATATGCACCACGAAAGCGCTCACTAGCAGCATAGATAACAGTAAAATAAAAAAAAAATCCCAACGATAACAGAGAAACCAACTAATAAATAATACTGACTTGTGCAAAATAAAGGAACATAACAGAGAAACCAACTCCATTATTTAGGCTCGAAAACAAAGTCGTTGCTATAAAAGAGGGATTTGAAAAGGACAATAGATATCCAGCGTGCTGAAAATGCCTTACGGTGCAAAAATATTAGAACGAAGATTGCGGAAGACATTGAATAATACAAGGCGAAACTGATGCAGTCTGAAACAAAAATTCAAAGAGTTAAGAGACGCACAGTGCGGCCGATTCCCAAAAAGGTGGCCAAAATTCGAAAATTCCAGTAATTCACTCTAAAATGTAAACTCGGGGTGTTTTTGCGGTCACTAATTATGAATTTGATATCAGTATAACTTTTTTTTTAATTTTAGATTCAATATGGCGGACATAATATGGTCTGTAAGTCCGATTTTTTTTAGTTTAATTACATGGAAAAACACAATATTTATCAAAGGACTATAAGTAGATAGTTGCAGTCACAGTTTTTTAGTATAATTACACGGAAAAACTCAATGTTTATCACAGGACTATAAGTGGATAATTGCAAAGTCACAGTAAATAAAATTTTTTTATCATATATTAATGAATAAGATTAATTATTTTTACAAAAAAAGTCAGTTTCGTCGTCAGATGATAAGTTTCTAGATGCATCAGTATCTTCTGATATTGAACATTCTGTACTTGAAAAATCGTATTGTAGAACAACTTCACTTGATAGAGATTTCAGTGGTTTCGGTGATAATTTTCGACAACTTGATACATAAGGCTCATATGTAACCAAAAATCTAAAAAAAATATCCTGCATTATTTTTGATCGCGAACACTTACGAGAAAAAATTTCACGAGATTCTTAGAAATATTCATTAGACAATTCCTGTGCTACTTGGACCGTTTGTCCAATAGATAGCAACGAATGAGCTATTATTTTAGGGCCATGAATTAACAACTTGTGAGTAGTAGTTGTCATGTAGTACCAGCCGTATAATTCAATAAAAAATGTTGCAATTTGTAATTTGTATGCTTTAAACTTTTCAATATTTATATCATAACCACACGAAATAGCTTGCAACTGTCCCGAATAATTCTTTTCTTGTCAATGCATCACATAGATTGAAACTATAAAAAAATCATAATTCAGTAATATTATAAAACATTAATATATATATATATATATATATATATATATATATATAACCGACTTCTATATTGTTACAACTCTAGCAAATAAATAACACATTCAACTTTGTTAGGTACCTACCCAGGAAGTAAAAAATGTAAACATTTGCTCATTCTGTACAAATTGTATAAAAGTGCCAATCTAAAATCATACTTATCTAGTTGATCTAACTTGATCAGAAATAATCAGTAAAGCTAGAGATACTTGTTATACTTCATCTTCTCAGGTAGTTTTCATTCTTTCTTTTTTTTTGTATGTATGTAACATTTCAACATTGATACTTTCTCATTTACAGGTGAATTACTAGTTTTCCCAAAACCTTCTACGCCATGTAACTTTTCAACTTTTTTGAAAATAAATAGATAATTCGTAGCATAATTCTGAAAGCCGGAGCCATCCCATATTTTTGTATATTTTAGTGAATAGTCAGCAACATCACAAGCATACAACCATCCATCTTATGTTTATATAACGGTCCAGTCCAACACGGAGCAATAAGTCTGTACTTTATCATAATAATGCGTATAAGCCACTAAGTACCAGTTTAAAGTTTGACATGTGTTGATTAAGAATGTGACAACCAAAAGTACCGTCTTCGCAGGATTTTATACAAACAAAACGAGCTTGGTACTCATTGATTTAAAGAGCAAAATACTATGCTTTACTGCGTATATGCTTGAGATTAATAAAAATTTTCAAATTCGCAATTAAAACTTCCAGTGCCTAAAATTACCGACTATTACGTTGGAATAATAAATATTTATGAGGAAATGTCCGTTATGTCATTTCGATGAAATTTTTGATAAGAATTTTGGAATTTTCGGCGATTTTCTGCAAAACCGGAAGTTGAACAAATTTTATAGATACATTCTACCTACGATTCCATGCACGCATGTGTTCAAGAAAATTGCATGTTTCCTCTTGTCTATAAAAAGAGATCTCAATTGTTTAGTTTACATGAAAAACACTCTATCTTTAGTTGTTTTCTTGATTAACATGATAACTTAGATAACTGTTGATGGCACTAATACTTCAACAAAAGTAAGTATGGTTGTGCATGTTTGCAACTCAATTGTTTAGTTTACATGAAAAACACTCTATCTTTTAATAGTTTAGATAACTGTTGATGGCACTTTGACAAAAGTATGGTTGTGACAACTATTTTGGAGCAAAGAAATTAAACAATACTATCAGTTATTTGTGATAGTTAAGGATATATTAATGCCAACACAACAATAAAAAAAATTCCTATTAGTAAATTTATTTTATTACTTTTGGCCACCTTTTTAGGAATCGGCCGTAGGTACTGTGAGATGGTTAAGGAAGCACTAATAATCAGGAAAAGTCAGGTAATCGCATTAACAGTCCCCAAATTCTACAAGGCCTTATAAAATGTTCTAGAAACCCTTGAAATAGAGATATTACATCAGAACTAACTGAAGTACTCGTGGAAGAAGAGGTGCCAATGGCTAATAACATGAAAAATGGCAAGGACAATGATAATGCCAAAATAACAGCTGAACTAATAATGTACTCTGTTAAATTTAGAACCGCCTGAATAAAATGTATATACACTGTCAAAGAATCATACACTTATTAGACCAATTTATTATTTATTTACAAGAAAGGTAAAGAACACATTCAGAATTACAGACTGATAATTCTTCTATGGGTACCAGGTATTTACTTAGATCATTCAAAACATAATAGAAAGTGTAGTAGATTCCTATCTCAACCAGGGGCGGATCCAGGATTTTCATTGGGGGGGGCTTGATCTCGTTTGGGGGGGCTTGACATCATTGAAGGTTGATTTTAGCACAATAAACACTAAAAAAGCATACCACTCAGATGATTTTGGAGGGGGGGGGACTTGAGCCGCTTAGCCCCCCCTATGGATCCGTTAGTGCTCTCAACCACTATAGCAAACTGAACATCGCAGTGGTGTCAGCACTGTTACAACATTCTTCAAGGCAATTTATCAGTCAGACCTAAGGATATCAAAAATCACTTCACGCGGCCTTCGTAGAGAAAGGGTTTAAATTAGCAAAGTAGTATTTTTTTACTGCTAATTAAGGTGGTGAAGACAGAAAAACGATTGTACGAGGGCTGCCTTTTATATTTCGGGAGTAGAGAACAAAAACAAATATTAATCATCGAAAATCGCTTTATTGTTTTTCAAAATATTCCCCATGAAGATCTATATACTTTTGCATGCGTTTGAACCAATTGTCGAAGCACTTTTTCCACTCTGATTGAGGTATCTCCAAAACATGCATTCTGAACGCAGCAACCGCTTCTTCAGGTGTCGAAAAACGTTGACCTCTCAGTTTGTTTTTTACGCACGGGATTAAAAAGAAGTCATTTGGTGACAAGTCAGGACTATACGGCGGATGACTCATCAAATCGATGTTTTGAGTGGTCAAAAATGCAGTTGTTTGAGCCGATGTGTGAGAGCTCGCATTGTCGTGGTGAAGAGTGAGCCGTCTTCGGCGGTTGGTTTTCCTCATTTCTTGGAAGACAACTGGCAAACAAATGGTTGTGTACCACTCAGAATTGACTGATCTGCGTTGTTTTAGTGGTACGGTTGCGACATGTCCAGTTTTTCCGAAAAAACAGGCGATCATTTGCTTGGAAGTGGTTCGTGCGCGAACAATTTTTGTTGGATTCGGCTCATCTTGAAACACCCATACAGTCGACTGCTGTTTACTTTCGGGCTCATACGCGTAAATCCACGATTCATCACCTGCCACTATGTCATAAACGTGTTTTAAAGCACCGCGATCGTATTTTTTGAGCTTTTCTTTCGACCAATCGACACGAGCCTTTTTTTGAACGATTGACAAATTGTGTGGGATCCAACGCGAACAAATTTTTTTGACATTCAAATGTTTATGCAATATTGAATGTATGCTGGTCCCACTAATGTGTAAGGTTGAGTCAATCTCACGATAGGTCACATGACAATCATGCAATATCAGTTCGAGCACAGCATCAATGGTTGCCGGAACAACAACTGTTTTTGGACGACCTTCACGAAATTCGTCTTGGAGTGAACTACGACCTCGATTGAATTCACCATACCATCGATAAACAGTGGTCCTTGATGGAGTTTCATGGCCAAAAATTAAATTAAGTTCATCCATGCACTCTTGCTGACTTAATCCACGTCGAAAGTTGTAAAAAACAATCGCACGAAAACGTTCACGATTTAATTCCATTTTTTGGCCGAGATGAATCCTTTAAGTTACTGTAAACAACACATAGCCCTTGTATGTCAAAACGTTCTGAGTACGTATAACCTCAACAATGTCAAACTTTACGATAGAGTTGTCAGTTGTCAGATTGCAACACTAGGGTTGTCCAATCCCGAAATATAAAAGGCAACCCTCGTATATAGCATTTCGGAAAGAAATGAATAAATACACTTTTTAAAAATCGCCCAAAAGAAAAAGTTCATATACACTCTCCACAGAAACTAAAAAAACGAAGTTAAATGGTAGTTTACTCGCAGTAAAGGTAGCCATGAAATTGTAAAATAGAAGCAATTGATTGCATGGCGATCTAAAGACGTTTATCAGAGAGTGGCGTTTTCTTGTGACCGAAAAAATCATTGACGTTTTTTAGGGCTTGTTATAAAATGTCGTTCTCGCATACTGAAAAATATGATATATTAGAAACATACCTAATGTTTAGGAAAAATACTACTAGAGCAATAGAAGAATATCTCCGGAGATTCCCTCCTCGAAATTTGCCTAACTTGGGGTATTTTGTAGTTTACTATTGAAAAAAATGGGGCAGAAAAAAACATTTGTGAAAGTTAAAACTTTAAATTAACATCATAGCCTTTATCAATTTGGTGACAACTGGCGGGTCTTTAAATACTATATTGTTGTTTAGTGATCATGAAAGAAGACTGAGTTTCTACAATGTGTTGCCTAATTTGGAGGGAGTAGGCAATTTTTTCCATTTGTATGTTCAATCATAAATATGTTCATTATTGGTTACAAGAAAATGTATTTTTTAGCAAATTCATTCTGCCTGTATTTGATGAGTGTACTGTAAGGGGTGGAGATATGTTGACCTGATAATTTCTAAAAAGAGACCACAAATCTGTAAGGAAAGCTCCAGCTTCAGGAGCTATATATAACTGCTGTTACCGAAATAGGCAGCGGGAGTAAGGGGTTCAAATCGCACCCCTCCAATTTTGGCATCAAATTTAACGAATTAACACGTTTTTCTTAAAAATAAATTGTAATATGTTATACAATTTTTATATACTGAAAATGAGCTAGTAAAAATATAAATTTTGCGGTCCTATCAATCTTCATCTTAAAAAATATATGTTAGATAAGTCAAGATTTATTACAAATTCAGGGAAAATTTTAGATTGAAAAAATGACTGCTCAGATATTTTAGCTCAAATTTGTTGGCAATAATCTTTTCCATTAGAATATTTTTCCGGATTTGAAAAAATCAAATTCTCCATGGTAGAATACTGAAAACAATTGATTCATTTGAAAATTCAGGTAGAAAAACTTTTGAGTTATTACTAAACAATGTACCAAGAAGATATTGGACACGTATTTCCGTTTTTACACTCCAGTTTCCAATTTTCGCAAGATTATTATTATATTCGCTAATTTTTATATATTTTAAACATATTTGGAAAATTTCAAATTGATTAAGTGTAAGAATTGCACTACACGGCATTATAAAATTGTAGAAAACATTTATACTTGCCCCGCAAGAAATTTCTGGGGGCTCGTGGTTAATTTTTTTGAACAGAGTCTCGTTTGTCGGAGAGTACACACATGATGATTGCATTATTCAATTGTTACAACAATTTGTTATCACAATTAAACAATATTCAAGAGGATGTATATGTTACTTTGTATTGGTACATTGCATACATTTTTGAAGAATTTATATAAAAAAGTTTTAACAAGGAACTCTCTTTAAAGTTGTTCAATTTTTATAATAAATTGTTAGAACAGTTGGTTATGGCAGTTTTCATATTTGGACCCTTTAACAAACATGACCCCAATTTAAAAAAAGCGGCAGTCATTTGAGACCGAACGATGGAAGCGAAAGCTTCTTACGAATTATACTTCCCTTCTCTTGTTATCTCCTGTCTCTGTTTCTATTTCCATTTGTTATCATTAGTAATGGTTATAAATTTCAGGAGAATTAAAATAATTGTCACTATTTTGACTCAAGTTTTAATCCTAATGTGTACTTTAATTCTTAATTAGAATTTCTATAAGTGCCAAATAAAATTTGTTGAATTATTAACTTGCAAGTTGAAGCTCATATCCGATGAATTGTAAATGCGGCAAAAAAATAGCAAAAGGTATATGAAATTAATAGCGTTCTTTCTGACTTCTGACATATGTCAAATCCGTAATTTATTATATGGCAAAGAGAGAGTTGGAGTTTTTATTATAAAATCAAATTTTGTGCAGGTATTCTATGTTAATTGGATGTTATATTAGTTTATTTTCTATATATTATTGATATTCTATAAAAGAAGAAACTCATGATGAATTTTACCTGGTCCCTGTTTCTTACACTGTGAATTCAATTGTATGGGTATTTCAAGATCAAGGTAGTGTCTGGTGTCGGTGTCGAAACAAATGAAATCTAAATCTAATTCATTCCCTTGCTCATCTTTTTTCATATGTGTGAATGTGGGCCCCCGTTAAACAGGTTTCGCTTCAAAATCCTCCCAGAAAAATTGGGGAAGAATTTGTATGTTTCTGCCATTTTTCTGAAGACGATTGTTGTACAATTTTAATAATTTTAAAAAATCTCTCAGTTCTTCAAAATTTGTTTAACGCTTTAAAGGCTCTACTATATGTAAAAGTCTGTGATTAACAGAATACTGTATTTGGCGACTTGCACAAATTTAAATAAATCATTCTAACAGACCTGGACTGAAAAAGTAATGTGCAAAAGCAAAGGAAATATCAAGTTCTTCTTTGTGGAACTCCCTATGTAGTTTTTTTTCAGTTTCCGATGAACAGTTTTCCAAAATCTCATTTGAATATTACAAATTGGATAAAATAATGTTATGGGAAATTTTATTGCTAACAGATTAAACTCTATTGATTTATAATGTAGATATGGCACTTAATAATTTTTTAGTTTGGCCCAAATTTTTGACCGAACCTCCTCGAAAAAAATTAAAATTGCAGGTCCGACTGAGAAGAATTCTGCCAAAACAGATATGCCTGTGGGTACAATTCAATTGAACATTTTAGCGTATTCTTATCTCTCTCTCTCTCTCTCTCTCTCTCTCTCTCTTCTTCCTTTCTTTGTCCAGCTCTAGTTTGTATTCTTTGTCTATATTTTCCAAATATATTTTAACTTTTTATTTGTTTTATTATTTGGACCACTTTCAATAAATGTAACTCTAATTCACTCTATATTGTATCCACACTGTATATGCTTTTGTGAATTGGTCACCCCTACATATAACTTATTGGTCTCTCATTTTCTAAATAACCCTGTACAACTAATAATAATTCAACTCAACACAATATTACAACGGTACTGATATCTTTAAAATCACCCTGTATAAGTATACATCCTCTCCACATTATTGACTCTTTCTATTTTCTATTGTTTGTATGATTCCTGTATACCAATGATTTTACTTCGCCCTATATGTCTAGTATTCCATTTATACAACTGCTCATGGTCTACCCTATATAACAAAGTTCACCTTTTTGAACTACATTTTATACTACTACCATTTATTTCAACCACCCGGTATATGCAACTGCTTCTAAATTTTGAACCCATGTCTATAATTATCCCCCGTCCTACGTCCTATAATTCAAATATTCAAACTGCTTATGCTTATATAAAAAATTTTTGATACATCCTGAATAACAATAATTTTACCCCACCGTTACTTCAAACACGTTGTATAAGCAACTACATATGTTCCAAATTATATAACTTTTTTGAACCGCTCTGTATAACTGTAATTCTAGTCCACCTTATATTTCAACAATTCTGTATATTCAACTGCTTCTGACAATTTTTAAAGCCTTTTGTATAACTGTAATTATTTCAATATCCACTCTGTATAAGTATAGTTTTGCTCCACTATTATTTCAACCACCTTGTATATGCAACTCCTTGTGTGCCACACAATACAATATTTTTAGAACCACCCTATATATCTAATTCAATTCCAAGTTATATTTCAACTATCCCATGTATACAACTACTTATATACCACCTAATATTACATGCATGCTCGCACACACCTTAACTTCTTGTCTAAAAGAAACTTTCTTCAAACTAATCAAAATGAAAACCATTACAAACACCCTGTACGATATACTTTGATTGCATATCATGACATTTAAACTAGATATTTATGACGAAAATTTAACATTTACCATGATGTTTACAGTTTTTTGCATATATTTTTTCGATTTTCAGGAAAATAGTAAGTTTTACGTTATACAAAAATATACGGAATCAAGCTGCAACACATCTTTGTAGAATACAATTTATAATATTCAAATTTCTTTTAGAGAAAACATTGAAGATACATTGAAATTCGCTGAAATCTAGTCCCTTATATACTTTTTTTTCTGATTTTCTGGAAAACCTTAAGTCTCATGTTATAGAAAATTATATGGGACCTTTCTGTAATGGTCCTTAACATAACGCAGTTTAAATCATCAAAATTGCCCAAGTTGATTTTGAAGAATCGCTCGTCATACAAAAAAATGCAGACGAATTGATAACTTCCTCCTTTTTGGAAGTTGGTTAAAAAGACATATACTCTTAATGACTTTTTAACAGCAATTAAACTAGTTGTATTGTGTTACAATTTCTAATAGAAATATTAGAACAAAAACATTATTTTTTTATTTAACGGTCGATTATAGTCGTGCCTAATTTAAATATCATGAACCCACATTTTACTTATCATCAAATTCCAAAGATTCCTTGTTTATTTTAACCGCTTTTCTAGTATATACGTGAAATACAGAAATACTTGTTCTGGTATCCATCTAATGCGTTTTATTATAAAACTTGTTTGAAAAAAATTAGGTACTTTCCCTAGACAGAGGCATAGTGACCGCGATTTCGTTAACCTCCATTATAAGCTTGCAAGACACAGTATCGAGACTATTTATTATATTCAACAAATTATTGTAATTAAGTCATTCAAGAGCAGGTGTTGTGAGTGTAAACATTAGCAAACAAAATAATCAGATACGATTTTAGGCTGCACCTAAATATTTTCAACTAACTATAATTAGATTAAATTGATTGCGAAATAATTATTTAAAAAAATCATTTTAAAGGTTGACGTTCCTTAAATTTCTTTTTTCCGGAATACCTTTTTTTAGCTAAAGCCACCCACAAAAATGCTTCTGCCCAAAGAAATTTCGTTAGTTTCGTTTTTTTTCGCTCGAAGATTAACAATATACCTACACAATGATTAAAACAAACGACGTGGGTTAAAGGACGTTCACTTTTATACGACAAGTATGGATAATCGATGCATTCACCTTTGTTGCATCAAAAGTTTGGAAGCAGGAAAGTTTTATGTTATGTTATCATGAAAGTTTTATGGAGATAGTAAAAATTAAAAAAGAAATATTCAAAATGTCAACTCGGACCCATTATTACTTGAGTTATAACTTACTGTATATGGATCACCTATACAGTGTGTCTCAAACAAAAATTTGGAGTACGATTTTTTTATTTGTGTATCGAGAGTTATTATTATACCATGTGTCCCAGATAAAAGCAACTACATCGGATTCCCGATACAGCAAGAGATACATGGTGGCTTAAATGAGAAAAAATGATGGGCTACTCTAAGTCCAATCAGGTGCTGTATCGGAATTTAAAATATCTACAGGGGTTTTCAAATTATCGTGAAAACAATTGTTCTTTTTCGAAAAATTGCTATATATTTGCCAAATTTGATAAAAACTGCTAATTTGTGTTAGCGACTAAGGCCAATCGATTGACGTTAATTTTTTTAGACTTTCTAGATTTTATGACACCATAGTCAACTTTGTTATTTCTTATGGGCGCCATTTTGGTTTGGTCATTGAATAGCACATAAAAAGTTTCTCTACTAACGACGAGCGGGACGTTTGTATTATCTCAAAATGACTGGAAGAGGCAAAGGTGGCAAAGGTTTAGGCCGGGAACAGACCTACCGTTTTCTCTTCTTATAAGAACAGAACAGAAAATAATTTTAACGGCGCCGGCAATTCTACCAGAGTTCTCCTACAACTGTGCTTTTGATCAGTTCGTCATCTTCCATTACGAATTATGATATATTCGATGTGTCTACCATAAGCGCTAGATACCGAATGAGGGCACATCAAGAAAGCCCGGCAACCAGCAAGTGTGTGGCGATGAACCCGAATTCTCTTCTTTTCTTATAAAACAGAACAGAATCGGTAGGTCTGCTTGGTAAAGGAGAGCAAAACGTCAAAGTATAACAAAACCAGGCATAACATATCACCATACTTATGCCATAGCAACTCATGCCCGATATTGATAATATAAGATTAGTAAATACTTGCGTTCTTGAGGACACCCATAGGATCGCTGTAAGCGTTGTAGAGTTCCACGTTGTTAATATCTACAAACCCCTCACAAATCCCTGGTGCAATAAAATCCTTCAAACATACCCTCATCCATCAATATATGCGGGAGATTTCAATAGTCATCACAGCAATTGGAGATATCGAGAGTCGGATGATAATGGCATCTTCTTGGTTGGGCAGAACAAAACAGCTTGCATCTAGTATTTGACGCTAAAGAAAGGAATACATTCAAATCTCGTACCTGAAATACGGAGACAAATCTTTATTTGGCTTTCGTATCAACTAACGAAAAATGTCAGCCTGTCTCAATATCGAGATATGTTCTAAAGGAATTTCCGAAAAGCCAGCATCGACCAGTTATCCTTGAAATGGGCATACAGATTCCAATAATTAAATCGTTTCCGAGACCTAGATGGAATTTTCAGAAGGCTGACTGACCCAGAGATAGCTGATGACCTTCTGAATTCTCTTAATTAAAATGGATAGAGACCACCACAAATACTGACTTTAAGCACTCAAGCCGTAAAGCCTGGAATCTACTCAAGAAGCTTGGTGCTAGTTGACCCGCTACCCGAAACCAAACTGCAGTCACAGCAAACAACATAGCTACTCGAATAGTTGACTTGTCAAGAGCTCCTCAAGATCGCCAGCATACCAAAATGATAAAACGAGAACTAAAGGCATTAAAACAGTCAAGCCCAGAGTTATCCGAGTTCTCTGGAGAATTTAACATCGATGAGATATGTGCAGCGACTCTCAGCCTAAAAGTAGGAAAGGCTCCGGGATTTGATGGAGTTCACAATGAGTTTCTCATCAACTGCGGCCCCTATGCTAGACAGTGGTTAACAACATTTTTCACTGACATTCTGAACACTGGTAAACTGCCTAATGAATTTAAAAGAGCAAAAATAATTGTCGTACTAAAACCTGGAAAGCCAGAATCACGAGTCGACAGCTATAGACCAATCTCCCTCCTTAGCACCTGCTACAAATTCTTGGAAAGACTCATACTCAATAGACTCCAAGACAAATTACTTGCGAACACTCCAATTGAACAAGCTGGATTTAGACCAGGTAGAAGTTGCACGGACCAAGTGATAAGCCTGACAAAATTCATTGAATCACGATACCAGGAATGTCTTAAAACCACGGCTGTATTCATAGATTTAACAGCTGCCTATGATACAGTCTGGAGAGGAGGTCTCCTTTATAAGTTTCTGCATGTGATTTCCTGTAAAAAACTTGGAAGGCTCTTGAATAACATGCTTTCTGATCGAAAATTCCAAGTGATCATGAACGGCAAAGCCAGCAAACAGAGAATTCTAAGTAATGGCCTTCCTTAGGGCTCCGGAATTGCTCCTGTCCTTTTTAATTTATACACCGCTGATCTTCCTGCAACGACTGCACATAAATTTGCGTACGCCGATGATCTGGCTATAGCGGTGAAAGTTAAATCTATTGATGCAGCAAAGAGAATGTTAGAAAAAGATCTCGAAACTTTGGATGTTTATTATAAAAAATGAAGACTAGTTCCAAGTCCTAGCAAAACAGAGTGTTCCTTTTTTCACCTAAGTAATAAACAGGCTAATCAAGAGCCTGAAATATTCTGGAATGGTGAACGCCTTAGGTACAATCGGAACCCAAAATACCTGGGTATTACACTGGACAGAACGCTCTCATTTAGGAAACATATAGAGAACACGGCTGCAAAAATTCAAACGAGGAATAACATTCTGGAAAAGCTCTGAGGAACCTCGTGGGGAGCAACTGCCGATACCTTACGATGTTCGGCAATGGGTCTCGTCTTCAGCGCGGCTGAGTATGGTGCTCCAGTATGGATGAACAGCCACCATGTCTCAAAAGTTGATGTTCAGCTCCGCAGGAGCATGCGTATCATAACGGGATGCATAAAATCTACACCAACTTACTGGCTCCCAACTCTCAACCACATTATGCCGCCAAATATCCGACGGAAAGAAGCTCCCCTACGAGAATACGAGAAAATAATGGATATCCCGGAGTTGCCCATCCATGAGTATATACCAGACTGAAATCCAGACATCCACCAATCAGGACTGCGAAAGTGTTGCATGAAAGTGTTTTCAGGGGTCTCCGGGAATGGGATGCAGGTTGGAGGAAGAATGCCCCTCCAGAGGTACTCGACTATGTGAGCATCCATGAGGAATCTGCGGGGTTCGATTTACCCCGCAATATATGGAATACGGCAAATAGAATGAGAAAGGGACACGGCGTCTGCGCAGATATGCTGTATAAATGGAATAAACAACCTACGCACAATTGTGAATGCGGGGCAGTCTATCAAACAGTCAAACATATATATACCAAGACTGTAAGCTTACGGGCACAATAACGAATATATATACTCTCCCTCCTGCAGCGATTGAATGGATAAAGAACCTATCTGTTAGTTTGTGATTACTATGTGTGGACTTGTTATTTACAAATGCTCTGTTTCTGTTTTCACTCTGTAGTATTCTTGTTCTTGTGTATTGTTAGTGTTTAAATGTAATTTCGTATTTTTATATTATAAGATCAGTTCATGTATACTATTGCCAAACACTAAATAAATAAATAACCAGCCATAAGACATTTAGCAAGACGTGGTGGTCTTAAACGTATATCAGGATTGATATACGAGGAAAGTAGAGGTGTGCTTAAAGTGTTCCTTGAAAATGTTTAAGAGATGCTGTCACATATAATGAAGATGCTAAGAGGAAAACAGTCACAGCTATGGATGTTCTTCATGCATTGAAAAGAAGGACGTACCTTGTACGTTTTTGGCGGTTAATTATTATGTTGGTATTCAATGAAAAAAAAAACAAAACACTTAGCTGGCTGTGAACAAAATGCCGTGTTTGTTTTCATAGCTATGCATGTACCTGTAAAAACTTTTTTATTTCATTTTATCTGTTAAGAGTTTAGTATGTTTCAAAATAAATGTGATATTTTTAGAGTAACCTATTATTAGAGCATTTTTCAATTAACTTAAATGGAAAAGTATTCAAATTGGGAAAAGTGGATATGTATTATGTATGTATGTATGATCGTTTCATTTTGTGCCACAGTAACGCTGATGAGCTCAAGATATGTACTTTCAGCGGTCTCCCGAAAGTCCGCAACCAGGTTTGTCGATCTTCAGAATGCTTAGTAATAATTTACGTGTTTATGGTTCCTTTAAAAACCCAATAGAGTGCTAATGAAAATATTGAAAATCTTATTTACAAAGTTTTATCAACAATCCTCGTACTTCCCCTCGTCAAATGGAAAATAAGTGCTTAAATCGACCGCTCAGAGAATTCATCAAAACTTCAAGTATGGTTTATTTGTAGAACATATTAGTTAATGAAAAATGCCAAGAATACTTCAATTTCCACTTAAGTTTCTGTGGTCTGGTGAACGCAGATTTACAAATTCCGGGGTATTTAATACACAAAAAATCGTGAGGTGTGTCATCAGGTGAGGTAGGGTTTTAATGTATAAGTAGGAATCAAAAGCGGACACGATCTATTTTACATTTTTTATGATAATTCGATTGCTCTTCAGATCTTGAGATATTATAAAATTATGTCGACAAAGCTTTAGAAAATTTGCCTCATTAAGATTTAGCTAACTTCTGATTTCAGGAAGATGGAGCACCTCCTCATATTGCAAGAATCATAACTGACTTTTTGAATCAGCAATATGAAAGTAACTGGATCAGAAATCGAGCTCCAGTTGTTTGGCCTGGTCGCTAGCAGGACCTTACGCTTCTTGATTTTTGCTTTTGGGGATACTTAAAGACTAAAGTTTATTGTACTACTTCTAATGAGGTAGAGGAACCTGAGGCAGCCGTTGCTCGAGCCTTTGACGAAATGCCGAAACAAATGGTTATAGATGCATGTATATCTCTAATTCATCCCTGCAGGGTGTGCATTAATAACAATGGTGGATTTTGGAATACTTAATTTAATTTGATTTAATTCAAGTATTTGTCATCGCTTTTTAGTTGTTTTTGTTTTGAGTTAATTCACAAATATGTAATGTTTTAGTTTTTTTAGTATCATAAATAAAAGAGTACTTTTGTTTGTTAATTATTTTTAGGGAAATTCTAAGAACACACAATTACGCCATTTTGTTTCACAGTCAACTAAGTGAAAAACTGTTTTTTAATAATGTACGTTTTTTCTTATCCAAAAAGAGGCCTTTTGTCTATGATTGAAAAGCTCCTTTTATGTGCTATTCAGTGACGTATAAATCCAATATGGCGGTCATAAGAAATATTAAAGTTGGCTATTGTCAGGGGCGGATCCAGGATTGTCATTTGGGGGGCTTGAACTCGTTGGGTCTCTGAAGGTTGGTTTTAGCACGATAAACTCTAAAAAAACATACCACTCAGATAAGTAAGGTGAAAATGTTATGAATAAAGTTGTAATTTGCAAAACATGTGCTTCTGATGGTAAGTTTGAAGAACTTAATGACTCATGTGTTATTATTTAAATAAATGACAATAGAATCTGAAAATACCATATCATTATGTTGTTAATTATGGTGATAAGTGAGCATTTTACGTGTAACAAATTAAGTCCATCTTTAGAAGCGATTCTCATTCCTAATTCCGACATAAGTAAGGTTTTGTGTTATGTAGCTGATTTGAGAATCAGTTTTGGCCAATTTCAATTTTAATTGTTATTATGCATTTCTTTTTCATCATGACCAGGTGTCAAAATCCACTCTCCCATATAGAGCAAGACAAAAATACCGGAAAATCGTTATCATGAAAGGGGGTTCATATTTATACAAAAAGACCTTGAAATAACCTTTGAAGTAATGGTCAGGTCACGGTCGCACAACCCAGGAAATCCCACACCCTGCATATTTAAATTTTTCACTCTTTCCGACAACGAAATGAAAGTAAATATCTCATTTTAAAACGGGTCAGAACTCAAATTTCACCTTCGACTACCTTCCGGCCCTTACCGTATTTTTGTCACACACTTTGTCAAAAAAAAAAAATGGAATGAACATCATTTCTTTAGAGTTCAAGATATTCTTCGTGTGCTACAGCTGATTTAAAAACATATTTTTAAAATAGGCCTGAAGAGATTGATCTCTGGATATTTTTAGCAACCATTATTGTTGCTTAGTCTTAAAACCGCATTTCATTCGGTTCTGACCATAAATGGACTAAATTGCTCTTTAATTTATTAGGGGGTGCAATTTTTGGCCATTATTCCTGCAGATTTATGGATTTTTTTCTCAAAGAATAAGGATGCCAAGAAATTGTTTTTTTTTATATGTACTTGATGGAGTACGAAAATAACAAAAAAATTTGTTTTATATATCACATTCAACCCTAGAATGCACTGATATCTCAAGGGGAGTGGCAAATTAAAAATCCTAGAGAGAGAGAGAGAGAGAGAGAGAGAGAGAGAGAACAATTCAGAATTTTTTTTTCAATGGGGGCAAGTCAGCAAATTTATGGGAAAGTTTAATGGCTTACGTCAGGTTTTTCAGGTACCTCCCCCCTCGGTACGCCAATGGGAAACATATGAACAACTTCAAAAGAATAGATGATATTCGAGAATGTTAATATAGATCCCACTGACAGTAAAGAAAACAAAATATCTTCAAGAAATGTAACTGATGAAATTTGGAAAGCATTTAGAAGTGTTTACCTAATTCCCGACAAAACTACCCCTACACAACAGCCTTTATTACAGAATTCAGATGAAATCCTGAGCGAGAATTTTTTTATTGGTCTGGCAATTATTTTTTGAAGTGTGTTGAATTGATTATAACCGCAATTTTATGTTTTTATTTATATATGACAAGCACATAAAAAAGGTATCAAATATTAAATAAATATTTACACAATAGAGTTCATGCCTTAAAATTTAATTCTTGAATTTTGGGTGAGGGCTACTGCCTTAATTCAGAGATAGGTTTAGAGTGAAAGATCGCGCCGTTTAAAATAGTGTTAAATAGTTAACTGATAATATAGAACTGCGTAATAATATACTTTTTCTAATATTCTTACCAAATTATTTAAGGGTGTTTTCATTGTTTTAGGAATTATCTGCAAGACCTGGATTTATTCAAGATGGACCGGCAGCCTTCGATATCGTTCCCGGGAAAATGGGTAAGAGCTTTACAAAAAAAAAGCATGTCAGAAAATACATAAATTACAGCAATCGTGTTTTTTAATTTAACATAGAACGTAGAAATAGGTATGAAGCCTGACGGATTTTCGTGGACATTTTTAAAGGATTGGTTGTTTCATTTGTTGTGTAGTATTATTTAGTACCACCTGTAAGTTTTGCTGATATAAAAAGCACTGGTTTTGTAAACTTTTTAAATTTTTTGTGGTTTTTTTAAATATTTTCAGCCTTGGAATATACTAAATGATTTGCTTTCTCTAGTTTTTGCGTTGGTGAGTTAATTACGCTTACGAGTCTGATGGGTATTCTTTTTGAAGACGCTAGATGTGAAGACAGGCATCTAGGACTTTCGGGGAAACTAGCACATAGAGGTTCCGAATCTGGAGCCGTTCAATGTAATTGCTGTTGTCTTCTAAACGTTGTTTGTGGCATATTCTTGATTACTTTTATGTTTTTTTGGACAATAACACCACAATATAAATAAAACGACGTATATTGCAGGAATACCAAACGTTTCAAAGTTTCAAAATTAGAAGAATTTGAAAGAGTTGTCTTTAGAATTTATAATGGCGTTCCTAGGTACGACTTTGTTATAAGATAGCATATTCGCCAAAAATGCGATCAAAGAATTCTATTGTTTCAGTGATCCCATTAACGTCATAAGGGAAAACCTAGGAAAAACCTTATGAACTATCCCGATATTGGGTTGTTCAAAAGGAGGTTACCATTAATAATTTCTTCCTTAATTGTCGGTAACCAGATACGATTAAATTCTACAGAAGTAGAAGCGATACAATCGTCTTCATTCAAAAGAATTAAAGCAGACTATTTTATTTTTCGTTTTGTGTTATGTTGTTCTTTGTGAAGTATAGTTGAATTGTCAAATTGTAGTTTATGGCCTAGGTCTCAAGCATGTTCACAAATTTTTGATTTTTCACTGGAAACAATTACCCCACAAAATTTATCAACAAAGAGTTAAACAGACTTGAAAAGAAAACAAACCTTCCGAATCAACCCAGAACTTCTCTTAACACTACTACTACTCAAGACAACAACATTACAGTAACAACTATACCATATATACATGGTCTGTCAGAAAGATTGAAAGTGGGCAACAAATTTAATGTTAAAACAACATTCCAAACAAGAAATACACTGAAATCTTTAATATCGAAAACAAAACCAACAAACAAAACCCAGAACTCAAAAAACTGCATATATAAGATTCCTTGCGAATGCAATAAATTTTATATTGAAGAAACATCGAGACCATTAAACGTACGAATAAATGAACACAAGAATTACATAAAGAAACGACAATTTGGAAAATCAAAAATTTGTGAACATGCTTGGGACCTAGGCCATAAAATACAATTTGACAATTCAACTATACTTCACAAAGAACAACATAACACAAAACGAAAAATAAAAGAGTCTGCCTTAATTCTTTTGAATGAACGAATTGTATCGCTTCTACTTCTGTAGAATTTAATCGTATCTGGTTACCGACAATTAAGGAAGAAATTATTAATGGTTACCTCCTTTTGAACAACCCAATATCGGGATAGTTCATAAGGTTTTTCCTAGGTTTTCCCTTATGACGTTAATGGGATCACTGAAACAATAGAATTCTTTGATCGCATTTTTGGCGAATGCGCTATCTTATAACAAAGTCGTACCTAGGAACGCCACTTATAAATTCTAAAGACAACTCTTTCAAATTCTTCTAATTTGAAAGCTGGTTACCTATAATTCATGATCTTTAGAATTTTTTGTGCTACCTGTATATCTAAAAACAACAAATTTTCTAATGTAAATTTTAAATGTCATAAATCAAATTTTCATTTTGCAATCTACATCAATAAATATAAAGCCATTGACAACGAAGTCAGAATAGACTTTGAAACGTTTGGTATTCCTGCAATATACATCGTTTTATTTCTATTGTGGTGTTATTGCCCAAAAAAACATAAAAGTAATTAAGTAATTGCTGTTACCCGTAATTCCTAGGTTAGAAAGTCACGATGAATTTTTCAGGTTTACTTTACCTGTCAGAGGTGTCATTCTTTTGTATACAAGACAATATATATTGTTTCTGGTTAGGGAACCTTCATCAGTTGCGCTTCCCACAATTGAATGTCCTCTCTAGAGGTTTATTATTGGTTGAACTTTTTTTCTAATGGCCATCTAACCCAGATGATCATCTCCTCTGAATTTACCCTAGCATAATTTCGTCTTTATTTTACGTCCTTTAAAAGATATATTGAAAGATTCTTTATATATGCTTCATATCTACAGAATATTAATTTTCGAATGATATACATTTGATTATCTTTCTTTTAAAATAAAGGCCAAAAAAGGGGTAGTGCGTTCACGTAATAATATATGGATTATGTGATAATAAAATTTCAACAAACTTCTATCTTAAACAGACACACATTATAGACAAATTGAAAAACATCCATATTTTTCAAATGGCTTAATTAACATGTATTCTCAATTACTTTCATGTAATTCTCAATTAGTTTCATCCTACAATTCAAATAACGTTAATTATTTTCCATTAATACGGGCTCCTTCGCCAGATTTGATCTCTAAATTTCCGGTTTTTCAGAATTTCTCCTAAACTTTAATATGCGGTCCAAAATGGTTCACAACTGTTCTGAAGAAACAAATATTGAAAAAATCTGTAAAAAAAACAAAAATATCATAAGACAACCTTCAATTTTGTTAAAGACTGCTAACACCAATCGTACTCAATTATTATAAAACCCGTCAAGTAGACTTTAGAGATTCTTGGTTAGCAAGTGCTAACCAGTTTTTGGTACACCATTAGACTTGGATTTGTCCAGGGTAGAATAACATATGAATTACTTCACCCTTTGCTATAATATTGGTAATTAAAATTTCATCTTGTTGGTTTTATGCGAACCGTTTAAAACTGTTACACATTCCAAACAACTGAATTGAGTTCACTAGTTAAATGTGTACCTGTTAACCTGCTTATTGTAATTGTTTTCAGATTTGTGGGTTATCTTAAAACAAACAATTGCTTCTCAATAGGCTTTTCAATAGAAATCATACATAATGCAGTAATATGTCGCCTTCGTTGAAATGAAAATATGTTGCGACAACTGACGTATTAATTGTGTATATTGAGTCACGTAATATCTTTATTGACTTCCTCTTGATTCATAAACAACACCAGCATAAGCATTTCCTGCGTGGATACGTATACTTACTTTAGAATACAAATGATGGAAATACTTGTTAAAAATTCACACCTTTAAAATGCAACATAAATTTTGCGTTGAACTGGCCTGTCTCCCAGTTAAAATATAGTAGACAACTTTGATGTTTAGTGTTACTGCTACGTGAAAAATAAATGCATGTGCTACTGAACAACCACATGGATTATAATTTCAAATAATTCCTGATTAATTATCGTGCATATAATAGGTGCGTCAAAAATTCACATATAGTTGTATGTTCAATGTCAACCATCAATCCATTCAAATCAGGATGATGGAATAATGTTGTCTTTGAATATAATATGGAGTAGTACATTTTTACGGAAAAATTACAAATTGTAACTATTACTGAAAAATCCTTTTAAATTACTAAGCGAGATCGATACTTTGTTTTTAAGACAGCTACTGTAGAAAAACCAGTTTCACATAGGTAACATGTAACAAATGGCAAATAAAATTTCTAAAGCTTTGTTTGTCAAAGTACGAAAATCGTCCTTCACTCGTAGCCAAAACGTAAGAATATTATTTTCGTCTGCTTTAATGTGCTATCACAAGATAAGTCAATCATTTCCTGCTCTGCTGTCCTAAGTCAAAATCATCATATTTTTCATTCACAAACGGGTTTCTAATCTATTCCTATTAGGACATGTCAAGATCTTTAAAGTAAAACGAGAATTGCTTCCATAGACTGATCAGATGATTATAGAGTGTGGATGGATTCATTTTTTTATACCTATTCGACTTTTTTGGTTTGCATTCGAAAATGATATTTTGGAAACAGCTGCTTGCCCCTAGGGGGCGCAACCCACAGGTTGGAAACTACTGTTCTGCTGGCTTAAAATAAAAACAGTGTAGAAACTGTGTGCAATCAATCACTATTTTCAAACATATCTCCTTTTTTATTTGATTTAAGATACAATTCTTTTGAGTATTTTAGAGTATTATTATTCTCTCTCTCTCTCTCTTTCTCTCTGTCTCTCTCTCTATCTCTCTCTCTCTCTTTCTCCCTTTCTCTCTAATGTACATTTTTTTGTATATTGTCCACATATTTTTTAACTTTTTAATTCGTTTTATTATTGGACCTCTTTTAATAAGTGTAACTCTAATTCACCTTATATTGCAACCACCTTGTATATGTTTGTGTGTGTTGGTCACCCAATATAAATTATTTGTCTATTATTTTTGTACAACTCCACACAATGTTGCAACCGCCATGTATAAGTATTAATCCTCTCCACACTATTGACTGATTCTAATCTTCTCTTCTTTAAATCACAATGTACCCTATAATTTAATTTCGCTCCATATGTCAAGCATAAGCAACTACTGATATTCCACTCTATATAAAATATTTTAAATCACCCTGTATAATTATAATTCCACTTCAACTTATGTTTCAATCAACCTGTGTATGCAACTGCTTGTAACGTTTTTTGAACCCTCTGCCCTATAACTCAAATATCCTTACTGCATATGTTTATTTAACAATTTTGTTAAAGTTTTTTGATCCACTATATATTTCTTCTTTACTCTTATTTCAACCACCTGGTTTACGCAACTACTTATGTGCCACCCAATACAACATTTTTTGAGCCAACCTGTATAACTTTAATTCTATTCCACCATATGTTTCAACCATCCTATGTATACAACTGCTTATGTACCACGCAATATCACATTTACTTCTACGATTTTTTTAACTGTATGTATAACTGTATTTTTACTTCGCCCTATAATTAAACTGCACCATTACTTGCTGCTTGAATTTCCATGCACGCACATGCACACTTACTACCGAATACAGTAAAGAAAGAATACAGTAAAGATAAGATCGTTTACATAACACTTTTTCTTTTCGATATATTTCACTCGAGTTTAAGCCCCATAAAATGAATACCGTTGCAAACACCCTGTACCTTCATGGCATATCTTGGCATTTAAGCGAAATATTTATGATGAAAATTTCACATTTACATTGTTGTTTACCGTTTTTTTTTTGCAAATATTTTTCCAGTTTTCAGAAAAACGGTATATTTACGTTATAGAAAATTATACGGAATCAAGCTGGAACATCTCTTTGTTTAAATTATTCAAATTGTTGAGCTGTTTTAGAGAAATCAGTGTACATTCATTGAAATTCAGGGAAGTGTAGTCCCTTAATTACTGTTTTTTCTGATTTTCGGAAAACCGTTCTCACGTTATAGAAACTTATAAAGTACCTTTCTGTAGCATTCTCTAATGCAATGCCGTCCAAGTCATGAAAATTGCCCAAGCCGTTTTTGAGTAATCACTGAGCATACTTAAAAAAATGCTCACGAAGTTGGTTAAAAGATACTTCATACTAAATTGCTGTTCCATATCGAGTAAATATTATATTAAAGAGCTTTTGCTAGTTATAATACCAAGCATATACCACAGAAATAATCAAACCCAGAAGCGAAACTCCCATTTCCCGCCAGGTACAATCTTTATTGCACATGTGCAACAAAGCCATTATTTTGGCAGTATATTACTTTATCTCAGGCACAAAATAATCAAAGTATCGACTATTTTATGTCATAGAATGCTTTTGTTTGTATCAGGTCATGTAGTTAACAATTACAGTTTGTTGTCTAAATTCTATACTAGTCTATACAAGTGATTCTCAATATTTTATTTGTCACGGCACAATTTTAAACACACCAGGAAAAAGATACGTTTAAAATTTGTCTACTTACATAAAATACATAGTGTAAAAAAATTTGAACTTGAAGTTTTTTGATAATTTCATATATTTATATTTAGTCGTGAAAATTACAACACCACTCTTATATCATCTACTACATTTAACACTCTCGATCTTTTGTTTTCGTTTTTATATTGGTTATGGTTATACATATATATATATATATATATATATATATATATATATATATATATATATATACCCAAATAAAACATAAATTTTTAAAGGTTTTTGATCATTCAAAAACGCATGTAATATTAATCCAAAATGAATTAATATATTTTTCTGAATATTTTGAAATTAAACCTCGATTATTAGAAAGCGAAATTATTTCTTCCTCTTCATTCAAAGGTAATGCAAATACAGAAGTATCCATTATTACAAATAGATAACGAACCCAATAAAATTTTAACATATTCATACATATAAGCACTTTTCTTTAGTTTGAACTTTACTCCTACAGTGCTCTATACTAATATATAAAATTTGTTACTTTGTTTGCAGGGGTAATCTCTGGAAGTAGCAATCCGATTTCAAAAATTATTTCCCTAATAGAAGGCTCCACGATTTGTGAGTAACATAGGCCATATTTTATTTTGATAAAATATTTAATTACACGATTCAAATTCAATATTTGAAAAACAGTAAGATTATTCGTCATTTCGTCAATGGGGATTGAAAAATTTCTGTAATATAAAAAAATGTTAAGTGACAAAAACTTATGAAATGAAAGGAAATTCCAAAAAAAAAAAAGACAAAAATATTATAACCCTAGAAAATTTCAAAAATGTCGAAAATGATATAATGTCAAAAATGTTAAAATTGTCAAAAATAACAAGAATGTCAAAAATATCGAAAACGTCGCACTGTCCAAATTTTAATTTCCAGGTTTGAGAAGATGCGTTAATTTTCAAAAATCTAATGTCATTTAGTTTCTAGAAAATTTTATTCTAACCAACTTTTGGAAACATTTTTTTACAGCGGATAGGACCAAGTTATAGAAGAAAAATCAGGATTTCTAAAACAGTAAAAATTAATAAATAACTTTCTACAACTTTTTGGCATGGCACATATAGATACACTTATTATTGATAAAAATCCTTTAACCTGGTGTTTTCTGAGCAGCTTCACAACACAATCCGTTATATTTTCAATATATTGTTACAAAGTTTCATTTCTTAACGAGTGAATCTTAACAAAATATTTAAATATCATGAATATTCCTATTATTTCTGAAAAATTTAATGCTCCACATTATAGAACAATTGATAAATTTTAATGTTAATACTAGAAGAACACGTAATACTGCGATTTTCAACATTCCATTTCATAGTACAAATTATGGTTGTAATGAACCTATTACTAGGATTTTAAGACTGGCCAATCTTCATGGTAGTAGTTTAGAGTTATTTGGAATATCTACAACAACATTTAATAGATTAATTAAACGTTTGAACATGTAAGTTTCTAATTTACATTTTATGTATACATATTTTTGATCACTGTTTACTCTTTATTAAAATTAATGTTAATTTCTTGTAAAGTGGTACAACCGTAAATAAATAAATAAATAAATAAAATAAATAAATATTTCGAACCAGCTAGGGATTTTCCTTAATATATTAATCCCTTATTTGATATCAAATTAAAAGGGCGTTTCATACGTTGGAAAAATATTTTCAAAATGAAAATATGTTTTATTGATTTGCCACTCTTTGAAAGGAAAAAATAAGAGCAATGAGTTATCGAAAATATAATTTGAATAAAATTTGAATGAACACCTTATTCAAAGTGTTAAAGCTCACCATATTTTCTTATATAACCGCTGCATGCGTGTTTTCAATGGTCGACGATGGGTGCAATAAAGCGCAACTATCCAGCAAATATCTCAATGTAAAAGAGAAAGTGAGAGTGACCTTGCCAAGTTTGATTTCAAGATTTGAGAAAATTACAATCTAATTAACTTAATGTTAATTAATACACAGTAAATGAATGAATTTATTGAGTAATGCAGTTGTTTGACATGCTTATCATACGACCAGACAATTTTTTACTGGTTTTATGTTTTAGTTTCTTACTCGTGGTCAAGTATAGATAATAAACGGCGACAAGTAAATGTTATTTATACAAATTTAAGGTCTACTAGTTTGTAAGTAGCTTACATGAAAAAGTGTTTTAGTACATTTTTACATATTTTTTACAGCTGTTTGAACATAAAATTCAAGAGTACAGTACAGCTCAAATCTTTTAGGGCATTTTAATTTTAACATGCTCTTTCAGAAGTGACTTACTATAGAAAGCGATTATAAAAAATCGACTTCCTGAAGTTGGTAAAGTTTAAAGAACCATTCTTAAATTCGGCAGTACACACTTTTCCTCCAAAAAATCTTATTTATACACAATATAAAGTGGGGTGTGAACGTATGTAAGTCAATAGTAAATGCTAGGAGACAAAACAGTCATGTTAAATTTCTGTATTAACTATGAATTCTATAAGTGTATAAGTAGTGTCTGAAGCTGCAGTGATATAACACGTCAATTAAAATATTTAATAAGTTATTTGTTAGCGTTCCTCACAAGAAAACAATGCGAAATCGGTGGCTTATGTTGGCACGGCAAGATCCAAAATGTATGACTGAGTTCTCCAATTTGTCTGTTAAGCACAATTTTACTTCAGTTTTTTCTTTATTCTGAAATATTGATTAAGTAATAATTAAATAAATTTTGTCGAAAATCAATCCGTTTTTGAATACTGTAAATTTAAACACAACCAGTAACCAGTGTTGCCAGTAAAACCAGTAAATCATCTACAAAGTTTTCGAAACTATGACTAAAGCGCGTATTTAATACACCTTATTTTACTAATAGAAGGGGAAGAAAATGTGTAATATATTAAATAATTTATATTTAAAAAATAACCGACTTTAGCTGACTTAAAATAAAAACCGTTTAGAAACTGTGTGCAATCAATAACTATTTTCACACATGTCTTCTTTTTTATCTGCTTTAAGGTACAATTCTATTGAAAATTTTAGCGTATTCTTAACTCTCTCTCTCTCTCTCTCTCACACACACACACACTTTCTTCCTTTCTTTTTCTCCCTCTCTAATTTGTATTATTTGTCTATATTTTCCAAATGTATTTTAACTTTTTTCTTTGTTTCACAACGGTCCTGAAATCTTTAAAACCGCCCTGTATAGGTATAAATCCTTTCCACACTATTGCTCTTTCTATTTTTCTATTGTTTAAATTATTCCTGTATATCAATGAGTTTATTTCATCCCATATGTCAAGTATTTCATTTATGCAACTGCTCATGGTCTACCCTATATAACAAAATTCACCTTTTTGAGTCATACTTTATGACTATAATTTTACTTTACCATTTATTTCAATCACCCGGTATATGCAACTGCTTCTTAATTTTTTTGAACCCATCTCTATAATTATACTCCGACCTATAATTCAAATATCCTAACTGCTTATACTTATATAACAAATTTTTGATACACCTGAATAACAATAATTTTACCCTTACTTCAAACACCTTGTATAAGCAACTACTTACATTCCAAACTATATAACTTTTTTAAACCGCCCTGTATAACTGTAATTCTACTCCACCTTATATTTCAACCATCCTGTATATTCAACTACTTCTGACAATTTTTAAAACCTTTTATTTAACTGTAATTATTTTTCTGAAAATATCCGCTCTGTATAACTCTAGTTTTGCTCCACTCTTATTTCAACCATCTTGTATACGCAACTACTTATGTGCCAATACAATATTTTTAGAAACACCCTGTATAACTAATTCAATTCCAACTTATATTTCAACCATCCTATGTATACAACGGCTTATGTACCACCTAATATCACACACACGCACGCACATACCTACAACCGTATACCAGAATTCGCCGACATATCTAACAAATTTTCCTTTCGATAAACTAACGGAATATTTTCTGCCATTTCACGCGACTATAAATTCGATTCTAACAGAAACTGACTTTTTGAGGTTTAAAACCATATCTTCTAGGCTCTTGGAGTTAAGGTTACCTTGTTTTAATATTAAATTTATTAACTTTGGCTCTCGGAGGGGCGAGCTCCGAAACTACTGGACGGAAAAGGGCTATCAGTGTAGAGTTTGGTGAGCCGTGCAGAAGAACTCTATGAAACAGAGATTTAATGAAACCTGTTTTTACTCTATGTATGATTCAAGTTGAGATGGAAATGGCGATTGTGTTTTGTTATAATAATGTCAAAAAAGTAGTTATACATGTCGGTTCAAATAAAATTACAATAGGTGGCCATAAAAAAATGCATATTTAGGATAGTTAAAACATATGGTGGTATGAGATTATAGTTATATAATGTGATTTAAAATATGTTATATTTGGTAGCCTATAAAAAGTCGCATTTATAGGGTGGAGCGGAATTATAGTTATGCAAAGTGTTAACAAAAATGTTAGAATATAAATGTATTATAGCGTAGCTTGCAACGACTTGCATATATATATATATATATATATATATATATATATATATATATTTAATAGTTGAAATATAGGGCGAAGTAGAATTATAGTTACAGAGGGTAGCTGAAAGATTTTGGAAACAAAAGTGTTTGTAGAATGGTCAAAAGCGGTCGCATATAAAGGGTTGTTGGAATATGGAATCGAGTGGAATTGTAGCGTGATTAAAAAAATGTTAGAAAAAAATTTTTTAATGGGTTTTTCATAAAAAGTGGCATATATAGGGTGGTTGAAATATAGGGGGGAGTAGAACTGTAGTAACACCATGTGAATAAAAAATGTAAGAAAAGAAATATTATGTTAGGGAGTTTAAATTAGTTTATTTGGATATATCTACGTTTATGATAAAACCTTGAATTTACGAAGTGAAGCTCGGTCACCCAAGTACTTAATAATTATACCACATAAATAAAATAAATGTATTTAAACAATAATTTTTTTCAGGTGATCGGTGGTTGGTGTCGTGTTTGGGAATTTTGTATCTGAACAAAGGACTGTTTTATCGAGTGGTTCCAGCAGATCAGTCATTTAATGTGGAATACGCGGGTGTGTTTCGGTTTCGATTGTGGTGGTGTGGGGAGTGGACAGAAGTGCTAGTGGACGACCGTTTACCTACAGTACACGGACGACTGGCTTTCTTACAATCTGAACATTCAGAACATTTTTGGGCTGGACTCCTGGAAAAGGCATATGCAAAGTGAGTGAAACAGATTTGTCAATTATATTTCTTATTACGTTTATTTGTCAAGATTTTTATTAATTCATCGAAACGGATATGATAGCCTTGATAATATAATCGTTAATGTTTTTAAGTTAAAAAAGGTATCAATGATTTTTTAACACTCCGATGCACGACGGTGGTCTGTCAGGACAAGGGTACTACGCAAAAGGCTGTTTCTTATATAAAGAGTTAATATACAAATCTGGGTTTTTCAGTACCTTTCAGGAATACAACAAGAAGAGTTTTACGTTACATTTCACTAAAACACAAATGTGGGTTTTGAAATATAAATTATTTTGTCCTGATAGACCACCGTCGTGTAGTTTTAAAATAAGTAATTTCGATGATTAGTAAATAGCAACTTTCACAGAAGATGGCAGTATTTAATACGGGAATTCCCGGAATAGTGATATCTTAATATTAAAGCAAAAATGTGCTGTATTTTGTGGGATAGTGTATGTTTTATTGCTATCTTCCTTCCATCGTGACGACAAAATCGATCCTGAATGTGGTAAACCAGAGACAATTTTATTTTATAATTCTACAAAATCCGGTGTAGACATTGTTGATAAAATTTCGAGTAACACGAAACCTTGGCCGTTAGTTACTTTTTATGGAATGCTAAACGTTTGCAATGTCAATGCTTTTGTCATTACTAGATGTAATAATCCAGATGCAGAGTATAGCAAAAATAGGCTATTTGTAAAAAATTTGGGACTTGAGCGAATAAAGGAGGAACTTATGGGTTCTAGAGCTTCTTCATCTGGTTTACGCACATATATACAGTCTGCAATTGCCAAATATAGCAACTCTGAAACTGTACCATATCCCGCCCCAAATCAAAGAGGAAACTGTAAATATTGCAAAAAACGGAAAACTAGATATTTTTGTAAATTTTGCAAAAATGGTTGTGCATGCAACATATTGTAGCATGTTGCACAGACTGTGTACAGAAAATCACGTTAAATTGTTAGGTAAGTTTGTGCTGCTGTATTTCCTGTACCAATTTATATTTTGTGTATTGTTATCTTTTGTTACGTTCACCAGGCAATTTTTTACTTATTTTAAACAAAAAACTTTTTTTATATAAAAGTGTCAAAATAGTACAGTTTTTGTATTTATCTTATAATACGGGATAAGATTGGTTTAAAAATAAATTTCTTGCGATTATTATTGAAAAACACATTTATTAAATAGATTACATTAAATTTTTTCGCATACCTCAAAATTAGACAAAAATTTCGCGTCATCATTTTTGGTCGTGATAGACCACCGTCGTGTACCGGTGTAAATTTTTTCCCGTCGTGCAGGGTAGTGTTAAATTATACTATGGGACACGAATTCATTTAAAATTCAGGGGTTGTTTTTTTTTTTGAAAAACGTCGGTTTTTTTGAGGTTTTTGTGATGATAAACTCATTTATACCGGGTGGGCCAGAAAAAATTGCGACCATCAACTTTATTTTTTCAAATGGAAACATTTGTTTTTTTTATTTTTGAATTCTGCATTGAATTCTAAGTATTTTTCATGTACAATGTCCTATACCGAAAATTTAAAGTTATTTAAAAAATTACATTTATTTCAAAATTGAAGAAAAAAACATCAACATATCAAAGTAAATGTTCAAATTGTTGACCATTAACTTCCTCGCAACTTCCTAGGACAGTTTTCAAATTCTCGTAACATTTCATTTAGCGTTTGTGACAGGATTCGTTGTATTTCGGCCCTAATTCTATTCTTAAATTCCTCGATATTGAAGCAGACTTTCGATTTCACGTAACCCCAAAGATAAAAATCTAACGGGCTTAGATCTGGAGACTTAGCTGGCCATTCGATATTACCTCTCCTTCCGATCTATCTATTTGGGAAAATATTGTCAAGATAATCTCACACGGTTCGCGAATAGTGCAGGGGCGCTCCATCCTGTTGAAACCATACCGAATCTGCCAGAATATTGGAGTTTTCACCATTCAGGTAAAGGTCTGTTAAACAGTGTATTATGTCATTTTGTAATAGGTTCAAATACTTTTCCGAGTTAAGTATTACCTCAATAAAAAAAGGACCCACAATTGAAGTACCCACAATTCCGGCCCATACGTTAACTTGCTTAGAAAACTGTGGATGACTTTCCATAATCCACTGTGGGTTTTCTGATGCCCAATATCGAATATTTTGCCTGTTTACTGAACCATTTAACCAAAAAACTATCTTACTTGAAAAGTTCGGGTTGGCATTGCATCTGTCCATCATTATTTCTCAAAATTCTACTCTCCGATCCAAATCATCTTCAGTAAGTTCCTGAACTAAATGAACTTTGTATGGGTGGCATTTATTTCTATGCAACCATTTTAGAACAGAAGATTTACTTATTGACTGTTCTGCGGCTATTTGTCTAGTGGATTTGTGAGGATTTTCTTGTAAATCGAGCAAAACGTTTATTATATAAATTTAGCAACAACGTTTTTATAGTCTTTATGATAGTGGATACAAACAGTACCGAAAATGTCACTCTTTTCGATAGCTAGTCGCACTAGAACAATCGAGAGTAATTGGGACAGGCTATAAATGCGGCCGCACGACAGGAGCAGAAGTAGTCGTACAACTGATATACGTTTGAGACAGCTCTATTAGTCTTAGAAAAGTACATAGTGTGTTATAGATTGTGAATTTTTGGTGTGAAAATAAAAAAACATTTATATTCGGATCGGAAGATTGTTTTTACTCACAGAAAATTTACAATATTTACAGAAAATTTCTGATTTGATCCCCGCTAGACTAAAAATATGCGGAAATACCCCGTCACCCTATATCAGCCAAAGCCTACCAGTACATTGCGTTTTACGAAATACTCGGCGTTTAGACTCCTACCTTGGAGCCATTATCAAGAGACAAAATGACTTTTGGTGTCAATGTACCTACTCCCGAAGTCTCGTTAAAGGAATGATTTAGAAGTACAGGGGTCTCAATATATCTACTGCCCGAGTCTGATTAATAAAAGACTGATTTAAAAGTTTACTAGTGAGAGTTGGGGACTAAGCAGATTAAGGCCCCGAGTTCGATCTAGCTGCTGAAACTTTTTTAGCAGTTGAGCGTATGACTCTTACACAATAATTGTGGTAAATATTGTTAATTACTTCAAAATTAATTTTTTTCTATGGTATCATTAATTATTTTTAGAAATTAAACAACGAAAATTTGTTTTTCTTATTACCAACGTTCAAAACCCTAAAAGTCCTATATTGCTGAATGGAGAACTGTAAAAACAATTTTTAAGGCGGTATCACAGGCTATGCCTTATCGTTTAATTATTTTAGTGGTAATTATTACCTTTACGGGTTGAAGTGTAATTTTATTCAGAAATTGTAGTTTCATTTATAAAAATTTCAACTGTTTCAAAATTCTTAATTTACATTCATAATTATGTAGAAAAATCTCAGATTTCGATACTACGTCTTATTTGGCATATATGTTGAAAAAGTAATCATTGTTGTTTACAACCTTCAAAGTGGAGCTATAAATAACTTAGTTCCCTACAATACTTAATAAAACATAATATAAAAACTAATAATCGATTATCAGTGGCTTTACAGTCCATTAAGTGTTAAAGAACTAAACTCATATTGGTTTTCTTTGTTTATTTATAGATAAAAATACTATAAAATTATTTTTATAATGTAATGTAATAATATTAGATAATTTAATTCAAATATATTGAGAATGAAGTTTTTATAAGATCTTGAAATGTTTGGTTTATATACTTTTTTCTGTTATACGTGTTTTTGATTTTCTAATGTGTGGAAAATAATTTTCAGTGGTATGTTTCAACCACAAATATAAATAAAATGTACAGACAATTACAAAACAATTGCAACAGTTTTGGCTACAATAGAACTCTATGTTGTAAAATTTCTTACACAATCATAGCCTGAGACGGGTACTACAAACGGAATTTAAACAAATTAGGTGATAACATGTTCGGTTAATAAGGGGGGTACATTTGTAAGCAGGCATTAGTTACACATAATAAAACTGGCCTGTTTTTAATTACGTCATGAAGATAATGCTCAAAAACGTAAACGTAGAACATACTTAATTCTATTCCCTAAAAAACCAGGCTAAAAACGATTCCCTGAATTGGAACAAAGGAGGTCATATTAACTAAAGTGGGGACTATACATGCGACTAAATAGTAATTCTATCTGTAACAATGACAGTATTGTATCAATCACAAAGCAACAAATGTTTCTTATTTTTATTTTCTTAGGCAGTTCTACGATTTCCTTGGGGGAACATATGTTTCTTCACCTTTGTGATAATTTGTGATTTGTCTCTGGCTATTTTAACTCCATTGCTCTTACTGTTTATACGATTGATACATTCTCTTTTTCTGTTAAGAGCTCACATTGCATTTTTTTTCTTTTTTTTGGTTCATTCTTATTGCATCTGCAGATCAAGAGTAAATTTTTTGTTGTATAAACGTTTAACGTCAGTCAATCGACAGTTTAAGATTAACGTTACATTTTGGCTCATCAACGATTTGATCCAAGTTCTATTTTGAAATTAAAAAGATATAACGATACTTAACTCGAAGCGGATTTTTCATTATGCGTTTATACTCATTATTGATAACTTACAATAAGTTAAAAAATGGCCAGTTTGAATGAGGTTTTAACACAAGCCAACGATTTTTTGGGTCTGGTTGACGCATAGATTATCGCCTAATTTTTGTGAACGGTTAAATCATTGCGATATTTGGGACGAAACTGAATTTTTACAAAGATTATGTCTGACTTAAGATGTTGTTCGACATATTATTTAATACAATTCCTCTGGAAATAAAATGTAAAAGGTAATGCGGTTTATTGTTTTGTTTATTCGAACTTTTGAACAATTTGAACAATAAATTATAACCACAAAAAACTAATGTTTTTTTCAGCTACTTTTTCTGCAAAAACCAGAATTTCCAGATTCAATTCTGCTTCCGGTGCTATGTCATTTTGTCTTTGTTGCGAGTCATATCGGGCAATTTCTAGATCCTGCTCATACCGTCCAATTCCAATTTTTTCAATGGACCTCCCCCTGTACCTGTGAAGGGATCTTTTCTTAATATTTTCACAATTACTTTTTAAAAGTCTTTACCACTATCACTATTGAACTGGTGCTTTAATTCATTTGTGCGATCTGTTTTTCCATATTCTATTCTGGCCTTGTATTTGTCGACCAGGTCTATTAAAATTTGTATCTTCGTTGTACTAAAATTGTTTTTATTTTCTGATGCACTCATTTCTATTACTTATTTCCTTTCTTTATAAATCACTGTAAATGCGTTGAACCGAACAATGACAAAAAAGACATATTATTACGTATAATATGTCATCGGACCTCTCTCACTCTCTCTATTCAGTTTTATTGGCCTAAGCTGCCAGGGCTATCCGGCCAGTCAAAGTGGGTTTCCAGAGAAGATTGTCTGGGAATTCCCATACCTCTTCTGGAATTGTTCTAGTAGTTTTTCTTTATGTACACGTTTATATACAGGATGGGGCAACCTATGACTTCCGGCTATATCACTAACTAACACATATATTCACTTCCAGAGCGTATTTATCACTTTTAATAGCGTCTTTAGAGCTGTAGAATGTAAAGAATTTGAAAGACAGGAATTAAATCAGTGTATTTTTAAGGATTAACTAGTCTAACACATTCACACATGTGGTCGCTCCGGCATCTTCAACCGGAAGCCCGTCATCGGACCTGAAAATTTTATCGTGACATTCTAGCCTAGGAGTTACGGGAGAACAGTAATTACACGGAACGGTTCCGGATTCGAAACCTCTGTGTGCTAGTTTCCCCGAAAATCTAGCGTCTAGAAATATAAGGATACTGTTCATCTTATATCTCTCCAATGTTATAAAAATTGCTAGCCTGATGATGATGACTATAATACAATTACATAACAAAAACAACAGTGATTGTAACTCCATTCTTGGAATTGAAAAGTATCCGCAACAAAAATGTATACCAAACTTAAAATACGCATATTTGTACACAGGCAGGCTAATTAATCACATTGTATAGATTTCTTTCAATCAGAAAATATGATAGGAGCACTTTTTATAAGAGACATCAAGTAATCTGGCCAAGAAATTGCTCCTACTAAACTGTTGCGTTACAAAGGACCCCGCACATTCCTTATGGAAAGTGGCCCCCGGTGGATTTGGCTGAAATTTTCATATTTTTTAGATCTCAACAAAATAAACAAATGTCTTCATAGCCGCAAAGTCCGATGACTGGTGGTTTTTAAGTTATGGTTAATTTTATAATTATGGTATTATGGTATATCATCGAGATCTGAGTCGATGTGTATATGAGGAACTACTGGGAGTATTAGTATGAAAATTAGTATACGGGGGGTTTTCGAAGAGCTGGTTTTAGTTACAATTTTCAGTTGTCTACGACTTCCGGTTCTACCGGAAGTGGATCCAATGTTTGTTTTTTTAAAAGGAACACCATATTTATTATAGCATTCTTCGAATCTATGTTCAATTTTAATATAACTTTATTAGAAACAACATATATCTGAAGGACTCCGGTTAAAGTTATTTCAAGTTTTCGTAAATTTGGTGAGACAAAATTTTTTTTTTTTTTTCAAGCAAATAGGGCCAGATCAAAAATTGCCAAAATTTGCTTGAATAAAACTTGCAGCTTCCTAAATCTTTGCACACTGTTCAAAAAAATGTACGCAGTGCTCAGAAATTGGTACTGAATTCGAAAATCATTTTTTTCAAACGACAACCCCATTTTTTTCTCAACACGACTGGAATCTACTCTAAAAAGTAGGAGTTTATGCTTACAAGACTAAATGAAACAGTTTTTATATACACTTGGAAAAATTAAAATTTCCGTGTAGCTATTAGAGATAGATTAGATTATTAGTAGGCTTTTTGAAGAAACCGACCAGAAACATTACTTTAATTTCATTTATGTAGAATTTGATATGTTTATAAAAAAAATCTGCAAAACCTTTCCAACAGGATATCCGGATAGACCAAAACATACCTCATGACACCATGATGCAGATCATTTCCTGGTAATCTACTTTTGTTGTTAGCGGTGCAGCACAGATAATATTTTTTATTCGACCCCAAACAAAAATAGCTAATGGAGTGATATCGGAGGAACGAAGGGCCCGTCGATGAGGTCCATTATTCCCTATCCAACGATCTTCAAAATGATTCTCTCGAAAGTTATTCACTATTATGAGGTCGCGTTGATACCACAGCTGATTCTAAGTCAAATCTAATGGATGGAAACCATTTTCTAAGATTTCGAGATATCTCTCACCAAAAAATAATCGAAAAATATTTTTTGATATCACCCTTCGCACTCCAATAAGCTTACTGTTTAAATTTGAATCATACAAATGCACCACAAGTACACCGTCATTTTTAGGGTTCCGTATATGCAATATACGGATACCCTTATAATATCACTCCGGATTTCTGCCTCTGTCACATCACAGCAAGTTTCTCCTAAACTACTAGACGGAAGAGGTTGAAATTTGGTATCAATGTATAGTTTGGTGACCCGATCAGGAGTACATATCGTAAAAGAAAAAATGTTGGTTTTAGGGGTACTTCTGGGGGAAAAAACTAAAAAAAATCGACCGTCCCCCCCCCCTGATCTCCGAAACTACTGAGCCTAAAATTTAAAAAAAAATAGGAAATATAGAACGTTGCCCGAACTTTACAGGAAAAATAAGGAGAAACCATTAATATTAATTTTGGGGGGCAAATTATAGAATTAAATAAAATTTTAAAAATAAAAAAAATTTCAAACGCATCATGTAATATATCAAATGAAGGGTCTCATTCTGAGGAACACACAAATATATTTTTTTCATATTTTAAAAAAAATTATTTAAAAAGATATTAACGAAAATATACCAAAATTTACCCATTCCCCCCTCCCCCCTTATCTCCGAAACTATAAAACGTAATGTTTTGAAAAAAATTAGAGGTATAGGTTCTGACCTGAAGTTTACTGGAAAAATAAGGAGAAACCCCTAATATTTATTTTGGGGGGCAAATTATAAAATTTACTGGAAAATATAAAATTAAAAATATTTCTAACCCATCATGTTATACATCAAATGAAAGGGCTCATTACGACGAAAACAAATATATTTTTTTCATATTTTTAAAATAAATTAATTAAAAGATATTAACAAAAATATAAAAAAATTAACCCATCCCCCCCCCTTATCTCCGAAACCATAAACTGGAACATTTTGAAAAAAAATGGAGGTATAGCCACTCACCTGGACTTAACTGGAAAAATAAGGAAAAACCCCTAATATTTATTTTGGGGGGCAAATTATAAAATTAAATGGAAAATATAAAATTAAAATTATTTCTAACCCATCATTTTATATATCAAATGAAAGGGCTCATTATGACGAAAACAAATATATTTTTTTAATATTTTTAAAATTAATTAATTAAAAGATATTGACAAAAATATAAAAAAATTTACCCATCCCCCCCCTATCTCCGAAACCATAAGCTGGACAATTTAAAAAAATGGAGGTTTAGCCCCTCACCTGAACTTTACTGAAAAAATAAGGAAAAACCCCTAATATTCATTTTGGGGGGCAAATTATAGAATTAAATGGAAAATAAAAAATTATAATTGTTTCTAACGGGTCATGTAATATATTAAATAACAGGGTTCATTATGACGAATACAAATTAATTTTTTTAAATAAATATTTTAAAATATATTAAAAAAATATTTTAAAATAATTACCCATTCCCCCCGTTATTCCCCAAACTATAAGACCTAAATTTTTTTGTTTATTGGAAAAATATGAAAAAATCCCTAATTCTATTATTTGCCCCCCAAATAATAGAATTAAACGGAAAATAAATTATTAGAAAACCCCCATAGTAATTTTAGGGACAAATTATACAATTAAATGGAAAATAAAGATTCAATTTTCAAAAGCATCATGTAATATATCAGATAAAAGGCTCATTATGTGAATTACAAATATATCATATTTTTAAATCATTTGTTTAAAAGATATTAACAAAAATATTAAACATCGACTTAATTCCCACTTTAGAAACTACACAGTACACATATTTTATTTGTATTTATTAATAATTTGAATAACAGATTTAATAATTTATAATTTAAAACTTGACCTATTTTGCCCTTTATCTTCCAATCTACAGAGCCTCAGACAGTAAATTATAAAAGACTTCTCTGAAAGTGTATTAGTAAAAGAAAACTCTAATGTTAATTTTTGGGGCCAAATTAGAAAATTAAATACATATGTATTGTGATAAAAATCCTGAAGCAGATAAAATAAAAATGTCTATGTGTGGAAAATCAAAGTGTATATAAATATAAGAAAATGCACTCATTCCCTGTTTGTCTGAAACTGGAATATTAGACTCTTGAAGGTGGTACGGAACCCTAAGTATGCGAGTCCAACTCGCACTTGACCAAATTATTTATTGTAGAAAAATAGTGAAATTCCAGGAACCTTGATACTGTCTCTAAATATGTGTGGATTAGTATGACTCCAGTAATGTGAGCTATGGTGGTTGAACATTCCATAAATTTTGTCTCATCCGTCCAAATCATTTTGTGTGAAAAAAAATGTTGATCTTCCTGAATTTTGATTAATATCAATTCGAAAAATCATTCCGTCTTTGAGCGTCACCTGCTCTTAAATTCTTAACCAATGAGAATGAAAACGAAAGGTTTTTATGTTTTTTTAGAATCCTCTCAAACTCATCATAGGTATTCCCACATCTCTTTCTGCATCTACTGAGAAATTTTCTGCATATGCTGTTAAGCATGCAAAGACTGTTACTAAATTCTCTTTATTATCTACGACAGGTTTCCTTTTTTCTTGCTTTTTCAGAAACTGCCCATATGTTTTGCAATTGTGACTGATCCCCGTCAGCGTGTCATGACTGAGTGTTGCTCTATCCGAGTATCGCGAACGGAACTTAGTTACTAAATCTTAAACAGGGCATGATAAATGCTTTCCATATAATTGTGCTTTAACACCAAAATATTAACAAATATTTGTTGACACTTTAGCATTGGTTTCTGGTCGATTCTTTAAGAATCAGATATCTCTAATCACCACTCCGAAATTTTAGTTTTTCCAAGTTTATACAAAAACCATTTAATTGGGTTTTTTAATTTAAACATAAATTCCCCCTATTGTTAAGCGTGAAATCCACTAGGTTGCCATTAAAAAAAAATGAGTTACACTATTTTCGAGAGTCGAATTCGGGGTCAATTTCTGAACACTCCGTATATTCTTTTGAAAAGTTTCCAAAGATATAGGAAGTTTCAGGTTTTATTTTGACAAATTCTGGTAATTTTTGGCCTGGTCCTCTTTGCTTCCAAAAAAATATATTTTTTTTAGAAGGCTGTCATCTGTCAAAATTTTCAAAAAGTTGAAATAACTTTCAAATGAGTCGTTCAGACGTATGCTGTTTTTAATAAAGTTATATTCAAATTTATAGTAGATTCTAAAAATGCTATAAAAAACGGGGTGTTCCATTTAAAAAATAAACTCAGCTCATCGTGGATAGCCTGACAATAAATATAAAATTAACCATAACTTGAAAACCATGTCATCGGACCTTGTGGCTATGAAGACATTTGCTCATTTCGTTGAAATCTACAAAATATGAAAACTTCAGCCAAATCCACCGGGGGCCACTTTCTATAAAAAATGTGCGGGGTCCTTTCAAATACTTAACTGTTACAAAAGTAAAGAGAGAAAACCGCATTGAGGAGTAAAAATAATCAATGATCTTTTTAACAATTACTAACAAAAGTAGATTTAGTTGACCCCTAGCGCATAAAATAAAAATTAAAAACCCAGAACTGAAAGTACTGAAGAATTATGTTTATTGAAAATCCAAAACCTCTTGAGATGTACAAGGAGGAAGATTGACCAGGATTTACTTTGCGAACTTTAAAAATATGAAGAGCGGCCTGGCAAAGAATAAGGAAGGCCTATCTCCAGAAATGGATCACGATTGTTGATAATTTGGTTTGATTTTGAAGAATCAACTGAACAGTGAAATCCGTCAACTTTACTTTTCACGACTTTTTGTACGGACTTAACTTAATGGAACTGAAGCTAAGTAATACACAAGTCATTGAAGAAATTACCCTAAAGTTATTTGGAATCGTATGGAATATGTTGTTTTCAGAGCACAAGCATTTGTAGAGGATCCAGAAAGTATGGTGTTCCAGGCAGAATTGTGTATTTTTTGTTAAAATTCTTTAAACCCGTACATCTGGTTAACACGTCACTTTCACAATGTAATTTATTACCAAAAAAATACTGTCGAAAAAATGTATTTCTTTATTGCACAGAATTTAATGTTAGGATTTATTGCAATTTTCTCTTTCTTTCTTTATGTTTATTGTAATATAATGATCAATTAGTTAAAAGCCTTTGTTCATTACCAATCTGTATTAAAACGTTACAGGTCGTAAATGGCAAATTGGTTGATTGAATAATAATCCTTTCACTGCTAAATTAATTAATAATACAAAACGAAACGATTTTTTCTGGTAAGTACAGTTTCTATGCCGTGATTAGCGTATGATCGAAGACAATGGCGATAAGCAATCAACTGTTGCAAGCTTTTGTTTTGGTTTCATAAATCTAAAGAAATCGGAATCTAAGCCGAATTTTACGGGCGTGAGAAAGTAACAATGCGAATTAGATGAAGTATTTGTACAGAACTGCCGGTGCATTTCGAATCCAAACGTTCCAATTATAAACACCTCTGCTCTACTTCTGAAACAATATGTGCATATACGAGTGTGATCGTAAAAGTATCAGATTATGCCGTGAGGCAAGATATTAAATGGAATGTCAACGGGTTATTCCTATGCCTTTGCCTCATATCATATAGTTCGTAAAAGTCCCTCATTAAAGAGATCTGAACTGGTGTTCGGTAATGTTGAACAGAAGAATACCTAAAGTAGGGTTTACAAGTTAACATCGAAAAGACGCAGGAGGAGAAAACCCTCGGAGGATACAGAAGGAAAATTAGAAGCTGTAAAGAAGGTGTTTATCTAGGTATAAAATCAATATCAATGGGACGAAGTCTGAAGACAAAGACTGATTAACTAATGGAAGAAAGGTTATAGGAGCACTAAACTCGGCTTTATGGTAGAAGAAAATAGGATGAGAAATAAAGAGGAGAATATGCAACGCTATATTACCACCGATAATTTTGTCCGAGTGAACTGGATTTTTGGAGGAGAGCAACAAGAAGGTATAGACTCGAACATATAAAAAACGAAGAACTAAAAAGAGACATGAAAGAAAGAACGTTTGTAGAAGACATGCAAAAACAAAAACTGATGTCACTAGCATTGGCGGCTAGTGGGTTACGAAACTGGTGGTGGGTGCACTTTACTTGTCAAATATTACGATTCAAAGATACAATAAAACAAAATATAGATTTGCTAACACTGCATTTATTTTTTATAAATTAATATATTCGTCAACCTTTTTCGGAAGGGAATGTTTGTTTTATTAAAGTCTGGCATTGATTGAATTTTTTTTTTCAATACTGAGCACAGAAAGAGCATTTAGCCGGTCCTGAAACCTGATATTTCTAAGAAACGTTTTAATCCTTTACACCTGTTTCCGTCAAAGTTGATTCCACTTCATAAATAATGCTATGAAAACAAAATAATTTTTTGAGGCGATCACATCCACACAACCATTTCATTTTATTATCAATTTCATTTTTAAAACTTCGCTTTATTTTTCGTTTTGCACTCTTCTTTTAAATTACGATATGGCCTAGGTGGACCAGCCACTTTTATATCTAATTTGTTTGGAAACGATTTATTATGGTTTTTATATACTCAGTGTTAAAATTGATACTAATTTTCACAGTTATTTAAACACGCACACTATGTCCGACTCTGTATATTAAATGTTCTTTCATAGACTATGAGAACAAAAACAAAGCAACCACTAATTAAATCACGTACAAGTAAACAAAAATTTGAACTATTGATACGTTCCGTTAGGATTCGTCAATATCGGCAAAGCTCGATGTTTCCGTGCGGCGAACGAGAATTGGGCAACTACCCCATATAATTTTCATCTGTATGATCTGTGGTTTGCATTAGCTATCTTCTATCTCACACTTTAAGCCTGTTATATCGTATCTCATATCATAGAAGCTATGTAAACTTGACCGAGCGCTACTCGAAGTGCACGGTGAAATATTCTTTTTAAGCGAATTGAATACATATAGAAAATTTGAAAATGTTAATGTTAGTTTCAAAAGATGTTTTTGGGTTTCTCGTGGTAACACAGCACGTCAGAACACTACTCTTTGGCAATGTTCATAGTACTTTATTTTTCTGTATTACATCTACTGTTGAGGTTATCAAAACATTTTGGCGAATACAATTTCGATAATAAGATAGTTGTACTTTGTATTAAACACCATTTTCCGGAGTTGTCGAAATGATCTTGATTGTTATAATGCACATATTAATAATTTCTTTTGTTTTCTTTTTATGTCAATAGTCTGATTTTCTCTTTTATTAATGATACTTTTCCTGCTCTTTTCAAACTAGACAAATACAACTGATTCATAGCATCAATACGAATATAAAATGTAAGTTTTTTATGTCTGTTTGTTTGTTTGTTTGTTCGGGCATCACGTAAGAACTACTCTTCTCATTTTGATTAATCTTTTTTGTTGCAAAGCCTATAGTTTGACTTAAAATCTGGTATACATTTTATCTCCCTATATTGACAGAAACGGTAGATATAACGAAAAAAATACTGCGATGTTGGGTAACACATAATACAGTAGTGGTTCCACTGCACGTACCAAATATTCGATACTTGCATTAGCTTAGCTTTTATTTAAAATTAGGAATATGCCAATGTAACTTGTTTCGATTAAAAAATAATTTTGTCAAGTGCGAGTTGGACTCGCATACTAAGGGTTCCGTACCACCTTCAAGATTCTAATATTCCAGTTTCAGACAAGCAGGAAATGAGTGCATTTCCTTATATTTAGCCTAATATCTTTTAAAGGAAGCGTTTTAAATTAATAAAAAATATACACTTTGATTTTCCACACATAGACTTTTTATTTTATCTGCTTCAGGATTCTCTTGATTTTTATAAGAATATATATGTATTTAATTTTCTAATTTGGCCCCCAAAAATTAACATTAGAATTATATTTATAAAGGTTGGATATGGAACTCTATTTGCTAGATGAAATTTTGAAAAGTATTATCAGAAAATAATATTTTGATAATTGACAATTTCACTATTAGTTTCTGTGCAAATACAAGTGGAGTAGTTGTTATACAGCAACAATCATCCAGGACATAATGAACAGATCAGGCTGCTTCATAATGATTTTTGGAAATTTTCTAGTTACAGTGATAACAGTGATATGCTTCTTTCTCATTATTCTAAAATAATGATGACCATCTTAAACTAACTAGAAAATCTGTAAATTGACTTGATTTTCTTAAGTGATTTCAAACACTCAGTCAACTGAGTTTACTACTTATCCATTGATCTAGTCATTACAAATAACCTTCAGGGCTGGATCATTCAGTGAGTGAATACTAAAATGTGGACCTTCTTCTAAAATATTTACATTGATCTTGTCAATGAGTTTATTCTGTCCAAAGAAAGTAATTATTCAATTTTTAGGGTTGTGACCAATACCTGTAGTTGAGTATCTCTGTTTTATTCTTTGATAAAATATTGATTTTTGAATAAAACAAACGGTTACCGGTTTGTGTTAAATCTTTTATTTATATTTGCTCTATTGCTCGATCTTAAGGCGTATTCTGACTAGATGAATGCAGTGATTTTTAATGAAAAAGCGCCAAGTAAGCTAGCGCCCATTCAGAATTAAGAAAATCTTTCTGCCAAAAAATGTGTTCGGCACAAACAGTAGCTAGTAAGTTTCCTTTCGATGGTGAAATATCTTGTGCCTACAGCAGAAAGGGTACAATAAGCAGATACAAGGAAGATATTTTCCCACCGAGCCTGAAAGAGCCGCTTCAGTTGCAACGTATTAGTATAAGTGGTTTAACAAAATTCGGAGAAATTAGTAGAGGGTCATGCACCAAGACCGTCGTTATTTTATCACAAGAAGACTTGTAGTTGGCGTTGAAGACGTATTTGATAATTTTCGAAGCAATATTCGGAGACACCCGAAAGATAGCGTTAGCAAGGAAGCGATGATATCATCCATGCTTAGATCATTTACCATCTAGATATAGCCTGTCAAGCATAATATCATGGCAACGCTAGAAAGAGAGAGCAATAGAGACAGTAAGAGGCTATTTCACTTAGTGGGTGGATAGTCGGTGGACGCAGCCAATGAACAACATGCTTTATTGAAAGCAGCTCCCAACCGAGTGAAATAGCCTCTTGCCCTCTCTATTGCCCTCTCTCTCCTTAGTCTTACCACGACATTTGTGCACTGCAGGCTATCTCTAGAAAGTAAATCCTCTAAGTCATCCATGCCATGCAAACGACTGCCCGGATGAATGTTTTACATGACCTTAAGAAAAGTAAAGGGTCAGTATAAATGAAATCCGAAAAAATTCGTATTAATTATTTTTAAGAGAAAATCTTATTTTGAGAATATCTTCCTCTAGGATTTCCAACTGTTATAGCCTGGGAGCGAAATCAATGTCAAAACTGTTAATCGAGTAAATGAGTACTGAATAAAGCGCAACCCAGAGGGGAAGGAATCAAAGTGAAGAAGAATGCTAGATGACACATTGATCAAGATTTTTCTTCTGTGGGTTTTCACTTCTTCTTTGTGGCCTAGCGGATATCCATAAGATTTTGTGAAAACGGCGTGGCCCAATAGAATGTTTAACTTCTTTGGTAAAAGCTTTCAAGGTAGAGTCTGTCTTGCGATACATTAAGTACAAATTGTCATTGTAGTCTTGATTTATATTCAGTCATTCAGGATGCGTTTGGTCAAATGGTTCTATTTAAAAATCCGAAAAATGTGTTTCTTTGTGTTTTGGATTTGTGTTAACATTTATTATAGAGTTAATGTGTCCAAGTGGGTTTAGATATTCAGACTTTGTGCATTGTTTGTGTTCACAAAATAGCGTCAGTATTTTAAAATTCAATTCAATAGTTATTTGATTTCAATTGCTAGATTTTGACTGTTAATTTTTTAATGACCTGAACATATAATTTATGTAGGGAATAATTTTGAAGAAGGTAATTAACTGGTCACGTATACATTGTTAATGTCCACGAAAATCTAAACCTAATATCGCATAAATTGAATATTTAAACTGTAAATCAAAAACAGCAATTTCAATGGGAATAGAAAAGTTATTAACAATGACTTTAGTACTATGTGTTGAAATTTAAAGGTCCCATTTGGGTTGAAACATGTAGACAGGAATAAATAAAAGTTGTTTGGACAGAGAAATTTGTTTCTCAAATAATTAGCATTTTAATTCTTTAAACTGTCAAACAATGAAGATCTGCTATAATTAAATACATGAAAGAACATTTCTATAAAGAACACGACCAATCGTTACTTTGTAATAGGAAAATTAAGTAAATATACCTTACAGTATTGTCGAGCAGTACATTTAAGTAAAACAAATCCATCATTCTGACACGCTTACAAACAGTAGCATGTAGATGTAGGTGATTTTACTTATATTTATTCATATATGATAAACAATATCACATACAAATACTAATGAAATTTATTTGCAAAGGCAATTAAAATAATCATTTCAAACAAATAAATTAAGTATATAAACATGTGAACAATATCTGTAAATAAAATATAACAAAAAAAATATTTAGTGATAGAAAAATATGAAATTTCCACCTGCATTAGACCTGAGGCGAGATTTACAGCTCTAAACCCATAAGAAGCTGAGTCGAACCTTTGCTGATGGACGTTTCTATGATAGATGGAATTTGAGGTAACGAAGAACGACCCTTTTAGTGGTATGAATCCCGAATGTCAATATATAATCAGAAGCTCTATGGACCACCATTGATATCTAATCTCAACTTCAAACAGCCAACTGTTCTCAACACAAAGGTCTAACACCGTCCATGCAAATTTTTAATATATTTAACAGTAAACTGTAACTTAAGTAATAGTTTATATGTCATAAATGTCAGAATTTTAACAGCAAGCTCGTAGAAGTAAATTAATTGAATATTTAAAACCCTAAAAATATGGATTGTGAAAAGTGATGAACACATTATATCAATGGAAATGTTGAAGAGAATTAAGAATTCTTCATTATGAGTGAAATATACCGATGAAACCGGAAAACTGGTAAAAAGAGGATTTTTTTTTTGAAAAATTCCTATCTTTAATGTAATAAATATAAACTGATAAGGCAAAACAACTCAATTTTAACGAAGCTTAAAATCTCGAAACTCCAGGAAATATTTTTATGTAGTAATTCTGCAAGAGGGTATTTTATTAGATTTTAAGCGAATCAATATCTCAAATGATATTTAAAAACTTTTCTCTTTCAATTACGTGCTAAATAATTATTCTTATATACCGACCTCTTTAAGGAACCTTTTTAGGGTTCCGTATATACAATATACGGATACTCTTATAATATCACTCAGGATTTCTGCCTCTGTCACATCACAGCAATTTTCTCCTAAACTACTGGACGGAAGAGGTTGAAATTTGGTATTAGTGTATAGTTTGGTGACTCGATCAGGAGTACATATCGTAAAACTAAAAAAAAAATATTTTAGGGGTACTTCTGGGGGAAAAACTAAAAAAATCGACCGTTCCCCCCTGATCTCCGAAACTACTGAGTCTAAAATTTTGAAAAAAATAGGAAATATAGAACGTTGCCCTAACTTTACAGGAAAAATAAGGAGAAACCATTAATATTAATTTTGGGGGGCAAATTATAGAATTAAATAAAAATTTAAAAAAAAATCAAACGCATCATGTAATATATCAAATGAAAGATCTCATTCAGAGCAGTACAAATATATTTTTTCATATTTTAAAAAAATATATTTAAAAAGATATTAGCGAAAATATACCAAAATTTAGCCCCATCCCCTCTTATCTCCTAAACTATAAAACGTAAAGTTTTGAAAAAAATTAGAGGTATAGGTTCTGACCTGAAGTTTACTGGAAAAATAAGGAGAAATCTCTACTTTTAATTTTGGGTGGCAAATTACAGAATTAAATGGAAAATATAAAATTAAAATTGTTTCTAACCCATCATGTTATATATCACATGAAAGGGCTCATTACGACGAAAACAAATATATTTTTTTCATATTTTTAAATTAAATTAATTAAAAGATATTAACAAAAATATAAAAAAATTTACCCATTCCCCCCCCTTATCTCCGAAACCATAAGCTGGAAAATTTTGAAAAAAATGGAGGTATAGCCCCTCGCCTGAACTTTACTGGAAAAATAAGGAGAAACCCCTAATATTTATTTTGGGGGGCAAATTATAAAATTAAATGGAAAATATAAAATTTGAATTGTTTCTAACCCATCATGTTATATATCAAATGAAAGAGCTCATGATGAAGAAAACTAATATATTTTTTCATATTTTTAAAATAAATTAATTAAAAGATATTAACAAACATATAAAAAATTTTACCCATCCCCCCCCCACCCTTATCACCGAAACCATGAGCTGAAAACTTTTGAAAAAAATGGAAGTATAGCCTCTCACCTGAACTTTACTGGAAAAATAAGGAGAAACCCCTAATATTCATTTTGGGGGGTAAATTATAGAATTAAATGGAAAATAAAAAATTATGATTGTTTCTAACGGGTCATGTAATATATCAAATCACAGGGCTCATTTTGACGAATACAAATATATTTTTTTATTTTTTTAAAATGAATATTTTAAAATGTATTAAAAAAATATTTTAAAAAAATTACCCATTCCCCCCTTTATTCCCCAAACTATAAGACCTAAATTTTTTTGTTTATAGGAAAAATATTTAAAAATCTCCAATTCTATTATTTGGCCCCCAAATAATAGAATTAAACGGAAAATCAATTATTAGAAAACCCCCATAGCAATTTTAGGGACAAATTATACAATTAAATTTAAAATAAAGATTCAATTTTCAAACGCATCATGTAATATATCAGATAAAAGGCTCATTATGTGAATTACAAATATATAATATGTTTAAATTATTTGTTTAAAAGATATTAACAAAAATATTAAACATCGATTTAATTCCCACTTTAGAAACTACACTATTTAAACTTTGAAAAATATATTTTATTTGTATTTTTTAATAATTTGTATAACAGATTTAATAATTTATAATTTAAAACTTGACCTATTTTGCACTTTATCTTCCAATCTACAGAGCCTCAAAACTTAGACAGTAGATTATAAAAGACTTCTCTGAATGTTTATTAGTAAAATAAAACTCTAATGTTAATTTTTGGGGGCCAAATTAAAAAATTAAATACATATGTATTCTGATAAAAATCAAGCGAATCCTGGAGCAGATAAAATAAAAACTCTATGTGTGGAAAATCAAAGTGTATATTTTTTATAAATTTAAAACGCTTCCTTTAAAAGATATAAGGGTAAATATAAGAAAATGCACTCATTCCCTGCTTGTCTGAAACTGGAATATTAGAATCTTGAAGGTGGTACGGAACTCGTACTTGACCAAATTATTTTTAAATAAAATGAAAATTTATAATAAAAAACTAAAAAGTAAATAGTAAATTTTAACTAGTTTAAGCTGTTGTTCAACAGTGCAGGAAACTCCTCTAATTCAGTATCCTTCAATGTTTTTGAAAAAGAATAGTTTTAAAAAAATGAATTGTTTTAGATTTAATTGTATTGTGTGCGTGGACTTTCTCTCGCCGTTGAATTTGATCTAATTAGTTATTAAATTTTTACTAGAGATTGTTACTAAAAATCGATTTTTATTTTTTTTAAACTATAATGTATTTATAATTACATTCCTGTGAAAACATAGTCGTGTTGATACGAAGAGTACCTTAACAACGAATATCAACGAAATGAAGATTTAAAACCACATAATTGGAATGCAATTTCAAGTTTACACTACAATTAATTTAAATTAGCTCAGAGCTGTACTATGTATATGCAACAAACATCGAAACATTAAACGAAACAAGAAAAAAAAAGATGAAATAATGTGAAACTAGACGAACGAGTTTCTTCGCCATGGGGTAAAAATATTTATTCATTTCAGTAACAGGTGTTTCTAGTACGCGACCTTGTCGTTTCCTACGCTGAATGTCTCATTAATTGCATTGTACACAATTGTGATATTATTATAAATACTCAAGCATCAACATCGCGAATATGTATATCATGGAATTAATTTATTTCAGATTTTAAATCCCGATAACACTTGTGGATTTAAATGACCACCTAATTATACTGGGTGACAGACTGAAAACTTTCAATGGCTATGTCGAAGAAACGAAAAAAAACAATTTTCCATAATATTGTACTGAAGGAAAATGTTTGTAATAACTAATCATCCTTTACTTACCCCCTCACCCGCTACCTAGTAATGTTAAGTGGAAAACTCCTCATCTTAAATCTCACAAAAAATGCTATTCAATAATAACTTTCAAAGGTACTTTTGATCAAGTATTCTTCAATACATTAAGGAAAATTTAATTAATTAAGATGTATTATTTTATTGTAAATTAATTGGGGTATTATTAGTGTAACAAATGAAGAACATCATTACTATTATTGTCCTGACAACAATCCTAATATTCTTAGGCATAATAAACATGTTTTTGCTTCTTAATAATTGCGATTTAACATTTCTGAGTTGATGGTTGGGGGGTACGTTAAGACATCAACTTGGTTCCCTCTATTCTGGATATTATAAAAAGCATTTTCATGTATGTTTTCCTTTCTTGTGTATAGCCATTATAAGTTTTCCCAAATACTCATATATTAGCATCATCATTCACTATTTGTTAACTGACGTCTATTAGATTTTAAGTTTTTTTTATAAAAGCTGCATTACCTACTGAAAATTCGAAGCACCAATTTATATACAGTGAAATCTTAAATAGAGGATAAATTCATTTTATACTTAATTATATTTATGTAAATAAAAAATCCTGAAACAGGTCCATTTTTATATATGAAAATACATTTTTTTAATAAAATTATTCACTTGCTCCTTCAACCGCCTAGCCGTAATAACTATCGAAAAAAAAAGTCCAGTACATTCAGATCGCAATCGATGCTGAAAAACTTCATTGAGATCTCGTACTCATGCTGCATAATGTGGCGCGGCTCCATCTTGTTGAAATCTTTTGTTTATATTAATTTCTGCGGGGTTAAAACTATCAGGAAGAAGTTATCTTAATTCAAGTAATGAAACATTTTGTAAAACATCCAAGTAACTCTCAACGGCTAATGTCCCCTCAAAAATATATGGTCCAATTATATTTTGTTATTTATTATGCCAGTTCAAACGCTCACTTTAATAGGATACTGAGCGTGACCATCCCTCATCCAGTAAGTATCTAGCGTACTCCAAACCGACAATTTGGCTTATTGACTATGCCACATAAGGTAAATCTTGCCTCATCAGAACTTTTTTGGGGAAATAGCGCTTTCCTTTGGCATCCATAAGTAATTATTTCATAAAATTCTAAGCTACGATCAGGATCATCGTCATTTAGTTTCTGACCAGTTTAATTTTATAGGATATGTTACTTACATTCTCACCAGTTACTTCTTTTGTAGGCGTATGTGTTTTTGCCCTCAACATTTAATAATGTATCTAATTTCTTTTGCTAATTTAAATTTGATCTCCCATGTTTGGGAAGTTTTTTGACAGTTGCATATTGGCAGATTTTTTTTAGATTCTACTTCTCATTAAATACTGTGCATACGGCATAACACATGTGTTAATGTTGAATCACCCACTCCAATTATTATTAAAATCTCACTCTTTGGGTTTCAGAAAGGCTCATTAACAAAATTAAATTAATGCTTAGGAATTCCTAAATAAACGGTTAATAACTAAAAACTATTAATGGCATCTAACGAACTAAAATAATGTCAGGGGATATCATCCGATATTTCATGGAATCTCAAAGGTTGTTTGCCCGGCGCCTCTAGGTTGGCGGTTAGCGCTATCGCTTCTGAGCAGAAGTCTATAATTACGGAAAACTGACGAAATGATTCTTTAAATATTCGATTGCCGTCTCGTAAACAGTGTGGAAGTACTGTAAATAAATTATATTAAGTTCGGCTGAGTATTTAAATAAATCTAAGAACCTAGAATGTGAAAATAAAATCATTACAATACATTTTTAAATACGTCTTTAATACTCACAAAAATATAATCTTAAATACCTGTCAAATGCAAAAAGGTTCGATTTTACTTTTTGACAAAACGATAGTTAATGACTAGAAAATTTTGTGTTAACTACGTTCAAAGATCAAACAGTGGTATATTCCTGAATCATAAACTCTACCCACTTTCAGTAAAAAAATAGGGGCTTGAAGGGGCAGGTGAAGTTTTTCAAAAAGTGTACTTTCATATATAAAAATTGACCTTATTACTCGAGGGGATTAGGTCAACTTAAACGTTTTTTTCAAACTGAGAACCTGTTTTCCAGAGATAATTTGCAGACCATATGTCCAATAAATGTACTTAAAAAATATTTATAAACAAATAATAATTGAAAACCAGATTTTTATCTTGTTTCCCTCTATGACTATATTGCCATAGGCTGTATAATTTGTTTTAACAAAAGTTGTTTTTGTAGTTTACTGTGAAGGAATCTCTTAATAGCATATTTGTCATATCGAAACTTTTTTCAAATATTTGTTTATGCTTTTGCTGACGTCTAATGTAAGTTATGTTAAAATGGAAGTAGAAATGCTTTAAATTTTCTCCATAGAAATGATTCCTACATTCTCCCAATTTACTTTGTTTAGAGTGCTTCATAGTAACACGATGAATAGTTTAGGAGAGAACTCATCTTGTCGAAGTACTCTCTTGATTTTAAACTGTTCTGTATATGTGTTATCAGTTATCTCAATACTGTTGCTGCTGTGTGTCGAGTGCCTTTTTAAAATCCAAAAACATTAACAGAAGTGGCTTGTTGTATTGGACACATCCTTCGATAAGAACTTTTATGGTAAGCAGATTGCTGTTAGTATCATATTTTGTTCGAAAACCTGCCTGTTCTTTTGAGAGAAAAGACTCGAGCTTCTTTATGACATTTGACAATTTGTAAGGTAGAAATAGTCATCTTTTCGTGTAGCACTTGACTTGGAATCAATTTACAGTATGAGTAGTAGTATGAAGTACCAACAAGGCATGTTGATGAGCTTAACTTCTGCAGATACTCGACAGGGACTTGTTTCATTGTCAAAAAATAACGGCAGTAAACAGCTAAAATTTCTGATTTTCTTTTTATCTGGGATGAACTCAAGTACTGTTACACCTTTCTTCTGTAGTGTCTAAAATGTCTACTGTGGGAATTGGTTCCCCACTACTTCATCTTTTGGTAACGTCTGACAATTCGGAGGGTGTAATTTATTCAATGAAACATTTGATTTTTGTTACGATTTTAGACCGTTTATGCTGTTTTCTTCTCCTATATTTATTGTTTCTCTTACAATTCCATTTTTGCTAGGTGCTTTGTCTTTGCACAACGTAGGGGCGAATTAATTTTACACAACATATGACTTTTTCATTTATCTCCCGAATATCTTCTGATCCTTGTTTCGTATTTATAGGTTATTGGTATAGAGTTTTTTTAGGTGGTGATTCCAATTATTTGTAGAAATCTTCAATGGCTAGTGTTATTTCGTCAAATATTTCTTCTTCTTCTTTGAGGATTTCTCTATGAAGAGTGGCTATGGGTAAAGACCCTTGATACCATCTACCAGTTTTGAACATTACATTTTTTTTCACCAATGTACTATGAATTTTAAGTCCCAGTAAAAATTTTAACGGAAAAACTGACTATTGTAATAAATAAACTTCTCATTGTATCTGTCACTTGGGATGATGATGTTTGTAAATTAAATGATAAATGGGGATTACGTACAAAATATATACAGGACAGGGAAGCCATGTACCTCCGACTTTTCACTAAAACTAACACAAACCAATCACTACCGGAGCGTTTTAATAACTTTATAAGCGTCTGTCAGGAGTAACTAAGTTCTTTCTGGACAATAGTGAATAAATTTATAGAATTTTAAAGGATTTTCCCTAACTTATCACATGCGGCTCCCCCGCCATCTTAAACGGAAGTCCCGTTAATTATTTCGTTACCATGATGTCAAAACTTACTTTTCTATTTCATCTTAAAACTTTTAGACTTATAAGTTTTTATTGTAGGTTTAATATTTTCTGTGTCCATTTCTTTTCGATTTCTTCTTATTTATTTGGATATTTCCTTGTTAATGTTTTTGTATTCTATTGTAGTTTGGTACCGTCCTTTCTCTTCTCTGATTCATTAAGAACTTTTGTCATTATATTAAGTCTTTGATATTTCTTTAATTTTACTCACTTTAACCTTAAGTAGTTTATTAGTACTGCTTCTCCCTTTACTTGTATTTGTTACTTTGTCTCTCACCAAACGATGGTCACTACCTGTTGAAAATTAGTTACCATATATTTTCTGTTACTACAGATGAAATTATAGCTTTGTTAGTTTTACCATCTGGACTTATCCATGTACATTTTTTGTTCTTATTCTATTGAAACAAAAGCAAGCGTTGATGCCAAATACTCACCTTGGAATAACGAAAATGCCATGATACCTTACTTGTGACATTTTCAGCTGGGAAATCCAGAAGCAGATTAAAAAAACATTTGTAAAGAACTTACAATTATTAATGTCACCCCATATTGCAACAATATAATTCTGAAGAGCATAGATAAATTGATTTAAAAACGCAGTGACAAAGGCAATTTTTTAACGATGTTAAAAATGTCCGCCATTATTGATAAGACAATGGTAAAGTCTCAGCTCGAATTCCTCCCGCATTTTTTGAAGCGTCTCTGGTGTAATCCGTTCACACTCCTCCACTATTCAAGGTCTAAGTTCAGGAATATCGCGAGGTTGAGTTTTATTCTTCACAGTTTCTAGATGTCCCAATAAAAAGAGTGTATAGCGCCCCTTCTTCTAATCCTTTTATCTGGAAATCTCTCATTAACCCAATTTCGTACAGGCATCCTGTTCAAAAAATAGGTTTTCTTCGTCTAGCAACAAAGTTCTATCTTGATCTATTTGGTTTTCTAAAGATTCGGTTATAAGGGAATTTATTACGTTTGCTAATACGAATTGTATATTAGATGAACCAAATTTTAGTATTATTTTTTATTATTGTTTCGTATACAAAAATGTTTTAACTAATTCGTGTATAATTGTTTCAGATTACACGGATCATACGAAGCCCTAAAATATGGATCAATGTTGGACGGCCTTTCTGATCTTACCGGGGGAATAACCGAAAGCATTCCCATAAGAGAAGATGCAGCCGCCTGCTCAAGACTTCTACACAAATTACTGGACATGACCTCAATCGTGACTTGTACAGTTCAACATCCCAATCAAGTGAGATCTCATACCGAAAGACTGTCAAACGGTGTACAAGTAGGTGTAAATTATAGAATATATTCGATTGACAGGATAGAAGCCTTCAACGGTGATGCTATTCAGTTACTGAAACTGAAAAATCCATTAGGTCAGAGTTCTGATTATCAAGGGCCGTTTTCGAAAGATTCCCCAGAATGGGCCGAAGTCAATCCCCACGAAATAGAACGAGTTCGAAATAAAATGCAAGATGGGGAATTTTGGATGCCATACTCTGAATTTATTAAAACTTTTACTAACTTAGAAATTGTACATTTGGACAGCGATACCAGTCGAGACGAGCCGAGCCTTCATAACAAAAATACATGGCAGATGAGACTTTATCAAGGCAACTGGCAAAAAGGAGTATCGGCCGGAGGTTGTCGAAACAATATCGGAACGTTTCACCTCAACCCTCAACTTCATTTGTTGTTAGGTGAGATGGAAGAAGTCATAGTTTCTTTAAATCAACATAGCATAATGGAACCAAAAGTGATAGGATTCACATCGTATTTATTAGCGAAAAGTAGCACGGATACGATAGGAAAATCGTTTTTCAAAAAGAATAAATCCTTGTTCAATTCACAATATACGAATAGTAGACAAGTGAGCCACAGGAGTCAACTGGAACAAGGTGGTTACCTCATCATACCAACTACGTTTGAACCTGGGCAAGAATCCGGGTTTACGTTTCGTGTATATTCTAGTAAACCATTGAAATTAAAATTATTGGACATTTCGCCGCTGTTGGTAAAATCTGCGATAGTTAAAGCCCCTCCATTGTTAGATGGCAAAAGCTTTGTGCAATATGAGGCTGTATTTCTGCAGTTAGCTGATGAACATCGAACTGTGAATGCTTTTGAATTGCAGGAGCTTCTGGATGCGTGCTTACCAAATGACTATATCAAGAGTTGTGCATCTATAGAAGTTTGTAGACAAATCATATTGATGTTTGAGGTAACTATATGCAATTTTAGACAACTAGTAAATCTAAATTTTTAAAACTTTCCTATGATTGTCAATGGCCTATTCTAAGATGTGTTATTATCATACTAGTTTGATTCCAATGAACTTTCGTTCCATGGTTTCAATGATTTATGAATGATTTTAGAAATACTAATGTTTTTACTTGTTATAACATTAACTGATGTTTGTTTGTTTGTTTCTTTTATTTACAAAAATGATAGTTTTAGTGGACTGATCATTTTCCAGAAATTCTTTAGGTAAACAGTTTATCAAAATGAGCCGGCTTTCACGGCCGATGCCAATGGATAAAATATGGCTTCCGGGCTGTTTGCCCATGGTCTATTATTGAAATTTATTCGTTTTATCTGTGACTATGCCAGACATCTAAAGCAGCTAGGGATTAGGTGACATCTCGTAGACTCTGGGGTACTAAGATTTATTTTTAATATATGGCAAGAAAGCTAAATTTTAGATTAAATCACATTTCTCTCTAGACTTTAAGGACCTTCTTATTTCATGAGAGATGTAACCATTCGCCTAAAATACATGACATAACATGGTTCACAGATTGTGGATGCTCATTCCTCGGAAGTCTTGATTACAGTCCTTTTTTTTAAATTTGATGGTGCTTGGAATTTTTGTGAAGGTACCAGTTCTGTCACTGTTTTCCATATAAACTGTGTGACCAAATGTGTTGGCGTTATTCTTTCTTTCTCCATGGTGAATAAATTCGTGAATAAATGCTGTATAAATTCCATTAATGAATCTGGCTCGTGGTTCCAAACAACAAAAATGTCATCATCGTAACGAAACCAGTATGAGGGTTTGAAGTGGTGCTTAGAATATATCGAAAGAGGTTAGATATGCCATTTGAGAATATAATTTGTAGATGCCGGATGGTTTTTGTTTAACAGGACCATGGTATATAAAAATACTATAACAAAACTCACTAATATGTTCCAGGTTATCTAGATTTTTCTATAAATTAGTTGGTGTTTCCAACGTGACATTTTAGAAGTTTAGTTGAAAAGAAAAGGAACATTAGGCTTATGAATTTTAGTAAATCAGATAATCTTCTAAGATTCCTTGATTTACCTACTCTGATCTTCAATTGGTATCGAAGACACCGTGGTCAGCTCTTAAGATAACAATTTTAAGAATTCTCGACGTTGAATCCTTCTGTAGTTTACGGTATGTTGCCGAATTATGTAAATCATAAATTTTCTTACTGTTGTTCTCTGTGTCCATGATCGTCGACAATTTTTAAAAGAACAAATGAGCTGATCAATGTGTCTTCGATACCAATTGAAGATCTGACTTTTTCGACATATTCTATTCCCTATTTACTTTCACTGAAATCAAGCATTCTAAGAGCAAGAATTGTGTAGTCCTCTCAGTCTGGTCATTGATAATTATTACATGGACGTCATGTTAGTTTGGTTGCGTTGATGGCATTTTTGTGGTTTGGAACCACGGGAAGAATAGTCTAATGAAATTTAAACCGCATTTGCACAGATTTGATCTTTGAATTCAACTCATCATCATGTTTTAGTTTATAGATGTTTTTGTTTCAAAAGTAAAGAAAGCGCAACTTTGGCCACAAAGTTTATAGGAAACTCACTCACACAAACCATTGCATCCACAAGAATTTTAATCACCATCCTAGTTAAAAAGAATTGTAACAAGACTAATTGCCCAAGGACGTTACCAGAAAAAAATTTCGGGGGGGGGGGGTGATTCCTCAAGGAATTTTTTTGGATGATGGATTGATTAGGACCGAAAAAGTTATTTTTCTAATCATGTACCTCCACCATATAAGAAATGTATAGAATGAAAAAACATATTTTTATGAAAAAAATTGTTAAATCCTTAAAATTGAGTTTTCAATCCCAAATTTCGGGGAGGGGGTTGAACCCCCCGAACCCCCCGCCCTCCGCTGGCTACGGCCTTGTAATTGCCACAAATTAAAATTGATCCGGAAACTTCAGGTTACAACAGTTTTCAAACTCACTCAACATCTTCGCCACGTTCTTTGATCTACTAAAGATCGCAATGACCCACTGTCAACGTTAGGAGTTGACAGGATACCCTGTTCATGTGGTGCAGTATATATCAACTTCCTCCAGCGAAGTTTCAATACTCGTAAAAACTATACCCAAATCGGGGTGTGTGTAAAGCCTTTACCGTGCAATTCCTATGAATATCGCTATCTAAGAAATTCCTTTGACTTGAAACAGTACTTTATGTTGCGTTCAGCAGTTTGCAAATTTCAAAAAGCTAGTATTACAATTTGATTTTAAAGGTCTTAGTTAATCTACGAATTCTTTGGCGTGACTTCTCTATTCCATGAATCCCAGAGTAAAGGCGTTACGTGCACCACAGCTCTCTGAGGTCTCTATAGACTAATTTTCCCTGAAACTCCTTAATGCCGATATTGACTTCTTAGTAAAATGTTAAATTCAGTTGTGTACAGTGTGGATCATTTTAATTTGGAATTGAGAATATGTAATTCTAGAAAATAAAGTTTCAGCTAAAAATTGTAGGATATTAAAGAGGTCACCTGATGTCATTGATGACTATGACTCTGACCATGATTTTGAAGATTATTTGAAGATCAAGATGAATTTTTGAAATGAATTTCCTTAAAGCAGAAGAAAAGAAACACTTTTTGTTTGAACCATCATTTAAATTAAGCCATGAAAGGGCCATCATAGCATATCAAAAATAACGTTTTCTATTGCTCACCCACAAGGAGAAAAAATATGTCCTTTAAGATCTTGATTTTGCGACTAATATGTATACAATTAGGTGCATCAACGCCACATTACTCAGTAACAGAATTTCTAAATCAACAGGACGTAAACAAACTGATTGTCTATGGTGATACATTTCCGTGGCCAGTTTGCTCACCCGATCTAACTTCATCTGACTTTTACCTTTTGGAATACGTGAAAAACTTTGTAATAAGCAGAAGCCACTGTACTAAATTTCTTGAAGAGAGTTGACTTATATATAGAGGAATACTGTGGTCACCTCAATGGTTAGGTCCATGAATACATTTGGTTTTTTATTTGTCACTTATTTGGGGGTCGTTCTTAAAATACGTTTGCATACAGGAGGTGGGGGTATCAATGAGTGTGACAGGATGTGACAAGGGGCGACGGGGGGTCTAAGGAAACATGACATACTCAAAGCATGCATTTCTAATTCAATTTTTCTCTAGACTGTTTTTGTTAGATGTTCGGTTACGATAGAAAGTCAACGTTTAATCTTAGTGAATATATATAAATATTTTTACGTATATATTTTAATCCACAATAGCATTTTACTTGGGAACCTCAAAGTTAGTAAATTTAATATTATATAAAACGAGGTGATTGTAACTCCAAGAGCCTAGAAGAAGGTTTTTTATTGGTTTAAACCACAACTATTTTGAATATAATGGTCCAAGAAATATAGGTTTAAAATTATATTTTGGAGAATATAAGAAAGACTTTACACGCCTCATAACCAAATAAAATTGTATATACAGGGTGAGTTTTTTTTTATGATGAGTATGGGGATCTCGGAAACTAGCGGAAATAGAGCAATGGTTAAATTGGGAAATATTTTCAGTTTTACTGGCACAATTTTCGGATTTTTGTAAAAAGTCATGGCTTACTAGATATTTTGAAAAAAAAAACGAACTTCTATCGATTTAGTCAAATCCCTCTAGCTCCTTTGTTTTTGATTTTATAAAAAAAGTATAAATATCAAAATTGGGAATTGTATCCCGAATATGATTGTCATGTCCTCGTTTGCGTGACAGCACTCGTTTTCGAGATATGACACAAACTTATCTTTTTTTGAATGGAAACTATAGTTGGCTATGACCTCAAAAAAATCCGACATTTTTAGAGCTTTTCAACGATATAATACTCGATATAGTTATTCATAAAAATAATGGAGTTATGGATGCTTTTCTCTCTTATTTTCACTTTTAACGTAGGTAGCCATGAATAAGATTGTTTTCACTTTGACGTTTCCTCATTTGAGAGTAATTCCATTAGTAGTGCTGAACTGACAGTCGATATTGACAAGTTTTCGTGATAAAATGGAATATTCTAATGAAGAAAAACTGAATATGATGGAATGTTATATCATAAGCCATAAAAATTCAGTTCGTGCAGCTGAGGAATACTTTCATAGATATTTTAATCGTCGTCAACCTGCTCTATGTACATTTAAGAGGCTTTACAATAGTTTACGCAGATATGGATCTTTTAGTAAACCACCAAAGGAACGTAATCAAATTAACGAAGCAGCACAAATAAATGTTTTGGCAATGGTAAATCAAAATCCACCTACATCAACTGGTGAGATTGCAGCAGAAGCTGGCACGTCTCAACAAACTGTAGTTAAGGTACTGAAAGCGCATAAGTTCAGTTTCTCAAACTTTGCATGCTGGTGACGAACATCGACGTATTTTGTTTTGTACATGGTTTAGAGACATGTGCCTTGACAATCCATAGTTTCCATTAAAGGTGTTATGGTCAGATGAAACTAGATTTACTAACTAACTGATTTGACTAAATCGACAGAATTTCGTTTTTCAAAATATCTAGTAAGCCATGACTTTTTACAAAAATCCGAAAGTCCATTAAATTGGGCCAGTAAAACTGCAAATCTTTCCCAATTTAACATTGCTCTATCTCCGCTAGTTTCCACGGGCCCCATACTGATCATCAGAAAAAACTCACCCTGTATAAGTGTTATTATAGACACATAATTTATCATATTTCTCGTAAACAATAGAACCTGGTTAATTCGAATTTCAATGGAAATGCTAAAAATTTCCAATAAGTGAGTTAGCGTAGCGAGATTTTCTGGATATACAAAGGTTTGTACCTACTACTACAATTTTATATTAAAAGATATCCTTCTTCTTCTCTTAAAGGTCCTAGTAATTTTATTTTTATATATTTATCTCATGTTCACTAAGTAGTCAAGAAATACCAACTCTTTAATTGTCTTCATTTTATGCTCCTTATTTTTTTGATTTAACAGTTAAGATTTTCGAAAAATGGTATCTGTGAAATGTGAGTTATACCAAAAATTATTTTACACTTACAAAATTTTATTTAAAATAAAGCAATTGAGAATTAATACTCAAAACAGTGTGTAATATTTATAGGGGGTCGCAGAAAATGTGAGGCAGCGTGACTAAGGGAGAGGTAGGGGTCCGAACAGGCAAACTTTAGCATGACGTATTTTATGAACGGCCCGTTGAGACATAATTGTATGTGCTCCATTCATAGCCCAAGTTAATTCCTAATTTAATGAATGGAACAAACACATGTTTCTTTTTTCTGTTTTATCCAAATCCGTGCTAATAATCGGGGTTTCTATTTAAAAAAATCAACTTGACCTTCAAATAACCTTTAACATCATGGTAAAGGTTATTGCCATTAACAACATCAAATGACCGTTTTGAATATTACAATTCTTATCTGAAACTTTTTCCTAGCATGCATACTTTAGATGTAAATGGCCAACCCTTTATATGAAATACGTAAACATAATTATTAAGAGATTTCAATGAGTTGAAGGAAGTGCAAGTGATGAAGGTTCTCGACTAGAAACTGCCTTGGATCAGTGGACTATAAAATCTGGTATAGATATTATCATAATTGCTTTGATAGGTTTTAGTTAACCTACGAATTCTTTCTCCTGATTTCTATCCTAATAATAATCATAGGACAGGGATGACAAACCTTTTGATATGCGCCTGCCAAATATAACAATTATTTCTTTGTCCAACCTGTGGCGTTCCAGAAACAAACAGTCAAAAATATATCAACTTAAATTTAGAAGTTAGTTTTAAAATTTATGAATTTACTAATTACAACCTTTTTTTGTTAATGGTATTTTTATTGGACTTTAGTTGCCTAATGATACTTTCATAAATAAAAACTTTAATCACTGCACATTCCGAAATAAATTCCACAGTTATTTTCATTAACTTTAATTCATAAAATTAAAATTGTAGCAGTTGTTAGGTATTTAACAATTTGCATTTTCGGGAACAGGAATTTAAAGAACATGTTAAATTCAGCTTTCTCTTTCATAGTGTACACTAAGCGAAAATTTTTCAGGTAGCTACTTAAGTAAGAAAGTTGAACCAGTGTCATCATATGACAAATTCATTCTCCAACGGCAAAATTTTGAACTTTGGCACTTTTAAGGTATAACCTGCCACATGTGGTACGCGTGTCATTGGTTCACCATGTCTGTCAAAGGATAACGGCGTTACGTTTGGTGTTCCTGTGGGCTAGTTTTCCCTGAAACATACTGTGCCTCATTTGTTTTAATGGTTCAATTGTCAGTTGGTATTTGCATGAGCGGTTAGTTCAAAAACCAGTTTCCTAGGCGAATAGTATTGGCAATATCGTCTTCGTCACCTTCGTCTTCTTCAAATGACATCAAAAATTCGAGATGATGGAAATCAACTTCCTAGAATATTTACATACATAGTTTGTTAGGGACAAACAACTCAGGTTAACACAAGATTAAAAATTAAAAAATCTAACAATTGGACGATTTTCAATGAATTCGCAAATCATTAAATAATGTTTCCACTGTTTTTCAGAATGGAGGTACAGGAAGACTCAAGTTTTCCGATTTTAAAGACTTGATGTGCAGCCTTAAATTTTGGCAGACGGCGTTCAAGAATCACACAAAGGAAAAAACTGGCATTCTCAAAGCGGAACGGCTGCGAGACGCTTTATTGGAAGTGGGATTTCAGCTAAGCAGTGAAATTCTGTCGACTCTAGTCTTAAGATATATGCGAAAAGATGGTACTTTGCGGTTTGGAGATTTCGTTTCAGCGATTCTCCATTTGAACGTATCATTCAGTAAGTAATCTCAAATATAGAATATTAGTGCAAACCTGTAGTATTGTAATATTCCGCATTATAAGTTTCCCTTCTTAGTCCTTTTATGCCACCGACAATTAAGTATTTCACAATTTTAATGCAGGCAAAGTATAGCAGCGCCATTTCTACTACTGGTTTAGCTCTACAAAAAGCCTTCCTTACAGATGTTCTGAGAGAATCAATATACCTACTCCGGTCAATCATTTTGAATTTTTGCCAAATGATAGTCCTCAATGAGTTTTTCAATAAAGTAGGACCTAAATGTGATAAACTACTGTTTTCGTGCGTCGAATGAATATTCGCGGTCAAACTACAGAAGGATTGCGGAAGGAACTTGTACTGCTCGAGCAATACAAGTCAGGCTGAACACTTATCGCTGAGGCACCTTCACAGAACTGAAGAACATTATAAGCGCACGCATTGCTCAAGGATCACAAGACTACTTTCAATCCTACTGATTAAATTAAGGTAACATCAGGTTCAATTCAAGTTTACTAATCTCTATGTTTTGGTTCTGTTGATTTCGGTTGGATGAATCATGAATCGTATTTAGTAATGATCTATCAGCTCTATCATGATACTTAAGACTGGCTTTATGGATAGTAAAGACCAGAAACTGTAAAACACTAGTTACATGAGCACAAGTACCTAGAATCCTCGATCCAGATTGACAGGTACAGTAATACCCGTTAATAGGATCTTCTTCAGGCTCGTTATCAAAATTGCATAGAATGTTTGATGTTTGGTAGCCCAACAAAATGTAGAAAATATTCGAACTCTTATAAACGCAGTTCTCATGAATTGAAATGAAATTCTTCGTTATAGTCTCTACTTCTTTTGTGTTGTACATAGGATGGTGCAAGGTTAATGTTAAAGCCATTGACAACGAAGTCAGAATAGACTTTAAAACGTTTGGTTTTCCTTCAATATACGTCGTTTTATTTCGTTTGTGGTGTTATTGCCCAAAAAAACATAAAAGTGAGCAAGGTTAATGTGTTATGTTCTAATAGTAACGCATTTAACTAACTTCAATCGAGAACTGGAAAGTTGGAAAAATCTTAAAAAAGATTTAGATTGCAGTAAAAATGATTAAAATTGCAGTGATACGAATATTAAAAAAAATACTCGGAGCAATACTCTCTTTTAAGCTCTTAACAATATAAATCTACTACGGGTGGTCATATGCCTCCTATCGACGAATTGGTGTATTAGTATTTTCCTACCATTAAATGCTTTTCATATTGAAACATGAGAGGTCTTGTGACGCTTCAGCGAGGCGTGTCACTAATACTGTTGATTCAGAGGTTTTCTGGAGATAGAAATGCTGCATATATGCCCACAACACATTAATGGTCAGTGTGTGTAGAAACAAAAGATCTCTTGTGTTGCTCGAACAGTACGAGCTATTGTCGCTGCTCTTCAGCAGGTGCTTCAGCCATTTTCAGAAGACTGAACAGCTGTTTTGAACATGGATTTGCAATTGAGACCAGGGTCAATAATTTTTGAAACCAAAAAAATTATAGTGGGATGAAACCCATAGGAAAAGTAAGAAAATACATGAACTATAAAAGGGAAAATAATTTACGGGTGATCTGAGGTAGGGAAGTGTGAGAGGGGGGGGTTTTAAGGGTAAAAAACGGTTTATCCCGATTTCCAAAACTACAAGTCCTATGGAAAAAAGTTAAACAACAATGTTGTAGGTAATAAAAAGGTCTATAACTATAAATTTATGTGAAAATTAAAAAAAAATGAGTTTATTTTTATCCTTTCCAAAGAAAAAACATATTTTCACGAAATTTGATGAAATCTTAGCTTTTCATGCCCCAAACACACTGTATTTTTTTAATTTATTTTTTCACCTTATTTTGAGTTAATTCGAAAAAACAGCGAAATTTTCAATCAAAAATTCTCACGTAAAATATTTCTCAAAATATTGTAGATGTTTTATTAAATATTAACTTTATTATATTATATTATTTGTTTGTTATTTATAGTTGTATATTACGACTTGTAACATGTAATTAATTTGTTTATCAACGTAACATGGAATCTTACGTTTTTCGGGTAATTAAAGTAAAAATTTTAATAAATAGCTCAAAATTGTACATAATAATTTAAAAAAATTGGATTAGAGATTTTTTTCGATTCTTTGCATTTTCTGAGAACATTTACCATTGTAATGTACATATTTTTTCCACTATCAGAAAGTTGAAATTTTAACGAACAAAATGACTTTTTTAAAAAAAAGCACATATAGACATGAGAACTTTCGATATAAACTCAAAATAAGGTGAAAAAAATAAATTAAAATAAAATTTAAAATTAAAAAACATACAGTGTGTTTCGTACATAAAACGTAGCATCTCACCAAATTTCGTGAAAAAAACTTTTTTGTAAAAGATAAAAATTAAAAACCAAAAACTTGTTTTTTTTAATTTTTCGTATAGTATTGAGATTAAAATAAGTTGTAGACCTTTTTATCACCTACAACTTTGCCATTAACTTTATTCCATAGGATATGTAGGTTTGCCTTAAATCTATGACTATATGTATTTTATGGGTGGAATACGAATACAGGGTCAAAATATTACACGCCCCTAAATAATTAATTAGTGCCAAAAAACACAACTATAATAGGGTGAAAATAAGATGAAACTACGAGACTAGTGTCTCAGTCCAAATTCAACTCCGGCAGTTCATTTACTAAAAAACTAATTTTCTCGAAATATTTTGGGGCTGTACGATTTTTTGACATAGGAATCGAATTCAATATCAAAATTATATTAAAAAAATACAAAGAAAAAAATTTACACTCAGGATCTCTAATCAGATACACTACTCTCAAAAAAATGTATTCGATTCGATATTTCGGCGAATCCGAAATGTTCGTCTGGGGCATCGAAATCGGCGGCTTGTTTTGATGAAGTTCTCTTGTTTGACCTATATACGTTTTAGCACAACAGTTGGTGAGCTATAGTGTGTTTTGACTTGTTAGGTTTTTATTGCGATTTATTAATCGGAAATATCATTGTGTGGACTGCTGGTACCATTTTTCATTTAGATTAATTAAACGCTTGTGCCTTAACCATAATAGATTGCAATGTACATTTTTTTGTCGTATCAGCTTGTGTGGAGCATGTGGATTACATTTAAATTAGCATGGGACTATTTTACGCACTATATTTTTATAGTTTTATTTTTGCGGTAATTCCTTATATATTATATTAAAATGTATGAATTAAAGGGCCATTATATGTATGAAAGGTAACTAACGTATTTAATTCATTAAAGTAAAGTTGTCAAAACGATCTAACATTCAATTTCATATTTTTATTTTATTCAGTTTTAATGCGACTAACAACGAAGTCAGGTTAAGACTTTGATAACGTTTGGTATTTTGGATTATACATCCGTTTTTCAAGTGTGTGTTATTTCCCAAACAAAGCATAAACACAAAATAACAGTTATGGTACAAAAACTGTTAGTTAAATAATTTAGTCAAGTGCGAGTTGAACTCGCATACTAAGGGTTCCATACCACCTTCAAGATTCTAATATTCCCGTTTCAGACAAGCAGGGAATGAGTGCATTTCCTTATATTTACCCTAATATCTTTTAAAGGAAACATTTTAAATTTATAAAAAATATACACTTTGATTTTCCACACATACATTTTTTATTTTATCGCTTGATTTTTATCAGAATACATATGTATTTAATTTTTTAATTTGATCCCCAAAAATTAACATTAGAGTTATATTTTACTAATAAATTTTCAGAGAAGCCTTTTATAATCTACTGTATGAGTTTTGAGGCTCTGTAAATTGGAAGATAAAGATCAAAATAGGTCAAGTTTTAAATTATAAATTATTAAATCTGTTATTCAAATTATTTAAAAATACAAATAAAATATATTTTTTAACATTTAAATAGTTTAGTTTCTAAAGTGGGAATTAAGTTGATGTTTAATATTTTTGTTCATATCTTTTAAACAAATGATTTAAAAATACTATATATTTGTAATTCACATAATGAGCCTTTTATCTGATATTTTACATGATGCGTTTGAAAATTGAATTTTTATTTTCCATTTAATTGTATTATTTGTCCCTAAAATTACTATGGGGGTTTTCTAATAATTTTTCTTATAAACTTCAACTGAGCCCCAGTACCCCTAATTATTTTCTTGAGAATCAAGTCCATCTCTCGGCGGCTCTTTGACGTTCTGGAGAATTCCGAGATGTAATAAATAAATAGAGAGAGCTGACGGAAGCATTCATCCAGTATTCGATTGCCGTATAGTTAAGATAAATTGTAAATAGGTCTGTGAATATAAATTCAAGTAGAAGAAATAAATTATAGTGTGTTGGACTGTCTTTTTAAATAAATCCGAAACTGAACTGAACCGGTTGTGAAAATAAAAACATTACAGTATATTCGAAACATTATTTATGCTTTGTTTGTATCTTCTGTTTCAATGTTCAGTGCAAACGTTAATTTTAAATATAGGCATACTTTCCCAGAAATAATTCTAGTTTTATTGTTACAGAAATATTCGAAGCAAAAGACGTTTTTCAAAACGGATCAGTCAAAATGAATTTGTCAGAAGTAAGTTACGCAACTATATGTAATTGACATCGTATTAACTTTTTTATACTTTCTTACAGTGGCTGAAGGCATCGCTGACTTGTTAACTCTCCACAAGAATGTACATATTTTGTTGTTATATGGACAAATTTTTTACATAATTTTAAGTTGAAAATTCCAAATAAATATATTTTAATGATTAATAACATTTATTTTTATTTCATAATAACCTAGAATTGTATGAACAGATCAAATAACGAAAAGTTGTTGGCGAAGATTACAAAAAGTAATACATCAACAAACAACTCGTTTTTCAACATACAGGGCGTATTAAAAACGCTCAGCTGGAATATTTGTCACCCATAAATGAAAACAGATCATATAAATGTACGTCTGGAAATGTTTATTTTTCAAGCTGGAGTGTTAAAGTATAGTGTACACCATTTTTACATTTTTTTGTAAATAAGCCCATTACCACGGTCTTAATAGTTAACCAATATAGATAAATAAAATAAAACTAAATGTATTAAAAATATTACGTCCATAATTTTCGAGCCGAGACCATTTTTCTTGTAATAAGGGCCTTAAAAAAGGAACATATGTGACTGATTTTTTTTGTACCTTTATGTAATTATATATACAAAAAAGTTTAGATATAAAATAAAGACAGCTGTCGGACTGTATGGATACATGAGAAAAAAGTAAGAAATGGCACAGAATTGGGGAGGCCTATGTTCAACAACTGACGAACGATGAAGACTGATCAGACTCAATTTTGGTACACTAATTAGTTAATCAAGGGACTTGTGCCTAAAATTTGCAGCTCAGGAAATTAAATTAAAAAAGTGTGATTATATTGAAAACATTAACAAATTAAAATAAATAAATAACTTTTATATTGTTATTTGCAGTTTGTGATAGTGTCAGCTATATAACAACGAGTTAGAGATGATTATTATTTAGTTAAAATTGCGCCTTACAGAATGTATTTTGATTCATTAATCAATATATGATTTATAGTTAAAAAATTATGTATTTTTCGCAGGTGGCCAGGTGGGCACTTAGTGTAAAGCCGGCCCTGTCTTAGTGTAAAGCCGGCCTTCTACTCTTCTATACTATGGCTTTGTATGTTTTTTCATTAATGAAATTTTAGATGTTAAACTGTCGATAGTTATAGTAAGCCATCATTACTTTCATATGTCCTTTTCCCTCTCATAATCATACTTTCTTCGTCATTGTTTTTAGTCATTTCATAAATAATAGAAAAAATAAAAACTTAGCCGAATTCAAAACTGAACCAAAATGCTGAAAATAGTTAGCAAAACGTTCTACAATCACCACTTATGTACGTAAGTACCTACTGAGTAATTATGTAAAAAAAAGCGGCAGTCGTTTGAGACTGAACGATGGAAGTGAAAGCTTCTTACGAATTATACTTCCCATCTCTTGTTACCTCATCTCTCTGTTTCTCCTTCCTTACGTTATCAATGTCATTAGCAAAATGGTTATAAATTTCAGGAGAATTAAAATAATTGTCACTATTTTGTGTAACAGTTTGGTCCTACCACCAGTGTAACAACTCTATTCCCTATGCTTACTGTGTAAGGGAGAAAAAATGAATAAAAGCCCTGAGAGAAAAGGGGAATGCTGCCACCACCCGAAGAAAATTTGTGTTGGAGAGAAAGACTCCGGGAACCCTTCTCTGTAAATGTTAGTTGAAAATAAATAATATAAAAGGAACTTTAGTGCTCCTTATCTGCCTTGACTCTCAGTCCTTGGTAGCTTTGGTTTTCGTCACCTGGCCTCCTCTAAGTAAGTCCCCAGGCTTCGCAAATGATGGTGGTTGTATGGGAAGAAGGAAGGAGTTAAAAGTAAACAACCAAAAAAAAATGACACATATATTGAAGAAAAACAAAATGAAATGAAAAAAAAAAAAAATTAGAAACAATAAAATAACCCCAATATGTAACAAAAAAATATACAAAAAAATTAACCTCAATTGTTGGTGGTTCAACTATACTTAAGGACAAATGTAACTCCCCAAATTATGGTTTTTAATCAACCCAAAAACAAATACGAAAATAACTTTATGGAACACAATATTACTTATACCCACTTATCCTGGGAATGACACGTACCATTCCACCCTAGTTAAGCCCTATCGGTGCTTACTACAATAGGTCTTCCCTTATATCAGCAAACGTTGGTGAGCCAGTTTATCCAACGCATATATGAGTATATCCCCAATAAACATATAATATATATAAAAAAACAAATTAAGACAATACCAAATTTAAACAAGTTATCACGAGACAATAAAACATAAATTTTGGCCGCTCCTTTCTTTTTGCCGACTCAGGGAGTCAGATGAAGTCTTTACCAGTTTACAATGTAGCTGTGCGTACTCCGACGCTATTTCGTCCATATCACGAGGCCGTTTGCTGGTCTAAGAAACCTGGGTTTCACAATCTGGCCCTACAACTCTACGAACAAACTCACAGGTTTTGTTTGGCACTAACACTCCTCGGTTAGGAAAATTTAAAGGTACTCACCGAATGCGATTTATTCTTTAATCCCAAAAGGTTTACCTGTGAATTAAATTAAACTAAATCTCACTAACTTTCTAGCTAGCTAAACACTGATCAAAACACACTCGCGACTTTCGCGTTTCCCGTCCCCCGACGATAAATTTTATAATGACTCTATAATTTAGTTCCTAACGCCCTATTTGGACAGGTGAAACGTTCCTCTCTTAAGAGTCTGGTTTCCACCCTTTTTATGTCCCCCTAAATCCATCGCGTCACGTTCGACTACTTTTCTTGAGTTCCGGCCCCGCACTTGTTTGAAAATTCTCTGGACCTTTTCCTCGTGAACTTTGGCCCCTACCATATGGGTACTATCTTCGCGAATAAGTTAACAACAAAACTCCCTACTCCGTGAGTTGTTCATTGTCCGATTGGCTGCACCTTCCGCCATTAACCGACGGGTTCTACGCACGTGCCTTTCTTCGACATTTAAAAAATTCTAGAACAAACTTTTAATTAGGACGGCAAAATCAGCAATTTTTCTCTAACTGCGTGTCTACCTGGTTTTTAGCACGTACAAGAGTTCAACATTCTGCTAACCATGAATCGACAAAAAAAAAACAAAACGGAAGGACATACCTAAATAAATTTATTATAACATGGAAAATATGCAATTTTAGCGACATGTTTCATATTCTGCAATTATAGCGAAATTTTTCTATACGACGTTTTTAGTTTACTTCCGTGAAGAAATATTAAATAACATATATCCGATAAAAGAATAAAAAAATGTATTATGAATTGTTGCTTAATTACCTACCTATCAAATATATTTTTGAAATTTCATATCCTTTACTTTATGAAACTTCATTGTTATTTACAGCCGACTTCAAAAAATTGGTAGGTAATTCCTTAATTAGCAGATCAAAATATACTCACTGGCAAAGAAGTCGCAACACCTAGAAGGAAGTGTTTAAATTTAAGTCTGTTTTGGTAAAACATAGATGCTATAGTAAGGAGTAAAATGGTTAAAATTTGAATAAAAAATATAATGTAGTTTAATTAATTTTATTATCCCGACTTGACCATACAATGTATGGCAGCACACTCTCTCGAAGGCACGCAAAATAATCAATTCCAAAGAGTGAAATCAGAAACCTGAATTTAAAAAATACAAAATATTTTTACTTTTTAGTTGATGCTTTTAGATTGTTTTTAATAGGGGTTTTGCCCTTAGAATTATTTGTTGTTTTGGCTTTTTTGGTTTTCGGTTCATCTTCTTCATCTTCTTCTTCCGCACCCTCTTCTCCTTCCTCATCACCAATCATTTCCTCTTCCATTTCATCCATTTCATCAAATTCATCAATGGGACTACCTTTAGGGGAAGATTCACTAAACCCCAGATATCCTAGATATCAAAAGGGTTTAGCTTGGGTGTTGGCTGTTGATCCTGCGCCACACTTTCTGCGGGTAGAGTTCTCGTTCTCGTTTGACTCCGTTGGTGATGGTCACGTTGTTGCTGTGACTGTATTTGTGAGTGTTGTTGTGATTCTTCTGGTTCTTTTATTATTATTATTAAGCTTGTTAATGTGTTTGTCCCCCACGGTTATGTATATGTATACAGTATACACTCCCCAACACGTCTTGGCATTGATTCAATAAGGTGGTCTATTTCTTATTGAGGATACTATCCCAAGCTACCTGTATCTCATGTCTTAGAACTTCCAAAGTCCTTGGGGACTGGGGTAAATTTCCGAGCCTTCTATCCATCATATCCCAAACATGTTCTATAGGCGAAAGATCGGGGGCTTTGGGCGGCTATGGCAACTGATTCACATGAGTCTCTTCAAAAATGTTTAAATTAACTGGAGCAACTTGAATCCGAGCATTATCTTATTGAAATATTGATCCATAAGCAGATTCAGGTAAGGGAGTACATACGGCTCCACTATTCCCTGAAGACAACTTTCCACTGTCATGTTGCCTCAAACAAAGACTAAAGGTGACCTAGTTCCATGTGCAATAGCACCCCATAAAATAACGCCTACTGTTCAGTGTACATGTCTCTCAACATCAAATTGAGGTTGACATCTTTGTCCACGACGTCGTCTACTCTTCTTCAGCCATCATGCCCACCCAAGCAAAATCGAGATTCATCAGAGAAGACGACCTTATGTCATTTCACATTTCAAGGTTGTCGTTCTCTGCACCACTGTAGTCGTTGCCGCCGATGCTCTAGTCCAAAAGGTAAACCGTTCGGACACTTAGGAGATGGCCTTGTTCTCCTGACCATTCATCAGCCAAATTTCGAGTTGTCAAAAATGGCTCTCTAAAGGCCATAAGTCTTAGACGTCGATGTTGAACGTCGACGTCGGGTGCCTACTCTTCTCCCATTTTGGGTATTATCAAACTATGCATGACAACATCCATAACAGTAGTGGATTTCTGTTCGTGCGGTTAGCGATTTCTCGAAATGAAAACCCGCCTCCCGTAAACCAATAAATTGACCTCTTTCAAATTCACTTAACTGGCGATACATCAGGCGTTCACGTACTCCAGACATTTTAACATTATTAAACATCGACTTTGGATTTCATCAAACAGTTTGTTTTTTGGTAAATTAAAAAAATGCAAAAACGACTACAATATTAATTGATAAAAAAAAGTTTATATGAAAAAACATTATTGCTTTTGGAACAAAACACTAAACACAAATTTCCGCGGAAACTCATTTCGGTAATGGTAAAATTTATTGATACTTACCGCTGGTTTGCATTAAACTCGATAAAGTATTACCGAGCGTCTTTATTAATACAAAACAATGTTGACTACTGAAATGAGAGCAATTTTCAATAAGACACATAGAAAATGAATACATTTTTTTTTGGCATTTACCCGCAACTATTACTCTTCAGTTCCAGAATGTTAAATAACTTTTAAAAACAACTGGCGATCCCCTAGGCTGGGAAGAAATAATGACCTCAAAGTTTCTAAAATGTTTATTGGGACAAATTTTAATATCTAGTATATATAAAACGGATCAATAATCATTACCACAGTTGCAAGGATCAGGTAATTTTTTAGTCGGAATATCACTCGGCTCTCTAGCATATACTTCCCCGTAAGTGTTTTTCATGAAATTCACGTGACCCTGTAAACTCCTGATTCGCATTTGAGCATCTTCGAAATTGTCATTCAAATTATTAATCTGGGCTTGCATTTTTTGCCTGATGTCATCTCTATCCCTTTGGGCAGCTTTAGCGATAGCTTTACTCTGTGCTATTTGTCTTTCAAGTTCATTAATCTCGTTCTGCATTGATTTTCTGATAATCTCACATCTGTCTTTTGTCCTTGCGACTTGCCTCGCGCTTTCTTCCCTAACATTCTCGAGTTGACTTTCAAGCTGAGCAATTTCATGTAATCTTTCATCAGCTAATCTCTCGTTAACATCTGCTTTCTCAGTCAATTCGTCCATCTGAGTCAACAGGTCTTCGTGTTCTTTTTGCAAATCTGTCACCTCCTGCTGTAACTGCTCTATTTTTTGAGTCAAAATTGCTTTCTCGTCTGCCCCAAGTTGTTGATCACTTCTCACTTTGTCCATCTGATTGCTAACAGCAGAGAGCTTATCTTTATACAGCTGAAGCTCTTTCGCCATAGCTTCGTTGTTTCTTTCAGCTAACAAATGCATTTGTTGTGCCTCTTTAAGCTTCAACTGTGTGGATTTTAATATGTCAGGAAGGGGCATTAATTCCTGCAATTTTTCTTGAAACTGGTTTTTGACTCGTTGTATTTCTAAATTGACTTGTTCACTAACGTGTTGGTTTTCGACTTCCATTAAATCAATTTGTCTCTTTTGTTCTTCAACGTTCTGCTGAGCTTCTAGATACTGTAAAAATATTTGTTAATAGTAATACTACTTATTTATTAATGTTTTATTACTTTTGATCTGTAATCATCTGTTTGAGCTCGCTGATCTTCCACCAAAGATCTGAGCTCTTCGAGTTCATCCTGAGCCTCCCGAAATCTTTGTTTAGAGACGTTTAATTGTTGTTCCATCTCTATAAGTTGTTCTCGTGGGCCAATTCCCTGAAAGTCAAGAAGGAATTCAAATTTAAAAACAAAAGAAAAATAGGGGGAATAAGTTTTTGTCTTAATTTTCCAGAGGTGCGAAATGAATTAGGAGAAAACGAGAGTAGTTACTTTTATGTTTTTTTGGGGAATAACACCACAATAGAAATAAAACTACGTATATTGCAGGAATACCAGACGTAGTTTTATTTCTATTGTGGTGTTATTCCCCAAAAAAACATAAAAGTAATAAAGTAATCAAGAATATGCCACAAACAACGATTAGAAGACAACGAGAGTAGTTTTCGGTATTTACCTTGGTACAATCTGCCAGCAATTATTTCATTCTGGAGATTTATCTATGGTTATCTAAATTGGGAAAGTCACTGTTTTTCGGAAAGAGTTGGAACAATAAATTTTATTCTTGTGGAATAAATTAGCTATAAATTTATAAATAAATTGTGGGGTTTTTCCAATTGGGCGTTATGATTTGTCGAGAACGCATTTTAAAAATTGTTATATTTTTTCCAGTCTATCCTAATTAAAAAAATATATTATACACTCCAAAATTAGCACATAAAGTAACAAAAGTTTTTAGAATCAGGAAGGAAATTCGATATTAGTAATCCATTTTATACAGTGATGGGCAAATGTGTGGAACCAAGTATATATCTCTGGAATTATTAGAGATATCAAAATGAAATTTGGAAGGTGGATACTGAAGTAGATTGCCTATTTGTTTCCAAATTTTTTTACAATTTTGAACTTCCTTACCGGAAGTAATGTCGATTTTAAAATTTGCAATGAAACACACTGTATAGTATTTTAGTTTCTGATGAAACATTTTATTGCGAATACAAAAATATCGGGTTTGATATTGTTTACTTCAATACCTACCGAGATATTAACAGAAAAATTCGATGGTAGCTAAACTCGGTTCAGATTTCAGTTACGCCTGATATAAACAAAACGCTCGGTAAGTATTTGTATTTCTATTTGCCAATCGGTGACATTATACCATCACTGCCAACAGCACTGCTTGTTCCATAGTCGAATACACGTGCGTTTGTTTAAATCAGGCACAAATTAAATCTGAATCAAGTTTAGTAGTCCATGAAATTCATTGCAGAAGTGACAGTAGTTGTCGAAATAAGTTATTAGTTTTTTTATTTGAACGTAAAAAGATTGTATTGTTTTAATTTGATCATAAAATGGCCGAATTAAGTGAAAGAGAAAGAATAGAAATATTAATGATGATTGGGTATGGGGAGAGGAAAAGGACGCATCCAGAAATTTGTGACCTTTTAACATTGTTCATCCGAATACACAAATATCCCGTTCAGTAGTGACGGTTCAAAAGTGCAAGTAATGAAGGTGTAGCTCAAAATGTTGCTAAATCTTTGGAAGAAAATCCTCACTTATCCACTACCGACCTCGCCAATATGCATGTAATTAGCCGTCTTTCAGTAGGCAGGATATTAAGGCGAGAAAAATATCATGCATACAAAATTCGCCTCGTTCAAGAACTCTCCGAAGACGATTTCGACAGACGTTTGCAATTTTGTGAAACGATGATGGATATTTGTAACCGTGATAATAATTTTATAAGAAATGTGGTGTTTTCAGACGAGGCTACATTTTGTTTAAATGGTACGGTTAATCGACATAACTGCCGCTACTGGTCGCAAAGTAATCATAATTGGGTACAAGAGGCTCATACACAACATCCCCAAAAATTGAACGTTTGGGCCGGCATTTATAACAACAGAATCGCAGGACCCTTCTTCCTACAAGAAACTTTAAACGCAGATAGGTATTTACAGTTCTTGGAGACCAAGTTATTCCGGCATTAGAGGTAAATGGACAATTAACAAATAATATCTGGTTTTAGCAGGATGGAGCACCACCCCATTACGCTCGCATTGTTCGAGATCATTTAGATAGGACATTTCATCACAGATGGATTGGAAGAAGGGGTACTTATGAATGGCCTGCACGAAGACCCGACCTTAATCCACTAGACTATTTTCTGTAGGGTTACTTAAAGTCTAAGGTTTATGTTGATAGACCAAATAATTTGCAAGAATTAGCTGCAAGAATTACTCAAGACATCCAGAGAATTACACCAGAAGTAATAGCTAAAGTTACTAGAGAATTTAAAAACCGACTTGCTTATTGTCAAAAAGTAAACGGTGCTCAGTTTGAACATCTAATACATTAAGTTTAGTTAAGTTAAGTTTCAATGTTTTGAAAATCACTTAGATTTAGTTAATAATTATGATTATGTATTTCTTTAATAGATATTAGATTTTTCCTTTCCTTAATTACTTTTCTGTTAGTATTGAAGTAAACTATAACAAACCCGATATTTTTGTATTCGCAATAAAATGTTTCATCAGAAAATAAAATACTATACAGGGTGGTTCATTGCAAATTTTAAAATCGACATTACTTCCGGTAAAACAGGAAATTCAAAATTGTAAAAAAATTTGGAAACAAATAGGCAATCTACTGCAGTATCCACCTTCCAAATTTCATTTTGATATCTCTAATAATTCCAGAGATGTTTGCTTGGTTCCACACATTTGCCCATCACTGTATAATAAGACTACGAAAACTATCAATGGAACCTTTAAGCAATACTAAATTTATACTACAAAGTATACCTTACTAAGTGATACCTGAACAAACTTATTGCCGGTTATAATTTGTACCGTTTTACAAAGAAAATTTTGACTTTGAAATAGGTATATGTCAATTAATATTTACCGCTTTAGACTGTCCTTTGAATTTCTTCAACTCGGTTTCCAGTTCCTTGAGTTTTAAATCTGCTGCTTTTTTAATTTCTTCAGCTGCCTTCGAGGTATCTTTAAGTTTTTCGTTTTCTGCTCTAAGACCAGCAACTTCAGTCAATTTACTTTTAAAATCATCTTGAAGCCGATTATATTGCTCACGCAGTTCACGCAACTGTTGATCAGATTTCTAAAATTTAATAATATTGACTGTATATCAACATTTTCTCAGACACATTTACAAAATATTTATGAATACACCTATCCTAACTAGTACGATTGAGCTATGTGAAATGAAGCATTTTAATAATAGTGGTTTTTCGTTTTACTTCAAACGCTGTTCAAAATGATTAATGTTTGGACCTCAAAATCAAAAATTTTCACGATTTTTAATGGTCCAGATCATTTACAGAAAAAACGGATAAAATTTGAGTAATTGGCATACAATTTAAATATTTAGTTATACATTTTTCAAAGAACAAAAACCTTAATAGAATGCATATAATATATTTTTCTATCTATTCATAAGACCTTTTTTTTCTGAAGACGGACAATGTACAGAACTGATAAACCTAAAAAATAAGCAGTTAAGTATCTACAAGTTGATCCAGTTTAATTTGTTACTTAGGTGGTTTAAACAAAAGCCGACAGGTTTTAATGGTTCTACCTGTTTTAATTTTTTTTTTGACATGCTTATTGATTGAAACCGTAGGTCTTTTGATATTGGTAGTTTTTCAATTAGGTATCAGAGCAGAAATTAACTTAGTGCCGCACAGTACCGCACTTTCCGGACTTTAATTTACAATATGTTTTATATAACTTGTTGGTATCAATTACATAAAACATCCAATGGCACAGCTATTTCTTGCTTCCGTTTGCGCGAGACAGTACTGGGATTGCAACAGTTAGTGGTGAGCACTGGGTGATGTTGTGCGGTAATTGGAACACAACCATTATCTATATCTATAAGGTAATAGATAAGCATCCAGGACCTCTGTGGAAATTCGATCTAATATAGAGATGCATTCTGCATATGCAAGCCATGGTTCTGAAAAGAAATATTGTTCCAATCTTTCTAGTCCCTTCGATTACACACAAACACCAATGCATCTCACTAATCATCCATACACCATTTTCCAATACGCCTAGCCAACGAGGATTTTACGGCTAAAAGTACTTAATATGGATAATTTGAAACAATATATTTTTAATATTAGTTTTGAAAACAAAATTGACGATATTTTTTTTTCTAAACCTAACATTAAAAATATATAGGTCGCTCATCAGAATTCGTCAAAAAAATAACTGACAGATGACAAGTTAAGGGTATGTATGTTTTAACATCCTATTATTTTGCAAAAATAAATAGGTGTAATGACAAATATTGCTTCGTTGGGCACCTCTACTGTTTAGAATTATTGACAGCTGCGAAAATGGTGCTAGCTAATGACGATAAAATTGTTATCAAACATTAAAGGATACAGGGTGAGTCAAATCCTGGCTCAATTTCCTGTCCTGCAATGTAAAAACAGTACCTCAATAATTTTCCGACCTCAGCTTGCCTCTTTGCCTGTTAATGAAATCAATCTTTTAAATTTTCGAGATTCGCTCAAGCATCCTTGCATAATTACTGAATTTATTCTTTTCTCTAAACAAACGGTTTAGTGGTGCTTATAATGAAATTTGTTTCGTCAGTAAACATTATTTTTATTTTTTTAACATATTTTAAATTATTCGAGTAATTTCGGTTTCGGTTAAACCTATACAGAGTGACTCGAGAAATGATTTCAACTTTGCCAAAGTTTAGACTCGTCCGATATTTTGTTTTTAAAATTTAAGCACTTTAACACCATCTCTTAAACAAGCCTAATTTAGTTAAATAGGTTTATAAATAAAAAAGGTATAACATGAACATAAAATTCCTTTTTAATTTAACCCCATATATAAAAAAATAGATTTTCTGGCTTTATGAAACCACGATGTAAGTCAAACTTTGTTCCTACATGATCTAGATAAATTTCCATAAGAAAATTGATTTACATTTATTTACCGAAAACAACAGCTTGTTACAGTAAACGTGAATAATATTCGAACATGAAATATTCGATGCCAATACATGTACCCGAGGGTCTGTAATGCGACATTCTTGATGAATGACGGAAAAATTCGAGGCCATAGAAAAAAGTTTTACTTTAAAATCGCTTAAAGATAGTTTGCTATTGCAAACAATATACAAAACAGTATTTCAACAACTTTTCCAAATTTAACCCACATTAGAACTACTGCGGTTACCAGAATTCTAATGCTAGAACAATTATTAACCCACATTACAACTACTGAGGTTTCCAAGGTGGCACTGCTATCAGATTCTTCTCTTGGACCCTGACTGTTCTGAGTCGAAAATATGAAATCGGTCACGAGTTGAGTCTGACAACTTAACAGGTGATTTTCTAAATAAATCTTAGATTGATGTAGTATTTTGCGAAACTAGCTTCTGTTTTTAAGTAATTCAACAAATGCTCACCGGTTTCTCCTCTTCTTCTGCGTAAGCGCATGGGCGTTTTACTACACATGAGGGAGCTGAACATGGAGGAGCAACACACGGAGGAACCGCACAAGGAGGAAATGCACATGGAGGAGGAGGACAAAGCATTTTCCGGTGATGCTCTAAGTGTTCCCTTTCTTTGTGCACCGCTGTGAGTTCCTTTTGCATACTTTTAACCTCAGCTTCCATGTCGCCCAGTTGCTTTTCCTATGAATAAAAACTCAAAAACATACTTTCTTGGTAAACTGACATAAACCTTACAAGATTCTGTGTATTGTTGGAGTACTCTTGCAGACGAGATTCTATATCGGCGGGGCATATTCCTTTTCCTCTTCCACATGGTCCCTTTTGCTGTCGTGGAGAATGAACTGCACGTGGTGTTTGTTGTAGAGGCTGATTTTGGTTACTGAAAGCTGGTATAGTACACTGCTGTAAGTAAACAAAACTAATTTAAAAGCAAATACAGTGAGATCCTAAAGTAGCGGATAAATTCATTTTCAACGTAATTATGATTTAAATTGAAAAATCCTGAAACAAGTCAATTTTTATATATGAAACTACACTTTTTGGAAAAAATATTATTTTTAGTAGTAGTTTCAACCCCATAATACTTAAGTGAAAATGAGTGGAGTGTGATACTGCGTTTAAAAAGGTTTTCAGTACTCTAATCAGCAATATAGAACGATTTAATTTTTTGAAGGTTGGTAATAAGAAAAACAATTTTCATTTGTTTAGTTTATAAAATATGTAATGATGCCATAGAGGAAATAAAGTTTGAAGTAATTAACAATATTTACAATAATTTTAGGCATATGCTCAAACTGGGCACCGTTCATTTGTTGGCAAACAAATAAACGGTGTTAAAATGTGTCGACAAAATTTTGCAACACCTCTGAGCTGATTTGATTAATTTCTTATTTGGTGTTTTAAATCATCAATATCAGTTGGTTTACTCTAGTAAATTTTTTATTTTAAATAGCCCCACAAATAATAATCCATTGGAGTCATTCTGCAAGCTCGTGGTGGCCATTCAATTTCGACATGTCTACCAATCCGTCGATGCGGAAAAACTTGATTGAGATAAGCTCATACTGCTGCTGCATAATGTGGTGTAATTCCATCTTGTTGAAACCACATGTTTTAATTTCTATTACAGTCTGCGGGGTTAAGTATTAGGAAACAAAAAATACAAGTAACTCTTCCCAGTTAATGCTCTCAAAAAAATATGATTCAATTATTCTGTTATTTTTATGTCAGCCCAAACGTTCATTTTATTAGGATATTGACTGTTAACCTTATCTCTTCCATTGAGATTTAGCATACTGGAATACCAACAGTTTTGTTTGTACTGATTTGATTAATTTCTTGCCTTAGTCGGTGTTTGAAATCATAAATTTTTGTTGGTTTACTCTTGTAGATTTTTAATTTCAATTTCGTTACATCTACTGATCCATCCATGCAGAAAAATTTGATTGAGATAAGCTTGTACTGCTCCTACATAACGCGGTGTATCTTCATCGTGTTGAAACTATATGTTTTTAGTAATGTTTGCGAGGTTAACAGAATCAGGACCAATTTATCTTAATTCAGGTATTAAAACATTTTGTAAAAAATCCAAGTAATTCCCCCAGTGAAGATTTTGTCTACTTCAATACCGACAATTTTGCTTGTTGACCGTTCCACGTAGGGTAAAGGTTGCCTCATAGGGGAAAAAATACACCGGATTTCCTTGGCATCTATTCGTAACCATTTCACAAAGTTCTAATCTACGATCAGCATCATCGTCATTTCGTTCCTGAACCAGTTTAATTTTATGTGGATGGTATTGGTAATTTTTTAATTATCAATACAGATGTTTTATTTAAATCAGTATCATCAGCTATTTCTGTTATAGGTTTCTGAAGATTTTCCTTAACATTTAGCAATATATCCAAAATCTTTTCGTCATTCCATTTGTATCTAACAGGCTTGAATAGATCTTTGACATTTCCAAATCGTCAGAATTTTTGTTTTATTATACTCACCGTAGCCTGGAATATGTGACGGTCAGGATAATTTTCAGTAAATATTCGGCTTACCTCAGAATCCATTTTTGTTTTATCGCCCACTCCAATTAATATTAATATCTCAATTCTTTGGGTCTCATTTACAAAATATATTAAATTATTGTTTAGAAATTGCTAAATAAACGATTAATAACTAAAAAATATTAATGGCGTCTAGGAACTAAAATAGAGGTTAAATACGTCTGAAATGCCACAAAAATATAATGTTAATTACTTCTTAAATGTCATAAAAAGATCAGATTTTACTTTTTTGACATAACCAATAGACTACCTGTGTGTATAAATAAAATAAAATTAATTTTTTTTGAGTATCCAGGACCAAAAATCAAAACCTATATTGCTGAATACAACATTGAAAACACTTTTAAAAGCGGTAACATATGCTTTTCACTTCAATTTTATGTAGCAGTAGTTATTACCCGTAGGGGGTTGAAAGAGCAGCTGAGTAATTTTATTGAAAAAGTGCAGTTTCTTATATAAAAATTGACCAGCTTCAGAAGTATTTACTTACATTCATAATCACCCACTGTATAATTGACATAAAAAAGGAAACTTCAATTTTGGTATGGAGCTGTAATAGGCTGTTACCTAATTTTCAATTTTTTTCACAAGTGTAGCATTGCCAGTTTAACTCGATTTTTTGAAAGAACTTTTGTTAATATATTTTTCCTTTACTCTATGTTCGAGAAAAAAATGTGAAAAAAAGAACTTAAAAAATATATTATCATTTAACAACCAGAAACTGAAGATCAAAACAATAAATAAAGATTGGATAAACTGTGGTTTATTGAGTTGTTTTGCCGTAGACTATTAGAATTTCTTCAGTATGTTTCATCTGCAAATTGAGCTGACATCATCAGGGACATAGGCGTATACGATACCTCGCTCAATGCTCGTACACCGGTCTATAGTACACAAAAAAAGTTATTAAGGGATACAAAATTCAACTTTAATTCACTACCCTATCACTTTAGCAACAGTTTATAGAGACTAGTTGAAACGATTTTAACATGCAATTCGTAGAAGTAAATTATTTAAATAATAAAAACCATGAAAAATATGATTTTTTTGCTTATATAATGAAAATTAATGAATGGATCCTAATGCGGTTAAGGAACAAATTGTAAAGAATTAAAAATCCTTTTTAGTGAGTGTTTATAAGTGGTGCCCGGGTAATTTTTTAAATTACTCAAGTTGATTTGTAATAGAAATATGACTTTGTTTCTTTTAATATTCCTAATAATTAATAAATAATATTAACAAAAGGAATCATTAATTCTCTACAAAAACAATTTTTGTTTTAAAAAAATTGCCTAACTAAAAACGGATTTTGTTAAAATACCGTTTACAAACAAAGCTTAAAATTTTTATTGTCACTATAACAATATTTTGTCACTCTATACAGCAAAATTAAACTCATTTTTCGGACATACCACTCAACAGCAACTCGCTTATAGAGTTTATCGACTTGACCATACAACGTATGGCATCACACTCCCTCTAAGGCACACATAGTGTGCCCTTAGGGGAAAATTCACTAAACCCCAGATATACTACATATCAAAAGGGTTTAGCTCTGTGGGAGCCCTTGCCAGGTTATCAGGCACGTGGTTGGCGTCGTGGCTGCAGTTTCCCATGAATCTGTTGCTTTCCAGTTATGGAGGTGTTTCATTATGTTGGACGTGTCTTCCGTTGTAAATGGTTGGTGTTGCATCTTATCATAATTCTGAAATGCAGCCTCCTCCTCCTTAATCCAGCTCGCTCTGGAGTTATGGGAAACTGTTGTGGAAAGTTATGTTTTCCAGAACTGCTCGATCGCCGTTTTACTGGGATAACTAGGGGTTTCATTATTATTGGTGTTGTTGAGTTTTCTATAAAACCCTTTTTCTGATTTTCGGAATAGTGCGTTGTCTAGTTTCCGTTGGTTACTGGTTTTGTACCTTCTCAATCGACTTATATATACGGAAAGCTTTTGACGTAGACTATCCAGACACTGCTGAGATTTGATGTTTTCTCCATCCCACTGGGAGTGTATTCGGTTACTGTCCATGATAGAGTTTATTATTATTATACTAGTTTCTCCAGTTGTTCAAATGCCTTATTAATGATGGTTTCCTGATATCAATTCGTCAAAAGATCTTCTCTAAGTTTCATTTGTTCTTCTTTGAGAGCCTGTCGGGTGCCTCAAATATTTTTGGCTCTATGGACTAATGTTTTGATGATGCCAGTTTTCGTTGTTGATGGGTGGTATATTGTTGTTTCTTCACATCAAGGAATGGTAGTCACCCACTCTCTTCCCTCTCCATGGTGAATCTGATGGTTCGGATCGGTTTAGATCCGCCAGACATGTCTGTAGTTGTCTCTCTCCATGTGTCGTCGACATACCTTAACCAGAGTTTTGCTTGCTTCTCGTACCCCTTCAGTGTATTCTTCGAATCATTTCATGTAGTTGTCAACATCTACATGGAATGATCTAAATCGATCCCAACCATTCATCAGATTCACAATGGAGAGAGAAGAGGTGCCTACCATTCCTTGATATGAAGTGCCAAAGGACTAGGACCGGAATCGAAACAACAGTGTACAGGAGGGCTACAGGCTGCACATACAGTTGTACCTATACTACAACTCTAACCACCCATCAATAACGACAACTGACATCATCAAAACATTAGTCCTTAGAGACTACTCAAAGGGGAGAGTCAACGAAGTCTGGATTAGCTAATCACGCATGGACCGAACATTATAACATCAACTGGGACCAGGCAAAGGTAATTCACAAGGAAAAGCACTGGTATAAATATAATCGAGGCATACATAATCTCTAATGAGAATATAATCAGTGAACCATAGCGTCCAAATTAAAAACTTTGGGAGACCTCTTCTTGAGTCACTGCCGCTACTCATCACGGGCAACCACTCGCTAGGTACGGCAAGGCTGATTGGACGAGACAGGGGATTAAGCGACCCAATGAGCATGACTGGTTAGGGGTATAAATACGACGGATAATCTGAACTTCTCATCATTCACTTGATGACGATAGCAGATCCAAAGCTTTAATTACAACAAACTTAAGATTTTTTAAAATAATTAAACTTTTTACCGTTACGAAAAACGGTGTAATCAGGATTTGTGAACATTCATTTTGATGATTTTCTGATTCTCTACGGCATTATGTTCGCGTAATAATATAAGCAAAAAGGAAAAAAAAATTTCTTGGTGTTTTGAAAGTACAAATAATTTAGTTCTACGAGTTTGCTGCTGAAGCATGTAAGTTATTGCTGTTACTTAAAAATCTCAATTGTGTATCAAGTTAAATAGGACATGTCTATTGGAGTAATGCGTCTCCTGATTGGCCAAGGCAATCCAGAAGGTGCAAATTACTGGTGTCACAGATGGAGAGTGGGATACCGTAGATCTCTAAAAGACGTACCGCGTGACTGCACAACAATGAATCTATAGCATAGCATAAGCATATATATGGAATTATACAAGAGCCATATAGTTCTAAGTCACATATATTTTGGTAAAAAAGCTCATCTTCCGTTAGGGAATTTGATTTACCTTTTTAGTTACCCGCACCGCTCCTAATTAACACAATAGCTAAGTTTTTTTATATATCAGTTAGTGTCGAACCTTCGAAGAGGTAACAACAAAAATTTCGGTCCCGGTATTTCGGAATATCGTAAATTCGGGGTAGAAGTATAATTGTACCAATAAAACATCTGTGTTCAGCACCTAAAGTAAAACAGATCGCAACATCTGTTTTACAAACTATTATAGTGAAAAAAGTACAGGCCTGGTAATGCAAGATGACGGGTCTAAGCTGTAAACAATGCAAACTCGAAATAAAAAGGAATAATCCGAAAGTTATCTGTGTTATGTGTAATGAGAAATACCATTTAAAATGCGGCAATATAAATGAAGAGGAAAATAGAGTCATTGTGAACAATAAACGTATCAAATATACATGTGAAAACTGTGAGAACAACAACTTTGTTCAAGTATTGATGGGTATGAAAGACCAATTATCTGAGTGCATCGATACAATTCGTCAACAAGGAGAATTAATTAAACAGCATAGCGCAATAATTACGAAGTTTCAGAACACCAAAAATGAAGTAGACAAACAACAATCATATGCAGATGTGTTAAACAAGAAAAAAGAAATTCTAATGATAAGACCAACAAGAGATCAGGACAATAGTACAACAGTAAATGACATTAAGAATAAAATTGATCCGGGTACATTGGCAGTAGGAGTCGAAAATATAAAAAACATAAAGGAGGGAGGTATTATAATGAGTTGTGCAAATGCAGATTCTAAAGGCATTATAGCGGACAAAGTTAAGCAAGAGTTGGGTGACAAATACAAAGTGGAAGAACCAAAGTACAGAAACCCCCAAGTTATCATAACTGGGGTAGAAGCGAAAGAAATAGATGAAACAAACGAAGAAATAGTAAAAAAAATGGTGAAACAAAACTCGTTACAAGATATCGATAGTATAGCAGAGGAAAATTTAAGGGTAATTAGAAAATATATAAATAAAAATAGAAGAAATTGTGGTAGTGTAGTGGTGGAACTTAAGAACATGGAAGTTTATGATTATATAATAAAACAAGGAAAGCTAAATTTTGGCTGGAGAATTTGTAAAATATATAAACACTTTAATATAATACAGTGCATAGGATGTTATCGATTTAATCACTTTGTTTCGGATTGTAAAAATGATGTAACGTGTTCAAAATGCTCAGGAAAACATAAAACCTCTGAATGTAAGTCAGATGTAGTTAATTGTATAAATTGCTTAAATACCACACAAAAATTAAATATAAGATTAGATACTAAACATAAAGCAACAGATAAAGAATGTCCATGTTATAAGAGAATAATAGAAAGGGTGTCTGAAAAAACTAAATCATGCTCATAGCAAATAGTTAGCAAAAATATAGTATATTTAAACTGTCAAGGATATTTAAATAACAAAACAGAACTTGACATATTAATTAAAGATTGGTCTCCACTAATTGTTTGTCTAGTAGAAACACATATTGATAGTTCAGTTACTAATAGTGAGTTACAAATTGCAGGATATAATTTCATAAACTGCATTACAGAAAACCGACGTACAGGGGGTGTATTAATATACATTAAAGAGGGACTAAGTTATATTACAAAAATAAACGAATGTATAGAAAACAATTGTTGGATTGTCTCCTTAGAATTAAAAATTAACAAAAATAAATATCTAATAAATACATTATATCATCCTCCAAAAAATAAAGATTCAGATTTTTTAAGTTATTTTCAAGAATTGATTGAAAATTACAATTCATTTAATGGTGATATTTTTTTCATTGGAGACTTTAACCTTGACCAGAGTAACGATTCATTTTATTCGAATAAATTAAAAAGTATTATTTATCAATCCGGACTGAAACAAATTATTAAAGAACCTACAAGAATAACGCAACATAGCCGCACAATAATTGACCTGGTAATTACAAATAATCCTAATTTAAAATATAAAGTACATTTGAGTCCAAAAATTAGTGATCATCTCATTATTTCTGTCAATTTTCAAAATGTTACTCCTAGCGGTAACTCAAAAATAATTATTAAAAAAAGATGTATGGCAAATTATATTAGTTCAGAATATCAAAATTCACTTCTAAATAAAGATTGGCAAAATAATACAACTGATGTAAATTTAATGGCCAATACCTTAACAGATAACATTAAATCGACACTAAGTACTATATGTCCTATTAAAACATTCGTATCAAAAAAAAATCAGTTGGATAACAACTGGATAAATACTAACATTTTAAATAAAATAACGGCAAGAAACTTATTATATAAAAGAGCTGTCCTCACTAACCTTACTGAGGATTGGAACAATTTCAGATCTAAAAGAAATGAAGTAACATCCATAATAAAAAAAGAAAAGAAAAAACATATAGAAAACATTATCAAATATAACAATAAAACAGAAATTTGGAAGAAAATTCAAAAAGTTTTACCAAACAATAAAAGTAAAATTAGTGAGTATATTATTTTTGAAAACAATAAAGTCTACGGTGACCTAGATATTGCCAATAAATTTAATACGTATTTTATTGATAGTATTAATAACATAGTGTCGAATATTCCCAAGTTTAAAAATATTAAGTTTTATCTAGATAATATCATTGTTGAAGAGACATTTCAAGAATTTAATGAGATTTCTTTTTCTGAATTAAAAAAAATTGTTAATGGTCTTCCCCGTAAAGCTGGATTAGATGGAATATCTACTGAAATCATAAAAGATACTTTTGCTGTAATTGGTAATAGGTTCTATGATGTCATCAAATGTTCTTTAGATTATGGTATATTTCCAGATGCGTGGAAAACTTCAGAAATTGTACCAATACAAAAAGTTTTTAATACTGTTAATTGTGAAGAATATAGAGCTATAAATATTGTACCAATATATGAAAAAATCTTAGAAATAATCGTTAAAAATCAACTTTCGAATTACTGTGAGAAAAATAATATCATTATTACCAACCAATCTGGGTTTAGACAAAATCATTCATGTGAGTCAGTTATAGTAAACATATGTGATACATGGTTAAGACACTTAGATGAAAACAAAATTGTAATAGCAGTATTTTTGGATTTTAAACGAGCATTTGAAACTATTAACAGAAATTTCTTAGTACAAAAATTGGAAAAAATAGGTTTAAGTGGTAACGTCCTTACATGGATTAAATCGTACCTAACAAATAGACAGCAGAGAGTAAAATATGGCAGCAGTGTTTCTCAAATTAATGAAGTAAAACATGGTGTACCCCAAGGTACAGTCTTGGGTCCATTACTATTCATATTGTATATCAACGATATGGTTAAATATGTACAACATGTTCAAATTGAAATATTCGCAGATGACACAATGTTATATTTAACTGGTTCCGATCCTAACCAAATGTTCAAATCCATAAATAAAGATCTTACGAGAATATATGAATGGCTCTGTGATAATGATTTGGGTGTGAACATTAAAAAATGCAAATACATGATAGTAGGTTCTAAGAATAATTTGAATAAAATTGATACAAATAATTTATCCATTAACCTGAATAACACTAAATTAGAAAAAGTAAACCGAATGAAATATTTAGGAGTAATTATAGACGAAAACTTGAATTTCATAGAACATGCGAACTATATTGCGAACAAAATGTCCAAAAAAATGTATCTTGTTAACCGTATTGGTAATTATTTAGACATTAATTGTAAGGTTCTGTTATACAAGAGCCTCATTTCACCCCACATTGAATTTTGTGCAAGTATTCTATGTAACCTAAATCAAAATAATGTACAAATGTTACAAAAAATTCAAAATAAATGTATGAGAAATATTTTAAAATGTAGCAAATACACCCCTATTAAGTTAATGTTAAACGTTTTAAAATTTATGAATGTAAAACAAAGAATTATATTTAAAAATTTAGATTTTATTTACAAAATTAAATGCAAAATGGTACCACAATATTTATACAACAACTTAATTCATGTCGGCGATATACACCAATATAATACTAGACAAATAAGAGACTTTTATGTAGCAAATAGTAATAGTAATAAACTGACTAAATCAACACTGTATGGAGGTCTGATCCTTTATAATTCTTTACCTGATAGTATTAAAAATTCTGGAAATTATTATACATTTAAGAGATGTTTATGTATTTATGTTAAGAATAATTTTTAGTTGTGTTTTTTTTTATGTATAACCTGTTGATGTAATTGATAGCTACTTCGCTAATAAAGACATTATTATATTATTATTATCAGTGTCGTTCTGAATATAATTTACGCTGTTTATACTTTGAGGTTTAAGAAAATATTCAAGTGGGCATATTAATATTTCCTAAATTTGTGAAATGTGCAAACATCAATAAATATTATTACCTGTTGCAGTCTATCATTAAGCATCCTATTTTCTTGACAAACCATGCGCATTTCTGTCTGTAAACTTGTAAGCTGCTTTTGAAGGCAATCCACTGTTTGGTCTTTATTCAGTAGATCAGATTGAAGTTCATATCTAAATTCAAAATATGAATTGAATGATTACTCTGCCATTGAATTCAATACTTTCATTTCATTTTTGAGGTCCTTTTTTCGAATTTTTGAAACTATTTAGCAAATAGAATTATTGATGATGTTTAGTGACTAGTAAAATAATTGACTTAAAATTTGACACATGCATTTTTGGTCAAAAGTTAATTATAAAAATGAAATGTCAGTACTAAAATTGTAACCATGGAAATTGCACTTTAAACCATGGAGCCTAGAATAAAGGAAATTGAAAGTAATGTGTGTTTTTAAACCAACCTACTTCAAAACAGGAGGAAGTTCCCAATTCGTAGGATTTTTTTTGTTGATGTATACTCATCGATTTACTCTAAGATGGCTTAATCTATTTCAATAATATAAACTGGATTGTTTTAAGGAATATTTCAAAGTGGTAATAATTAAGTTTCTAAATGGGAGATTTCGATTTCCCGAAAATTAGAAAAACAGTTATTATTTTTATCGTTCAGTGAATCGTCACTGATTTCTTTAAAACGGCTTAATCGAATTGAATATTTTATATTGTAATATATTAAAGTAGATTCAAAGATGATTTTTCTGGGTGCATACAATTAATATGAGGAGAGATTAGAAGAGAAGAGAGAAGTAAGATTATTTTTACTTGAGTGTATCACATTTATTACTGGTTTGGAGGTATTGTTTCGAGAAGATAACATGAGTGGGGGACTGACAGGCTATACCAAGTATGTCAATATTTCGTTACAATGCTGGAAGCATGCCATGACGGATGTTAATGGTATAAATAATGCGAGTTTTTTACATAAAGATTAAATATTGATACCAAAGTATTTTTTATCTTTGACTTTCATAACTTCAAATTTTTATCAGCGTTGAGCAAATTTTCCGCCAAGAATGTTCTGTCCCAATTCGATTTTTGAACACATCTGGAGTTTGGCCTTTATTAATAATTCAATTTTATCTTTCTTATATACAGTTCGTACAAGATTTGGCTTACATGCATTACTATCTCGGTTTCAGTTGCGGTTACGGATATAAAATTATTTCGGATTATCCGATAGTTTCAGTTACGGTGTGTATTGTAAAAATAAAATACAAATAATTGCAGGATAAGGATTTGATCTTATTTCAAGCTACAATAACAAAAAAAACTTTTAAGTTATTATAATATTTCCTCATTTTTAAGTAGATAATATAAATAAAATTATAATAAAAAAAAAAACAAGGACATTACTTTCTAGTATATTATCCCTTATTTTTATCGGAATGACTATGTAAGATAAATCTATTTTAACTAATTCTGAGTTAATAAGAGCATAATTTTATATTTATCACTGTTTTGATTGAAGGTGAAGTTTCAGTGAAGTAGTCTCGCCGCCTTTCTTGAAAAGTTTACAGCACACTGTTTACATTTGCGAAATCGTCATTCACTTCAACGAAAAATGTTCAAATTAAAGTAGATTTAGGAGGCATTTTCTTCAGATACTATTGAGCAAAACTTTTTTATTTCAATAATTACGGATATTACAGAAGTAATAAAAACTATGTGAACAAAGCAAATAATGCACTGGTGTACTTGCTCGATCGGTCTAAAATGTGAAATAATATAAGGTTTGTTCCAACCCGATAAATAACTAATAAACAACCCCACACAACCCGATATTGTAAACGATAACTAGTCTTCGGGTACTTCGGGACCGGACTGTCAATCGGTTATTTGCCGCATTTTGATAAAAATCTGACCCTATCCGAAATTATTCGAAACTTTTATATCAGATTCGGTTACGGTTTCGGACATTTTTTTATTTCGGATATCCTAAAGTTTCGATTACGGAGCTTCATAACATCCCTAATAGGAACACAGCTGCAGCACATGCATACGAAGAACAATATCCGGAGCGACATCAATCCAACGAGAGATATTTGCGTTTGTTAATTACCAATTTACTAGGTTATGGTTGTTTTTCAAAACCTAAACCTAAAACCCATACTGAAAATAAGAAGAAGAACGAGATGCATATGCAGTGGGCGTAGAAAAGTTTCAGGAATAACCCAGCAACGGTTATCTTATCTTGGACACACTGCTTAAAAATACGTTGAGGTTTGTTACTCTAGCTCGACCGATTTGATTTTTTTTTGTATTGTTTGCTCCAGTACAGGGGTGGATTAAGAAGAACAGCTGAAAATCGAAAATCTGAAAAATGGCTCTTTTAAATTAAAGAATGCGAAGCTACTGTGGGAACAGCTACCCAAGTTAGGCAACCGCAGATACTTAGAGCTATCGGTGTGAAGTCAGGAACTATCCTCACAACCTTTCGATGTTGTTCGTCTCACAGTCTATCTAATTAAAAAGCATTTTATATTTGCAATTCGCTTGAAGATATTACTTTGAAGACATACGTCTCCCATTATCTGGACCATATCATCTGCTGAAAAATCAATTCAGTGGTTTTTCTAACATCCTTGTTTTATTAAAATTAATACAATATTTATCAGTAGTAGTCTAGTTGTTATTGATCCAGGTCTTCAAATGAGAGTTCATCAGGTACCATAATCAGGTAGGCTACACCTGTAGTAGCTAGCTGGTAAACAGTTGCTAGTGTGGGAAAGTCGTAACATCATTTAATAGGGCGCGTAGGACAACATGACTTTGGCAACCCTGTCAAAAGGTAATCTAGTACAAAGTAAAACGGTGGTAACGGTTACTCCCAAACAAAGTAAAAACACAATAGTCAAAATAGTTCCTAGTGCGCCTACAAACAAAGTATTGACAACACTGAAAACTATACTTAACGTCAAATTAATATGATCGAGATAAACAAAGCCACAGGAAAATTGATACTATCTAAAGGAGCAACTGGGCAAATTAATACATTAGGTATTTTGTATTGATTGTAACTGCAACAGTTAATTACGTACCCAACTTTGTCGAAAGTGTGTTATGGCGGCCGTCAAGCTGCCACACAGGGGTTGCTGCACTACACATCAGCATTTTACCTTCGCCGTATAATGTGAAAGATTTCAGTGTTTATTTTTATCAAAACTTTGTATTTAGTTCACATAAAAAGTAATTGAAAAATAAGTATACAAATATTTTTTATTTAAACAATCAAAACAACGTACTACTGTTTACCAAAGGGAAATATTTAATTTGAAGCTATTCAAAACTTCAACCAAAAATTATCTTTCAACTTTTAGTAGAAATAGAGTACACTTTATTACAGTAAAAGTCCATTTGGTTCGCCACAAATTTACATAATCACTTACTCACCTCTTTCCTTCCAAATTTGCATTTTCTGCAGCCAATTTTTCCTGCATACAGTAACACTCGTTAAGTTTTTTCGCAATTTCGGTCTGAAATTCATAATAATATTTTCATTTGAATTTCAATTTATTCTTTAGGTTGTAAATAAAACTTTTCAAAGAGGTAAAATACTCGAATTGCAACTTAAGAAAAAAATTAAACCGTTTTTTCGTGATGAATATTATCACATAATGTTTAATTCACTCTTAAAGATAGATTACGTGAAAAATTCTGAACCGAATTAACAGTATATCGTGCCGTGCGATTTTCTCATATATGCCCGGGGGAGTACTCCAGATTCTTATTGGTTTTCTTGGGAAATAATACCATATTGAGGACAAAAGTTGTATATCAAAAACTATATATTTCAAAGTCTTTTGAGTAAAATCCGATTGTAATGATATTGACAATGAAGACAGAATAAGACTGAAAAGTTTGGATTTTGGAATATTTTGAATATACAGCTTTTTTATTCTATTCTATTTGAAATTTAAATAATATTTGTATGATTTTCGGTTACACCGGAAGTGAAATAAGAATATGCACATTATGTATAAACGGAGATTTTGGTTCTTATTACCCATACCAATTTTTTTATGTACCTCTAAAATAAAATTGTAGAACATACAGCTTCTCAAATAAATGCGTTGACAGACTTTATAACATAATTATTCATTTCTATTAAATGCCTTTTTGTATAGCGGCTTAAAATGTGTTTTCCTAAGAATATTTAAAATTTCACAAACAAGAAAATGATGGCAGTTCCCAAGAATTTTTCAATAAATTTACTGCTCAATTTTACGGGAAAAGCAAAAAAAAATCGCAGACTTTCAACTGCCTAACTTCATTTTGCTTTTAGCTACAGTAATGACATTTTTATAACGCCTGGATTGAAAGTTCGATTTTCAACTGCAATTTTAGGGATGAAAGTGCCATATTGCCTCCCGGCAAAACAATGAATTTATTGAAAGCGCATGCGTCAACTTTCGTCCCTATTCAATTATATTACTTCTTATATGTCAAAATTATGACAGATCGTACCGTTTAACCTCACAATTTTTTGGTAATAATCCGCACACAGACTTTCCATTAATAAATAACTAATGAATAGGAGAAAGAGTAGCAAAATGGACGGGAGGGGCAAAATGGGGTACCCTAAGAAGTGTATACGTACCTTCTATAAGTAAATAGAATAATAATAATGACTGAAAAAGATAATTGATTGTTTTTTATTTGTTTATTCAACGAATTAAATATATAACAAAAGTCAACAAATTAAACTTTGGCCAAACAAGAACTAGTTATTTCTTTCATCATTGCAACTGCAATAATAATTTTTGTTAATAATAACTTTTCCGATACTATTATTTTCTATCGTAACGAATGATGAATAAACCGTGATGTCATTGAGCTCATCATTCTGAATTTTCTCTCCATCCGTAATTTTGTCGCTAGCTGGTGGTTTTGCTATGATAAACGATATTTCCTTGACAACGATTTGTTGTTTATTACCAAAACACGAGAATTCAGAAGTAAGTTTGACATCACAGATCATACAATAAAGATAGATGGGCAACTCAATGTTATAAAATGTGTTCACATTTTGTCCCATGACAGGTTAGGTTTAGCATCAAAAGCATTTTAACAAATTCTTCAAGTACTAAATTTGACGTTTGTTGAATTTGACAGATCATCACCATACTAAAAGAAGGAATCTGCAGTTTCTGGTTCCAAATGTCACCAATAGGGGGCTCTACCATCGAATTATTTTTGTGTTCTTGAGAAATAACACCATAACCGAAACAAAAATCTCTATATTCAAGGAAAAACCAAATTTTCCTTGAATATACAAATTTTTGTTTCGATTGTGGTGTTATTTCCCAAGAACACATAAAAATAATCAAGAATATAATAAATATAACATTTAGAAAACAATGTACCATCAAAATAAATGAAACTAATATTGAAATTATATTTATTTATTTACAAAAGATAAATTAACAAATACAGTTAAAAATGACACTATTTATTTATACATTAAAATAATTCATAACAAAAACTGTACAAATATAAATATTATAGGTATATACAGTGAGTGATGTGTTGGTTGAAAGAAATACATCAAATGATTCAGTTAAAAAAATGCACAAATGGTTGGAGTATTGAGTATTTGCAAAGTGCATGCATCAATCACCACTACCAAAATCTACAATTCCAACCATATGACCTTTTGAAAAATTATAAGGCCACAACAATTTTATTTAAATTTTTAAAGATATGTTCATTACAGCCACATTTGAAGGGAACAATATTAACAAGATTACTGAGATTCTTAGGAGATGGTAAACTAAAAACTTTTGAAAGAAATCTATAGCTTTTGGCACATTGTTTATATAGTGATAATGCAAATATTTTATAATCTAATAAAACACATCTTCCCTTCGGTTTTAACTTATGATTCCTCATTTGACTCAAAAAGAAATTTATGGTTGTACTATTAACATTTTTCAAATACCTTAAGTCACATTGCTTCTGATGCAGTAGCTGTAAATGATGTTTGGTGTTCATTTTGCTAGCTCTTCTGGCTATTCTCTTTCACTTCAACAGTTGTTTTCTAAGGTTCTGGCTACTTGGATTTGAAGATGTTCTTACCACCACTCTTTTTTGGTATGCTGTCAAATACATCAAAATGTTATGATTTATTCATGAACCACTAAAAAATACTTACTCTTGTGTACTTGACTCTGTGACTCTACTGCAGGTTGCATCTAAGTGCAATACAAATGATCATCCTCAAATGTCCTGGTACTGCTACATGCCTGTCCACTCACTTTAACTATGTATAAATACACCAAGAACGGAATTGTATACAAAATACCAGCACAAATTAGAAAAAATAGAGAGCGATTGATGGCTGATGGCTTTAGCTTTCACAAACATAAATCTCATAAGCAATGGCCGACAAAAACATTTATTCAAATTCAAGCCTAATCATATAATAAAGATAATGGCCGATAAAAAAGATCACATTGTGTCGGTCACCTGTCACTTGGGCTAACTTTAAAAAATAGTACTTGAAGAATTTGTTAAGAGGGCTACGATCAAACACCATTACAGTTCACCGACAACGGGACCAACATTACCTATCTGAGTTACCACCCCCTGTTTGACATCTTTACTTGTTTATAAGCTAAACACTTATTACTATTTTAAAACATTAATTACAACCGAACTTTCAATCCTAGCGTTATAAAAAATTGTATACGTTACACGCGAGGGAAGTGAGACATCGCAACCTCGGATTTTTGTTCCGGGTTGCAATGTCTCACTTCCCTCCCTAGTAACGTAATATACTATTTTATGGGCTTTTAATGATGAATATTTTTGCACGTCATCATTTCACCCTTATCCCTAATTATATTTGAATACAGTCCGTGTTTTCCATTCTTAATACAAATGTGGCAGAAGGAAGAAAATCGTCGCAAGTCGCGTGATTTTTGTGCAATATGAAATTCAATTTTCACAGGACCACTAAAATATTTGCTAAATGTATTCAATTTACTGCCCCAAGTATGAACGAGAAAATATTGTGGCAAAAGCTACCACCGTACTCGGTCAAAAATTGATGTTTTGTCGAACAAGAATTAGTAAACAGTACAAGTTAGATGGTGAAACTGAAATAGAATTTAATTACTGTCTGAGATTCGATATGCTTCTAAGTGAGTAAAGCTTACTGACTATTATTTTTGTTAACAAACAAATTCGAGTAAATTTATGTTTTTTCTTGGTAACTAAATCCGAAAAAACTACAAAATGATACTAAACTCAGGTTAGCGTTTTTGAGAATGTAGTAGATTTATAATCATTTCAGTTCAGAAAATATCTAAAAAATTGTGTATAGAATTGGGCATATTTACAATATACACATATACAGTCCGTTCTTAATGTTGCGGATAAATTAAATAAGTTACTTTAGAATTAAATAGAATACGTCGATGCCTGTTTTTATTTTAGTTTTATTATGTTTATTATGCTGTATGTGTTATTTATTTGTATTATGAGAAAGGATATTGCGTCTTTATTTTTTTATGTTGATTCTAATTTTTACATCTTTTTACATACCTACTTATGTTAAGATAACCATAAGTACCTAATTGTTAAATAAGAAAATGTTTGAGGCGAATTATCGTAAACATTAAAAATTGACAAATCTAAATTCAATGTTCGAATTAGGCGTTGTTAACAATCTGACAAAAAGCAAGAATTTTTGGACGGTTTGAATGACATCAGCGGTAATACTCCTAATTGTTTGGCGTATTTTTACTTTTAAATTAATTAATTAAATTTGAATTACGTGCGCTTTAGTCCTTCAAGATATTTTATTTGTTTATTTTATGAAGTCTTGTTCAAATCGTTCCTCTCTATTTCAGTTTCTCCAATTAAGCTGGAAAATTTTTCAGCGAGGTTCCGAAAAAAAGAAAACTAATATAGGCTCTATAGTAAGGAGTAAATGACAAGGATTAGAATAAAAAATACCAAGGAGTTTACATTTTTTAAAATTTGTTAATAATGTGTTCGTCCACCGCGGTTATCTATGCACTCCCCAACACGGTATTGATTGATAAGATGGTCTATTTTTTCTTGAGGGATACTAGCTACCTGTACTTCATGTCTTAGAACTTCCAACTTCTACCCTTCATATTCCAAACATGTTCCATGGGCGAAAGATCTGGGCAGCCATGGCAACTAATTCACATGGATTTTTCAAAAAAGATTAAACTAACTCAAACAACATGAGGCCGAACATTAACTTGTTGAAAAGTAAAAGAGGTAGACTTGTAGCAAGTCGAACGTGTCACCCATCGGCGAGGACTATGTTCAACGAACTGGGGATTACAAAAGAGAGAAGTTCCCACTGGGTTAGGTTACCGGTGGGCCTCGCACGGGCAATGGCTAAGGGTACCTACGCGCACTATGCGGTTAGCCGGAATGCGGTCAGCTGTCCAGTTAAGCGCAGTCAAAAATATCTATGAAGAATTTGTTTGTGTGCGCACTATCATGCGTCTGCTGCACAACCTTTGCGGTCGCTAGCAGCGCTGCGGCCCGACTGACGGCCAACCGGACAGTTGCTATACCCCCCACTACGCGTTTAGTAGTTGCGGTTGGCCGGCATTGATGACGGACATGTGTACTGAGCTAAAAACGAACGCTATGAATTTCGATACAGAAGATATTTCAAAATGTTTACTCTCATCCCGTGTTTGCAAATAAGGATGCACTCAGTATGATTTTCTTTGTTTCCTTTTCTTTATATAGTAAATATATAAATAGCTGCGACTTCTTCAACTTCCATCTTGAGAATGGGAGCTCATCAATCGAGAAACCGAAGCGTTTTCATCCGCACTATCCGGTTGCGACTACGACTAGCCGCCATCCGGATGGCGCAGTTGCAACCGCGTCCTGCGGATAGCCGGTAAATGCGTAGGTACCCTAAAGCTACATTGTATCCCTGGGTGGATGGTCGGTCCTCGTTGCTCGATCGTACGATGCATTCACCCTTGCAGCGTGGGAAGGTAGATGACGGTCGTTTGAGGTGTCGGACTGACCAGTCTAGGATCCGAGGCAAATCCTACCTTAGTCCACACCTGCATCCTTAAAACCGTGCTCGTCGTGCTGGGTTGAGCAGGTCCGCTAGCAGACCGAGATCATCGTCTGCACATTATAGAAATTGACTTGGAGTTGATTCGGCCAAGAGGCGAGGTGTATACATTTTGCAGTCCTAGTCAGACCATCACGGATCAAAAGAATTATCCAACCAACCCCCGAAAATCCACCCCGAAAAAAAATCTACGGCCTTGCACGAAATCAAATTAAACCTTAATTTGTTTAGTGCGACTGTATATATATATTATTAATGGACAGATGTATAGGGAATATATTGGTTTTGAATGTTGGACAAATTAAAGATCTGGAATAAAAAGTAGAATTTAATTACATACCCTCGGAGAGTCGGTCATTGGTTCCTTCTTCGTGCACTTCCGTTTCTTCTTCTTTTTAGGATCATCGCAAACAATAATTTTCGGAATGTTATTTTCTGCTAAGCCACAAACGATTACTTTTGGCAAAGCATCAGCCTTATGTTTCTTTTGTAACGGTGGTTGTGCTGCTATCATGTTCTCGAACAAATTAGTTTGACCGATAAGAAACTGTATTCTTTTGATTTTTTCTTCAAATAACACCATTTGTGATTTCAACAGTTTGTTCTTTTCTTCAAGTTCCTTCGCTTCAACTTGCGTCATTTTTTCCTTTTTCAACAATTCCGCTACTCTGTCTCGTAGCTCACATATAATTTTAGCAGTTTGTTTGGCTTGCTTTTCTGCCGCCTCCAACTCTTTCAGCACTGCTGAATCAATAGTCGGATCGAACTTGAAGAACGACCCATCGCCACCTTCAATTGGCGACTTCGACTCATCCCCTTCTTCATCTTCACCTTCCTCACCCTCGTCCAAAGCATCCATCATTTTTTCATTTTCCTCGACAACTTGTTGAAGTTCTTGAGAGGCAGCCTCAATCATTTTTTCCACTTCTTTAATTTCATCGTCCTCTGTTTCCGCGTCTGTTACAGGGAACTCCTCTTCATCAGTTGGCCCTTCGTTGGTAGTTTGTTCACCTTCTATGGCAGTATTGTCATCCCCAATATTTGCGTTTTCTTCTTCATTGTTGCCTTCCTCTTCATCTGACACGTAATCAGGATTTGCAGTGGAATCTTCAGTCATAATGGAACCAAGTTCTAATTGTTGAAAAGTTGTATTCAAATGATCACTAGTGGCTCTAGGTGTGTATTCGATTTCAGAATCTACTGAACTTTGTCCGTTGTTTGCTTTGGGAGTAAAATAATCTTTTCCAGTTGTTTCTGTATCTGTATCCGACTCTTCTTTGTGATCAGTAAAATATAATTCCCTAAATGTTTCTTTGTTTTGACTATGTGGAAGCTTCAACCGTAATTCTTGGCTTTTTTTAGATGATCCGCCTGGTGAAACTAATGTATGTCTTGTTCGGAATTTTCTCTAAAACACATTAAAATTGTCAGGTTTAATTCTTTTACAACAGTGACGATACTGACTGATTTAAATAGCAAATGTTAACTAATAAGTTGGCTACAGCTTTCGATAAGGTCATTTTTATGATTAACAGGACCGGAGATTTAAGGGGGGCAACAGGGGCTGCAGTCCTGGGGCCCCACAAGAAGGGGGTTCCCACAGTAGACATATCTACATTTTTAGGTAAATGTTCTTAATGAATAAATACAAATGATATGAAAAAAAATACATTCAGAAAAATTCTGACAGCGCAACTGAAGAGCAGTTTTCGCTTATTCCAAATTTGTTGACATTGAAAAATTTCGGGCATCCACTATTTTGTTTTTCCCGGTCCTCCATACCTTTAAATCCGGTCCTGATAATTGAATATAGTTGTTTGGAACGTAAATATGACAAAAAGTACTAAGGTTTCCTTTTTTGAAAATAGGGTAAATTTATCAACATTATTAGTATATGGGATAGGTACTTGAACCACGATGACGTATTATCCAAGGTGGCCGCTACTACAAAATTGCGGATAAAATCTTATTTAACAACTACAATATGGGTATCAAATGAAAGGGCTAGAAAAGAGGAATAAAGTTCACTGTGAGAATAATTTGCTATGATCGCCAACAAAATGGAAGATTAAGTATAATTTTTTCACACCCACTTCAAAATGTGTATCAAATGAAAGAGCTTTCATATAAGCATGGATCTCCTACTCAAGTCAAGATTGTGTATTATGTCGAGGACTGTGTAGCGTTAGGGAGGCTAAAAATAATACGTTGTTAGCGGTACACCATAGAAGTTAAGGCAAAAGGTTAAAACGTGCCGAAAACTGTGTAGTATTAAGGTGGAAAAAAAATTAAGTAAAAAAGGTTTTTAAGCTAAACGGTTTTACTTTGAATTAAAACAAAATTAAATGTTAATAATGTACTAAAACTTAAAAACTAATTCGGTAGGTCCAATGTACCACTCATCAAACCCCTTTTCTCATCAATCTAGGGCATTAATAAGACAAAAAAAATCGGTTGCGTGAAAGGCAGCTTTCTTAAGGAAAAATGGACCTTCGTCAAATTGTTTGAAATTTTGGTATGTTGTAGAAGTTGACATTCTGACAAAAAGAGTCAAATGTGCTCAAACAGATTCTATGACTAGTTTTCGAGATACAGGATGTTAAAAATCGAAAATGCCGCATTTTTTATATCAAATTTCGCATGATAGACGTGCTTTATTTCTGGTTATTGGAGAAATTGTGATTTGTACATTATTGGACATAAATATTTCACAAAACAATTGCCATAAGTTTTAGTGGATTACAGGATATGTAAAAAATACGTAACATGTGATTTTGCAAAACATCTTTTTTTTATTACAACGTTGAAAACACAAGAAGATAATATTGCACAATTAATATCTCGTTAAAGTAATAATTTCTTTGATGTGCTTCATATAATATACAGTGTGAGCAATAAATATAGCTAGAGAATGCATATATTTTTTCCTATTAATGAGTCACTCTGTAAGAACCATTCGTGCTGCAATTTTAATAAGACATCAAACAGATATATTATCCGTCTCTTTATACTCAACGGGATGTTAAACTGATTGCAAAAACTATACATATTGCAAAAATGTATTTTTTATGCTACCCCGTAGTTTTAAATTTTCTCCGTCAACTTTGTTGTCATATTATTATATTTTTACGTTAACAAATGTTCAGTGTTTTACTGAGCAGAATATAATTAAGATTGTATGACTAGTTTTCGAAAAATAGATTTCTCATTATAGATGTGTTTTATTTATGTTTATTGCAGAAAACGTGGCTTGCACATTGTTTGACATAAATTTTGCACAAAAATTTACTATTAATTATTTTTCATTACAGGCTGTTTCCCATAAACGTAACATATATTTTTTAGAAAACTCATTTTTTATTATAACGTTGAATACATAAGAATATCTACTTGCTCAGTTAATATAATGTTAAAGAAATAAATTTTTGGATCATACATTATACAGTGTGAGTTGTAAATATTGCTAAAGTGGGCATCTATTATTTTTTTCATTAATAAGTAACCCTGTATAAATCATGTGTCCTGCAATTTTTATATAAAATTATACAAATCTAGGACTCATCACACTAAATTCTACAGCTTTGCAAAAATTGTACAAATTAAAGTATTGTAGTTTATACAGGGTTACTTGTTAATGGTAAAAAATGGTATATGCCCATAATAGCTATATTTACGACTTACACTGTATAATATATGAACACGTCCAAGAACTCATTTCGTATTAATTGTGCGTTACATCTTATGTATTCATCGTTGTAATAAAAAAATGAGTTTTCTGAAAAAACATATTGGAAACACACTGTAATCAAAGATAATTAATGGTATTTGAAGAGGCGAGATGTAAGACCGACATCTAGGATTTTCAAGTGAATGACACCTCGAAGAGAGGATAATTAATGGTAACTGTTTTATTCAATATTTTTGTCAAATAATGCCACAATTATGTATCCTGCAGTATGCGGAAATAATACAAGAGTTTTATGAGAAATCTGATAAGAAAAAGGAGACATTTCCGATGTTTAACACCCTATATCGCGAAATGACTAGATTTCATTACATGTTAACATAGTTCTGCTCAGTTAAACACGGAACATTTGTTAAAGTAGCAATGTTATAACATACAAAGTTGACGGAGAGAATTTAAAACTACAGGGTAGTATAAAAAAGTACCTTTTTTCAAAATGTATAATTTTTGTAATGAGTTTAACATCATGTTGAGTATCAAGAGATGGATCATATATATGTTCATTGTCTTATTAATATTGCAGTACGAATGGTTCGTACATGGTGACTCATTAAAAGGAAAACACAATATATGCCTTCTCTAGCTATATTTATGGCTCACAATGTATATTATATAAGCGTATCGAAGAAATTATTACTTTAACGAGATATTAATTGTGCAAAAACATCTTCTTATGTTTACAACGTTGTAGTAAACAAATGTGTTTTTCCAAAAGCATATGTTAGGTATTTTTGAAATACCTTGTAATCCAGCAAAATTTATGGCGATTGTTTTGTGAAATATTTATGGCCAATAATGTACAAATAACAATTCCTCCACTAACTGGAAATAAAACACAGCTATCATGCGAAATTTGATATCAAAAATGCGGCATTTTCGATTTTTAACATCCTGTATCTCGAAAACTAGTCATAGAATCTGTTTGAGCCCATGGACTCTTTTTGTCAGAACATCAACTTCTACAACATATCAAAATTTCAAACAATTTGACGAAAGTCCATTTTTCCATAAGAAAGGTGCCTGGTCCTATCTATCAACTTAACCGCTATATCATTATAAATGCTATTTACCTACATATTTACTCAGGTTACGTTAGGTCCAACCACGAGGAGAGTGGTGTGATGAGTATACTCAGGACCTACCGAATTATGTTTTAGCTTTTAGTACATTATTAACATTTGAATTTTTTTACTTTCATGGGAGGTTATCGCTGCCCAACCCACAGTGGGACCGCAGCTGATGATCACGATGATGTTAAAACTTTCTGAAGCATTCCTCGAAGTTTTCTTGGACTTTCATCGTCTCGAAATTACTGATCTCACAACGTTTCAATAGATTTCATCAGGTGAACCATTCAGGTGAATGATTGAAACGTTGTGAGATCAATTAATTCGAGACGATGAAAGGCCAAGGAAACTTCGAGCAACGAATTATATTGCCTAACAGCTTCAGACTAACATTTCTGAAGCATATTACGACTTATCGCCAGAGAGGAAATGACTGGCAAACTTTGTGCCTGGCTCGTGGAATATACGGTTATAAAGAACCCCGCAAATCCGGTTCGGTAAAAGTGATTTTAGTCAAACATTTCCATATTTTGCAAGTAGGTAAATAGTTTTCAACATTCTGAATAAAAGTCATCATGGCACAAACTCAATACCAGCACCTATAGTGAGCTTCAAAGTTTCATTTAATTCAATGTTTTCTATGAAGTTTTTTCAGAAAAGTCAAGCCTTGTAAAAATAAGTTTCAGGCAAAAGTTGAACAGTTTTAAGGGGATAATTGATTAGCAAACTCAAAAGTGTCCGGACCCCAATTTTTAAGGTCATTGGAAGGCTCTTCAGTGGTGAATTACTTAAGCAACTTTTTTGCTCATTTTGGACTTTCCTGATAAGCAAGTTTAATTTCGCGGATTATTCTTATTTTTGATTTTACAAAACATATATAAAATAAAAATAAAATGAATTAAACTCATTTTTTTAGAAAAATAGATAGCGCATATATTGTTTTTTAACATCAAAAATCAATCAAATCAATTTGCTAATCAATTGTGCCCTTAGAACTCTACAACAATTGTCAGAAACGTTTTGTCTTCCTTCTTTGAAAAAAACTTCATTGAAATCAATGAAACTGGCGAAAATTGAAATTTGGAAGTTTAATATCCCAGAGATTCGGGGGTTAGTGCCATGAGGAGTCTTGTTCACGATGTTCTAGTGTGCAAAATTTGGTGCAACTTCACTGAAACCACTTTTATAAAGGCGGATTTGCGGGGTTGTTTACAAAAGGGGTTAAGTACAGAGGACCATTGACAACGAAGTCAGAATAGACTTTGAAACGTTTGGTATTCCTGCAATATACGTAGTTTTATTTCTATTGTGGTGTTATTCCCCAAAGAAACATATAAGTTATCAAGAATATGCCACAAACAACGTTTAGAAGACAACCATTAATTTTGTCGTTATTCTTCAATTTTATAAACGATAAAATTATCAAAAAGAAAGTATTTTTTTCCTTGATTAATCAATATTAAAGCACACTTTATTCTAAAAATAGATACACTATGCAGTAGGTACTCACCTTGTTTAGATTTTCAAAAGATTTGGCTTGTTTAACTAAGAAACCTTGCAAATTTAGATCTCTTACAATATCGAAAGGTTCGTTTCTTAGACTTTGTCGAAAATACGTATCAGCATCCCCTACTTGTTGAAAAAATGGCTTTCGTAATAGGTTGTTGTAGGCATGTAAGAAATTAATATTTTTCTGCAACAGTGGATTGGTAGAGATTTTTCGTCTAACCCGAAGATCTAAATAATGACCTTCAGATTCACTTCTTCTTAAAATGTGTTTTTCGGAAACTGCAAATTTCTGTCTACTCTAAAACAATCATTTTTGAAAAACTGTCACGTTTCTTGTCACTGTGTCAATTTTTTACCTTCATTACAACTGATACTAACGGAGCTGGCTTAAAATATGTTGTATTGGGTATATCAATATTTCTCTCACAAGTTATATTGGTCTTCGTCTGCCAAATTCAATAGCAAAGCGTGAAAAAAAGAACGAAAATTACAAGGGTAAAAGAATTCATGTATGTATGATTTGTATATATTTAATCTTTATTGTCAAAACCAAAACTAATATGATCAAACTCACAAATAGACCAATCAATAGAGATTTTTTCGTGCAAAAAATACTATCAGGATACTGCATGTGCCATCATATTAAGAATGAATTGTAGTGATATTTTGCTACCTTTTCCACTCGCAACTATGGTTTTTTACTTTATTATAAACAATTGAAACAAGAAATTCAACAGGTGAATTGTAAAGCATGGAAATACCAATGAAATGAGCTCAGGATCGATCCGATAAGATCTTTAGTAACAGAGATAAACAAAAAATACTGGAAATTTACCGGTTTTCTTTATATTATTATAACTCCGTCACTATCGAAGTTTTAGAACTGGGCTTGTGGGAATTGATAGTAATTGATATCTACCTTATGCGTGACTAAACCAGGCGCTATCAGTTTGTTAGTTTTTGAATAATTGCTATCTGAAGTTTTTAGTCCACTATTCTTGCAGTGTATCTCCATGCGACATGGATCGTCAAATATCAATTCAAAATAGAGATGTTGAAAGTAGAGGTATCATTCTACAACGCCTCTATTTTCATTTTTCATGAAATTTCTGTGAAATATACGAAAAATGTTAGCAAAAATGACCAAAATTTGGTGAGCGTATGAATGCGTTCGAGTAGTGGGGGGAACACGGTTGTTGAAGGGAACTGCTAACAATAATTATTATCGATAGTAACTGTCACTCTGAAAGAATTTAATCGTTAAAAAACTTCTATACAGAGTGTTTTGTTCGATTTTATTATATCAAATGAGAACTGTTTGTTTATTAATATATTTATATGTAAATGGTTTCTCGGAAATGTTTTTGCTTTAATTTGTGGATTTTGGGTTTACAGAACATCGAAGGAGAGCGGTCATTAAAAAATTCTTACTTGTGAGGATTTTAAAAATTAAAACGATCTATGTATGTGCCTCTACTATATATTACTATACGCTTCCCCTCAACAACCGTGTTTCCCCACTCCTTGGATACATTCATACGCTCGCCCATTTTTTGTCAAGTTTGCTAACATTTTTCAGATATTTCACAGACATTTTGTGAAAAATGAGAATAGAGGCTTTGTAGAATGACACCTCTACTTTCAACAACTTTTTTCAAAATTGAAATTTGATTATCTATGTCGCATGGGGGCACAATGCAAAAATAGTGAACAGAAAACTTTATATCACAATTATTCAAAAACTAATAAACAAGCCCAGTTCTACAGCTTCTAAAGTAACGAAGACACGATTTAAAAAAAAATCCTACATTTTTCAGTATTTTTTGTTTTTCCTGTTACTAATGATCCAATCGGATCGAGTCTGGGCTCATTTCATTGGTATTTTCATGCTTTACAATTGACCTGTTGACACCATTGAGATTAGTTTATTATTTTTGATTTTATAAACATGCTAAGAAAAAAAAACGTAATTTTATTGCTTCAATTGTTTATAACAAAGTACACATTATCAGTTAATTTTTGCCCTATTGATTGGTCTAAAACTATACCGCGTGCCCCACTGTGCAAAAAAGACAGGAATATAATTGACTTTTATTAGTCGTGTATCTTGAAAGTAGCAGAAGGCTACGAGAATTATGCGAACCGACCTGAAGAGGGCAGATGTGACTCTGCCGAAACGTCATTTTACCATCGAGCCCGACAGGGATCAGTTATCAACTACGCGGATGAATTCCCGGAAACCGCCTAAAACATTTAGTGCCCGCGAAAACTTAAAAACAAATATATATATATATATATATATATATATATATATATATATGTATGTATATATATATATATATATATATATATATATATATATATATATATACCAGTAACCACTGTTTTACTACAATTTTCTAATTCCACAAGAATTGAAGAGGTTCAAGTGATTAAAGAGATAACTGCAGTTTTAAAACCATAAATCAATATGTCATTACAATTGTTTGAAAAAAGAACTATCAGCTATCTAAAGTACTACAGATATGGTCAACAACTTTAAATCAGAGACATTGGCAGAAGTTGTAAAGAGGTTTGGGGAAATGGAAAACAATAATTTATTAGCAATTGATCCAAGATCAAAAAGCTTGTTTTCTGAAGCTTATTTGTGATATCTTCTAGATTTTTTCAAAAAAAATCCAAACGTTTCAAAGTCTTAATCTGACGTAGTTGTCAAAGGCATGAAAATCTGAATGAAATTCAAAGTTGAACATGAAAGTGTATCCCTTACAGTTTTCTGGGATGTTTTGACGTACTCTACTGGAATTACTTCCGAACCTCGTTGTATATTCGAAGCTAATGGGACTGTAGAGTGGTGAAGCGCTGCTATTTATGCCAATCGGTGAGAGCGTGGTCTGCCCTGACGGGAATGATAGTACCATGTATTGATAGAACTGAGAGTAAAGCATGCTCAGCAACAGCACATTTCTCAGGTTGCAACAAACGGGAATTTTAATAGTTTTGCAGCCATTATGATGAATAGTTTCACCTGACTCCGTAGTCTGCTCACCTTGAAACAACCGTGCAAATGTGACTTACTTTCGTGCTTCACAACCCAATTCAACTTAACATCAGGACAGTTTCAACAGGAAATAAGAAGACTTAAAAGTCAACAAAACTTGGTATCCAATACGCAATACCGAAACCCTCTATTAGGCTCGTAGTCTCCGTCCACTCACATCACTTTGGCCAATGAGGGCATACTACATCTCCATTGGTTGGCATAAATACCCGCGCTCCGCCACTTGACAATTCTATTCGAGCATAGAACGAGGTGGCGCTGCTAAGATGTCTACCACAGTTGCAGATGAAACGTTCGAAAGAAATTCCACTAGACCACGGCAAAACATACCGGAAAACTACAATGAATCCATTGACTCCGGCCGTGAAAGCCTTACATACTTTGACATGTGACAACTTTAAATAACGAAGGAAAACTTTTGTTTTTTAGATATACAAGGTAGCACAAACGTTCCAAATATAAATATGATAGTCAAGCTGCTTTCAAGTTGGAAGAATTTGAGAGAGTTGTCTTCAGAATGTATATGTGGCTCTCAAAAAGCTGCACTAAAAAAACATTTCCATTAAGCCAGATCATAAATAAAATTAGAAAGATATTGCAAGAAAGAATTAACATAGCTAAAAATAATGAATAACATTAAATGGAAATATTGACGAGAGCTAGCTAAGAAATATTATAAAGTAAGATAAGAAGGATCAAATTAAATTGACAAATTAACACAATATTTGTGTCAATTTATCGTGGATAAAGACGCAAGCTTAACAGCAGTATCTTTCAAATGTGGCAACGCCGCTTTCTTCAGAAAAATTGTTTTTACAGTAAGAAACGTTATGAATTTTTCCCGCAGTGGTCTGTCAGGTTGGCCTACTACTTTTCTGAATTCTTTGGATGTTGAAAACTGCCATTTGTATGCTAGCTGTGTTTGGTTTTTTACAAAATTTCAGAATTTCATGTGTTTACCTATTATTCAAATACCTATTTTTTCTATCTATTGGTTGGAAAGATTTGTTTTTGGTCTCATATTAATATCCCGTACTCATGGTAAAAATGTATCATTGCCGAGATTGGAACATTACTATCTGGATCAGTATTCTGATACAGAGCAACAGAGCAGTAAAATGTAACAGTTGGGTTCATTGTCTCAAATCGAGCCAAGACCGAGTGATTACACAGTCCTTAACAGTTTTCGAATGAATTTTCCACGCTACACAGTGCCACTCGAGATAAGCACTCTATTTAAAAATGATAGTAAATTACATTTACCGAAATTTTTCTCTTGGCAGGTAAATAATGACACAATTTTAAAAGATATTATTTGCTTTTATATTATACTCATACATATGTATATATACCCAAACAGCATGAAATATTTCTAAAATATTTATCAAATATTTCTGGTTTGACTTGAAACATTTCAAAATATTTCTTGAAATATTTCAGCAATATTGCTATGTCCGCGACAAAACCCCATTTGAAATAATTTATGAAATATTCCTCTAATATTTTATGAAATCTTTGTGTCATATTTCATGATATAATTCAAAAGATCTTTTGTTGTAGATATGAAAATAGTTTAAATGTATTTTAGTGAACTATTTAAAAATATTTATATAATATTTCATGTTTGTTTTGAAGTATGATAAAATATTTCAAAAATTTGTTTGTCTTGAGCATACGAATATTTCAGAAATATTAGAGTCAAATATATTTGATGTCTAAAGTACCTTTTAAAATGTTTTCCAAAATATTACTATATTCAAGACTAAAATTCTCCTGAAATATTTCGTGAAATATTGGTGTAATATTTCTGGAAATGTTTCTCTAAGATTTCATGAAATATTTCAGTAGATGTTTTGTCGTGGACATAGGAATATTTCATGCTGTGTGGGATAGTATACAATACAAATATATACAGCTGGTGTCTTCAAAACTAGATTTTATGGAGAATTATTAACATTCTGGTAAGGTAGCGGTAAAACATCATCCACCGATCCGAACATCATGGCTGAAGCGGAGCAGCAACAACCAGCGCCAGAATAACCGAAAGCAGTCCCTAAACAAAAGGAAATTATTGCAACTAAGGTGACTGGCACAGTAAAATAATTAAGCTATTTATACACTGTGGATTATAAAATTTTGAAGTTAAAATATATGTTCTATAAGTTATACCATCAACTTATATGAAACCATCTAGCAACAGTTCCCAGCTGAGTCAGCATTCACGTGTCGTCTCAGGTGACCTTTCGACGACGTACATCCGTGAGGACTGCAAGCGCTGCGACAGATGAGTCAGCAGAATGTACGATTGCCCTGTCTGTATTCATTGTTACTTACAAAGTCTGTCTAGTTAGTTTAACACTTAATTTTGTCTTTTTATTGTTTAAAAGTTTTTATTATTAATTTCATTTATTTTTATATACAAACTTATTATTGCGCAAGTTTAAATAATACTTTTTTAAAAAGAGAAATTTTGGAAGTGTGATATAACATATCTATTCTCACTTTTTATGATAGTCTAATAATATCTGGCCATTTTAAACATCGTCATAATTGTTAATCATCTGTGAATGTAAACAAAAGCTATGAGAGTTTATTATGATTTATGGTTATACCTAAAAATACCTAAAAAATATCTTATACTTACGCCAACCTTGTTCAAATTTCATTCAACCTCAAGAAAAGTTAACTTATGAATTCCAAGTGTATCTGACTATGCAATCCATATCTTTTAGTTTCAGTTATAACGCTATTCAAATGAAATATTTAGTAATTCTTCCAAATATTTTTTACTGAATAGCTATTAAAATTCATTATACATCCCACGAATGTCAGCCGAGTGGCGAATAGCGAACTGTTTGCTATATCATTGCTGAGGCTATACATCTAGTATAAGATCCCGTCATAAAACGACCTTCACCGAGATGCTTATTTAATGAAACGTATTTTATATTTAATTTAATATGACAATTAATATAATCCATATGGGTTGCCTAGCAAATTTCAGTCCAGAGTATGTTTAATTAATAATTTAAAAAATATATTTTGTTAAACATTTCACCGGTATGATTATTAGATAAATTCTATACCAATCGAAAGTATGAAGCCCATAGAATATGCAAACGTTAGGTTGCCTATTCTTTTCCGGTCACAACTATCGCGTTGCCAGGTATAAACAGGTAAATCGGTACTAACATTTTGCAACGGTCTGTTTATTGAATGAAATTTAAATGAAATTAAAGATTATTTTATTCTGAACACGGTGGTATAAGGTTGCCTGCGAAAAATCAGTCCAGAATTGCGGTTGTCGAATTTTAAAAAGTTAAATATTGCTCCGAGTGAATGTGTGCGACTGAGAGGTCCCAACCAACCATCCCATGCGATAGAAGAGGACACAGCATAGCAGCTGTTTAAAGTCCGCCCATTTAAAGAAAGAGACTGCGCATGCTATTTGGACTTGGAAAAGAAAAGGGTAGCGATGGACTCGTATATACTATGCATCATTTTGAAGTAGTTTATTATTAAAATAGAGAAATAGTTATCTAATTTTTTTTATCAATTAATTATTTATGTGTATATTTTTTATGTGACACTAAAGTATATATACATCTTTAGTAAAAAAGAAGGTTATAGTGATACATATATAATACTACCCCAATTAAAAATATTGATTCAAAAAAATTTAAAAAATTTACTACATGCAAATTATAAATCTATAAATGTAAACAGAGAAATTGAAATCAATTGAAACTATTGGAAAAAATTCAAAACTCATAAAAGTGTTTTTTTTTTTAATCCGGGTAATCTTGCAAATTTTATTTTTATTATAAGAAGACACAATAAAAAAACAACAATTAAAAAATTACTTCTATTTATTGTAAAAAATTAGAAATACATTTTTTTAAAATTATTCAGACTCCATGTCAGAAAATTTTACGAACTATTTTCGTAAATTCCATGTGGCTTAATGCAACGGATCCAATATGCGTGAAACTTCAGCCTGGGAACTGCGGATGGTTCTTAGATGAATATTTAAAACCAGTACCATTCATTGGGGATCTTACGCCTTTAAAGATAGAAGACATTGTCGAAAAAGGTGAAACAGAGAGTGATGATGAAGAAGATTCAGAAGTTGAAGATCGTAGTTTTATGTCCGATGACACGGATTCTGAATAATTTAAAAAAAATGTATTTCTAATTTTTTACAATAAATAGAAGTAATTTTTTAATTGTTGTTTTTTTATTGTGTCTTCTTATAATAAAAATAAAATTTGCAAGATTACCCGGATTAAAAAAAACACTTTTATGAGTTTTGAATTTTTTCCAATAGTTTCAATTGATTTCAATTTCTCTGTTTACATTTATAGATTTATAATTTGCATGTAGTAAATTTTTTTAATTTTTTTGAATCAATATTTTTAATTAAGGTAGTATTATATATGTATCACTATAACCTTCTTTTTTACTAAAGATGTATATATACTTTAGTGTCATATAAAAAATATACACATAAATAATTAATTGATAAAAAATAAATAAATAACTATTTCTCTATTTTAATAATAAACTACTTCAAAATGATGCATAGTATATACGGGTCTATCGCTACCCTTTTCTTTTCCAAGCCCAAATAGCATGCGCAGTCTCTTTCTTTAAATGGGTGGACTTTAAACAGCTGCTATGCTGTGTCCTCTTCTATCGCATGGGATGGTTGGTTGGGACCTCTCAGTCGCACACATTCACTCAGAGCAATATTTAACTTTTTAAAATTCGACAACCGCAATTCTGGACTGATTTTTCGCAGGCAACCTTATACCACCGTGTTCAGAATAAAATAATCTTTAATTTCATTTAAATTTCATTCAATAAACAGACCGTTGCAAAATGCTAGTACAGATTTACCTGTTTATATCTGGCAACCCGATAGTTGTGACCGGAAAAGAATAGGCAACCTAACGTTTGCATATTCTATGGGCTTCATACTTTCGATTGGTATAGAATTTATCTAATAATCATACCGGTGAAATGTTTAAAAAAATATATTTTTTAAATTATTAATTAAACATACTCTGGACTGAAATTTGCTAGGCAACCCATATGGATTATATTAATTGACATATTAAATTAAATATAAAATACGTTTCATTAAATAAGCATCTCGGTGAAGGTCGTTTTATGACGGGATCTTAGACTAATCATTTCTCATTTTCGCTTGCAGTTTGACTGTGAAGACCCAAATGATGAACTGAGCAAGTGAGATGGGAGATGTTCTAATTTCAAATGATTCGATTATAAGACAGTGTTGATTCAAATCCTTTGAAACAGTTGATTGATACGGATAATTGAAATATATAAGTAAAGATCTCATATCTCTAATATAAGGTAATATTATTAAGTTTGTTCAGATCGAAAAAAAAATTTAGTTTCGATTTAGATCCATACTGAAATCGATCTTTTTTTTCTGAAGAAGATGTGCATCCTTATTTGTAGATAACTGGCTGAGTTAGAAGAAACACTTGATAGATGAAATCATATAATTTTCGTTAAAAACTAAAAATAAATAAAAAACTATTTATATTGTATTTAACATTTATTGTTTTCAGAAGAAAATCGTTACGATACGAATACAAAAAAAAACATCTTTAACAACATAAATCTGAAAACCAAATAACAAAGAACTGGTAGGCTGAACAGGCATTTGAGTTTTTGTTATTTTTGTAAGAATTCAATAAAATACAATAACAAAACAAATACTAATTAAATCAGGAACATATTTAACAAGATAAATCTTAAAATTAAGTATCACAGCAGATGAGAGCTAAACAACTAATAAAACTTTTAAGGATCACTGTCAAACTTTCCATATACCTACTCCCTCAACTATGTTATTCTTTTATTTGGAATAATCACACAACCTTATACAAATTTTACATTAAATCCAAAATACATCATATTAGTAAACATTAATTATTATTATTTTCCAGTTTTTAGGGTTCGGTGTATACAATATACGGATACCCTTATAATATCCCTCCGGAATTCTGCCTCTGTCACATCACAGCAATTTTCTCTTAAGCTACTGGACGGAAGAGGTTGAAATTTGGTATCAATGTATAGTTTAGTGATCCGATCAGGAGTACATATCGTAAAAGAAGAAATTTTGATTTTAGGGGTACTTCTGGGGGGAAACACTAAAAAAATATTGATCTCCGAAACTACTGAGCTCAAAATTTTGAAAAAAATATGAAATATAGAACGTTGCCCGAACTTTACAGGAAAAATAAGGAGAAACCATTAATATTAATTTTGGGGGGCAAATTATAGATTTAAATGAAATTTTTTTTTCAAACGCATCATGTAATACATAAAAGAAAAGGTGTCATTCTGAGGAACACAAATATATTTTTCTCATAATTAAAAAAAATTAGTTAAAAAGATATTAACGAAAATATTACAAAATTCACCCATTATCACCAAAACTATAAAACGTAAAGTTTTGAAAAAATTAGAGGTATAGGGTCTGACCTGAAGTTTACTGAAAAAATAAGTAGAATCCTCTACTTTTAATTTTGGGGGGCAAATTACAGAATTAAGTGGAAAATATAAAATTAAAATTGTTTCTAACGCATCATGTTATGTATCAAATGAAATGGCTCATTATGACGAAAACAAATATATTTTTTTCATATTTTTAAAATCAATTATTTAAAAGATATTAACAAAAATATGAAAAAATTTAAAAATTCCCCCCCTCCCTATCTCCGAAACCATAACCTGTAAAATTTAAAAAAAATAGAGGTATAGCGCATCACCTGAACTTTACTGGAAAAATAAGGAGAAACCCCTAATATTCATTTTAGGGAGCAAATTATAGAATCAAATGGAAAATAAAAAAATATAATTGTTTCTAACGTAATATATCAAATCAAAGGGCTCAGTATGACCAATACAATTTTTTTTTAAATATTTTTAAAATAAATTATTGAAAAGATATTAACAAAAACATTTAAAAATTTACCCATTCCCCCCTTATCTCCAAAACTATAAGACGCAAAAATTAAAAAAAAAGATAGAGGTGTAGCTCCTCACATGAGCTTTACTGAAATATAAGGAGAAACTCCTAATATTGATTTTGGGGGGCAAATGACAGAATTAAATGAAAAATTAAAAATTAAACTTATTTCTAACGGAATATATCAAATCACAGGGCTCATTATGACGAATACAAATTTATTTTTTTACTATGATTTTTAAATGAATATTTTAAAATATATTAACAAAAATATTTAAAAAATTACCTATTCTCCCCTTTATTCCCCAAACTATAAGACCTACCTTTTTTTATTTACAGGAAAATACCAAGAAATCCGTAATATTAATATTGGGGGCCAAATTATAGAATTAAACGGAAAATATTTTTTTAACGCATCATGCAATACATCAAATGAAAGGGCTCATTATGAAGAATACAAATATATATTTTTCATATTTTTTTAATTAATTGTTTACAAGATATTAACAAAGATATAAAAAAATTCTCATTTCTCGCTTTATTTCCGAAACCATACTACTTAAATTTTGAAAATAATTAGGAGTACTGGAGCTCACTTGAAATTTATAAGAAAAATTATTAGAAAACCCCCATAGTAATTTTAGGGACAGTAGAATAGCTAGCGGGCTGACATGACACCTCGATGGCATGTCCATCAAAGTGCCCACCGTAATAGGGGGGTCCCCAGTTCTTGCAGAAGACATCATCAATGCCTAGAGGGTTGTTTGTCACTTGATCACCAAAAAATTGTCGCAAACAATGGTTAGGGTGACAAAAGGACATCTTAGGTGTGCGAAAGTTGACAAAAAGTGACAATTTGGCTAGACGTAGATGGTGAAGAGATCGCCAATAACCAGAAGGGTTTGCTGGGAAAAGCGTATCGCTTATCAGTAGTTTTGATCTCTTCTTCTTCGCTAGCTGTTTGTCTATCCTTGTTTAGCGAAGGCTGTCCTTGTCTGGCTTGTACGAGGGTTGGGCTAACCTAGCGTATCGCTTATCAGTAGTTTTGATCTCTTCTTCTTCGGTAGAACGTATATTTTTGCTGTCTTTGTTTATCACGTACACTACTTAAATTTCATTGTTTAATAGGTTTACACTTTTTAGACATTTCTTTACTTTGTTATTTTAGTTTGAAATAAGCTTATAATTACCAGGTAAAAGAAAAAAAATGACCCATGTAAGATTTGAACCTGTGATATTAATGATTAGCATGGCACTTTAACCAACTGAGCTAATGAGTCATTTATTTTTCTTTTAAGTATTATTCTACATGAAATAAACAATGATGATTTTTAATTCAATTTATTTAGATATAAACAACAAAAATATAATCTCAGAAAAAATACATTCATTTTTGTAGTATCATTTACATATTATCTGAATATTCATTAACAAAATTTTCAATTTCATATAGGTTTACAAGTCCTTCTTCACCTTTTTCAAATCGTCGTCCATCCCCCAAGCGGTAGTTTACTGTCATCTCGAGAAAGAGAATTGGCAATGAAACTTCATCTTTAGGTAGATGATAGTAGGCAAATTTGTCCTCTGATACATAGTAGAAAGCATCATAATATTTTGAATTTCCACATGGTAAAAAGTCTGCATTCGTTATAATGTTTTCACTTTTTTGAGTAGGTGGAACCAGTTTGAAACTATCAGAACACTTTTTACATTTTGATGATTGTAATATTACATCATTGTTGAAACACCAAGGAAATTCCGAAACTTCTTCACAAGGCTGACAATAGACAATAAGACTGTTCATGGCTAAATCTTGAGACAAACTAATGTGTTGCATTGTTATCATCTTGATTTATTTGTATAGGAGTAATGCGCCGTGATGAAATTTTTTGCTAGATTATGAAATCTTTTTTCTATTCTCAAAGACGTCATGATTCCAATTTTGCTTCAAATGTTGTTTTTCTGAAATTGACATTGGTGTTGATATCCATTTACCATACAAATCTCTGATTTCATGCATGTTAAAAGAAGAACAATGACTGCACTGTAGAGCAATATGTCTTCCAAATGGGTAGTATTCATCTTTGATCACATCTTTGTCAGAATAACTTTTACACTTTAAACATGTAATTAGTACTGTTACTTTATATGGCATTTTGTAAACTGATTTTTGTTTTCTTCTGTTTCTGTTTATCACGGTGAACAACAGCAGCCAATCAGTAGGATGAGAGTGGTGGTATTTAGCCTTCTGAAATTAGAAATATTCCATAAAAAATTCACTTTTGGTTTTAAAAAAATATATACCTTAGTCCTGTTGTTAGTTTGGAGATAACTTTTTTCGTAGGTTAACATTTACAGTGTCCACGAAGTGCCATTTCTCACCCCGAATGTGTTTGAACCAAACAGATCCATTGATGACTGAGTGCTGATTACAGCATTCGCTTATCAGCGAATCCCACTCAATCATCATATCACATTCATAGCAGACAAACAGGTATATTATTTTAGTGTCGAGCTATTCAAAAAATCAAACAAAAAGAAATTGATCAAACCAAAAATGATTAAATATGTTTTTGAAAACCCCATGGTAACGTATCTGTCGAATAATTGTTTACTATTCGTTTATCATCGTAAGGACTGAGTGCTATTTTTATTTGTTCTACTGAGTAAACTACATGTTTCTCAGATTTTATTAATTGTTGTTTTGAGAGCTTTTCAACCTGATTAAACAAACATTGATAGTAATCTTCAAAGGTTATAGTTTTTAGTGATGAGTTTTTCACACCTTTTGCCTTTTTTATTAATGTGCTATTATATAGTAAAAAGGTATATAATTTCGATCTTAATCCAATAAATTCGATCATTATGATGCCATGATTTTCATCTTTCATTAAACCTAAAACTTTTTTGTTTTTTAAGGGAATTTGATATACATTATCCACAGGATAATCAGAAGTGTCAAATTTATGAATATCTTGTTTAATATGAGTATAAATGTCATCAACAAAAAACTGATAAATTAAACTGTCTGTGTCTGAATATAAGAGTTTAACTCTATTTGCAAATTTCTTCAAAATATAATTGTAATGAAAATCATACAAAAGGGTTTTTGATAAATCTAAGATGGTGAAACCTACATATATGGGTTTATTAAATTTTATGTTTGTTTTATTCATTTCTATTAAAATCATGTCTTCATCAAAAATGGAACAACTATGAAAGTTAGGTTTGCTTATGTAAGAGTTTGCACCATATCGTCCAGACCATTTAGTTACTAATTTAACATCTTTATATTTTCTAACATTCTCCATGGTTTTTCCAAAGACGGCATTATTCATGAGTTTATAAAAATTTTTTTCAAAATCATTTTTACTGTGTTGTCTTAAATTTGTATTTAAATCAATATATGTTTTCATCCATGGAGATTGTTTAAATTTTAAGATTCTATGAATTTTCTTTAACTTCAAACCAAGATCAATGGCTTGTTTTAAATTTCGATAGTGTATGATGTATCGTTCTTTATCAAGTAGAGTAGTTAGCAATTTTGGAATTTTACTTTTAGAAGTTGGTGGTACTAAATGCTCAGGACATAATGGTAAGTCTTTATGTAATTCATGTAATTCTGGTGGATAATGTAGATCAACCTCAAGAATGTAGCCAAACTCATCATCATCTGAGGTATTGAAAATATTGACAGAATAGGGATCTACCCACTCAAAATTTCCATATGGTAAAGCTTGACACATTGAAGTACCATATAAATTGTTGACGTCATAGTACATTAAATATGACGATGGTTCAGTAGGATTAAAACTATCACCCATATATTTATTGTTAGCCTTACCATATCGATTTGAACACTGAGAGATTCCTCCTCTGATACCACGTTCAATGAACATGATCATGTCAATATTATCTAACAACTCTAACCTTATATTTGTTATTTTCAACATACTATCGAATGCTAAACCAGGTGCTGTAAAATAGTGTAAACTATCTAAGTTGTAGGTTTTCAGACATGTTTCTCTAAAATTTTCAAAAATATCAGCTAAAAGTAAAACATCAACTCTCAGGTAAATTTCAGCATACTGTTGAAGATTTTGAACATTGAAAACTTTCCAAACATTACATGCATGCATGTAATCATCCTCAGATATTGATGAGTTATGAAGTTTGCTATAAAAAAGTTCTTTAGATGGTAGAACTGTATCCTGTAATTTTTCCCAACAATCAAGATAATCGTAAGGAAATACTCCCTTTCTCTGTAATAACTCAAATTGTTGATCATCTGTACAAAATTGTTTAGTAATTTTTTTCTGATTATTATCTAAATATGAAGTAAGCTTATCTAGTGCACTACCCATAAATCGGAATGAATCAAGGAACCTGAAACTAACATTAGTGTTTTCTACATATTTAGTAAATGAAATATATTTCTCTTTATTGACTGGGAGTAATGATATATTACCTTTAATATTTTTGGCTAATGATTTTATAATGAAATGACTGTCATATCCTGAAAGATTGTGACTGATTACAGGTATGAAATGACTATCTGTATAATTAATATTGCAACCTTGATGACTGCTACCACGATATTCACCTGTCAAATGAGAGTGATCACGTGTTTTAATGTCTGAAGGTGAGAAAGGTTTTTCACAGATGTGACATAATGTTGAATTCTGAAAGCTGAGTTCTTGTTGAAGTGTTAGTGGTTTCATAGGTACTACTTTATTCAAAATATTACTAATACTGTAAGCAAGATTTTCAAGTTCTTGTGAAAACCATAGTAAACAATCTTTTCCTGTATATAATTGAAATTTAGATAGAGAATCATCATAGGAACATTTTAGATAATACGCTATACTGAATGCCTCATGTTTTTGATATCGATTACGTGTTGCTGTAACTTTCGGATCGGAAAATTTTGTTAAAATGCTCTCAAGATCAAAATAAATTACAAATGGAACCTTTTCTTTATTTTTAAAATTTCGGAACTGTAAAAATTTTTCATTATCAGTTGGTAATGTAATTCTAGTCTTATTTAAATTTTTACAGTCAATTAAATGTTTACTTAGATTTCCCTGCGTTTTGAACCGAAGCAAACAGCGATTACATAAATATGTTTTATTACTACTGTTAGGTAATTGCTTATTTAATAATCCTGATAGATTTTTGATTAAAGCGTAATGATACTTTGCCTCAATTACAGTATCACTCACATCCATTTTATCATCATCATCATCATCATCATCATCATCATGACAAGGTAAAATTAGTAAATTGATGTGAGTGACGGAATCATTCTTGCTTAAGTAAACAGGTGAAATAATTTTTTTACTGAAAGAATAAACGTTTATACATAAATCATTAAATTTTTCAAACCGATTAATATCTTTTAGTTTCATTGGAAACTGAATATCTTTATATTTTAATACTGTACTAAAATGAGGGTAAGAAGTGACACGTTTAGGGTTTTTATGTTCAGGTGCAGGATGAAGGGCAGCTACTACAGACCATAAAAAGCAATATTCATCATGGTTTTCAATGTTTAAAACGCTATGAGTATTTCGAATGAAAGGAGGAACTTTAACAAATGTAGAATAACCTCCATCTAGAGGTGTGTAGTTATTGATATTAACTTTTAGCTGTAAAATTTCATAAAGTGCCCAGCCTGAATCTCTTTCCTGAAATGATTCCAATTTCGATAGAATTTTGTCAACTACATATTCTTGATACCATTCTTTTAAGTTTGTTTGTTTATCAATTACATTGTTACGAGTATTGAAATGTTTTCGATCAATTTCAGCATTTTGAGGCTTTACAAAATTAGCTGTAAAAATAACATTCACCTTTACAAGAGATGTCTTTAGAGCTACATTAATTTTTTGTGAAAAAATTCTGAAAGCCTTTTTCAGAAATAAATTTGGATCCTTAAATTTTACATTAAAAATAGCACCAGTTCTAATACGGTTATTGAAACAAGAAGCTTCATCCTGCCAAAATAGATTTCGTTTTCTAGTCCTTTGACATCTATCAAATTTAATTTTATACTGAGTTTTAAAAGAATTGAGATAATTTTGAATTAATGAAAGATTTGATTCTAAAGCGCTAAATTTTTTAAAATGTGGGTCTCTGTTTTTAATAAATTTTCTGACAAGGCTAACACTCGATTTCAAAAACTTAATCCATTTCAAATAATCATCTTTGGTTTTTATCAATCTACTTACTTGTTCGATTTTTTTAACAATTGATGCCGCACACTTTTCCATTTTCTAAATTTCTTGCTTGCTTCAATTTAATGATTTGTTTCTAAAGTGACAGCAGTCTGATAACTGATAACAAATAAAGATGGCTGTGGTCTTATATTTTCTTTGACTGCCTCTCTGTGGTCCTGATCAAATACCGCTACGTAGGCTGTTTAGGTTAAAACAAATTGCGCAGTACAACATCTTTCAACAACTATTTGAATATATTAAATAAATGATATCTTGTATAACCATAACACATGAAAAATTACGATCATACGATTTTGATTAATAAGCATTTATAAAAGATAATAAATGTAACAAACATCATATGATTTTGATTAACCCAAAGGTTAACAAAAACATCATTTTTCGAGAGATAACGATTTTTACAGACAGACTGACGTCTTATGTTTATGTTAATTGCATTTTTAACGACTTACTGGCGTCGATCATCATTTTTTTTACAGATAAGCGATGTAAAATTAGTGTTTCCATATTGCTGACGTAAATTGTTTATCACGATTATATGTGATTTATTAATACAAGACATGTAGTTGGTCAGCAAATGTAGTTTACTATTTGTTCGCATAAATAAACAAATTACTACTCCTCCTACATAAGCTATTAAAAGTGGTTTTCTATTTGTAAGCGTCAATAAACAAATTACAGCTCCTCCCATATAATATTTTGATTGGTGATTCACAAGACTAATCTAAATTATACAAGTTTGTTTATTTGTGTTTTCTATCTTAAAGGGTAGGATTTTATATACAAAATGGTTGCAATAATATAATATTTTTTTGTAAAGATGTAACTCCACCCATGAGAATTATGGTAGCAATTCTATATTTGGATTAAAATATAAAGTATAATATAATAACAAATAAGAATTTTTATATACAAATGGAAAATATCTTAAATGTTGATGATTTGTAGAAATTCAAGTTTCATAAGCATGTTTATTTTTTCTCTTAGCCTTTAATATAAAAGCAAGTTGAATACAAGGAATGTTAGTTCAAAACATTAATTCATCTGTCATATATTCAAGTCTACTTATTAAATCAAAATGGCAACAATTCCAAGTACCCTTTTGATTTCCACCAAAGATGAAATTAATTTTCCTTTGAAAATGCTATATGCAGTAATGAAACAAATTTTTCGGTAAGTATTTTTGTGAATACGTATTTTTTTGTTGAATTGTTATTTATTTTATTTCTTGTTTATATTTATAGTTATGGTGTGAAGGAAGTAAAAATTAAAAAAAATGTAGTGTTAGTATCCTTATCTTATTCTCCAAAAGAAGTTACGTTAAGGCGCAAATTTGGGAATCTTCCTCTAAAATATATAAGAATGAATGTTGAGAATGAAGAGGAAATAAGTCTTTTTGAAAAGGCTGTAAAACGGTACAGTTTTAATTTAGAGGAAGATGAAGGAGAAGAAAATGAAACAAGTGGACCTTCAGCTGCTAAAAAGTTAAAGTGTTCCAACTTGAAGGAAATAGACGAAGACGAATTCCAAGAGTCTCAAATATTTCAAAGTGGACAAGATTTTTTTATAGAAAATTAGTTTTACTTACTTACTAATTTAAGTAAATATAAAAAAATAAAACATATATCTAGTTCTAAGAGTTTTATTTCCTACAATACACATACCAATTTCTTAACAAATTTACATTTTCTACTGCACAGTTTAATTTATTACTATATACATGTTGATTACAATGATGTGACTTTAAAAACAGCTTTAATTTCTCTATGGAAGGGCAGCTTTCTTCTAATAAGTCCACAACCTTATTAGGAATCAGTTTCTCCAGCCAACGTTTCTTCTCTAATCCTTTGACTAATACCAGAGTCTTATCACACTTAATACAATTTTTTATGTATTCAGATATTTGTTCATATCTTAAACAATCATTATTATTCCATTCTAATCCATGATGCTCTTTTTTTGTATACACCATGTGTTGTTGAATGGTATCAGTCAAATGATTAAAACTGACAGGCATTGTAACAAATTTGTGCGAGTACCAGCCGTTTTCTACATTAATGATTGCAATTTCCTTACACAAAATAGCATCTCCATACTGAAAGTACTGCAAATCCACGATAAACATTGTAACTGCACAAATACTTGACGACTCGAACTGATTAAGTTGAACAATAATACAATATTAAAGAAAGTGATAATTATTTAACAGTTTTATATCAATTTTCAAGGTCATCTGCCTGTATCCAACTGTTATGTTTATCATCAAAACCTAACCACTTTACAAAAATTTTATTGGGTTTCTTTCGTTTCAAGATCCGTTCAATTAGAAATGCATTGGGATATTTAACTTTTAACAATTGTTCTTCATAGAAACCACCCAAAATGTCATGATTGTTTTCATCAACCAGCAGGTATGTTGTTGGATTTGTAAGCTGAACTTTCCTTATCTTGAATATCTCTGTGGACCAATTTGGTTGGTATTTTTTATCAAAAACTCCTCGTAATTTTGATATACGAACATAATCACCAACTTGAAATTTTCGTTTCTTTGATGCCACTTTAATTCTATTATAGACTGTTTTTAATAAATGCTTTTCATTCTTTTTCATGACCTCAAATGGTTTCATACCTATGGTTCTATGTTTGGTATTATTATATTTTCTCACGATTTCCGGTAGAATATTCAACCATTTGTAATGACCCTGTAAACTGAATTCTTTCCACATCATGTTTTTCAAAGTTCGATTTACTCGTTCCACAATTGACGCTTTTTTCTCGCTAAACACCTTATAATGATTCACCTTATATTTGCTCATTAACTGCTTAAAATCTTTATTGAAAAATTCTGTACCAGCATCAGTCTGCAGATTCTTAGGTGTTTGCTGTTTTAAAACTTTCTCCATGGCTGAGCAAACCTCAGACTTATTTTTTGACTTTATGGGATAGGCCCAAACAAATTTTGAAAAACAATTGATTACAACCAATATGTATTTATAGCCTTTATTTTCTCTAGCGTATGGTATCATTTCCACTAAATCAGCTTGAAAGAGATCATCTAAAGATTTAATAATGACTTTTCGTCTTTTAAAATTTATCCTGGCTGCTTTATGGATTTCTTCAACTATTTGCCGCTTCACACTACTATTAGAGTTCGTTTTTAAATAATTATACCAGCCTCTCTCAATTCCTCAATAATTGATGTTATTTCGTTTGTGTGGCCTGTATGTCCTGCTGTTTGTGAAGCGAGTAGTAATCGTAACCTATCAACAAGTTCATTTGGATCATCCCAATGAACGTAATCAATTTTATTGTTATCCACTTCCATAAAAATTCCTTTCCCTGCCACCATAGGAGCAATAATTTTTTTATATTTTTTCATTTTGCTACCATCTATTTGTTTGTTAGGTTTATAATAACGTCTATGAGCATTAGTTTTTGCTACAATTTGTTTATAATTATCTTCATCTTCTTTAGAGTAGCCTTTCGGTCGTTTTTTGAACAATAATTCATATAACCCCATACTACCTCGATATCGTTTCTTCTTAACGATAATATCAGATCCATCAATATCTAATCTTGAGTCACCAATCATAAGTTTCTCAGTATCGGTATCTAATCTGACACCATACTTATGATCAAATTCCTTATTATCATCATCATAATACATGTCATTTATATATTTTCTGGGTAATGGATCATACTGGTCTAAATAGTCAACATAGGATTTTTCAGCAATATCAGCAAACCGTCCAGGTGTTGCAGGAGAATGTAATGATCCTATCTCATCATCAGATGTGATTTCTTGAAGAATTGTCATTTTATTTTCACTCGGATCTTCATTTTCATCTTGCAATAGTCGTAACTGACCTGTAGGTGTGGATAAACTCGTTGAAAGTTTACGAGGAATCTTCGGTGTTTCCTGATACAGTGATTCAGCTTGATGTGATAGTATTGATGGGTATAATTCATCGTTAAAAATAAAATCTTTTTCCTCATCAACATGACTAGGATCCTCAGTTTTAAAAAAAGTTTTCTCTTCTTCCATCTTATTAGCTCCATCCATTTTATGTTCCTTGTGACTCAGTTTACTTTCAATGTCCTTTAGATGTTTTGTTATAGGAGAAAATAACTTTTCCTTAACAATTTCACCATGTTTGAGAAGCTGTAATTTTTCTTTTACAATTCTACGTTTCTGTACAAGACGTTTTTTTAGTTCCTTCTCTGATAGATTCATGTTGCTAATTAGACAGTTAGTATCTGGTTGTCATGAGCTTTTGATCCGCTTTTAATCCGCTTTCGATCCGCTTTTGATCCGCTTTTATCTGCTATTATCCGCTATTGATCTGGTTCAATCAGTTTCTGATATATCTTACACTTATGATGTTAATGATTGTACTGAAATTAATTGTCTTATTCGAAACATATATAGTGATCAAAACCTCTTCTGTAACGTCCCTCATTGATGTTGCTGTCTTTAGAGATACATAAAAATCCATATGGTCTGTACCAACACATGGCGCATAAGCTTTTAAACTGTTCAAACGACATGTCACTACCAATATGATCATTATAAACATGTTTCAAATTCAAATCATCTTGTTTGAAAAGAACCAAAAAATTTGCGTTATCTCGAATGAGATGTTTTGGAACCTTCGCATACGTCTGAGACAGATAAAACGAGTCCACTAGACTGTGCCTTCCCATAGAGAAATATTGACGTATAACATCTTGATTGTCACAAGCCACATCATCAAATATAAATATTGAATTTTTTTTTGCTTCTGAAGGATGTAGAATATTTTCGCTAGCATTGAACGAGTAATAACCGATGCCTTGTATTGGCCTTAGTAACTTCTCCAGATAAACATATTTCGGTTGATACAACGACTTTGAATAAACATAAACATTCTCAAATCTCAGCCCGTTCAAGTGTTCAATTAGATTAACCATAACATTGGTTTTACCGCAATTGCTTGGCCCCACCAGAATACACCTCACAGTTGACGGAAACAATGGACCATGCTTTTTATTTTCAGGTATACTATTGAAATTATCATTTTCAATAGCTAAAGAAGTTTTTTGTTTTACCACCCTCATTCTTTGACACATTACTATAAAATGAGATAAATATTCATAAAACAAATAATATATGTTAGTTTTAAGGTGATAGTTAATGAAATAACATCATGAAGTTATATTCAGGTCAAGGTTTATTAAATTCAGCTATAAATAATTTACCGTTTGAAATGCATATACCAGGTTATAATTATTGTGGGCCTGGAACAAAACTCAAACAACGTCTATTACAAGGAAGTCTACCAACAAATCCACTAGATGCTAGCTGTTTAAAACACGATAAATTTTATGAAAGTGAAAGTGATACAAAGTTACGTCATAAGGCAGATAAAATATTAGCTGAAGAAGCTCTTCAGAGATTTCATTCTAAAGACGCATCTGTAGGTGAACGAATAGCAGCTCTCGGTATTGCAGGAGCAATGAAAACTAAAGTGAAATTAGGTATGGGCTTGAAAAGACCTACTAATAAACAAACGATTCGAAAGTGTATAAAGTTAATGGAAAAAACTAAACTTATGATTGAAAATACTCTCAAGAATATACAAGACGGCATAACAATTTTGAATGGTAATGATGTGGAATCCATTAAAAAAATACCATCACAAAGGAGACGAAGAAAACCAAAGGTTCAAATAAAAAAAATAAACAAAAAAGAAAAACCTGTAAATGAACCTCAAGAAATTGATATGAATATGGAAATTGAATATAACCGAAAACGTAAAAGGGATACCAGTGATGATGACATTTATAATTCTGAAAATATAAAACGTCGTCTAATATCTCCTCAAACTCGTAAATTTCGAGTGGGTAAAAGAAAATTACAACTTAATGATGAAGAAGTAATTCCTAAAAAGTTAAAACTTGATTTAGATGAACCTCTTATTTTTGACAATCAACAAAATCGAAAAAGAAAACTAGATGATAGTGATGGTGGTTTTGAAGATGACACTACCCCAGTGTCAAAAGCGAACAGAATCAATTAGTATAAAAAATAGTTTCTCTTAAAATTTTATCAGTATTTACTGAACATTCATATAAAACGTACTATAATCAAGAGAGAAGTATGGTTAAAATAAAGTCAAGGTGTAAAACAAAAAAGTTAAGAAAAAGTGGAGTGTTGAAGAAAAAACCGAACAGAAAATGTCTAGGGTTTACAAGAGCTATAAGTCAAATAAGGAAACATGTGCTTAAACATAAACCTCGTACTTTAGGTGCTGCCATAAAAGTTGCATTGAAATCTGCTAAATCAATTAAGAAACATATCAAGTCTACTCCACCTCGTATCATACAAGTACCTAAGAAGGGTGGTATTTTACCCCATATTCCCATTTTTGCAGGACTTTCTGCGTTGGGATCGATCGCCGCAGGAGGATCAGCTGTTGCAAAAGTAATAAATGATGCTAAGATGGCAAAACAAAAATTAGAGGAAGCTAAACGACATAATAGACAAATGGAGTCTATTGCTGTAGGAGGAAAAGGACTATACTTACGTCCTTACAAAAAAGGTTTCGGTCTTTTTTTACACCCTCCAAAAAACTACCACAACGTCCGCTAACAAATATTGATATAGATAAATATGCAAAAATCTGGAAAATTCCAAATTTCCGAGGAGTGTTCATGAGAGACAATTTACCTAAAAAAATTCATAAAATTGAAAGAGGAATTATCAACTTAGATTCTACAATTGGTCCTGGAACTCATTGGACAGCATATAAGAAAAACGGTTCAACAGTGAACTATTTTGATAGCTTTGGAAACCTTAGGCCTCCATTTGAAGTTATAAAATATTTTAATTCCACTGAACTATGTAAAATTGTATATAACTATAATAAGTTTCAGAACTATAACAGTTTTAATTGTGGACACTTATGTTTATATTTTTTATCTCAATAAAAGGCGTAAACAAATCAAATTTGTCTCATTACTTTGAAAACCTTTGAACAATATACATTCATATTTTTTTATAAATGCCTGTTCCTACCGATGAACATTATCAGTGTACAGTTCTTATGGATTGCTGGTGTAACAAGTGTGGAACTAAAAGAATAATTAGTGAAAAACGGAGCTCTAGCTCTACTGTTTATTGTCTATATTGTGGAACACCCATGCAAAGAAAATTACTAAATACAAGCTGCTCTGTGTGTTGTGCTTCAAGAGGTAATTAAAAAAAACAAAATGGCAGACAATAGAAGAGGTATAATACTAACTTTTAAATGTGATGATTGTGGTGCAAGTTTTCAAGTTTACAAGTCCGGTACATGTACCGATTATGGAATTCAAAGGGTCTCATATTGTACCAGGTGCCGAAAGGAAACATTAGTATTAATGCGAGTTGAAACTTGTTAATAACTACGTAATAATAATTTAGTTGAAAATTGTAAATAGTAAAAATAATTAAGTGAATATATTTAATAAAACCATACAAATAGTTTTAGTTATTTGGTAACCTTTGACAGATTAAGATGTCTTCATATACATTTACGTTCTCTGAACGTGCTTCTATTCTCAGTAACAAGATTTACCCACCAATTATTCTAGAAGATGATGCTACGTATGTCATGGGGTTAATTGATTTTATGACCTTTAATACCATCTCAAATATCGATGAAACCAACAACAAGTTTTATATTAACGGTATGAAATTAGAATTACCGGTGGGCACCTATGAAATACAGGATATTGAAAAAACGCTTCACACTTTGCTAACTGATCATGAAGAACAACAAAAGGAGACAGCTGTACCATCTGTATTATCGTCACAACCTATACAGAAGAATTTGAAACCTGTGGAAAAAGATGATAATAAGAAAAATAAAAAAACAGAAAAACCTGTATTAATATTGAGAGCTAATCATAACACATTTAAATGTGAAATAAAATGTAACAAAGAAATTGATTTTGAGAAATCTAACACCATTGGTCCTTTATTAGGATTTGAAAATAGAAAATTAAAACCTAAGAAATGGCACTATTCAGATTATCCAATCAGCATTTCAAAAGTAAATGCTATTTGCATTGAATGCAATTTAATTCAGAATTCTTTCAACAATGATGTACCCGTACATATAATCCATATGTTTTACCCCAACGTTCCGCCTGGTTACAAAATTGTTGAAAACCCCACCAACGTTATTTATCTACCAATCAATACAAGATATATAAATGAGATTATTATTAAAATAACAGACCAAAATGGAAATTTGGTTAATTTTAAAAGTGAAGTTGTTACGATAAGATTGCATTTAAAACGACTTAATTGACATGGTTTTCATATATGATAATCCATCTAATTATTTATCACAACAGGAACAACCTATAAAATATCTACAGCCAATCTATAAAAACGCCAGTATCAAGCAACAAGTGAAACAGTTAACACCTATCAATAAGCAATTTTTAGTATCTTTAGGATTCAAGGTACGAACTTAACAACGGCTAAACATAAAGAAGAAAAAAATAAGAAGAAAAAGAAGAAAACTATAGAGAGAGGACAATTCAAAGCATTCATTTGCAGAATAAAATTAAGTATAAGTTTAAGACTTAAAAAACTTTTCTGTTTGTTCCGGTGTGTGTTTAAACAAAAAAATGACGCTTAACATACTACGAGTGGCTGATAATGTTCTTGTGGATAATGCTATAACCAATTTTGAATATCATTCCTACACACCTTATGCAAATACTACATTTTTCAATAATGATGAGATAAGAATCCCTATACAAACTCAAGACGTGTACACTCTACCTTCTCAAAGTTTTCTGTACCTAGAAGGAAAACTTTTAAACTCAGAAAATAAGTACAGTCCAACATTAAGATTCATTAATAATGGTTTTGCATTTCTCTTTGAAGAAATTCGTTATGAACTTGGTGGAACAGTAGTCGATCGAACAAGAAATCCTGGAATCACATCAACGATTAAGACCTATCTATCATATTCCAAAAACGAAATAATTCGATGGTATAATGCAGGATGGAATCTTGAAGGCACCCCAAATATGTGTGACGCCAACGGAAATTTTGCAGTATGCATTCCTCTAAAATTACTACTTGGCTTTTGTGAGGATTTTCGTCGCTTAGTGATTTCAGCAAGTCAAAATTTAATTCTGGTACGTGCCAATACAGACACCAACGCTGCAGTCAGTTCTGTAGCTACAGAAAAACCAAAAGTTCACCTAAATAAAGTTGTTTGGAAAGTACCTCATGTGTCATTATCTGATGCTCACAAAATCCAATTTTTGCAATATATAGAACGTGGAAAAGATTTACCTATCGGTTTTCGTTCCTGGGAGTTATTAGAGTATCCACTTTTACAGCAAAGTCAAAAACATACCTGGGCAGTGAAAACGACAAGTCAACTGGAAAAACCTCGTTTTGTTATTGTAGCATTCCATACTGATCGAAAAAATAATATACACAAGACTATGTCAGAATTTGATCATTGTAACATCACAAATATAAAATTGTATTTAAATTCTGAAGTTTACCCATATGATAATTTAAATCTCAATTTTGATCAAAAGAATTTTGCAACACTTTATGAAATGTTTGCTAACTTCCAAGCGGTATATTATAACAGAGAGTTCATTCAAGTTTCTCTAACTCCAGAAGACTTTTCTAAACAAACCACATTATATGTAATTGACTGTAGCCGACAAATAGATACCCTTAAAGGTGGAGCTGTTGATGTCAGATTAGAATTCGAAACGAGCAAGAATATACCAGAAAAAACTACTGCATATTGTCTCATTCTTCATGATCGCCTTGTAAAATATAATCCTTTAACTAATGTTGTAAGAACAATGTAAAAATATTATTTAATATAAATAAAAAAAATATTATAAATTGTTTATTTAGAACCATTACAATTTTTTGTAACAGCGCAACTCTATATCTTAAACCAAAAGAGGGGAGAATCTTAAATAAATATCAAATACAGTCTATTAAATTAACAGTATGAACGTATCCATTTCTTATACTTGTACAAATTGTTTTAAAAACACTGAAAGTTTACTCTTTACTATTGTAACTTTACAGTGTGCAAGAAATACAACAAGAAGTTTCACTCAAAATACACCAAGAAGATCAAAATACAAATATTGTAGTATTTGTCTACAGTGCACATTGTGGTTATTAAACGAAGAATAAATAATAAAGAAAAATGTTTATAAACATTATTCTTAATTTATGTTCACTATGTATTGTTATTGGAAATGAAGTGTTTTTCTCCGAATACTCACCACATAATGGAAGCTTATATATAACACATGAATTGGCAAACCAAACTTCTTTACAAATCAGTTTTAGTAAACTGTTATCAAAGTATCCTGAATTTAAGCTATATTCTACAAGACAAGGAAACATAACAGAATTAAGAAATAAAACTAATAATTTTGCAACTGCAGTATCTGAATCATTAATTGAAAACGAGAACACAACCCTTAGTATGATGAAAACTGAAACAGAGTATCAGGCAACCATTAAACAGTTAGAAGAAACACATATGGCTACTTTAAATGAATTAATTGCTCTAAAAAAATCGCTAAATGAATCAAGAACAAATCTGCTTGAAGTTCGATCAGATTTGGCAGCATGCCTCTCACTCAGTGCAGGATTTAAGGCAGACAGTGATATATGGGCCTCCAAGTATGCAGAACTAAGATTTAGAGTTCCACCGTGTACAACAACCTCATCTAATGATTTTAGTAAAAATATATCACATCATTATGTTGCTTTATTACAGTGGAACTATACAAGTTGTATACAAGAATTAAATAGATGTAATAAAAAAATCTTATTGAATTAGAAATATTTTAATAATAAATATTACATATTTACTTACATGTTGTTTTGTTATTTTTGCACCTTTTTACACTGAAACTCACTTGTTTTTCACTGCAAGTTCTGTACCTTTTATAGGCAGTAAATTATTATTTCCTAGAGATTTTTTCAATTGTATCAACATCTTAGGTTTACAAAATTTTATCTAAGCACTAATTATAAATGAAAAAATCACATAATTTCGAAATGGAATTTCACATTGCAACATTTTATTAATGTAGAGATACACGCATATAAACTAAAAAGTCAGACGTTTGTAAATAAAATTTCACATGTTTGGTCTTCTTTCATAATAATTAATTAATGATTAAAATTTGCAGTGTTATCAATGCAGCGATAGACACTTGTAAATAATTAGATGTTTGTAAATAAAATTTCACATGTTTGGTCTTCTTTCATGATAATGAATTAATGATTCAATTTATCAAGCATTCCCGACCTTGTTATTGGAAATAATAATGCAGCTGTTTTTAATTGTTTAAATTATTTTTCGAATAAGGTATTTTTTAGCAAAATTTGTCAATATAAAAAGTTTAAGTTTTTTATTTATACATGTATTAGGTACACTAATTAATAATACGGTAACTATTAAAAAGAGAATAAGTGGCTCATTTTTCTTTATCATAATGAAATTTATTTTATTATAGAAAGGAAGCAAAAATTTTATTTTTTAGCAAAATTTGTCAATACAAAAAATTACGTTTTTTATATTTATACATATATTAGGTATATTAATTAATAAAACGGTAACTATGTATTAAACAAAGAGAGTAAGTTGCTCATATTCTTTTATCGTAATGAAATTTGTTGTGTTAGACAAAGACCACAAAAATATACATTCTACCGAAGAAGAAGAGATCAAAACTACTGATAAGCGATACGCTAGGTTAGCCCAACCCTCGTACAAGCCAGACAAGGACAGCCTTCGCTAAACAAGGATAGACAAACAGCTAGCGAAGAAGAAGAGATCAAAACTACTGATAAGCGATACGCTTTTCCCAGCAAACCCTTCTGGTTATTGGCGATCTCTTCACCATCTACGTCTAGCCAAATTGTCACTTTTTGTCAACTTTCGCACACCTAAGATGTCCTTTTGTCACCCTAACCATTGTTTGCGACAATTTTTTGGTGATCAAGTGACAAACAACCCTCTAGGCATTGATGATGTCTTCTGCAAGAACTGGGGACCCCCCTATTACGGTGGGCACTTTGATGGACATGCCATCGAGGTGTCATGTCAGCCCGCTAGCTATTCTACTAGGGACAAATTATATAATTAAATGGAAAATAAAAATTCAATTTTCAAACGCATCATATATCAGATAAAAGGCTCATTATGTGAATTACAAATATATCACATTTTTAAATCATTTGTTTAAAAGATATTAACAAAAATCATCAAACATCGACTTAATTCCCACTTTAGAAACTACACTATTTAAATTTTGAAAAATACATTTTATTTGTATTTTTAAATAATTTGAATAACAGATTTAATAATTTATAATTTAAAACTTGACCTATTTTGTCCTTTATCTTCCAATCTACAGAGCCTCAAAATTCAAACAGTACATTATAAAAGGCTTCTCTGAAAGTTTATTAGTAAAATAAAACTCGAATGTTAATTTTTGGGAACCAAATTAGAAAATTAAATACATATATATTCTTATAAAAATCAAGCGAATCCTCAAGCAGATAAAATAAAAAGTCTATGGGTGGAAAATGAAAGTGTATATTTTTTCAAAATTTAAAACGCTTCCTTCCTTTAAAATATATTAGGGTAAACATAAGAAAATGCACTCATTCCCTGCTTGTCTGAAACTGGAATATTATAATCTTGAAAGTGGTACGGAACCCTTAGTATGCGAGTCCAACTCGCACTTGTCCAAATTATTTTAAGATTGTGGTCCTTTCTGGGAACAGAATGATTTTCTCTCGAAACTCTATTTATCCCTATTACCACTCAGTTATAATAAAGTTGAAATAATTTTGTAGTGTATCAAACTACCTTAAATACTGTTAATATTTATAAAATATGTCTTAAAAGCGTATTTTTCGAGCTTTACACTTTATTTTGACAGAACAACAAGTGTGAAATTTGATATGCTGAAACACGTGTCGTTCTATGAAAATAAAGTATATTTTCGGTTTTGTGTTGCTCATTATGGATTTACATCAAGTATCAGTCACAAAAATTCAATATAAGTATTTTGTAAAACTTGGTTCCGCGTGTGAAACTGTCCGGAATACTATGTTACTGAGTAAATCGCAATTTAAAATAGGGACAGTACTGCTTTAAGTTGTTCTAAAGCAAAACGTAAATGTTAAGAAAACTTTAAAAACTATTTAAAACGAATATATAGTGTAATACCTATATTTTGTTAAAATATCGGGTTGATTGACCGTGTAGTTTTTGAGAAAATAATTTTCACTTTAAATAATCAAGATTGAACTTATTCAAGGGCTAGAAATGACTCCTGGGCCATCGATGGCAGTGTCAACAAAAAGAACCAATACAGAACTCGTTGAAAAAATTAATGATCTACGGGGGTTTTCCATAAGAAAAACATTACCAATGACGTTTACCTACCAAAGGAAAGACCCTGTATACTTAACTATTCCGTCAAGACATGGGCAAATTAAAACAAAATTTGACGTGTTTGAGTGTTGTTCTGGAACAATTGTTATTCAATTTTTATCGAATGTATGCAAAACTTTTCGCCTTCAGTGTATTTATTATCCTTGTAGAGTGATCAAGCAAATTTTTCTATCAAGGTGAGAATGTTAATTGGTTCCTATATATCGGATTTTCCTTCAACTTTTCGTAACAATATATAAAATTTTGGTGGATGCGCCTGCAGGATCACACAAAAACATATATTTATTTACATTAGTTCCGTTTATTGGATGAGTTTTACGATACGAAATTATTGAATTTTTTTTGTCATCCAAATTACATATAAGTACAAAATTTCATTTCGATAAGACATTTAAAAACATTAAAATTAACATCCATAATTATATCTTTAATTTAATCCTTTCAAATTCAGCTTATCCTCAATCTTGGAAGACAGCTAAAATCTGCCCTATATATAAGTCAGGCGACCGTGCTCTTATCAATAACTATAGACCAATTTCTATCTTGAATAATTTTTCCAAAATTTTAGAAAGCATTCTCTACAATTGCCTATACCAGTCTGCGGAAAATTACATATCTACGTATCAACATGGTTTTATGAACTGTCGTTCAACAGTTAGTAATCTGGCAGTCCTTGGGCAACATCTATGTGAAAGTATAGATAGCAGAGGTCAAACAGATGTTATCTACACCGACTTTTCTAAAGCATTTGATAAAATCAGTCACAAGAGACTCTTTCTTAAAATGTCATGTCTAGGTGTTCCTAAAAATTACCTAAAAATTATTGAGCTCTATTTGAATAATAGAACTCAATACGTTTACCTCAAAGGGTTTTATTCAGATAAATTTCTAGTCACAAGTGGAGTGCCTCAAAGGTCCTTTATTGTTCTTAATTTACATCAATGATCTGGCCAGCACGTTAAAATGTAACAGATTATTGTTTGCAGATGATCTCAAAATATATACTACAATCTCAAGCTGGAATGACTGTCTTGCGTTGCAAGAAGAAATCAGTATGTTGGAAGAATGGTGTATAAATAATAAACTTTTTTTAAACATTCCCAAGATAAGGTCTTACCATTTAGCCGTAAAACGAATGCAATAAAATTTCCGTACAGTATAAGCGATACCATTCTTGAAAGGGTTGACACCATAAAAGACCTCGGTGTTTACTTTGATTCTAAACTTACATTTCAGCTCCACATTAACCTCACAATAAAATCAGCCTTTAGACAATATGGATTCATCATGCGAAACTGCAAATATTTTAATACTTTAGTTTTAATATCTCTATTCAACTGCTTAGTTAGAACAAAATTAGAATATAGTTCTATAATCTGGAATCCTATATGAGCGATACATTTTGGATATAGAAAGGATTCAAATTTTTTTTTTTAAATATTTAACATTTAAAAATCGCGGAGTTTATCCCCAAAGAGGATGTGAATATAATTTCTTACTACTCGAGTTCAATGTGATGTCCTTGAAAAGTCGCAGAGATCAGGCGTCAGTTATGTTTTTGTACAAGTTACTGAATAACATGATTGACTGTCCAGAGCTATTGTCTCAGGTTGGAATTGTCATTCCTAGGGTTGTATCTAGGCATAGGAGACCGTTTGAGTGCAAACAAGCTCGAACTAATATCTTATTTAAAGCTCCAATATATCTGATGAGTAATAATGCTAATAGACTCTCAGAGGTGTGTGATTTATTCAACTGCTCAACGTACGAACTGAAAAATAAAGCACGCTTATACTTTTAGAGGACATTTCATTGAATATTTCATCCAGGTGCACGAATTCTTCAATTTATAAATTATCTCTATATCTGTTGTAACCCATTGTTCAATTTTAAGTGCATATGTATGTATTTACTAATTATTTCTTTTTCTTTGGTCATTTTTTAATTTATTTTATACATGTCTGTATTTCCATTAGTTTTAGTGTTAGTATAATTTTTTATATACTTTTTTCTGTCATCTTTATTTATTTTTTAATTACTCTTGAAATGGTTTTTACTGTATGTAATAAATTATTATTATAGCTGTATTAACTTCACCTATGTAAAGTAATTACTTTACATAGATGAAGTTAATAAAACCGTTGTTAGGAAACGTAAGGCTTGGTATACAAATACTACCTAGTAAAATAAATGCACCTGCACCTTTTTAACTTTTTTAAAAAAGAGGAGGTTCTGAATTCGGTTGTATTTTTTTAAAACTTTGTTACCTCAGTACTCCGGCAAATATGAACCGATTTTGATTATTCTTTTTTATTTGATAGAATATACATCCAGATTGGTCTCATATTTTTTCATTTTTCAATGGTTCATTGCGCAAAAAATCGGAAAAATCTTATGTACCATAATACCAGGGCTGCCTTTTATATTTCGGGATTGGACAATCCTATTGTTGCAATCTGACAACTGACAGCTCTATCGTAAAGTTTGACATTTTTGAGGTTATACGTACTCAGAACGTTTTGACATACGAGCGCTATGTGTTGTTTACAGTAACTTAAAGGATTCATCTCGGCCAAAAAATGGAATTAAATCGTGAACATATTCGTGCGGTTATTTTTTACAACTTTCAACGTGGATTAAGTCAGCAAGAGTGAGAGGTCGTAGTTCACTCCAAGACGAATTTCGTGAAGGTCGTCCAAAAACAGTTGTTCCGGAAACCATTGATGCTGTGCGCGAACTGATATGGCAAGATCGCCATGTGACCTATCGTGAGATTGAGTCAACCTTACACATTAGTGGGACCAGCATACATTCAATATTGCATAAACATTTGAATGTCAAAAAAATTTGTTCGCGTTGGATCCCACAGTATTTGCCAGCGTTCAAAAAAAGGCTCGTGTCGATTGGTCGAAAGAAAAGCTCAAAAAATACGATCGCGGTGCTTCAAAACACGTTTATAACATAGTGACAGGTGATGAATCGTGGATTTACGCGTATGAGCCCGAAAGTAAACAGCAGTCGACTGTATTAGTGTTTCAAGATGAGCCGAATCCAACAAAAGTTGTTCGCGCACGAACCACTTCCAAGCAAATGATCGCCTGTTTTTTCGGAAAAACTGGACAACCGTACCACTAGAACAACGCAGAACAGTCAATTCTGAGTGGTACACAACCATTTGTTTGCCAGTTGTCTTCCAAGAAATGAGGAAAACCAACCGCCGAAGACGGATCACTCTTCACCACGACAATGTGAGCTCTCACACATCGGCTCAAACAACTGCATTTTTGACCACTCAAAACATCGATTTGATGAGTCATCCGCCGTATAGTCTTGACTTGTCACCAAATGAGTTCTTTTTATTCCCGTACGTAAAAAACAAACTGAGAGGTCAACGTTTTTCGACACCTGAAGAAGCGGTTGCTGCGTTTAGAATGCATGTTTTGGAGATACCTTAATCAGAGTGGAAAAAGTGCTTCGACAATTGGTTCAAACGCATGCAAAAGTGTATAGATCTTCATGGGGAATATTTTGAAAAACAATAAAGCGATTTTCGATGATTAATATTTGTTTTTGTTCTCTAATCCCGAAATATAAAAGGCAGCCCTCGTATATGGTGAATGCGCTGGTCTTAAAATATTTTAGTTATTGTTATTCGAAATCTAGGATGAAATTAATAGACGTTATTCCGACGTTTGGTGTCGCTAGTGGGTCAAAGAGTAGGATACCGTGAAATTTAAAAAATGACAATGAGTCGAGTGCGAATAGTATTGATTATTAATGATTATGGTAAATCGGCATTAAAGGAATTAATAGGGGAACTGAAACAAAGAACAATAAAGTCATAGGAAAAAAAGCTGAACTTTTATATCGATAAAAATAGTTTGATATTATTTATATAATTTTGCAGGTTACAACATTATAAGTTATTTATTAATAACCAATCAAAACAAGAGGAAAATTAGTTATTATTAGTATATATTAATCTTATCTGATCTTAGCATTTATAAATAGTTCAATGCATCTCATGACATTCTTTTAGATGATGGTTTTGAAACTATTTTTTCAAGCTGTTCTAAAAATACACAAAGAGGAACCCCTTCGGCATCAATATCAGAAAGACTTCAGAGCTCAGACAAATATTAGCTTTTTGGCAACTTTCTATGGAGATCAGTTTATTGAGATCAAAAAGATATCCAACATTCTTTCCCTTTATTTTACATAATCTAAAAATTTATCAGTTGAATGAATATAGAAGAGTCTATATGTTAGAGTCCATCAAAATAAGGTAAGTATCCATTTATTTGTCTTCCAAATAAACTAACAAACAATATTTTTAGCAATAAAAGATGTTTCATGGTCTTTTCAAATAATCCTGAATTATGGTTAGATATTATGTCTAAAAGTTTTAAATGACCTAAGAGTCAAAGCACAATTATACAAATTTTATAAGTTGTTAACCCTAAAGCCACCTGATTTACATTTATTTATAATTATAATCAAATTTGTGGCCCATATGGTAATTTATTAAAACTATATTTGCATAATTTGTTTTGTTTTTTCAGACACTTATGATGATACTGAGGATTTAGAAGAGGCCACCTTGAATATTTCGACAAATGATGTGGAAGGTTTTGCACTACTGAGAGAGGCAAAGTTTATAAAACCAGAAGGAGCAGGCATAAGTCTATACAAGATGAAACAACATCATCTGATGACGATGAACTGACTATAAAAAGGGTAAGCATTGTGTTTTTATTTTTGCTGATTTTCAGAAAAGACTATTCTGACAATCAAGTTGTTCAGAAAATGATAGTAACAGTTATTAGTATATTATTGTTTTAAAAATTGAGGGAATTAAATATGACCATAACGTTTTTAATCTGGAGTGCCCAAGTTATAAAAGGCAAGTTAGTTGGCAAAAAGAGAGGATTAATTATAATCAATGTACAGAAATATAGCAAACAAAAACCATAAACTTGTCAAACAACCAATATAGCGATCTTAAATTTATAATTATACATCAAAACATTCAATCATTGAGGAGCAAGACTCTAGAAATTGAATGTCTCTTAAATGAATTAGAGTGCAAGCCTCAAGTACTCCTATTCAGTGAACACTGGTTATATGAAGAGGAAGCTCCATTCATTAAGATTAATGGGTACAGTTTGGTGTCTTTTTATGCAAGAAGAGAAATGAAACATGGAGGTGTCTGCATCTATTGTAAAGAAAATAGCATGTTTAGAAGTGATAAGACTACATGTGATATGAGTATTGAAAGTGTTGTTGAGTTTGCAGCTGTGTTGAAGAAAATCTGAAAATGTTTGTGCTCTGTATCGACCAGGAATTGCACCCTATGAAATTTTTTTTGAACGGCTGGAGGAGGTAATAGAATATATTTATGTTCGATACCCTAGGTATAAAGTAATTTTAGCAGGAGATTTTAACATAAACTTTTTTCAACCCAGTAAGTCGGTCAAACAAATACAAAATCTTTTCAATACCTATAACTTAACTCAATGTATATATAATGCTACACGCGAAACGCAGTTTACTTCTATTTTGCTAGATAACATATTTTGCAATTGGGAAAATAATATTTCAAGCTATGCACTTAATACAGCCCTTTCTGATCACCATGCGCAAGTCATTACTACTAAAGGACTAAATGAATCAAACACAAGAGAAAATTTTGCTTATAAAAGAGTATACTCAAAAAATAAAATTCGGTGCTTTAAACAGGAGATTGATACAATGGATTGGACATCGGTTTATAATGCAACTACCGTTAATGAAGCATATTCCGTGTTTATAAGTTTAGTGACTAACCTCTTTAAAAGTATTTTCCCGGTTAAAAAACAAAAAATCGAATTACTGGATAACACAAGGCATTAAAATATCATGTAAACATAAGCGTGAACTATACCAGAAAAAATCAAGGGTAAAGAATCAGTAGAGTTTTTTAAAAAATATTGTAGAGTTTTAAAATTGATGATACGGAATGCTAAAAATATGTCAGACGAACAGTTTATAAATAGTGCTGAAAATAAAATAAAGGCGACATGGGATCTGGTAAAAAAGATTACAGATAATAACAATAATAAAATGACAACTCTTGATAATTTCTCATATATTTGTGCTCGAAGTGTACAACATCTGTGAAACAACTGTATTGAGAACAATTGTCTGCTTGGGCCTAAAATTGTGAACAAACTAAGAAATGCCATACGAAAATTCATTGGTGTGTTAATTAAGTTTTATCATTATAATGGCGAGTGACACAGACTCATGTGAATCGTGCCTTGACAATTTTATAGTGAAAACGAAGTTTGTAGCATGTAAGCTTTGCAAACTTAAGTTTCACTTTGGATGTGTAGCCATTAAGGAATCATGGCAAAAGCTCATAGTGGAAAATACCAACATCTTCTGGTTTTGTGACGGATGTAAATTGAAGTGCACGGAGTTTGTAGAAGAAGGCATCAAACCAAAACCTAACGCTGAAACCTTGTTGGCGAAAGAAATTGATTATTTAAAAAAAGAAGAAAAAGTGAAAGCTGTAAGCAGATGGTGCCCATACAACAGGGAAACAGTACTGCAAAGACGTATGCAACAACAGTTGCCGCCAATCAACCGCAAAAACGCCAAGGCTCTCGTGACAAACAGTAGTGTAAATACGGCCGTCTTACAAGCCACCCAGCTGCAGGTCATGAAAGAAATTTAAAATCTTGAAAGTCCTATGCAGGACTTAACCGGTAGTGATGGTTTTGGTAAGCCCAGAAATCGAAGCAAAAGATCACGAAAATTCTTGGTTGGGAAACACGAAACTAACAAAAGTGTAGAGGGGGTGCCTCAATCATTGTCTTTACATGTGTCTCGATTAAAACCAAATAACTTCCCAGAAGTTACCTGTGAGCCACATCAGTCTAAGCATCCGGATATCTATGCATCAGTAAAGGTAAATATATGGAAAGAAAATCTAGCTACTGCCTGGAAAAAAGAGATATGGCCTAGTGGTGCAGTCATTTCACAATATTTTTGCCAAGAAGAGGATGCCAAATCAGGAATTGGGTCCTCAATAATGACTACAAACAAATGTGCTATATACACCCCAACTGTAAATACTGCCAGTCCTGCTGGTGCGCGTAAACTTACTGTGTACTATCAGAATGTTCGAGGTCTAAGAACCAAAACTGAGAGTCTGTATAGTAGTGTCCTATCTGAAGAGTATGATGTAATAGCTCTCACAGAAACCTGGCTATGTGATGGTATCTATAATTCCGAGCTATTTGATGAAAGGTATGCAGTCATAAGGTGAGACAGGAAAAGTCAAGAACTTACCAGAGGGGGTGGTGTCCTTTTTGCAATTAAAAAAGACATCTCTTATGAGGTAATAAACATTAACTGTGATAATGAAGCTATATTAATTAAAATCAAACTAAAAAAATCTTTTATATATGTATGTATTGTTTATATTAGACCTAATAGTAGTACTGATTACCTAGAAAATTTTTTAGATATATTTGAGAATATTCTATCCACTCTAGATCATAAGACTTTAATATTAGGTGATTTTAATCTGCCTAACTTTCAGTTAGGTTCAGATGATAAAAGTCTTCTGATGCAGCAATTCTTGAGCCTATATGAATTGCAACAGCTGAACTCAGTTAAAAATTTTATGAACAGGAACTTGGATTTGGTTATCTCTAACCTCGAAGTTGGAGTAAAACGGTCAGACAGTCCTCTTCTCAAAGAGGATGCTTATCATCCAGCACTAAATATCTCGTTATCATTGCAGAGACAGCAAAAAGTGAGTCCCTTCCCGAAAAAGTACAAATACAATTTCGCTAAAGGCAATTTTCTCTTATTATTCAATCTTTTAAGCGATTGTGACTGGTCAGACGTACTAGCATGTGATGATGTTAATAAAAGTGTAAATAGCTTTTACTCAAACTTGTACAGATGTTTGGACGCATCTATTCCTAAGTACATAGTGAGAAACGCGTCGAAGTTTAGAAAGTATCCTCCCTGGTTCACATTCAATTTAGTGCAAATGATCAGAAAGAAAAACCACCTACATGCTCTTAAAACGAGAGGTAAAGCAAGCTTATCAAATGTCAATGAGTACAGGTTATTGAGGTGTGATATTAAAAAACAGACCAGGACAGATTTTGAAAATTATAAAAAGACAATTGACAATAATATCAATAGAGATCCCAGTACCTTCTGGTCATTCTTTCGAGGCAAATCACATGATGGTTGTGTGCCACGGAGGATGACTTAGAATAACGTTAACTTAACCGATGAACAAAGCATTGCAGATGCCTTTGCACAATATTTTCATTCTGTGTTTGAACCAAGTACGATCGATCAGCAAGATCTTTATTATAGAGGGGGTTTTAGTTTTCCTGAAATAACTGATAATGACATTCTTTCCAGCAAAAAAAAACAACTGGCCCTGATTATATACCACCATATATCTATAAGGGGTGTGCCGATCTGTTGGTTACTCCTCTAAAATATATCTTTAATCTAGCTCTAAAGCAGCGATGGTTTCCTGATAAGTTTAAAGGAGCAATTGTAACCCCAATCTTCAAAAAGGGGCGGAGGGAAAATATTCATGACTATCGACCTATCAGCTTATTAAACAGCTTAGCTAAAATATTTGAAAAAATTATATATAACTTCATACTTACCCACATAGCTGACAAAATTTCAAAATACCAACATGGTTTTCTTCCTAACAAGTCAACAGTTACAAATCTCTGTATCTTCTCTGAATATGTATCGGAGGCAATTCTAAACAATCAACAGCTGGATGTCATATACACAGATTGTGCGAATGCATATGATAAGGTGGATTTCAGTGTCTTGATAAAAAAACTGTCGGTTCTTGGTTTTTCAAGTGAAGTATTGTCATTCATAACTTCATACTTACTCGCACGAACCCAAAGGGTAAAGATAGGTACTGTCTTCTCCCGTCATTATATTGCCACCTCAGGAGTACCGCAGGGTAGCATCTTGGGTCCTCTCTTGTTTTTGATTTTTATCAATGACTTACCCGATAGCCTGAAGACCTGCGTTGGGTTGTTGTTTGCTGATGATTTCAAACTATTTAAACCCATTAATGGCATAAATGATGTTGTTGCACTTCAAAACGACTTAAATTTGGCGCTTAATTGGTTTAGAGAAAACAAAATGTTTGTTAATACCCAAAAATGTTGTGTTGTTTCCTTCTCCCGAAAAGTCAATATATCTATGGAAGACTATTACATTGGAAATTGTAAGGTTAAGAGGTGTAAAGAGGTTAAAGATCTGGGGATAGTCTTTCAAGATAACTTCAAATTCAATACCTATTTCAGCTATCTGATAAACAAGGCATACAAAGTTCTTGGATTTGTCATATGTAATAGCCAAAATTTGAGTGTAAAAACAACCATACGACTTTATACATCTATGGTGAGGCCTCACCTTGAGTATGCCTCTAACATTTGGTCACCAAATTGTTACACCCAAAGTAACGAAATTGAAAAAGTTCAAAAACGTTTTCTGCGCTATCTCTATATCAAAGGGAATGGCATATATCCCTTGATGGTATCTTATAGATCAATGTTGGCAACCTTCGATCTCTGTTCTTTGAGTACGAGGAGAAAGACCCATGCTGTTATCTTTATATATAACATTCTAAATGACAGAAAATATTTCGATTGTGGCTTGATCAATAGCGTTAAGTTTAGGGTCCCCAAAATTAGCTTAAGACTAGTCTCATCTAATCTCTTCTACATTAACAACGGAAGCCCTTCACCCTTCACTTATCTACTCAGTGTCTGCAATGATATGTCCAATAACATAGTTCCTGACCTATTTAACATCAAATTTGGTGAGCTCAGGCGCATATTATTGCTGCATCAGGATGCAATCCCTTCATGATATTGGCATGTCTGTGACATTGTCAAATACTTGTGTACTGTTTAATCCTTCACATGTAAGTACCTATTTGGTGTTTGTAAAGAGAATAAATAAATAAATAAATAAATATGACAACTTATCAAAAACAGTTAATAAATTAAATCATTATTTTATAAATGCGTGCCCAAATGTAAATAAGTATACAGAAAATATTTTCCCAACAAAGACATCTCTAAATTCAGTGTACCTAAGGCCAGCAGATTGTGTAGAGGTATGTAGAATAATAAAAAGTTTAAAAAAACAAAAAAACAGTAGGGGATGATAATATACCGGTTGTAATTATTAAAGAATGGGCAGACTCTATGGCAAGACCTTGTGCCACATAATAAATCTCTGTTTTAAAACGGGTATATACCCTGACTCTCTCAAGAATGCACTAGTTAAGGCAATATATAAAACTGGAGAAGTATACTCTCAAATATCAATAAAATTTTTGAAACAGGAATTTATAGTAGGTTAATTAATTGTTTAGAAAAGCATTCGTTAGTAGAGAATAATCAGAATGGATTTCGCAGTGGAAAGTCAACCATACGAGCAATATATCAGGCTATTGATAAAATTATAGACTCTTTAAATAGTCAAAAACTTACCTTAGGTATGTGTACGGACTTGTCAAAAGCTTTTGACAGTGTGAATCATTTAACACTTTGTAAAAAATTAGAGTCATGGCATTAGAGGAAACGCTTTCCATCTATTAAACTCATATTTAAGTAATCGCACTCAACAGGTTTTTGAATATGACTTGTATGGTAGACAGATAATCTCAACCAAAATGTGTATTACGAGAGGTGTCCCCCAGGGCTCGATTTTAGGGCCCCTATTATACATCATTTATACTAACGAACTTACCAATATAACTGATGAATTCACAGTTCTGTATGCAGACGATACAACATTAATGTATAGTGAAGAAGACTCGGATAGACTTCTGACAAGTGTGCAAAGGGAGTGCCACATTCTAGACATGTACTTCTCGGCCCATGACCTTTTGTTAAATATGTCAAAGACACAATGTATTTTATTTGGTAACCGAAAAGACCACACTTTCACTTTTTCGTATAGAACCCTTCAAACAAGTTTCTTTTTGGGGCTAAATATTGATAAAAGGCTGGACTGGAGGGCGCATGTCGGGAGTTTGGCTAAGAGTATATCTAAATATTGCTATGCACTAAGAACTGTAGCTCAGAATATTAGCCGCGAAGCAGCACTGTCAGCATATCATGCATATATCCAATCAATAAGTCATGATTTTATTACTTATGAACACAGGCTTACAGCTCTTTTTTTCATTTGAAATATACTTCTGATACATCTTTTCTGAAGTAAAAATACTCTCTCAACTTCGGTGGAGTTACCCCAGAAAATTAGTCCATATAATAATAATAATAATAATAATATATGTCTTTATTGTAACACAGAAGGGTTACAAAAGGCGAAGTTAAAGCATAGAAAGCTTATGCTTTAACTTCGCCTTTTGTAACCCTTCTGTGTTACAATAAGCATAGAAAGCTTATGCTTTAACTTCGCCTTTTGTAACCCTTCTGTGTTACAATAAAGACATATATTATTATTATTATTATTATTATATGGACTAATTTTCTGGGGTAACTCCACCGAAGTTGAGAGAGTATTTTTACTTCAGAAAAGATGTATCAGAAGTATATTTCAAATGAAAAAAAGAGCTGTAAGCCTGTGTTCATAAGTAATAAAATCATGACGTTAACTAGTATGTACATTATTAATTGCTTTATGATTGTCCATAAACGTAAGGATCTTTTTGAAGGAGATGTGTTGAGTCATAGCTATGAAACGAGACATAGGTCTATTTTGATCCCACAAAAATATAATTTCAGTTATATTCACAAAAATGTGACATACAGGTGTGGAAATTCGTTCTCTGGGGTCGGGTAGAATCCCATGCGATTTTGAATCAATCAACGCAATACGCACCAGGAGAATGAAGTCGGTGTGACGCAAGTTCGGACGTATTCGGGCGGTAAATACTTTTTTTCTTATCACCACATTCCGACGATTCCAATCGCTTAAAAATAAAACATACGATATGTTGTAAATAATTATAAGGTTAATGTTTAATTTCTTATTGACAATTTTTTAACAGTTACTAATTTATTTTATTTTTAAGAGTATCTATTTTATTTCATTTTTAAAACAGAAAAAATGTGAAGTTTTCGTTCTGGCGTAATAGCGGACGGTCGCACTGTGACTATGACGATCGATGCACGATCGATGCTCGTGAAACAGACGTACTTAAAACGACAATCCTCGTCTCATGCATATAGTAGCAGTTCCGTCCTTGTTTAACGTTAGCATTCTCCGACCCCAGTCAAACGTTTTCCATACCTGTATATGGCTACAAAAATATTTAATAGTGTGCCTGAATGTATTCGAAACCTGCCTCAAGACAAAGTTAAAAAAATTTTAAAAATTATTTAGTCAATAAGGCCTTTTATTCAATAAATGAATTCTTTAATGATCCAGACAGGGTAAGACTGAGGTAAAAAAATCTGTATTTATTTGAAATATGTAACTATGTAATTCTGTTGTGTATTCTGTGACATTGTACTATGCCAAACTTGGCTTTGTAGTATAAATAAAGGAATATCTATCTATCTATCTATCTATCTATCTATCTATTGTGCTAAAACCAACCTTCTGTGATGTCAAGCCCCCAAACGAGATCAAGCTCCCCCAAATGAGAATCAATGATCCTCCTCTGGCTATACCTTATACTAATTTGGAACAAAAAATCTCATTGACTTGAATTTCGGTTTTTATTATTTGATTTTTACTAATCTTTGAAATCAAAATTTTCTGTTTTTTTTGCTTTTTCAGCTATAGCTGATAAACTATTGAAGTTAGAGGAAAAAGTTAAATGGCAATTTTATAGCTTGTCTGACGGACTATAAGAAAATTCCAAATTAATTTTTTGAATTGTCAATACTTGAAAAGTTACAGGCGTGTAAAACCATTATTTTTGTATTATTAACTTTTTGTAAGTTCACACAAAAAGCCAATAAAAAATCATAATAAAATAAAAAAATTTATATTGTCACCCATTAGACTTATTTATGTAATCATGTAATGATTATGTACAAATTATTACAGATTGTACACTGCTTGGTTTCAAATCTAATGTAACTTATTGAAAAATTCTTTACTGTAACAACAACCCTTATGTTGGACTCTATTGGGCTTTTAACCCTACTTGCATAAAATATTATAATTCTCTAATTGTTTTTTTTTCTCTTTGCTTTAAAAAAAATGTATTATGAAGTAATCTCGAGGTGCAGCATTTGATAAGTGACAAGTATCTTTAGTGTAGCATTATTGAATGAGATGGCATATCATATGACTTGTAGTACAGGAGTAAATGATTCAATTAAGGCTAAAGATTTAAAACATATATTACTTTGATAAAAGGCGATTTCTTTGTCAATATATTTGCATAATAACTTTGTTTTTTTGTTTTAGTGTATTGGTGGTGAAATACCTTAACCGTTGTTCATTTTTTTCAGAAAATGGTTAACAAAAATGGAACTATGCCGCCGATGCAAAAATAGAAGCAGGGATGAAGCAATGCCTGAAAATGCTGGAAATCACGTCAAAAGTCAATAAAGCAAAATTTTACCTGTTATTTTTTAAATATAATGCTTTATTTGGATTTCGTTATTTTTTATATTATTATGTATAAAAATACAGTTTTGTACCCTAACACCAACCCTTTACTTAAACAGTCAATGCCATTTCAACAAATCTAAGTTGCCATCTTCCTGTTCCTAAGAACTTAGTAACATCTATTATTTAGACTTACACTTTGTTATTGATTACTGTAATTCTCTTTTAAGTTACTGGTAAGTGTAAATTAGCGAAATTTTAGATGGATATAGTTTGGTTTGCTCTATATAAGGATATTTACGTGGCCGAGTTGCTTCAGAGTATAGAAAAAATATATAGTTGACATTGAAAATAGTTCCAAATACATTTCTGAAGTACATATAACGTGAATTTGTGCCGGTTAAAGGCGCACTTGTTTGTGTGGTTTTTAGAGCACTTAAAGAATTTTTGAAAAATAAAAATACCACTAGACAAAGTTGTACAGAGAAATTAATAGCATTCCAACAAACATCAAAATACAAAGTATCAGCAATTAAAAATAAGGATTATGCATTAACTCCAGCTGAGTGTAAAAAAATATCATATTCGACAATTTAACTATTAATTAAATAAAAAGTTTGTAGAAGTTAAAAAGTAGGTGTAATATTTGATTAAATTAAACAATAATTTCATTAACAAACAATTTATCCATAGGAGCTAATTATTTTCTTTCTTGTGGGAATTTTGTACTAAAGTCAAGACGAGTAAAATAATTTATAAGTTCTTTGGATGGCCATTGTGAAATTTCATGCCATTGCAATTTCATGAATCTAATCCATGTTATAAATATGTTTCCGACCTACTTAATGCTTATACCAAAAAATATGCTGATTTCCTGGTAAGGTTTATGCCTTCATAAAATAATTAAAGTTAAAAAAAATGGTTTAATGGGTTAATATTATTTGGAGGAGTACCATAAATGTACTGCAAGTGATTCACAGAAGGACCAAGTGAGTTAAAAACAAATAGTAATTTTTCATAACTTTCCAATCCTGTATAGAAATGAAGTGTTTTTTCATCATGCCCCAAATTTTCAATTCTTAAATTAAAACTAAATATTGACTTCCTGATGTCTGAATTTTTCATATTACTTTCATCTGTCTCACTTACAGACATTTTGTTGCCCTCAAAATTTGAATCAGCTTCATTTTCACTAGCCAATCTACTGACTACTTGTACAACATTTATAAAGTTACAAAAATCTTCAACATATTCGTAAGGCAGTTCATTCATTAGTGGAGATTATCTTGGTTCAATTTATAAGGTTCTTCTGTATTAGCAAAACTAATTGTACTACAATTAGCTTGTACATCTTCTAAAACTTGTTGAATTATTTTTTTGAAATAAATGCCGGCAATAGCTTCTATAAGATTAGCTTGAACGAGTTTAGTTCTTAGTTTTTGCATTTTTATTATTATATTCTCTTTCAAACTGGAACGAAGAAAAGACGGTACTGCATCTTTTTTAAGAATATTGCAATGAGATGATCCTACCCCTGCAGTGAATAAGATATTTTTTCATAAGTTCCTCAGTTTTTTTTAATTGAGTATAGTTAAAATAGGTTCAATGCACACCAAATTCAGAATGGTTCACAAAATCAGTTGGTTTAAAATGTTTATAACATATTTTACTCCCCTTTTTTGGAGTAAAATTCGTCACCTTCATGGCTTTAAGCCACTTTTTACGCAATTTTTCGTTGGTAGGAAACAAATGTTTCGCAACCGAACTTTTACAATTTGGTACGGAACAATTTCTCTTTATTTTTATTTTATATGTTAAAACACAATTAAGTATCAAAACTTTTATATTGAAATAAAGTGGAAATAAATTTTTCTGTAAATTATAATATATTTACAAGCTTTATTCATCTCCTCGAAGTTTCCTTGAACTTCCATCGTCTTGAAGTGGTTTATCTCACAACGTTTCAATAGCTGTGTATCTGCTATCGTCATTCACCTGATGACGTTAGCAGATACACAGATACAGATTCAATATCTCGTGGGATCAAAAGAAGAACAAATTTTGCCAAAATCAGAACTATTTAAGACATTTTTTTTCTTCTAACCAAAATTTATTATTAGACTGTCCTCTAGTATATAATTCAATTTCTACCATTTTATCCTGAGATACATGATCTAAATTGGTATTTTCTAAAATCTTTTCTTTGAAATGCTTCTGACAATAATCATGATCATTGTAAAGGTCAAATATAGATGCTGCTTCAAATAGTTCTAACTCAGGGAAAGGTTCTAAACTAATTCCAGCATAATTTATGCAATGATTTCTAAAAATTGTTGGAAAATTTTAAACCAAAATCTTTAATTTTAATTGGTGATCCCTTGAATTTTGATTTATGATGGAATGTTTGTAGTTTTTCTGTACAAGTATGTATGATCATAATATTTTTATTTTTCAAAAATCTTAAGTGCTTTAAAAACATGTTTGCAATGTGCATTAGGGCCTTTACCGGCAGCACATTCACATTGTACTCCTGATATATATTTGGAGCGAGTTACCTTAATATCAACAGAATAAATAATTGTCTTTCTATATTCTGAGGCAACTCGCCCACGTAAATAAGTGTCACCATCGATAGAAGCCTTTCTCAAACTTAATAAAAAAATTTCTTTGTACATTTTTTCCCTTTTTCTTTATGTATTTTTCCCTCAACAGCTTGAAAAAAAAAAACTGTTTCAAAATCGCCATCTAAGGGAATGGCATGAAATGCATTGAAATCTTTATAATTTATACTATCAGGTAAGGTAATATGTAATTTTCGTCTTGTTCTGCATGATTATTAATAAATAATTTGTCATAATGTTGCAACCTATAAATTATATAAATAATACCCTTAAATTGTTTATAAAAATGTCTACTACTTCTCAACAAGTTCAGCTTTTTTCCTGCTGACTTGGCTTTTCTTTTTTTGAGTTCCTCTATTAATTCTATTAATTTCCATTTACCACAGTCATTACCACTCATATCATTTAAATTTCGCGGACTAGTACCGCTTGGCCCACTAGCGACACCCAGCGACGGAAAAACGCCTATTGAAAATCGATTAAAATTTCATTATCAATGACATGTCCATTTTGCAAAAACTCGGAAAAATCTTGTAACGACTTCTTATTATATTATATATGGTGAATGCGCTGGCATTAAAGCATTTTAGTTCTTATTCGAAATCTAGGGTGGAATTAATTGAAAATAGGTTGGAATTGTCTTCTAAACGTTGTTTGTGGCATATTCTTGATTGTTTTTATGTTTTTTTTTTGGGCACTAACACCACAATCGAAATAAAACGACGTATATTGATGGAAAACCAAACGTTTCAAAGTCTATTCTGAAATCGTTGTGAATGGCTTTATATTTATTGATGTAAATTGCAAAATGAAAATTTGTTTATAACATTTAAATTGACATTTCTAAAAAAACATAAAAATAATAAATTGGAATTGCATCAAAATATTTCCAGATGAATGTTTTCAATTTGTCTGCATATATATATAGGATGCACTTAAGTTAGAACAGCCTCGAAAATTTTCTTATTAATAACTGTATACGGTGTTTGTCAAAAAGATGCATTTTCCTTAATAGTGAACGATTTACCATTTCTTTTGGCAATATCGACTTTGGTTATGAATTAACGTTAATTAACGTTTTCAAAGAAAAAAGTCGATTTTAAGATGGGTAAAAGCTAATAATTCAATAGGGTATTTAAAACGAAAGAGACATGTTCTATAAGACTGCGTTTGAAGTTGGTGCCAAGCCTGAAAAATATGCGTGTAACATGGCGTATAAATAGCTTTATAAATTAATAACAGTTTAATTTATAAAGGTGGTTATATTCCTATCTAAATATATATGCATCTTAGGCTTGGCCTCAACTTCAAACGCAGTCTTTCTTATAGAACATACAATATCTTTCGTTTTAAATATTCAATTCAATTATTTTTTACTTTTCAGTACCATTATTGTTACTATGCATTGAAGTCTGTGATTTTTTTAAAGCTATTTTTAAGTAATAAAATGTACGTGTTTACAGTACAAATATACTTATGAATGAGTATGCTACTTAATCGCAAGTCAGTCTGTTTGCTCCGGCTTATTAGTAGAAGTGCAGCAAATTTGAAATACTGCAGGTAACTTGGAATACCCAGCTATCTAACTTAATGTAAACGCCATCTGTATTTCTTGCTGTGAACATAATGTAAGATGACAAACGAAGCCCACGAGTATCGAAAACAGGTCTTGATATTACTGGTACCAGCCACACGAGAACTGAACCTCTCCTATGAAAACTTTTTCGGTAAGACTACAATCCACGACAATCATTTACTATGATACGTAAATACTTCATTTTAAATATTTTAAATGATAGGTGACCTTATTATATTATGATTTTACTTTGATTTTGTAAATATTTCTTGAATTAAAAATGTTACATGGACTTTTAGGTTAAGATGTCATGTTGTTAATTTGGAATATGAAAAGAGAACATAATTTGGAATATTCCAAATTTTATGCACGTTTTTATGAGTAGATATTCATACTTTTTCACAAATACAAGAAGAGAAAGAGACGGGACAAGGAGGAAATGTCCGCGGCTATTACAGCTGTTCGAGAAAAGAGAATGGGATACTTAAAGGCAGCTCAACACTTCAACGTTCCCAGATCAACACTCTTTCGATTTGTGAATGATAAGGACTCCCCAATTCAATCGTTAACGAATAAAGTTATTGGTCGTAGGCCAGTTTTGGGTATGGATATTGAAAACCTGCTAGTTGAGTACATTTTAAAAATGGAAAATAAATTTTATGGGCTTACCAAAATGGATTTGCGCTGACTAGCGTATCAGTTAGCTATAAAAAATAATATACAGAATCAATTTAAGGATGGGTTTGCTGAGAGATACTGGCTAAAAGGTTTTTTAAAACGACATCAAGAAATTTTGTCTGTAAGACAGCCAACTGGAACTTCTCAAGCAAGGGCCAACGGATTCACTAAAGAAAGAATGGACGAATTTTATGACAATCTTGAAAAAATTCAGGTCGATAACTCTTTCCCTGCTGCGCGCATATTTAACGTTGATGAGAGTGGTCTCTCTATAGTCCAGAGTAAAATACCCAAAATTATTGCTCGAAAAGGGAAGAAACAAATCGGAGTAATAACGTCAGCTGAAAGGGGGTCCTTAATAACTATTGTAATTTGTATGAGTCCTGCAGGAATATTTATCCCTCCAATGATAATTTTCCCTCGGAAAAATATGTCCGATGCTTTAATGAGGGGAATTCCAGTTGGTTCTGTAGGAAAAGCACATCCATCGGGATGGATCCAAACACACTTATTTACGCAATGGTTTCAACATTTCATAGAATATGTAAAACCAACAGAAGCACCACCAGTGCTTTTGATTCTAGATGGTCATTACAGCCATACCAAGAATATAGAATTGATAGACCTTGCAAAACAGCATCATGTGACAATCCTGTCACTACCACCTCACTGCACGCATAAAGTTCAGCCACTGGATCGCACTTTCGTGGGACCTTTAAAATTTTATTACAGTGAAGAAGTATTTCTCAGAGAAACCAATAAACCTGTAACACCATATGATATTGCTGAGCTGTTTGGGAAAGCCTATATTAAGTGTCAAACTGGAGAAATTGCTGCAAATGGTTTCAAAGTTGGTGGCATATATCCGTTTAATCGAAACGTTTTCACTGACGCTGATTACATGGCCGCTGCTGCAGGTTTTGAAGAGGATCGAAACCTTCAAACTATTCCAACGAAACCCGTAGATGCTCCCCTTAAAACTGACAATTTTGGTGAAACTGAACCGGGGCCGTCAGGTAGTAGAACAGAAGTCCACTCCCTTGTTACTTCCTCTCAAATTTCTCCCGTGCCCACAGTAAGATATCTAGTAATAGAGGCCGTAAGCCAGCAAGATCGTCAATAATTTCAAGTTCTACTTATAAGAAGGACCTTCAGGAAGCACAATTAAAAAAGTCTGATAAAGAGAACAGAGCACAACAACAGCAAAAGGTCAGGAAGAAAATAACAAAAATGACAAACAGAAGGAACAAAACAGAAATTGACTCGTCAGATTCAAGTCCTTCAGACGACATAGCAAAAATAAATGAGGCTAAAGTTCCTAATGAGGAAGATGCTGAGTGTTTTTTCTGTAAAGGGAAATATAGCGAGGATAAAAAAGGTGAAGAATGGGTATTGTGCCTGATGTGCGATTTGTGGGTTCACTGTGCTTGTAGTAGTTATGAATCGGGTGTATACATCTGTGATTACTGCAAGACTTAGAAGTATAGTAAACTCTAAGTTTCATTATTTGTGACTGATTACTTAATAATTGTTAGTTATAGTAATCTATTTTGTTAAACAAGATTTATTATATAGATACTGAAGAACCAAAGACTCTAAAATTGATATAAAGTCAAAAGATTTACTAGGTTGTTCGAAAAAATGTAATCAAATGTCAAAGAAAAAGAATGAATATAATTTGGAATACTACTATTCCAAATTATCTGAACCCTTAGTCAAATCATACTTCTGGAGATTTTTTAATTTGATAATAATTTTGATGAGATTCCTAGATTTGTTTCGTTTGATAATTTGTATTATTAAAGTTTAATACTTTTCCAACAATTTAATCCAATTTTTATTGGGCTAACCCCGTTTTCTTTTTTACTTATTTCCAAAAAACAAACCCGTATTCCAAATATGCTGCAGTTCCTCTACCCGCCTGAGGATCAAAAGTAAATCCTCAAATTGAATGTGTTCACTAGTAGCATGCTTAATAAGATAAAAAAAGAAAAAAATCATATTTCTTTATCGTGAACAGGAATCTTTATTGAATGAACGCTCACCATTGTATAAAAACAAACTTACTGGGGAAAATGTATACCAAAGTATTTTTAATGCGTTAAATGTTAGTAATTTAACGATTAAAAGTGTAAAAACCAAAATAAAAAATTTAAGATCAATCTATTACAGCGAGTTGAAAAAAGTGACGGACTCGAAACGTTCTGGTAGTGATGGCTTCGTTTATAAACCTAGTTTGTAGGGGTTCGATGAAACGAATTCCCTTCGTGGAGATTGAGCCGAATATCGCCAGACCCAGCAACTGGTTTCAAATATGAAGTGCCTTGAATTAGTGATACGGATTGGCTCCGAGTGGAATCGGCTTATGGCCCGAGAGGTGGTTTCATAGCCAATGTTAAAAAATGATTGAAACATCTAAAATTGAATCAACACAATTAATATCAAAGGCCGAAAAATTACAAGAATCATCCAAGGACAAAAATATCTTTCACAGATAAAGTCATATATTATTATACTGTCCTAGAGACTTACATGCTAAATATCAAGTTTGTGTAAGGAACATTAAGTGATTATGTAGGTAATATTAAATTTATAACCAAACAAGTTAACTGTGGAAACTGAAGATATGTTTCTAATTAACACCTTACGAAGAAGTATTTCAGATTTTGGACTAAGTTTTTATTTCAGAATCGGTGAAGCAGTGGAATGTAATATTTGCAATACGTGGATTCATTACAGTTATCAGCATTGATCATTGCTGGTTATTTGGCCACTTCGATAAGTTGTCAATTTCTATATGCCAGAAGGCTTTATAAAATTCTATCCACCAACAAGGAGTCATAATTGATAATACTGAAATCCCCTTAATAAGTCATCTAATCCAATAGCTCAACAAGCTACATTTAGTGCCTATCAAAAATACCGTGAAAGTATTGGTAGGAGCTTCACCTGGTATCTTATGTTTAACTCAGCAGCAGTGGAAGTACAAGTAAAAGGCAAACCATTGAAAAATCAAATCTTGTTCAAAATTGTACAATGATGACTCTGTAATGGCAGATCGTGGGTTTAATGTTCAATATATGTTTGAATCACAGGGAATAACTGTCAATATACTCCATTTTCTAAACGGCTTACCAGTGTAACAGTTTTATCTGATAACGGTTGTTTTAGCATTAAGCAAGTTAACCCTGTTTGCACCAGTTAGTCTTAAGAGGTTGGCTTATCTAAGCCGCACTGAAGGTTAATCTTCCCTTAAACTTTTGTGCCATTACACCGTCTCTGGCTTAGTTAAGTCCCGAAAACGTATTTCTACGATTGATATTTCATTTGATGTTGCTGTCATTTGAAATTTGAAAAAATTGAATCTATATAACAAATTCGCTCTTATTCGATACTAAATGGACAAAATAAGAAGAAACAGATCGGCTAATTTTTCGAGTGACGAGAAATTGTTAATACTGAGTTTAATTGAAAACCGGAAGGATGTTATAGAAAATAAAATGCAGGGTCTTGGAAAAGCAAGGAGGAGGTTTGGAATCAAATTGAACATGAAATCAATAGTCAGAGCTCTTCTGGGGTGTGGAGAAATAAGTTTCACTTAAGGAAATTTTATGAAAACCAAAAAAAATTCACGAGAAAAATGATTAATTAAACAAGTAACAAGACTGAAAAATAATGAAAAATAAAAGTAGGATAAAAATTCTTAGTTCTGGGGGAAAAGTAGGATAAAAGCCGTAGTCCTGGGGGGTGAAGTATGATAAATATCTTTAGTCTTGGGGGGAGGTGGGGCTTCCGGTCTCAGTACACAACACAACCGACAAATTGTTCCAGTTGTTAGCAGATAAATACTTCTAGTAGTAGTAGACACAATTACTAAATAATATATTCTCAACAGAATATATTCTCAACAGAATTAAAAACAGTAACTATAAACTATAAGCACTAATTTATCACAAAATCCGGTAAAACTTTTCTCAAAAGTTTAGAGCTCAAAAATTGCATTCAATCATCAAATTTTTGAAATGTGCGCGAAATCATAAAATCTATAGTTGGTGCTATACCACAAACACACAGAGCTTATATCATAGAACGTAAAATAGTTAGACTTATTATAGATCTATTCTTGTATTGCCGCGAATTTCGCCGGAGAGCAACGAGTGCACCCGAGGAAGGATTTAGAAACTTATTGGGAATTAATCCGCTTGCGTACGCAACCTGACGGATAAAATATGAACTACTCTAAGCAGGTCGAGTATAAACAGCTAATGTTAGATAATATGTCAAAGCTGTAGTTTCAAAGTGTTTAAGTGTTTTTCTGAAAAATTCAGTAATTAATTATTATTAATAAGCTTAGTTATTGATTAAAAATAGCTTTAATATTAATATTTGATCAAAAATTTTTAATCATGGAGTTTCCTCCTCGAGAAAATAAAAATAAAACTTTTTGCTGCGTGTATGGATGCAATATCAAGTCCACTAAGAACAATACAATAAAATATGAAGATTCGATAGCCATAAAAAAGAATTGGCCCAAAGACAAACTGAGTTAGTGGAGTTGGAACTACAACATAAAATGGAAATAAGAGATATGGAACAAAATGCTTAAAATTGAAGTGGGAAGAAGATATGTCTGAGCTGCAGAAACAAAATTTAGAAGCAGACATGAAATTAAAAAAAGCAATATATTGAAAGACTGAAAAATTTATAAAGATTTTGATTTAATGTTTTCTAGTTATATGTGCAATTTTTTTTGTTGGTTTAATTTGAAAAACTATTTTGTTAATTTTGTTTTGGGATTGAGTTTATTTATTTAATATTGAAATACTGTTTTTTGCACTACAGTTTTATTAATGCCATATTAAAATAGAATTTTAGAAATTTGCAAAATATTCATCATAAATATTTGCCTCAATTGTGGGCCATTAATTTCATTTTGAATAGCATTTGGAATCTAACCATTATTAATTAATTTTCGGTCACCCTTTTGACTATTCGGCAAACTGTTCACACATGCATGCCACTAAAATCAGCTACTGTCTGGAGATGTCCACCTGTAGCATAAAATCGTAAGCACGTAAGTAGCTGATTTACTGGTAAAACGACATTATTGCTGAAAAAAAAAACATGTGATCTAGACTAAATTTGCAATTAAGTACCCAGCAAAGGTAAATTCTAAAATTCTAAATAGATCACAATTTAACCCAAAATTTGCAGAACTGCTTTGAAAGACGAAATCCTCTTATAAAAGAAACATCGTCTAGATTATAGAAATGATTGCTTCTCTCATATAGTTGTCGGGGTAAACCATTATCTATGAAATCTAAGATTTCATCATCTTCATTGTAATCTTCATATACTATCTGATTATTCATTTTAATTTTTTAATTATATGCCCGATTAAAACCACTTCAAATGATAAATTAATCCAAATTGTTTAACAAAGAAATATAGTTAGATGAAGAAAGAAATATATATTTTTTTCATCATCAATTTTTAGAAATACACAACTTAGATCATTTACCATCTAGATATAGCCTGTCAAGCATAAAACCGTGGCAGTGCTAGAAAGAGAGACAGTAAGAGGCTATTTCACTTAGTGGGTGGAAGCAGCTCCCAACTGAGTGAAATAGCCTCTTGCCCTTTCTAATGCCTTCTCTCTCCTTAGTCTTGCCACGAAATTTGTGCACTGCAGGGTATCTCCAGAAAGTAAATGCTCTAAGATACACAACGGTCGCAACTGTCAATTGTCCATCAACTTTAACGTATTGTTTTGTGGCTAATTTACCATTCCATGCCATTTAAGCCGGGGATTGGGTTTGGTTTAAATTATCGCGAGCTTAAGGCAATTTTAAATGAGCTTAAAGTGTGGTGCAACGGAAAATTCAAAATAAGCCAAGTTTAAACTTTAAGCGGAACTAGTGCAAACGACCATAAATGGTTTAATTCTCTCTTCTGCATCTGCTCATGACGCGGCATATACTCTTGAGTTTATATTAAAATCAGAAATTTAGGGATATATCTCTCGACATTTCACAATTTAATATTTCCAACGTAAAGGGCATTTTGCCTCCCCCATATCTCGTACTGACAGTTAGGATAACGGAACCTACACCATCTTTATCTGCCAGTGAGAAACTAAATTCTGTTCGACTTGTTAAAAAAGGAAAACATTTATTCGCAAAATGTGGATGACAATATTGGATACAATATCTAAGATTCAGGCCCCTTCACTGTAATGATTGAAGAGAAGTCCGAATCCCTAAATTATGAATTTGACGTTACAAGAATTGAAAGGAAAGGTAGGAAAAAGTTGCCCTCCACTTTAACACCTTAAAAAGCCAACATTTTTCTCGACAATCGTGACATTTAAAAAAAAGATCATATGGCTTCCCCACTAATCTGCGACGAACTGCCACGATACAGATACACTGCCACGATACAGATACGTTACCACAAGTGCCATAAAAATAGATTAAAAATTGGGTTTTAATTAGTCGAAAATTTTCATTTTTCGACTAGTCGAAAGTTTAAAGTGCGTGTTGTATATTTGTGTATGTTACAGTGTATCGAAAAAGTGATTTTTGGTAAATATACCGCCACTTTTCTTAGAGACTAATTATAAAGACTATAATCGTAGAATAAACATAAAAAAAATAAATACAAACAAACCAATAAATAGTCCAGTCAGCTATGGCTCCCGATGTTAACGTTTGCAAAATATGCAGTGACAATTTTATCGTGAACACAAAGTCTTTAAGATGTCGTTTATGTGATTTAAAATTCCATACTTCGTGTTTGTTAATAAAAGACAACCTTGTAAAAATGATCTCAGACTGTACTAACCTTTTTTGGCTGTGTGATGATTGTAAAAATTCGATGGTTAACACCTATAAAAATAAGTCGGAAGTAAGGGTGCTAAAGAAAGAAGTTGATTGTTTGAACAAGGAATTAGAAATAACAAAACAACTTATTGCTGAACTGAAATATACAAATGAATTACAGAAAAATCTTTTATCTTCACGGAACCATACTGATGTCATTTTGCAAAATAGTAATTCTAGTAGTGCGAATAATCAGATAAATATGAAGTATAGCGAAGCTGCTCATTCGCTGAATCTTTTCCCGGTTTCATTCAAAGTCCTACACTGCCTTCGGATTATAACATTCCTCAGAAGAGGTCCTTTTTATCTCTTGTCAAGACCGTTTCTCAACCGGCTCATAATTTTCCATCAATCTTTTTTGAAGCAACAAGCCTTGCTGAGATAAAGACTCATCTAGCACAGCTAAAAAATGGTAAGTCGTCTGGTCCAGACAACATTTCAAACGAGATTCTAAAATTGTCAGAACAATATATTGCTGAGCCGCTTTGTTATCTTATAAATTTGTCGTTTACTAAAAGTGTTTTCCCATCAATGTTAAAAAAGCTAACGTTAAACCTGTATTCAAAAGTAGTGATAAGTATATGTCAAATAACAGACCTATATCTTTAACCTCCTCAATTGCTAAGATTTTTGAAAAATGTTTAAAACTTACGCTACTAATTTTTTTTGAAAAACATAAAATAATACATAAAAATTAGTTTGGCTTTCTTCAAAATAAATCGACTCAAGATGCTATTGCAGTTTTAATGTCTAAAGTTTATGAAGCGGCTTCTAAAAATTTACCTTGTCTTGGTGTTTTCCTTGACCTGGCAAAAGCTTTTGATACTGTCGATCATGGGCTTTTACTGAACCAATTAGCTCAGTACAGAACTGTCACTAAATTGCGGTCGATTCTATTTTTGGTATACTGATTGAGACATAAATAAATATACCGGAACTGCAAATTCATGGCAAGAAGTTATAGCTACAGCAGAAAAAGACCTAAAAAATATTACACATTTCTTTACTTCGCTTAAGTTAACTTAAATCTGAATAAACCACACGTTTTGCCTTTCCCATCAATGAAAAAAAACCTACCTGAACAAGGAAGTTTAAATATAGATAACACAAATGTGCAGTTTGCATCATCCACTAAGTATTTAGGTATTATTATTGAACTAGACTTGATGTTTGAAACGGAAAATCCCCGTTTAAATTCATTTAAACCGCAAATAAGAACTCATCAACGTTTATTATCCCAAATAGCTCAATCAGTAAATATAAAATACGCGGAAGACACCACACAGTCACGCTTTCGTAGAGGATTAATAAATGGCATTGGCTCAATATTTAAAGCCATCACAGGAAACCTAGACTCTAGTGACGGAGACTACTATAATGAATGTATAAACAAAATTTCCCTTGATGAAAAAGAACTTAAAAATCTCATGAAATATCAAATTTCAGTCACAACCTCTGTAATTAAAAATTTTAACAATACGATCCAAAATTACAAATTGATGAAGAAACTTTTAATAAAGATTTGGTAGAAATAGAACAAACTATATATGATATTTCTAATGATTTAGGTTTCTATGAAGCTCAATTAAAACTTTTAGAAATTTGTGAAACTTTAACCGAAAGTTACACATTTTTACAAAATGAATTAAATGACATCTTGAATGCAATTACATTCGCAAGACTAAAAATAATTCTTCCTTCTATAATAACGCCCAAAGATTTGATAACAACTCTTCAAGCACTATCACAAACCCTTGCAAAAGATAAATTACCCTTGCCAATATCGTTTTCAAATATAGCCCCATATTTTGACATAATGGAACTATCAGCTTTTCCTTTTAATTGAACCAGAAGATTATATATTATTTAGACTTATCCCCATTCCAATTGCGGATAAACGAACTGGATTGCATCATATAATTTTAGCAAATATGTGACATTTCAAAATTTAGACAAATGCAAAGATTTAACTTTCAACATCAAACTTTGCAAATAACTTCTACCATTACCAATTGACAGCAACGATATATGTGAAGCACAGCTGTTACGCCAAAGCCTCGATCTCCCAAAATCCTGCCAAACCACTGTTGTATTAGCCACAGGATACAATCCAAGAATTAAAATTAAATACTTGGCTGATCATGATTACAGATCAAGTTCCAATAACAGTCAAATGTAAAGATAAACAGACAATTACCGAAATTATAAGTGTGAATACCATAATGAAGTTACAACCAGACTGTAACGCATTCATTGGAAGTACCAGAGTCCGATCCAAACCAATGATGGAAGTCTATAAAAATGTAGCGTACAACAATCATGCCGTTACTATTCCTTTCAAATGTTGTGATGAATTTCCACCAAAAGCCTACATACCAAAACTACAACCCTTGAAGCTGAGCAAAATTGATACCAAAGAATTGAATATTGCCCAACACAAACTAGACCAGTACTCTGAAGAATTGGACCTGATGATTAACGAACGCTTTGTGAATAAACACATTTCTTGGTTTGTTTATTTCATTATTACAATAATAGTTCTCCTGGTTATCTTGTACGTCTTCTGCAAATGGAAAAGAAGAAGACGCAACCAAATTAGCATTATGGCTGGCCCCAGCTATCCACCTTCGCCACCTCCAGATGGAAAACGAATTCCATTGTTCAGAAGATTCCCGAAAAAGACCAAATATCCGAGAAACCGATGATGATGAAGATGAACTGTAAGAAAATTCAATTTTCTTATTATGAACAATTTGTGCTAATGATAATTATTATTGTTCTATTTTTGATTTATTTTCATATTTTAACCCATATATGATTTATTATGCTTATATACAATTTATTTACACATATTCACAGGAAATTTAAAAAATGTTTACTATCTTGAATTATTTATATTATTTGAATTTCGAATTTGAATTTATTTTTGAATTTATTGTTTAAAAAAAAATTACTGCATCAACTTTTTAAATAGGGATGGAGTTGTTATATCCAATCTCAAAGGTCAGTAAAGTTAGCACCGCCATTTTACAGAAACTCAAATTAAAACATATGGGAATTACGAGCTATTTAGGAGCTCTTGATTTTTACCTAAATTGATTTTTGAGCTCAATATTTACTATGGAAAAAGTGCAAAAAACTATTGGCGGTGCTAACTTTACGTAAAGTAAAACAAACAAAAAAATTTTGTGAGGCGTCTCAAATTAGGAGCTATTTACGAGCTTTTAATTGACGTATTGAACGTCAACCCCTAAATTTGTCTAAGGGGTAAAAACCACCCCCGAAAAAATATTGAATTTTAATTCTAAATTTAAAATATATTAAAATTATCTACGATTTACGAGCTCTTTCCTGGTGTAATGCACATAAACATCTAAAAATGTCTAAGGGGTGAAAACAACCCCCCAAGTATGCAGTTTTTTCAAATTTTATGATTATTAAATTTTGAAAAATACCAGCATGATCTACGATTTACGAGCTTTCCAACGGTATATTACACGACAACATTCAAATTACTGGAAGGGGTGCAAACCACCCCCAAATTATGCAGTTTTTTCAAATTTTATGATTTATAAATTTTCAAAAATACCAGCATGATCTACGATTTACGAGCTTTCCAACGGTATATTACACGACTGCATTCAAATTACTGGAAGGGGTGCAAACCACCCTCCAATTATGCAGTTTTTTTCAAATTTTATGATTTATAAATTTTAAAAAATACCAGCATGATCTACGATTTACGAGCTTTCCAACGGTATATTACACGACAACATTCAAGTTACTGGAAGGGATGCAAACCACCCTCCAATTATGCAGTTTTTTCAAATTTTATGATTTATAAATTTTAAAAAATACCAGCATGATCTACGATTTACGAGCTTTCCAACGGTATATTACACGACAACATTCAAGTTACTGGAAGGGATGCAAACCACCCCCCAATTATGCAGTTTTTTCAAATTTTATGATTTATAAATTTTCAAAAATACCAGCATGATCTACGATTTACGAGCTTTCCAACGGTATATTACACGACTACATTCAAATTACTGGAAGGGGTGCAAACCACCCTCCAATTATGCAGTTTTTTCAAATTTTATGATTTATAAATTTAAAAAAATACCAGCATAATCTACGATTTACGAGCTTTCCAGCGGTATGTTACACGACCACATTCAAATTACTGGCAGAGGTTCAAACAACCCACTAAATTTACCAGTTATTCCAAATTATGTAATTTTTTCATTTCAAAAACTGCCGGCCTCATCTACGATTTACGAGCTTTTCAACGGGATATTATACGTTTGCATTCAAGATTTTGGAAATGATGCAAGCCGCCCCTCCCCCAATTATGCAGTTTTTTCAAATTTTATGATTTATAAATTTTGAAAAACATCAGCCTGATCTACGATTTACGAGCTTTAAATACTACATTAAAATTTTTGGAAAGGGTGCAAACAACCCCCTTAATTTCTCAGTTTGTCTATATTATGTGATTTTGTTCATTTTCAAAACTGACAGCCTAATCTACGATTTAGAAGCTCTGCAAGGATATATAACACTTACTTTCAAATTATTGTAACTAATGCAACAACCCCCAAATTATGCAATTTTTTCCAAATTTGTAGTTCTTAAATTTAGAAAACTAGCAACATAAATTTTGATTTAGTACCTCTAAAATGTTACATTGCAGGACCACTTCAAAATCACCTGAAAGGTGCAAGTAACTACCTAAATGAGTAATTATTTCAAACTGTCAGAGTTTTGAAATGGATGAAAAAAATAAAAATAAAATAAAATATTATCCTTACTACGGCAAAGGTTTAGAAATCTAGATTTTACAAATTTTGGAAATGGTGTAAGGTGTAATTCTCTACCATGTATAAGCTTTCCAACAATATGTTAAAAAACGACTACTGTTGGTAGTCATTGTTCGGATAAATAATTGTATTATGAATTATGATCTTTTAATTAAGTATTGAATCTAACGAAAAATTGTAATCATCTTTATGGACCACGTTTTGTTACCGTTTCTTCTGGTTTTGTATTCAACTCGCTTCTTCTTCAAAATCTGTTGCTTAAAGTTTTAATAATTACCTCAAAGTTTTTCGTTTCTAATTAACATATTAAAACAGTTATTTCAAATAGAAATAGCAATATTTTTATGTATTACGAAATGCACAGATTAATTCCAGTCGGCATTTTTCAACCAACCTTCAGAAAATATAAGTCAAATAATTTTATTTTTGTCTAACCTTTACCATTTGAAAATGGGCTGAATCTATATTCTATACAAGAAATATAAAACAGGAGTTTGATATCTGAGAGGGCAATGTATTTCGTTCTTATTCTTTCAACTATTATTTTTGTACCCACAATAATCAAATTATTCTTAGCAAACCAAAAATACAAATAAGAAGACATAAGTGATCAAAGGTACTTGAATGAATTAAACAAATGTGTTGTCTCGCCATCTAGGTGCCAATATTCCTACCTGTAACTAATAACTCAGTAAAATTTCCATAGATGGACGATTTCACATTTGAAATTACTGGTTTAATGTCATAAAATATATTAGATTTTTTTTGTTAAAATGTTTATTGATAATAAATATATAAGTAACTACTTCAATATACATACTTATTGAGAGAAATTCAACGTACTTGAATTTCAAATAGAAATGTTCTTAAATCAAATGATAGCGATTAATTGTATAATGAAGTATATTATATATGAGTTTGAACGTAAAGGATGAGTACAGAGTGGCGTATATTACTTATGTGATTCAAGAATTTAAGTAACCCCTGCAATAGAAAATACCACTTGATTACTTTTATGTTTTTTTGGGGGAATAACACCACAATAGAAATAAAACTACGTATATTGCAGGAATACCAAACGTTTCAAAGTCTATTCTGACTTCGTTGTCAATGGCTTTATATTTATTGATGTGATTGCAAAATAAAAAAGTAATCAAAAATATGCCACAAACAACGTTTAGAAGACAATCAGAAAATACCACATTATAAATTTTTTACTGCTTTAATAAAATATATTGCCTCGACTAGAACCAGTGGCACCAATCAAATATTAGATAAAAATTATCAGAGAACTGTTTTCAATATATTCACATAATCAGTGTATTCAAATTTATTTTTTCATTCTACATTACATTACAATCAGTGGCAAGAATCGAATATTTCATCAAAATCTAAAATGAAAATTCTTTAATAGGCCAAAAATAACGTTCTAAATTTAGATATTTGAAAATGGACTAAAATAATTATGCAAAAATATTGGGGATGGACTAATAAGATGGTAATATCGTTTTCATTACTGAGTATCCTTATTGGCAAAACTACATTACTAGTGTACAAACCGCATAATGAATGAATTAATTGAGAAAAAATATTTTGTGAGTTAATCCAGCACTGAAAAATTTAGTTTCCTCAAGTTCTTGTTTTTTTCTTAAGTATAGGAACTTACAATCTTATAATAATTTGAAAAAAAAAACCGCACAATTGGGGGGTGGTTTGCACCCGTTCCAGTAATTTGAATGTAGTCGTGTAATATACCGTTGGAAAGCTCGTAAATCGTAGATCATGCTGGTATTTTTTAAAATTTATAAATCATAAATTTCAAAAAAACTGCATAATTGGGGGGTGGTTTGCACCCCTTCCAGTAATTTGAATGTTGTTGTGTAATATATCGTTGGAAAGCTCGTAAATCGTAGATCATGCTGGTATTTTTCAAAATTTATAAATCATAAAATTTGAAAAAACTGCATAATTGGGGGGTGGTTTGCACCCCTTCCAGTAATTTGAATGTTGTTGTGTAATATACCGTTGGAAAGCTCGTAAATCGTAGATCATGCTGGTATTTTTTTAAATTTATAAATCATAAAATTTGAAAAAACTGCATAATTGGAGGGTGGTTTGCACCCCTTCCAGTAATTTGAATGCAGTCGTGTAATATACCGTTGGAAAGCTCGTAAATCGTAGATCATGCTGGTATTTTTGAAAATTTATAAATCATAAAATTTGAAAAAACTGCATAATTTGGGGGTGGTTTGCACCCCTTCCAGTAATTTGAATGTTGTCGTGTAATATACCGTTGGAAAGCTCGTAAATCGTAGACCATGCTGGTATTTTTCAAAATTTAATAATCATAAAATTTGAAAAAACTGCATACTTGGGGGCTTGTTTTCACCCCTTAGACATTTTTAGATGTTTATTTGCATTACACCAGGAAAGAGCTCGTAAATCGTAGATAATTTTAATAGATTTTAAATTTAAAATTAAAATTCAATATTTTTTCGGGGGTGGTTTTTACCACTTAGACAAATTTAGGGGTTGACGATACGTCAATTAAAAGCTCGTAAATAGCTCTTAATTTGAGACGCCTCACAAAATTTTTTTGTTTGTTTTTCTGAGATGGCGGTGCTAACTTTACGTAAAGTTAGCACCGCCAATAGTTTTTTGCACTTTTTCCATAGTAAATATTGAGCTCAAAAATCAATTTAGGTAAAAATCAAGAGCTCCTAAATAGCTCGTAATTCCCATATGTTTTAATTTGAGTTTCTGTAAAATGGCGGTGCTAACTTTACTGACCTCAATCTCAACTACGTCTTATAATAAATAAGGTCACACGTGCAAACAATAAACAATAGATCTCTTTGCAATAGATGCTATGTTGTTTCCTGGGAACATCGCCCACTGCAGACGCTGTGAAACCTCAGCAAAGCTAGTTGATGGTGGTTAGCTTATGAATATGTGTGAAATGATAAAATTTGATCGCTTTTTACATTTTAACGTTTTACTGTTTATATAATTTTCTTGTAAGGCCCGCGATAATTAAAATCGTGTAATTTTAAAGTGAAATAAATATTTTTTTAAAAAGATAAATTTTGTTCGACCCACGCAATATACTGAATAGCAGTTGTGTAATTGTTATTCAATTCTAAATCTTGGAGCATTCAGATTTTTTCAGGTCCAGCAGTAAATACACCAGTAAAGGCATTTTAATATACAATATAGATGATGGCCAATCTTGAATGTTGTGTTCCGAATTGTTTCAATTCAACATCTAAAAGGTAATTAATTATGGTATTGATTTTCTTAATATAATAATTGGTTTTCTTTGGGCATTATTTTACAACAAATAGGGAGAGCATGGAAATATGGTTTCAGAGGATAAACAATAAAGAACTCCCTCTTTTGCAAACCTAAAGAGTAAGGTGATTTGTGAAATGCACTTTGAAAAAGAATGCATTGGACGTAATGGCAAATTAATAAGAGGAAGTTTTCCAACATTATATTTACCTGGTATGTTTGTATTTTTCGTTTATACTGCCACTTATCATAAATTGGATTATTTCAGGTTATGAAAGAAGTGCAGGTGACAATTTTGTCTACTCTATACAGAAATATGCTAGTGATTGTTTATTGCCACCAATGAGAGGTAAAACAATGAAAATAGAAAATTTTGTATGACTATGTGTTCTGTTTTTATAAAAGATATTGACAATCAGGAAAATGATAGGAATATTCCCAATCAATCAGCTCCTGGATTGTTTGCCTGGAGTTGGGGATAAGATGGAACCTGCTTCTGAATCATTAACATCAAGAAGCAAACAGGTTTTTGACTAATTCATAATATCATGATTTGATTAATGAATTTTTGCAGCATCCAAAAAATAAATGGTAAGATTCTTTCTTACCATTTAACTCCAAAAGAGAAGAAAATCCGGGAAAGAATATTGAAATGGAAGAGAATAGCAAGGAGAGCTACTGAAAACACCAAACGATGTTTACAGCTCTTAGGTAAGGAATTTAGGTTTTTAAATAATATTAATAGTACAACTATAGATTTCATGTCAAGCCAACTAAGAAATCAAAAGTTGAAGCCACAGGGAAGACGCTTTTCATTAGATGATAAAATATTTGCATTATCGCTGTATAAACAAAGTGCTAGAAGTTAAAGGTTCCTGTCAAAAGTTTTCAGCTTACCCTCTCATAAGAGTCTTAGTAATCTAAATATTATTCCTGTTAAATGTGGCATTAATGAACATATTTTTCAGAATTAAAAAAAATGTTAAAAAACAAAAAGAAAATAAATATTGTATTTTAATGTTTGATGAAATTTCTTTAAGTTGTGGTCTTACTTATAATTTTTCAAAAGATTATATAGAAGGAATTGTAGATTTTGGCACTGGTGGCCGCATGCACTTTGCTGATCATGCAATAATTTTTATGTTGCAGGGTGTTTATAAGAAATGGAAGCAGCCTATTTGTTATTATTTTTGTGAAAATAGTACACCTACAGTTGATTTAGTCAGAATTTTAAAAGAAATTATAGTAAATGTTCATTCTATTGGTTTGGAGTTGATAGCAACAGTATGTGACCAAGGAGCAACAAACAGTGGTGCTATAAAGTACCTCCTTAAAGAAACAAAAGCGTATTGTCTTGAAAATAGATTTATTTATCATTTTTTTGATTATCCACATTTATTAAAAGGTGTGAGAAATGCTTTGCTCACAAAAGATTTACATATTGTGCAAAATGGAGTAAAAAAAGTTGCATCTTGGTCCCATATAGTTGATATGTATCCGGTGGATAAACAAAGAATTGGGTTGAATGAGTTCCCAAAGTTAACGGATGAACATGTTCTGCCTAATAAAATTTAAAAAATTAACGTAAAAAAATTGTACGCAGGTATTCAGTAGAAGTGTAGCTGTAGTAATTCAAGTTAGATCTGAAATCAGCGAAGAGCTTGCTTCATCATCTAGGTTCTATATTGATCCATCAGCATCACAAACAGCAGATTGTCTGTTAATTTTTGATAAACTTTTTGATCGTGTAAATGGTAGTTTCTTTAAGCCGCCTCCTGGAAAATAATTACGAGGTGTGGTGACTGAAAATTCTGTTCATGTTAAAACCTGGCAAAATTATATTCCACTCTTAAGATGATGTTCTTTATAGATTCAAAGTCATCTCGTCACATTGTCACACCTTCTTTAACACATTTTAGTTTTACCTTGCAAAGTTTTTTACACATATGGAGATTTTTAAAAAGTAAGGGTTTCAAATATATGAGTCCCCGATTTTTTAATCAGGACCCTCTAGACAATTTCTTTTCTCTTATTAGGAGTCATGGATTCAGAAATAATAATCCTACATGTTCATCTTTGGTTTCCTCATTCAAATCATTATTAATTAACAATTTTACATCATTACATTCCCCAGTATCTAATTGTGAACAGGATCAAACTCATGGTGTTCTAGATACACTAAATTTTTTTTTTGACTGGTAGGCCAGCCATACAAAGAACAGAAATCAGTACAATACCACCTATATATCCTGTTTCTGACGACTGCATGTGATTGACCCTTGGCGCTCAGTGGCCACGCCTCCCGCTTGCTGATTAGTTATGTACGGTTGAGTTGTTATAGGACGGGTCCGGGCCGGTACGGTGTTTAATAGAATTTTCCAACAATTTGATAAGTTCTGGATTTCATTGCGTGCGTTTAGACTGTGAGGCCTCTTCGCTATTTCAATTGCCTCTCTTACGTGTCTTGATTTCGGGTGTTCTATATTTGCCAGTACTCTGGTGTTCTCAAAGTCTATTCGGTGTGACGTCGTGGTGGCGTGTTCCGCAATGGATGTGGTTTTTTCCTGCTTTCTTACAGCATTCTGGTGTTCATCACGTCTAGCTTGAATTCCTTTGTTAGTTTGCCCCACATAGGTTCTATGACAGTCTGCACATGGAATCTCGTACACTCCCTGTTATTCTAAAGAGATCCTCGTCTTCGGAGTCCTCAACAATGTACTTATTTTTCTGTCTGTATCGAAAATAGTTTCGATATTGTGACTCCGTAGAATTCTTGCAATACTGTCCGTGGTACCCTTGACATACGGTAAATAAGCCTTCGTTATTGGTGTCTCATGCTCCTCGTCTGTTTGTCTCGGTTTTGACTTTAGGGCTCTTTGAATATTTTGGTCTGTAAATCCGTTTTGTCTCAGAGCTGTTTTTAAACTGTCCATTTCCTGTTTGATGTTGTCCTGGTCAGCTAGTCTTTGTGATCTGGTTACTAAAGTTTTGACGACGGCTTGTAGTTGGGCTGGGTGGTGATGAGAATTAGCATGAAGGTATCTGTTGGTGTGAGTTGCTTTCCTATATACGAATTCCATCTTCCTTCCTATTTATGAGAACATCAAGGAATGGCAGTTGATTGTTGGCTTCAACCTCCATGGTAAATTTTATTTTGTGATGGATGCCATTAAGGTGGTCTAAAAATGTGTTGAGGTATTCCCTCCCATGAGGCCAAATCACAAATGAATAATCCACATATCGCAACCATAAACTGGGTTTAAGAGTTGCTGTTCTTAGTGCCAACCCCTCAAAGTTCTCCATAAAAAGGTTCGCTATAACTGGTGAGAGTGGCGAAATGTCTACTGTTGGAGACAAGACCCTTTCGGTCTGTTTCAAAATGTTTTGTCGTCATTCATGAATTTGTTTCGGTTTGAAAATGACATAGTATTGTCGAAACTAGTCACGGTTTTTATGCTTATTTATTTATTAAAAAATAAATAAATTAGTGATATAAAACAAAGGAATTCGTTTTTCTACAATCATAATTATAGATATACAGGATGATTATAAAAAAGTTAGAAAAGGAAATGATTTATAGAGTAGCCCATAAACAAAAAGAGTAAATACGGTGGCTTATAGGCAGTCGCATATACAGAATGGTTTACCGGGTAGTTCAAAAATGTTAAAAAATATTATTTGTGGTCCATGAGCACTTGCTTATACAGGGTGGTGGAAATACATAATGAGAAGGCATTATTATAATGAGTATTTATATATAAATTATATATAAATGTTAGAGAATTGAGTGCAATTATAGTTATACAGGGTGATTAGAAAAAATAATTATATAGGGTAACCCATTATCGGTTGAATTGTTGTCATATTAAATTAAGAATTACGAATTTGAATTAATGTCCTATTAATTATATCTGATATATCAGCGGTTCCGAATCTGGATAAAATTCTCAGGGTACTTCACCTGCCAGAGATATTGACCCAATTGGTCGAATTTCGACCACAGGGCGACAGCTAGTAAAAGTAAAGGTCCATTCGAAATATGTATTGAAAATAAATCTGTTGATGATAATATAGGAAACTTTAATACTTTAACTTTAGCAAAAAAATATTTGAATTAAATTTAACTGATATGAAAAGAATTAGTAGAAGAGGTAAAAATAGAGTAGGGGTTACATTTAGTAATTACAAAGCTGCCAATGAATTCTTTGATGTTATGAATGCTAAAGAAATTTATACTGTTTTATTCCATCAAATAAGGTCTCCTGTAGGGGTGTAATTAGATTTGTTGAACAACTATTTTCTGAGGAGACGTTAAAAGAAGCGATTACATCAAATGTGGAGGGGTGTGAAATAATCAATGTAAGAAGATTAAATGGAAGAGTAGTAGATGCAGATGAAAATGTATCTTATACTCCAACCACATCTATTTGTATCACCTTTAGAGGTACTCAAATCCCTAAGGAAGTTTTTATTTTCGGTATGGTATTCTCTAACTCTCCGTATATTCTCCCAGTCATTCAGTGTTTTAACTGTCTATTATATGGGCATGTAAAGAAGTTATGTAGATCGAAACCCAGGTGTATGAGTTGTGGGGAACTTGAGCACGGGAAAAATATTGCTTGTATCGCTAAATGTTATCATTGTAAGAGCTATGATCATGTGAGCACTAATAAATCTTGTGAAGAATTTTGTAGACAAAAAAGAATTAAAGATATCATGTCTTTTGATAATTTGAGTTATTTTGAAACTAATAATTTGGTACCAAAAATGGGTGCAAAAGGGGAAAAAGATAATATTCAGTATAGTAAAAAAGAATTTCCACATCTCAGACATCAAAATAACCAAAATGACAAACAACGACGGTTGGGTACGATGGTATTTCGTATGAAATGCTTCGGAATCTTCCAAGAGAAGGATGGGATTGGTTATTAAATTTTTTTAATAGATGTCTTAATACTAGTACAGTCCCAAGAGTGTGGAAAAATATTATTATTAACCTCATTTTGAAAAGTAATTAAAGATCCAAATTCGATAGAAAATTACAGACCCATTTCATTAATGTCTTGTCCATCTAAGATTTTGGAGGGGATGGTAAAAAATAGATTAGAGTGGTTTATAGAAAATAATCGTTCAGTAGTGTATACACAGAGTCACACGTGTTTTTCGTAGCTCCTCGTTTACACGAGCAAAACTGCTTGATAAAGGCATCTTTTTTTAGTTTTTAATAAACTCTTTCTTAAGTAACTAGTGTACTGTGAAAGTGTTAGTGTCAAAAAATTCTTTACTTGCCTAACAGGCGTGGAAATAAAACAGTTAACATTATCAGCAATTTAACCTTCAATTTATTTCTCAACATAAACAGTTAAACGAAGCGATTCCTTTTTGTGTGACTAAAAACTACGACATCGCACCAGCTGTTTGTTGTTTTTGCCAGAGCGCCTCTTCGAGGCATTCCCCATCGGTGACCTGTTCTGGATGTAAAAAAGTGTATCATAATAAATATGTTAATGTACCAAGTTGGCCAGAAAATTTTCCCGGGGCTGTCCTGGAAATGCGTCGACTGTATGGCTGGCGAGAATAATGAGTCAACTGATATGAATACTATAATATCTAAGTTGCAGTCAATGATAAGTACTTTAAAAAAGCAGTAGGAATTATTTGTTGAATCATTACAATTCTATGGAAATAAAATTGATGATTTTAACCACAAAATATCGTTTTGAGGAGAGAATTAGTGGAGTTCATGAAATTCAAGCCGATGTTGTCAATATAAATAGCGAAATGAAAGAATTGAAGGATGAAGTTAACCAGTTGCAGCAACAAATAAGGATGAACAACATTGAAATAAGTGGAATTCCCGAGACAGTCTCAGAGAATGTCGCTGATATTTTCAGCAACATTTGTGCGTAAGTTAAAATTTCTAATTGCAGCAATATTATTGAATTGTGCCACAGAATTCCGTCTGCGAACAAGGACTTGCCTAAACCTATTATTGTCAAGATTAATTCAAAAACCTATAAAGATGCTATAATAACTGGTATTCGCAATAGAAAAGGTTTGAGATTGGAGTGGCTGCAAACAAAGATTTTAACATCTATATTAATGACCATCTCACTCCCAAAAACAAAAAGTTATTCAAAGAAGTTCGTACATTCTGTAAGTCAGAAGACTGGCATTATTGGGCAAGGGATTGCAAAATTTTTATACGAAACCCGGTCTCTGGTAGTACTCGTGTTATAACTAGTCAAACCAATCTACATAATTTCAAATAATTTACCTCAGTTTTTAAAAATCTCACAAGTTATCTCCCCTTTTTCTTGTATGGTTCTCTCTATCTATTATCAAAATGTGAACGGTCTCAGAACTAAACTTAAAGATTTTTTCATTTCATCAGTTGCGTCCTTCTTAGATCTAATATGCATAACGGAATCTCGACTCAATGATAACATAAATTCAGTAGAAGTATGCGATCCCCAAATTTATAATGGGTTTAGGAATGATCGCCGTGGTAGACTAAAAGAAGATGGTAGTGGCGTAATGGTTGCAGTTAAAACTGAATTATATTGTGATGTGCATCCTGAGTGGTCAAGTGATGGCTTGTGTGAAGCCCTGTGGATATCTGCTCAATGCGAGGGATACAAAAAGTTGTTGCTCTGTTGTGTTTATGTGTCCCCATATGCCACGTACAATAATGTTAAGTGCTACCTCGATAATGTTTCTAAAATTGTGGCAAATAATTCTAATGAGTCTGTTTTGGTGATTGGTGATTTTAATGCATCTGAAATATGGTCTTATGATTCTACATCTCAAATTCTCATGCCAGCTAATGTTTGTAATGCGACCTCTGAAATTATAGTTGACTCATTTAACTATTTAAATTTATACCAGTACAACGACGTTCCAAGTATGCATGGTAAGTTTTTAGATTTATTATTTTCCAATTTACCGGACACTGAGGTAGTGTCAAATAACCATCCTCTTGTAGATGAAGATAAACACCACAAGGCAATTGAGATCTTGATTAATTTAGAAAACGATTTATTGTTTAAAAAAAGATCACCATATAAAAGATATAAATTTCAATCTGTTGATTACAATGTAATTAATGCTGCTATTGAGGCTATCGATTGGGATTATCTTTTTTCAAATAATAATGTTGACAGCTTATTGACTTATCGGAGTGTATGCGCGCCACAACGCGTGTATTCCGAATATGCCAAAATAAATTAAAAATTAAATAATGAGATAACAGTTTGTTCACTTTATTTAAGTTGATACACGTTTTCGATTTAAAATTTTACGAGGAACACGATGACGAAGTTATTTTTTTTTTAAATTTATTGTGGTTTTTGAGTAAAATGCGAAAAACCCTTTTTGGGGGGTTTTATGGGGATTTCTCCCTTATTGCACGTTTGAGGCAAAAACTAATTGCAGATTCGTAATCAGCACGGTCAAACACATAAATGTTCTGTTTTAGTTTGCTGCCACCTCATTTTGCAGATTCAGAAAAAATTTCAATGGACTAAACATGGGAAAACTGTGAGTGGCATGAGATATTGGAATTGAGATAGTGTTAAACATAACACAGCAAAGCTTGCCCGGAATTTAATCGTCAGAAGCAAATCAAAGAGATTATGTCTTTTGAAAATAAATCATACTTTGCGGCAAGTAAGAGGGGTCCCCGCCCCTACCCAATAAAAATAGGAGGACAAATGGATACAACCCAAGAGGCAATCATTTCCCAACAGTGAGAAGAGTGCCAGAAGGCAAGTGTTCATTCAAATAGGGGAAAGAAGAAATGTCTACAATTACGCATGACCTCGGCCCATCTATAGCAGAGTCACCACTTCGGCAAAAAAGAGGGAGCTGGCTGTGGAGTCACGGAGATCAGGGTATCTACTCAAAGGAACATGAAGCTTGTTTAGTTGCTCCCAACGGAAGGATGGAGAAGCCAAATACCTCAAGACAGGATTATAGTGGGATTAGAGAAACGAAAAAGGTTAAGGCAGGTACACAGTCTATTCAAGTGGACATGAATATTCAAAGTTTGGAGGACATATATAAAGTGGCAAGTTTACTATCAGTCTAAGAAAGGACAAAGGTCCTAAACAACATGACGAAGCTCGAAAGTATTAGTGGTAAGTGGGTATCAAGTGGAGATGGCGATTATTTATAACATGAAAGGTTTGAGATTTATACGTGGCACATACACGGGATATTTAGTAATCTAGAAAATTTAAGATTTTTGTTAGATACACAGGGTGGGCCATGAATTAGTTAACATTTAAATTTGATTTTTCGTGCAAACGTGAGCGGCGCGGGGAGGGGTCTACTGGCTGGCTCGTTTCTTGGAAACTTAGTCGCAATGGATCGGTTCACGGGGCCACAGCGTGCTTTTTGCGTAAAGCAATTTTATTTAAATAGTGGATCTCTGGTTACTGCGGGGCACTTATTTCGTGTTGAATACGATTAACATGACTTAAATCAGTGTCCAAGTGCAGTTTTAATTAAGAAATGGGTAAAGAAGTTCGAAGAGACGGGATCGACACTAAATGTGAAGCAAACCGGAGGCCACGGACTTCAAGAAATGAAGACAACCTGCAAAGAGTTCCGGTTTCAGTTCGACGTGAACCTCATTTATCGACGCGCAAACGTTCAGCTGAATTAGGATTCTCGCGCAAAACCATACGCCGTATTATGAATTTAGATTTGAAATTGCACCCATATAAGATTCAGTTAGTGCAAGAATTGAAGCCTAATGATTTCAATTTACGCAAATTGTACGCGGAAACAATGTTGGAACGCTTTCGTAACTTCGACAACATCTTGTTTTCCGACGAAGCCCATTTCCACCCCAATGGGCATGTTAACAAACAGAACTGCAGATACTGGAGCAGCGAAAATCCCAAAACTAAACATCAAAGACCCTTGCATTCACCTAAGATATGGGCAGCAATTTCAGCAAAAGGAATAATTGGACCCTACATCTTGAAGGATGTTCGCGGCCATACGATCACTGTTAACTCTACTGTGTATGTGAGAATGTTACGGGAGTTTTTGGCGCCACAACTACAGGGATTTATTGGTTATAATCGGAACACGTGGTTTCAGCAAGATGGAGCCACTTGCCACAATTCTAATGGGGCACTGCCGGTCGTTAAAGAAATGTTCCCCGAAAAAGTAATTTCTGGAAGTGACAACATTCCGTGGCCACCTAGGAGTCCTGATTTGACACCAGCCGATATCTTTTTATGGGAGGATAAAATTCTTTATTCAATAAAATGTATACATTTTACAGAGATATATAAAAGACATTTCAGCCATCCTGTTACCCGGCTGTAGGGTTTACAATTTTATGAACAGCTAAGCTGTTCTTATGTGTCGTTAACCTAAGTGTCAAAACCTATCTAAACAAACATGAGAATCCTATAACCCTAATCAGTATAATTATAATATTTAAAAAATAATCTATCTAAAATTATGTCAAATTGTAAATGGTAACAGTAAACATATAAATTAAAATGACAGAAATATCAGTTTAAAAAACATAATATACAAAACAATTGGGCGATCAACATTACAATACATTCTAACTAAAAATATCCTAACCGCGCTACACCGGAGAGACGAGAGCTGAGTTTACCGACGATGCGAGCGAACGTTTGGAACCCGATAGCCTTATGGAATTTACATTGCGGATAACAAATGAACAGAATTTTTAAAAATAACCGTGACAGAGTTGACAATTAAGAAATTTTAATAGGATCATTTATTTGAAAAGATAGAAAATAGATGAAAATGGCATAGCACACAATGTAAATGAATAAAGGGAAAATTAAAGGGAAAGATTGATGAAGATTCATCTCCATACGGCTTTGTTGAAGAAGTTATGATAAGATAGCGAGCCTACGATGACGCTATGGATCAGTCTACGTTTAAAAGAAAGAGTGTTGCAATTTAGAATAGTGAGAAGAGCATCGTTATTGCCACACCAAATACCCCTAGCTCCAATAATAATAGGGTAGACTTTAACGTCAGTGGAATTCTTGACTGCCATAATTTTGTTCGTGAAGTCAGGTTCTTCATAATACTCCTTTTTCAGTCTATAACTCTCGGCGAGCGAACGAGGACCTTCCCAGAAAACACCTACTTCAATAATAATGGTTTGTAGGCCTTTGTTGATAATAAGGTCAGGAATTCTTAAGGTCCCAGAGTCTGCTCTAATCCTCGGCTCGACTTCAGTTTCCCACCCACTCTTTTTGGCGACATCCTCGATGATATTAACGATGTTTTTATGTCGTTTTATTCGAGTGCCATGGGTAATGTAGCATCCCTGTAAAATATGGCAATTGGACTCGCGTTTTTTACATCCCCCGCGGCAGTTTCGTTGTTCTTTAGGTTTGTAAGGTAGGTCCATTGACGGTAATAGGTTACCGCGGAGGTGAATAGCTTTAACATAGCTATTTCCTGACCAAAGTGGGGGAGGGTTGGCTATCCAAGAACTCGAAGCACTCGAGGAGGCACATTGTTTGATACCATTCCCAGACCAGGATTTGTCTAAGTCATTTATTAAACTATTGGTTATAGCGCTGGTTGTATGTAGATTGGTTAAAGACTTGATTTTACCAATGTGGTGTTCGGTGAAGGATTTGGCTATAGGTGGAATGTGGGACATAATTTTTGACAATCTTCTGGCCATAATTTCTGGAATCTTTAACGAGAAGGGGAAAATGCCAAGACCTCCACCTCGTTTGGGTGCATATAAGAAAGGGTTAGTTGTGGAGGAGGGGAGATGAAGGATAGTCTTGACCAGACGACGGATTAGTCTGTCTGCTTCTTTAAGAAGTTTTTTTGTGATATAGATATTTTGTAAGGAACTAATCCATTGCGGGACAAGATAGGAATTAAGGATAATGAATTTTTGGGAAGGTTTAAGAGGGGATCTACGAATACGGGAGATTTGGGTCTGAAGGAGATCAAGGTTAGGAAGTTCGGCACCCATCCGATTATAGCGAAGCCCTAAATATTTTAGGGTGTCCATCCCCACTTGTGGAATGGGTTTCCCGTTGACAAAAAATAAGCTTTTGGTTATACTAAAAAGTTTCCTTTTCTTTGGCACAGTGCGAAGAGAAAGGGCAAAGGACTTGTCAGTGTTAAGTGATATTCCTGCTTTGTTGAAGAATTTATTGGCCTTTTTTAAGAGGTTATTGGTTTCTTTTGTGGACCCAGAAATAAGCACGAGATCGTCAGCATAGCCGAGACAATTACATTCGATATAATTGACTGCAGGTGGATTTTCTTCTTGCAGCTGGACAAGTAGCTCGTCAAAGAAAAGATTGAATAGACAGGGACAGGGCCATTGTTTAATTTTATTTTGATGTTATCATTATTACCTATCTGGATGTAATCTTGAAGAGTGGCCATAATAAATTTTATGATATTAGGGTGGACTTTAAATCTTTCCAAGGCTGTTAAAATTCTCGAATGAGGAATAGAATCGAAGGCTGCTTGTAAGTCGAGCGAAATGATATCGAGGGGCTTTATACCTTTTCTGGAGTATTTGATAGTGCTATTAAGAATAACATTGTTAATTAATTTGCCATCCCGATTAACAAAACCTTGCTGAAAACGGTTGATAGGCAATTCTTTTAATCTCCAGCTCATAATTTTATTTAATAAACGCAAGAAAATAGAGCCAATTGTTAGCGGACGCCAATTTTTAATATTTTTCAAATCCTTACCTTGTTTGGGAATTAAGATAGTACGCGATGTTCTCATAAATTCTGGAATATTTTGTAGTAAAATCATTGCATTAAAAAGGAGCCATAACTTGTCTTTAGGAAGGCGTTTAAAGTCACGAATATTATATCCATCAAAACCCTTAGCACTGGATTTAGTTTCCATAATAGCTTTATTTATCTCTTGCGCTGAGATAGCTCTATATAAGTTCGGCCCAACCTCATTGTTGATAATAGAGGGATAATGAGGAGCAACATTTTTCGGAGACTCAAAAAGATTGCTAAAGTGAGTTTGGATTTCATTAACCGATGGCAGATATTCAGAATTGTCAAAAGGCAGATCGTCTATGATTTTATTTGCAAGCTCTTTTTGGTTCTTTTTAAAGAGGATTTGACATTTTTTATATAGGATAGCCCTGTTGGTGGCTTTAGCAAAGGGTCCGTAAAGTTTTGTGTTTGAGTTATTATGTCGCTTATCGTTTGGGCGTTTTTTTATTTTGTGTAGTAAATTTGTGCACCAGTGATTAAATACTTACCTAATATCCAGGCAAGATGTTTATCACTGACAAGATTTAACGTGGCAGCCGAAAGAGACTCCATTACCGTATCAATGGGGCGAAAGGGTTGGCTATTAGGGTTTAGTTGGCTTTCTACCTGTTGGTCGGCGGTAGAAGGGGGTGAAAGTACAACCATAGAGGGTGGTAATGGTGAAGGATAATTATTAGAGTTTTCAGTGATAGATATATTATCGGACAGCTGTTCAGAAGGTAGAGGTGATATTTTCTCAGGAGGCTGGTTCAAAGGCGGAGGATCGGGTGGTAGGTCTATAGGAGGGGGTTCGGGGGAAGAATTATAGAGAGGGGTAGCAATAATGGAAGGATACTCTATAGTAACCGTAGTAGAAGGACTAAGGGGGGTAGTAGGAGGTTGAGGAGAAGGCAGTGGTACTTGTGATAGTTCTCCACCCGCCTCTATGATATCATTTTTGACAATATTAAGGAGATCCTGATAAGATTTTCTCCTTCTTCTGAGTTTAATTGTTTCTAGGGTTCTATCAGGAAAAATCGAAGCAATATGCATATTAACGGCTCTACCCGTGAATCGCAGCTCGGCATGTACCATATCCAATGTTTCCTGCGCTGACCATAGGGGAGTTTTAGTGGCTTCGTTCTCCATTTCTTGATTGTACTCGATTGGATGCTTTTTCGCAACATGTTGTCGCAGACCTAAATATGATGCATATTTATCACCGCATAAATCGCAGGAGAATTTGCTTTCATCTTTAATTTGCAGAAGGCGACAATATCTTCGTTGGTGGTTTCGAAGATTTTTTTTCGATGAATAATTATTACCGCAAGGGCAAAGGTGTGTTTCTGCATTAGCATCCATAAGGCACCAACGAAAATAAATGGAAAACTAAGTGAGGGGAATTAAAGAACTAAAAAAAAGAACACCGAAATAATCCAAGAAGACTATTTGAAATTTTAAAGAAAAAAAAACGGTGTTATGCGGAAATCGCAGCACAATGCTGGGAAGATTCTCCAAAGTGGTGAAGTATAGTACAACTATACCACGCAGCAGATAATTGCAACGATAGAAAAAGACCCTAAAACAGACTTTATCAAGATAATTGTATAGATGCACAGTATTAAACTCACTCTCGGTTTGAAAGTGGAAAGACTCTCCGAGTGTTACACGTTATCTAACCAGTTATAAGTTAAGACATCACGCAAACACATAGTATAATATAGATTAAACTGTCCTAACGTTATAAAAACAGTGGCAAAATAAGATTAAAAAAAACATATACAGTTAAAATTTTTCAGAGTATATGCATCATAGTGCACCGAAGTCCGGTATAAGGGTTTTTTTAAATTCGGCATTCATATTTACTATATATATATATATATATATATATATATATATATATATATATATATATATATATATATATATAGATAGGCTGTTATGAGTATTCGGTTGATTTTGAGCATAAATGAGTCGAGATTTTTAATAAATAAAAGAATTTTTGTTTTGTAGATAACAGTTCGCCGACAACTATTTTAGTGTATAACATACACATATAGACTCAACCCTTATATTCATTTGCCGTCAATTTTTTTTTATATAGGAAACAGTAAAATATTATTTTAGACAAGATTGAATGAAATAAGGTTAATTTAATACACAAATTACTGTTTTATTGACGAAACTACACTGAACACACAACACAAGATGAAAATACCTTGTAGCTGTAATGGCGGTCCCTAACTTGTAGGTGGGTGGTGCGGTGTGGGTCAGTAATTAGACAGTCGTAATTGGCCTCCTTATGCACACAGGTCATAGGTGCGAATTTATATTAGTTCGAAGACCACTTGCTCGATCCTTGTCGTGTATACTCGTGGCCGAATCAGGATTTCGGGCTGGCTGGCACAAATATATTGTTTACTCACTTTTTAGATTGAATGGATTTTTTTTTCTTTTATTATCACTGATTAATTTTAATAGTGTCATTAAAAGTTGTTAATTGTAATCAATGCACTGTTCAGAACTGGATTATGCTTTACGCGAACATAGACGGAGAATTTGATGTTTGGAGGCTTATTAACGATAGATCGATAATCGTTTCTTAATATTCGATGGTTAGATTGTTGCACTAACACTTTAGTTGCTGCATAGATACGAATTGATGCATAAACGCCCTGGACGGGGTGGATGGTTGCACAGCCGTGTAGTTGATCAGATATTACGCGAGAATTAACACATTTACGTTTATACAGCGATATAACTGGTAAATAATAATACAATTGCGGAGCTCACAGAGAACACGTCCGCTCGGTTCGAACGCTTAATCGCCTCATCCCAAATTTTACTTGTAATATTTGGTTGCATCTGAGCGGAGCTCAATCGAAGCGATACACAAGCGAAGACTTTAAAAGTTAACACACATACACACTCCCATCTACATTATTCAGAATGTCAGACGCTCAATTCAACGAACAACAAAGAGAGCAGACCAACGGCCCGATGCCAGCAGCTAACGAGCGCGGCGGATGGTTCAGAGGTCGGGGAGGACGCGGACGCGGAGGAAAAGGTAGAGGCGCAAGAAATACCAGCAGGGATCCTAAGCCCAGTGATCAAAGAATACCACAACCAGCCCCCCCCCCTCCCGAAATCGGACGGAAATCTGAAGCCAAAGAGTTTGGCTTCACAAACTTCCCAATTCAAAGACGACCCCATGTGGCAAGAGTTCGAAGCCGAAGGCATCGAAGGACTCGTTGCCTATGCACCCAGACGCAGTTTTGCCGTAACACTTGAAGGCTTATGCCCATTGATTGACCAGGTATACGACACACTCAATTCAGCGTCGAGAAACTTTTCAAAGAACGTTCCTCGATCAGCATTTGCGTGGTACATCTGGCAGTTAACATATGCGCGCATCATTGCTATTAAGAAGCATAGGGGGTTAGAATCATTTGAGGAGGACCGCCAGTTAGAATACCTTAGAGGCGACAACTTCCCACTCCCGGGTCCAATCGAGGAATACCTGAGGTCAATAGGGGATGTTAAAGATCTAACCGGAATAGAGTATAGAATCCGTGTGTACACTCATAAGCCAACTTCATTATTTCAATTGAAGGCAAGGGTCAGGGAAGAGATGTCAGCGATTAGCGTTTAGAAGAGTGCTGAAGTCGCGACGGGGGTCATTTAAATGATGTTATTTTTAAAAAATAAATTCCTGTTTATTAGCTATCTCGGTAATAAAATTTTTTTTAAGTATGTCTTATTGATTTTTTTATATATTTTTTAAAAATATTAACTAATTCATGGCCAGATACACAATCTATTCAAGTGGACAGGACTATTAATAGTCTGGAGGACTTATATAAAGTGCCAGTTTACTATTAATCCAAGAAAGGACAAAGGTCCTAGAATACATGACGAAGCTCGAAAGTATTAGTGTTAAATGGGTATCAAGTGGAGATGACGATGTATTATAACACGAAATATTTATACAGTGGAACATACACGGGATATTTAGTTATTAAGAAAACTTAAGATTTTTACTAGACATAATAAGACCAGTTGCATGTTCAATCAGTGAAACATGGCTACCACAATGGATATAGCATGCTTAGGAAGTATGTGAAGAATGGATTTGGAAGAGTTATCATGTTCATTAGAGAGGATTATGCATTTCAAAACTTAGAAGGTATAAAAAAATCGATTGTGGAAGCCGTTACTTTGTGATAGTCAATCATGATGATGAAATGAAACTAATTACTTTGTTTACTATCACTAACACATTTATTCACTAAAACATGTGACAGAAATTGCTATCGCAGAAATAGAAGATGCTCTACGAAACTGTCTAAATATTAATTCCACGAAACTCAAGATAGCCAATACTTTACAGTCAGATAAATCAGTCACAAATAATTCAGATTACCACATTTTAAAAACCGTTCAAAATAAAATTAAAACTAATAATTTAACACTTACAAAAGCAGACAAATCAAATGCCATAGTAATAATTCCGAGAGAAGAATACCAGACCAAGATGAGCTCATTTATTGATTCAGATTTAACAGAAATAAAAACAGATCCTACAAAAAGTTTGCAGCAAAAAACTAGACATTTCATAAATAATGCATCATCAACTCTAATTCAAAATTATGAGAAATACAAATTAACTAATAAAAATCCCTCCGCTCCAAAATATGGCCTTGTTAAAAATCATAAACAGGGAGCACCGATTCGACCAGTTGTTTCTTACACAAATAGCCCAACTAGATCTTTAGCGTACAAACTTAATAAAGAGTTTAGGAAACTAACAAATTTTTCTCCACAATATACTATAAAAAATTCGCTGGAACTTTCAACATCAATCAATAAACTGAACATAGTAAAAACGGGATTTTTAGTATCTTTCGATGTCAGCAACATGTTCCCTAATATTCCCACAAATGAGTGCTTCCCATTAATTTCAAACTTATTAAATAACTGCTCAATAAATCCTAACTTACGTAAAGAAATAGAATCAGCTTTCCAATTATGCCTTTCTCAAAATTATTGCCAATTCAATAACAAATTTTATGTTCAAAACGGTTTAGCAATGGGCTCGCCACTCAGTCCCTTGCTCGCAGACATTTTCATGTCAAATTTAGAAAATGATATAATGAGTTCCTCTTTAGGGAAAAAGCATATATTTTTCTGGTACAGATACGTAGACGACATCCTAGCTTATTTTACAGGAACACTTAGGCAATTAGATACTTTTCTCAGTTTTATTAATAAGTTACATCCCAACATATCATTTACAATAGAAATAGAACAGGATTGCAAAATTAACTTTTTAGATCTTACTCTCACTCGGAATAATTCATCAATAAGTTTTAACATATATAGAAAACAAACATTAACTGACACCACAATTCACGGGTCTTCATTTAGTCCGCTAAACCATAAATTATCCGCATACAAAAATATGATTCATAGAGCCTTTTCTATCCCATTATCAAAAAGTGATTTAAAACAAGAATTAGATACTATTATTATAATAGCCAAAAATAACGACATCAATCCTAATTTAATTATGAAACTAATCTCCCGAAGAGCCTCAACTAGCATATCGAAGCATCTATCCCTTTGTCAAAAATACAGATCCTACAAAGTACATTTCATTAACTTATTTTGGAAACGTGAGTAACAAAATCGCTAGAATTCTATCATCCCAGGATATCATAGTTAGCTTCAAATCACAATTCAAGTTATCAAATTTATTATTTAACGCCAAGGACAAAGTTAGTATTTACAACAGGTCAGGAGTTTATAAGCTGATATGTTCGGACTGTAATTGCTTCTATGTGGGAATGACAACTAGTAATTCAAACAGGGCACACTTTTCCCACAATAGAAAACACAAAAATTTTGCATTTCAGTAATAATTATTTTAAAACATCTTTCCTAGAACAAATTCAAATTTACCTCTCTCACAATAAAATCCCAGGTTTGCTGCTTAATGATCAGCTTAACTTTGTAAAAACACCCCTGTTCGAATTACTACGTTAGGATGGGTATTCCCGGTGATAATCTTAGAATATCAGGTAGTTGTATAATACCTTTATATCCGTTTAGTTTTATATTCATTATGTTATTGACCACGACCGGCTAACCATCATGTCGATGTATTTGGTCATTAGTTTTGTATTTAAGGTTTGTTAGATGGGTTTTTTCATTGTTTATACATGTTTGAAAATGATGCGCTAGGCATCGAAACTAGTCACATGTTTTAGTGAATAAATGTGTTAGTGATAGTAAACAAAGTGATTAGTTTCATTTCATCATTAGAAGGTATATTTTGTTAGAAACGTAGTTAAATAACAGTTTTTCTGATGGTGAAGTGGATACTGCTGCTGAGTACAAAATTTATAGAGTTGACAGAAATATAGGAACGAGTGAGAAAACTAGAGGAGAGGGTGTACTTTATAGCAGTCTCTGCAATGCTTCAATCTAGAAGAATTATGTTATGTACAGATTCTCTAGAATAATCCCTAGTTGAGATTAAAGTCGATAAGAAGTCCGTTGTTGTTGGAAGAATTTTCCTTCCTCCAACCTCAAGTGCGGAGAAATTTGAACAGCATATACAATCAATAATGTATGTTAAGAGACAGATAATTAAATGCCAAAATTTTTATTTTTGGTGACTTCAATCTACCTGAAGCGAGTTGTTTAATGAATAGAAACGGTGTATCTGTGGAATGCCCTGCAATTTTAGCAAATGGGTATTCAAATATGAACATGTGTCAAGTGATTTGTGTTCCCAATAGTAGAGATGTGTTCCTCGATTTACTATTTTCAAATGTTAGTGATGTATCTGTGAATTTATCTGTTAATAATATTTTACCAATTAATGTTCATCATGTAGAGTATTGTTTTGTTATAATATCAACTTCCAACCTCTGAGCGTGAATCGAAATATTGATTCAGCTTCGCATAGTCGGGTAACAAGAAGGTGATTCCATAAAATTATAGAGTTGTAGCAGGTAGATTTCACATAAGTAAAAGTAACAGATAAAATAAAGTATTTTCACGTACCTACTTTATTGCCTTGATAAAGTACGTTTTGCCGAAATGGAGTACAATACTATATTATAAAGTACGGGTGGCAACCCTAATTTTGATACATCGAGACCATTAAACGTACAAATAAATTTATACAAGAATTACACCAAGAAACGACAATTTGAAGAATCGAAAATTTCTGAACGTGCTTGGGACCTAGGCCATAAAATACAATTTGACAATTGAATTATACTTCACAAAGAACAACATAACACAAAACGAAAAATAAAAGAGTCTGCCTTAATTCTTTTGAATGAAGACGATTGTATCGCTTCTACTTCTGTAGCATTTAATCGTATCTGGTTACGGACAATTAAGGAAGAAATCATTAATGGTAACTTCCTTTTGAACAACCCAGTATCGGGATAGGTCATAAGGCTTTTCCCTTAAAACGTTAATGGGATCACTGAAACAATAGAATTCTTTGATCGCATTTTTGGCGAATGCACTATCTTATAACAAAGTCGTACCTAGGAACGCCACTTATAAATTCTAAAGACAACTCTTTCAAAGTCTTCTAATTTGAAAGCTGTTTAACTATAATACATGATCTTTAGAATTTTTTGTGCTACCTGTATATCTAAAAACAACGAATTTTCTAATACTCTCTTCGAGGTGTCATTCCTTTGTACGCAAGACAATATATATTATATATAAATATAATATATATTGTTTCTAGTCGGGAACCTTCATCAGTTGCGCTTCCCACAATTGAATCTCCTCTCGAACACTTCTTTATGCATTTGATGCATTTCGTTAAATTTGAAGACGCGAGATGTAAGACCGAACGGAACCTCTGTGTACTGATTCTCTTGAAAATCCTAGATGTCGGTCTTACATCTCGCGTCTTCAAATTTAACGAAATGCATCAAATGCATAAAGAAGTGTTCGAGAGGACATTCAATTGTGGGAAGCGCAACTGATGAAGGTTCCCGACCAGAGACAATATATATTATATTTATATATAATATATATTGTCTTGCGTACAAAGGAATGACACCTCGAAGAGAGTATTCAATATCTCTGACAAGTGAAGTAACCTGAAAAATTTTATCGTGACATTCTGTCCTAGGAGTTAAGGGAGAACAGCAATTATACGGAACGGCTCCAGATTCGGAACCTCTGTGTACTGATTCTCTTGAAAATCCTAGATGTCGGTCTTACATCTCGCGTCTTCGTATTTTCTAATGTCAATTTAAATGTCATAATAATTTTCGTTTTGCAATTTACATTAATAAATATAAAGCCATTGACAACGAAGTCAGAATAGACTTTGAAACGTTTGGTTTTCCTTCAATATACGTCGTTTTATTTCGATTGTGGTGTTATTGTCCAAAAAAACATAAAAGTAAAATTGGAATAGAGCAGTTTAAAGATAGCAGATATTTTGTGAATCATTCTGGGAAATATGGGATCATATCTGCTTCATTCCAGGTCAGTAGTTACTAAATGTTTGAAAATCGTTATAATGTAATGTACAACGAAGTATAATTAACAAGCTTTGTATTTTACTTTCAGATTCTAATATTTTTATGGTTTCTTGGTCACAAAACAGCCAGCTTCAGGGATGTATCAGACCGGTTTGATATAACTAAAAGTTCTTTGGGAAGAATAACAAAAAGGGTTACTATGTTTTTGAGTAACATGTCACCTGAAGTTATAAAGTGGCCATCAGAAAATGAGAACAGCAGTGAACAACATTTCAGGGAGAATGGTTTTGGAAATGTGATAGGACCTTTAGATGGTTGCCACATAAAAATTGATAAACCAGAAACTGACCCAGATTCATACATAAATAGGAAGGGTTATTATTCAATTCATGTGACCTTTTTTAAAATAGGTACTACCAAAAACATACTACTGAGAATTTGTTATCAATATATCTTTTTTTTTCAATTGCAGTTGCAAGCGGTGTGTGATTTGAGGAGAAAAATTATCGATTTGTTCATTGGGTATCCCGGTTCATTGCATGACAGTAGAGTGTTTAGAAACTCACCTTTATTTAAAACATTGGAGCAAAAATGTGGCAGAGTTTTCATCCTAGCAGCTAGTGGTTACCCATTAAAGCCACAAGTACTAACACCTTTTAAAGATAGAGGAAATTTAACCCAGCAACAAAGAAATTTTAATATCAAGTTAGTTAAGAATAGATATGTGATAGAACACTGCTTTTGCATATTGAAACAAAAGTTCAGACAACTATATCATTTGAAATTGAGGAAAATACTACTAATTGTACATATCATCCGAGCTGCATGTGTGCTACGCAATTTGTGCATTGATGATGGTATTCAGTTGGAAGGAGTTGCTCAGCGTTAGCATTCGTCACATAATTATCGTACAGAACATAATTCAGCACGTTGTACGTTTAAACATTGGGGTGTCGTTATGTGACAAAATTGTACGATAATCCAGTTTCCACAACATAATTATACCATATTTTTTCTTTTGTCAAACAACGCTCCTTGAATCTTGAATCGAAATTTTCACTATGCTGCCCTCACTCATAAATTTTTTCCAGCATCCTCGAATACGGAATTTGAAAGTGCCTGGACCGAATAACAATAACCTTTGTCAAATGCTAACACGGGCGTTTTCGTTTAGCAATCTAGACACAGAATAATGTTTTTCTGTGCCCTGTAGATGAAACGTCAATCTGCAACAATCTGGTCAATGTTTTGTGTATTATTGTATGACCTGTGTATGTCTACTGTGAAAACTTGTACTATCTATAAATATAAAAATTAAATAATGAGGTGATGTGTAGTGGATAAACTTAATTTCTACAACCAAGTATTTGTGTATTTATTAAAACCAGGTAGGTAAGTCTAACATTCAAATTCTCAAATGGTTTCAGAATATATTTATTTATTACTTTTCGTTATGAACAAATAACTTGTTTTACTTATGTGTTCATTATTAATAAAATAATAAACCGTCTGTTCATAAATAATATATTGTATTGCCTTGAAATATGACATTCATAACAATTAACATATGCTTGTTCAATATACATCAGTTTACAAAAAACTAATAATTTTTGACATAATAATAAATAAATAGTTAATTATTTTAAACATTTTCTTTTTAATTTACATTTTTTATTTAACTGCAGGTCGTCCAATTAGTTCTGAAAAAATTGTAATTGTAATTCACATAATGAGTGAAACAGATGAAGAAAATACTCCTCCAAAAGCTAAAACGTCTAAATCGACCATTAGTAGAAAACAAAAATTTACCAAACAATGGTTGAAAGATGCGAACTTTAGCTCATGGTTAGCTCCAGAGGTTTCAGATCAATGTAAAGCCAGATATAATGCCTGCAATTCTATATTCACATCAGAATTAGCTGTAATAAAAAATCATTCCAAAAGCAAGCATCACAGCAATAAATTCAAGAGTTAATCAAAAAACCATTGATTCATACACTAAAAATAATAATGTGAATGTTCAAAACAGTCAAGTGAGCAGAGCAGAAATTAAAATTTGTAGCTTTTTGGCAGAGCATAACATTTCATTCCTCATAATGGATCACCTAACACCACTTTTAAAGGAATGCTTTCCTGAATGTAAAAATATTCAAGATATGCATTTAAAATCATCGAAATCTGCTGCTGTTGTTCCTAATGTGATTGGAGCAAGTGAAAAAGAAGATTTAGCCAATAAATTAAAAAACTCACGGTTTAGTATCTTAATCGATGAGTCTACAGATATATCAAGAACACAAAATTTGTGCATCATAATAAAATTTTATGATTCCAGTGAGGGAAAAGTTGTGAGTCAGTTTTGGGAACTGTACCAAATTTTCAATGATGAAGATAACGCAGTGAAGCTTCTGCAGAGTATATTTTTAATTACATAACCAAGTCATTTGCTAAATATTCAATTCCATTTGCAAATGTCATTGGGTTTGGGTCAGATGGTTGCAATACCATGATGGGAGAGAAAAATTCAGTTCGTACGCGTTTTGAAGAAAAATGCGCGGGTATTTACATCACAAAATGCATTTGTCTACATGTCTCTACATCTTTGTGCCAGCAGTGCATGTGATGATTTACCATCAGCCTGTTAACAACTAGCTCATAGTGTTTATAGAGTAAGATCCCAGAGCGATCAGACACAACTTATTTTCACATAGATGAAACCTCATGTTCTCAGTAGTGTCTTATGTGCTCATAATACTTGCGCGTTTGTGGAGCTTGCCGAGTGACACCTGGGCAGGTACCAGGTGTGAAAGGTTATTTAACTTAAATTTTTATAGCTGATTTTTATATATATTTTGTAGAGTATTATTATAAAGTTATATCATAAGGGTCAGACACTTTTCATGGGCCAGAACTTTTGTCAGACGCTTTAAAGCTCTACAAAAAATAAATTAACTTTACTTATTTTTACATGTCTGACTTTTAAATATGTTGTTAAGACAATTGTTACAAAGTTATATTTAATTAGTCAGACAAAATTGATTGACCAAACACCCCCTAAACAGCAAAATTTTTCAGCTGTGAGTATGAGCGCGAGAGCATTATGCGTATGCCTCTCGGAGCGAGTGAGACGGTCTTACTAACTCAGTTCCCCTTCTCACAATTCGTGTAATTCTTCTGTGTATTGTGTATGTCTCCTTTGGGTGCAACCTAATGGTATACAGTATAGTTCGGATCTGTGAGAGCACATGTTTTTGTTGTTTACGTCGTGTAATTTGTGAGTGATTACATTACTTGATAACGTGAAAATCATGGAAGAAGCAAAATTAAAGTGTACATTTTGTAAAAAATCTCATGATAAATTAGTATTATTTACCGAAGAAATATTTAAAAAGTGTAAAAACGTTTTAAAACAGCGAGTAACCCATAACCTTAAATTCAAAGACGTAGTTTTACCTGAAGATTTGTATGATAATGGTTATCATCGAGAATGTTATAAAAATTTCACTGCTCTGCCCAAAAATTATTATTCCGCGATTCCAGAAAAAACAAAAAATAGTAAAAACAAAAAAAAACATTTATTGCATCGACATCAAGTTTACCTAGTAATACTAGTACTAATAGTGATCCATCTACAGCATCTACCTCAAGTGAACAAAATAATTCCACTGTTCCCGATTCAGATTTAGTATCAAACTCAATTCCAGCTAGTGCTATTCCTGAACCTATTGTAATATCTGAGCCAAATGTCGATGAAAATATTGAATTTGAATCAGTTGAACCGGTGTCTTGTAATTCTGAAGATTCTTGTGTGGCAGCCGTGGCAGGTGAAAGTGATTTTCATTCCTCTTCCCTTCAAATCCCATTTGAGAGTAATATAAATAATGACGAAAATCAAAAGTGTATATTTTGTGACCAAAAAACTAAAAGACATAAATTGAAAAGACTCCCATTGCATGAGTGCAGTAAAAATAATTAAAAAAAATTAAATGAAGAAGACTTCGTGGAATTAATTGAGAAAGTGCAAGATGTAATGGATTCAACAATATATTATCAACAAAAATGTCAATTGGAATATTTCTATATAATATCGTCAACGAAGAATACTGTTAAAACGTCTTGGCATGATCTTCGTCAACGCCATCAAGTTGTTTTTGATGAAATTTGCAATTTTAAACAGCAAAATGTCATAGAAAAAGGTCGATGTTATTTTCTCACCTATCTCCACAGATACTACTTGGAATTATTCAACGACGAAATAGATAACTGTAAAAATATTATGGGCAATTTCACTCCTCAAAACTTAGAGAGTAAAATAACCAAAATTTTTTCAAAAGAGATTAAGTTTATGATGTGTCAAAATAAAAATCTACTTGCTCCGAAACATATTTCTGCCATTGATGAGGATTTATTAGAAAACATAAAGGATTAGGATATTATTAATAAAGCTGCATTAATATTAAGAAAATCAGTATTGAAAGTTGAGAAAAAAATATTGCCAAATAATTTATCTGTACAGGACCTTAAAAATGGTGAAGTTTCAGTGCCAGAAGCCCTATCCCAGTTTTATTCTACTCTTATTGCGGGAAGTAACAACAAACGAAAAAACAATTTTAAATGTGCTCGGATAGTTGAATCTTTGAGTCAGGATGCTGTATATGCCATCTTTAATGGCAAATACAAAACATCAAAACATATTAAGCTTGGAATGGCTTTAAAAAGCTTAACAAGTAGTCGTAATATAATCGACATCATCCACATATATGGTCATTGCCTTAGCTATCCAGGTATTGAGGAGCTGGAAACTAAAGCTACTTATTATGCTATGAAAAAATCTACGATATGTCCTTTCTTATTTGTATGTTTCATATTTGTAATATTGACGTTCAGGCAAATTTTGTTATAACATGTTCTGATAACGATATAGCGATTATTATGTTAGGACATATGCATAATTTGAAAGACGATGATTCCAATGTATGGTTAAACGCAGGCACCGGAAACAACCAAAGATATATTCATTTGACAAAAGTGTACGAGAACTTGGGACCATCTTTGTGTCGAAGTTTGCCAGGATTTCATGCATTAACCGGGTGTGACTTTAATCCTGCCTTTTTAAAAAAAGGTAAACAAAGACCATTTAAAATATTAATGAAGAGACCTGAGTATCAGCAAGCTTTGATGCACGTTGGTGATCCTGAATCATTTACTGATGAGCACAGACAAGAAGATATTTTCAAGATTATCCAAAAGTTTATCTGTGAAATCTATAGTGTTCCTGATACACACGATGTTAACACTGTCCGTCTTCAGCTATTTTTAAATAATTATAGCGTATCTAATATAAATGAAGAATTTAACCGTAAAAATTTAAAAAAACGTTGATGCAAGCAGTTTACCACTGTGTAAAACTGAGTTATTCCAACAATTTCTACGAGCTAATTACATTTCTAGCATATGGAATTATGCACATGAAAAACAACCAACCACTTTTACTCCTGAACAAAATGGATGGAGGTTAGAGGAAAAAGAGTTTCACTTTCATTGGTTTGATGGTGACCAATTACCAAGGGACGTTGGTGAATCCCTTCAACAATCAGGTACTTATAATTGGAGTTCAAGATTAAAATTTATTAAACTTGTAATTTTATGTATTTTAGTTCTTTGGATTGTTTTTTGCAGAACTAGATGTCAGCAACAACATAACTGATGACGATGAAGATGATGCTGACTCAGTTGGACAGTATCATGATTGGTTAAATGATGAAAATTCAAATAATTGTTATGACGATTGCGATGATTAAACAATTAAATAAATGTTTGTTTTAATTAATTATGGGTACATTTTTTTACAAAAATGATTTTGCAAAAAAAATAATTTCAACTGATGTTTTTTACAATGAAATAAAATATTTTCTAAGAAAAAATAGCTCTGATCAGCTCAGATTAATTATACAAAATATATTAAATTAATTAATTTACTTTCATACTGACTAATTATTACGTTAATATTGAAATTAATCTTATTGAAATAGAGATGCAAAAATTTTGAGGACCAATACTTCAGGTCAAAACAAATCAAAAAGCTATATAACATTTCCAGAAATAAACTATAGTTTTGCCCAAAAAAAAATAAGAAAGTTAGAAGTTATATAGAAGTTATAATAGACTATTTCCGGCTTCAAAATGCTTGTAAAGCTAAATATGTAAATACTCAATAGCTTATACACCTTTAATAACTGTATTAACAAAGAAAATTAATATTCTGTTAAAATTTGCCCTACGTTTCTCCGAACAGATGTGGCAACATAGCATATAAGATGCCTTATTCAGTACTACAGCTGACCACTGCCACGAATGTTTTTTTGCTGCACCGGTTCTTGTCAGAAAGTGAAAGTGATATTTACGTGACATTCTACGTAGCGTTCGTGATTTGATTTTCGTTTTAAAAAATAAATTTGAGAAATAAATAATATCTGTTGTCAATTGTGAATTCAAGTGTATTAGTTTGTGACAAATAGTGGCAATTATACAATTAGGTAAAGATCTGCCATGCTATTAATTTGTGGAGAAAATACTTGTAATAGCAACAATGTTGAATTTTGAATATTTACTATAAAGAATCCTTTGTTCTCCAGAGCTCTGTCATAATGACAGCCTGTAAGTACATGGGTATTTATTTGTCTAATATAAGTAATATTAATTTTCGGTCTCCGGTCAAGGCGGTGACGTTTTACAGCGCTAAAAACCCTGTGATAAAAATTGGTTATACCTAAAGTTTCGAGAATAAAAAAAATAAATAAATGAACAAATAAAAAAAACAGTGATAAGTGAAAGTGCATGTGAAAAAAAAATCGTCAACAGTTATATAAAAGTCAATAATTAATTAAAACTCTAGCATTTCTAACCGAACAAACGGGCTCCGTAATACATTCAATATTACCAAAATCGACAAAAGGTCAAGAAGTCTGAAGCTCGGAGGTACTTTAACACACGTGCAACCCATCTGTTACAATCAGGGATTTACAAGTAAATTGAAGGCAAATAAACTTGTGTATCCAAACAAATAAACGGTTGGTAACATCACCCCGGCAAAAAATATAATATTGAAACGTTAAACATAATAAAAAGTGATGGGCGAAAATGCAAACATCTGCACGATTTTAAAGGAAATGGAGAGGTTTAAGCATGACATAATACTGCTGTTGGAGAGAAATAAAGAAGAATTAAAAAGTCAAATACAAGCCACTGAAGAGAGGCTGTGTTTTCTAACAAAGAATTGAAGCAAAAAGTCGACAAACAAACAAACAACTAACTAACAACAATATCGTAATATTTGGCCTAAACCCAGAACCGGAAAATATACCAGTGCAGCTCATTATAGGAGAAATAAATAGACATCTTGGAACAGACTTAAAAACGAGTGACGTGAATAACGTGTACAGTCTGGGGAAATCAAAGGGATCTCCCTTAAAATTAGAGTTTTTATCCTTTTTAAGAAAAAAAGAAATTTTACGTAATTAAGAAATTAAAAAATACGGGAATATCTATAGCGAACGACCTAACGCCAACTGAACAACAAGACCAAAAAATATTAAAAAGACATCTCAAACTAAACAGACATAATAAACCTGAAGAAACAAGCTACATCAAGGGAAACAAACTGTACATAAATAACAAAAGCTATACCGTCAAACAACTAATAGAAATTGAAAAAATAGAAGAAGAGAAAAGGAAGGTGGATAGTGAATTTCAACCACAAACGGAAACGCAAACTAAATCTCCGGCGTTTCCAAAAATCACTGGACACCACAAGAAAACGAACAATTATACGGATCAAACACCAAAAAGTACGGAAGGAATAGCAAAAAAGCATAAAGGCATACAAAACCCGTCTAAAAGTACAGGAGATCCAAAAAGTAGTAAAGAACCAGACACAAAAGGAACAAGCAGAGTCAAAACCAGATCAAAGCGACGTTAAATAGAATCACTATACAGAAAATTGATTAGTAAGTTTTGTATTAAATAAATTAGTTAATTGTACACTATAATTTTAGTAAAAATTAAATTACGAAATTGAATCAGCTTTCCTTTGCATATATATACAAGTCTATTTTTACCACTTTTTTATAGTGTAAGATTTTAGAGACATACAATATGGCGGAAAATATTAATGAAGCGTTTCATATATTAGATAATTTTAGTGAATTAAAAAATGTGATGTGTGAAGATTTTAGGGAGGTGAATAGGGGTATTTGTTTAATGGATGAATTTCACAACTTTACTATTTTGCATTATAATATTAGGAGTCTCAGAGCTAATTTTGATGAGCTATGTATAACTATTAATGAAATTAAAAAAAAAATAACATCGCCATTATAGTACTATCGGAAACCTGGTGTATAGAAAATATATCAGATTTTAACATTGATGGATTCTCAATTTTTTACAATGAAGCTTCTTTTAATAAATGTGATGGAGTTGTAATGTATGTTAAAGAAAATCTCGTTACAGAAGTTAAGAAAATTCCATTAACAGAGGTCTGCTTGCTTGAGTGCAAATTAGTGTTTAATAAGGCAAAAATAAATATAATAGGTATATATAGGCCAAACCCAACAAATGAACGTATCTTTGTTCAGGACTTTGATGACTACCTGTCCGCACTATCTAAGGATGAAATAACAATTGCGGTTGGGGATGTGAATATTGACATCAACCCAAACAATGTACTAACTTTGTCTTCGATTATCTATTTAAATATGTTGGCTAAGAATGGATTTGTCCCACAAATAAATATACCAACAACGGTAGATAACAACTCTTCTACAACAATAGATCAGATATCCACATACATAAATAAACAAACAAAACATAAAGTGCAAGTTAATGCTCTAGTTCTTAATAATAGTTTAACTGATCACTATCCCCTAATTTATAATATTAGATTTCAAAAAGAAAAGCGTCAAGAAATTCAAAAACCGAAACTCATCAAAAAGCTGAATGAAAGACTTTTATTGGATAAAATAAAAAATGCAAATTGGAATCAGGTATACGCTGCACAAGAACCTCAATCCGCCGTAAATATATTTTACGAGCAGTTTACTGCCATTATTAGCCAATCAACAACAGAAATAAAAATAACTGCAAGGGAACAAAAATTAAAACCATGGATGACATGTGGAATACTAAGGGCCATTAGAAAGCGAGATATGCTTAAACAGAAACTCTTAAAAAATAAACACAATAAATCATTAGAAGAAGAATATAAGAAGTATAGAAACTTCCTAGGTACATTAATAAAAACTTTAAAAAATGACTATTATGAAAATAAATTACAGCAATGTAACTCAAACTATAAGAAAACTTGGGAAGTCATAACTGATGTCACAAATGTTCCATCAAACAAAAGCACTATAAACAAAATCAGTATCGATAACAAAATAATTAGCAACCCAAAACAAATAGCAAATCATTTCAATGACTTCTTTGTAGAAATTGGGGAGAAAATAGCAAACAAAATTAGTAAAAACAATATAGAAATAAAAACAATGAAGACTAAGCAATATACCAACGCGATGTTTTTGACTCCAACCGACTATTTATAAATTGAAGACATAATATCGACGCTAAAAAACTTTGCATCTCCAGGGCCTGACAAATTGAGTATAAAAATAATTAAATTAACAAAACTGAATATCTCTAAACCGCTTACTCACATAATTAACCTAATGTTTCAGACATCAAGCATTCCATATCAATTTAAAGAAGGTCTTGTAGTGCCTATATATAAATCAGATAGAAAAGATCTAATGACAAATTACCGACCCATTTCCCTAATTAACAACTTTGGAAAAATCTTTGAAAAATGCCTGAACAAAAGAATATGGTCTTTCCTAGACAAAAATAAAATAATATCCACAAATCAATATGGATTTCAAAAAGGTGTAGGGATAGAGCAACAAAAACTAACGACAAGTATACTGAAGAATTTTAATGAAAATAAAAAAAAACAATTGCAGTATTTCTTGATCTCCAAAAAGCCTTCGATACGGTATCACATAAAATTTTATTAAGCAAACTAAATGAGATTGGCATACGGGGACCCATACTGCAACTTTTTAATAATTACTTGTCAGAAAGATCGCAACAAGTACGAATAGGAGATGACATTAGTAATAAAAGATTTGTGAAAACCGGAATCCCACAAGGCACAGTCATAGGTCCTACATTATTTTTAATTTTTGTTAATAATTTGCTATCTTATGAAAGATGTAGTATAATAGTCTCTTATGCCGATGATACTGTACTAATATGTAATGGGACAACATGGGAAGAAGCCTGGAATAAAGCGCAAAATGCAATCTCAGATGTCAAAAATTGGTTAGATGTAAACAGCCTGAATTTAAACGTATCTAAAACTAAATATGTAGGATTTACACCAACAAAGGTAGGAAGAGCGGCTCTATCACCTCTAACAATTAATGGAGCCCTGGAAAGCGTTAAACAAGTATCATCAATAAAATACTTAGGTATGTTGATTGATGAAAACTTAAAGTGGAAAACACATATCGAACACCTTGTCAAAAGAGTTAAAAAGCTTACCTATAAATTCTACACTCTCCGTAATTTACTAAATAAAAAGCTTTTACTTATAGTGTATAATAGTCTAGTCGATTCCATAATAAGATATGGTATATGCGTTTGGGGTGCGGCATATAACACGCACTTAAAAAAAATAGAAGTATGTCAATAATCTTTAGGTTAAATTATCGTCAAAGTGTCAAGCATATTTATATTACACAGACAATATTAAACGTGCGAGGTCTTTACATTAATGAATTGCTAAAGACGATACATTCAGGGAATAACCTCAATAAAACAAACCATCCACATAACACCAGACAAAAGGATAAACAGTTGCTCAAATCTGAGCGAATGAATAAAACTGTATGTCAAAAATGCATACTACATAACGGTATAAAAGTATATAATGTGATTCCATTAATTTTCAAAAAACTAACCAAGAAACAGTTCAATAAAAAAATTAAATTATACATAGCCCAGAACTATGATAGCTTATTAGCCCTTCTGGTATAATCAAAACACTAAAAATAAATTACTTTATTTAAAGAACAATACCCTTATTTACATATCTCTATTTCTAATTCATGTTTAGTTATACTTTATGTAGTTATATTTTGTTGTTTTGTATTATTGTGATTATTTTATTCTCAGTGACTAGTAAAATGGAATATAAATATATATTAATTAAGGGTATGTATCAGTGACTAGTAAAATGGAATATTATAAATATATATTAATTAAGGGTATGTATGGGTTAGTATGAGTATATCTGTCTGTGTGTATATATGAGTATATGTTTATGTATATAGGTACGAGTATATATGAATGTCTTGGTTAGTAAAGTAGCAGATTTTAATTGTAATGAATTTAGCACTAACTTAAACATACTTGAATGTTCTCTTGGACACAACGCAAGCTTATGCTTAGGTGTTCATTTTTTTCTCTCTCTTATTTACCATTCTAACATTAATGTTTGATATTTTTACTTATTACTGTTACCTTGGTAATAATGTTAGTGACAATCTTATTGTAACAACTATAATTGTATTTTTTTTTTTGCTAATAAATTGAAATTGAATAAATTGAATTGAATTAAATAATGACCTGTTTTCCTTGGGAAAGTCTGATAACTCACCGTTAAAAATCGAATTAATATCTAATATTTAAAAAAGAATAATACTTCGAAACCCATTTAAAGTTAAAAAATTAAATATTAGAATAGCTAACGATTTAACACTACAACAGAGAGAAAATTACAACAGGTTAAAAACGCACAAGAAACATTTTGACCAATTGAATCAAGAAAAAACCTTTATTGAGAATAACAAATTGCACGTGGGTCAGAACGTATACACTCTCGAACTTGATTCCAATCAATTAACAGAGTACCGAAGTCATCCAGCGATTCAACCTAATATATTCAAACATCTAAGATCTTCGGAAAAAGGCAGCGAGTTACCCGGCAGACCAGTAGCTGAAGGAACAAAATACGAAGAGAAAAAAGAAAGTCACTCACAAAGTCCACCAGATTCAACAAAGAGAAGCGAGAATAATCAAGAAAATAAGAAGGAAAAGACAAGGAAAGAAGGGAAAGGAGACACCCTGACTACAAATAAGCTCACAACTACATCCAAAAACAAGACAACACCCGGACAATCAACTCAAAAGCAAAACCACCAAAAAGCAGTCAGGACTCGATTGACGTACAATTCAGAAGATCCACGAAAGTAACTACCTAGAACGTCAACACTATCTACCAACTATTAGGGTAATAAATTAGATTATTTTTTTTACTTTATTCTATTACTTGTATGAGTATTAATATAGACGAAACTTGTAATATTTTATGAGATTATGAAGTAAAGAACGTAGCATGTTTAGACTTTGCTGAGGTTAATAAACACCTTACGTTTGAGGAAGATTTGCAAAATTTTACAAACTGTATTCTTCCACATTATAATATCGGAAGTTTACAGACAAATTTTGTAGAGCTTTGTGTAAATATAAACAAGTTAAATGAAAACAATAAGATCGCAGTAATTGTACTCATAGAGACATGGATTGTCAAAGATATTGCATCCTTTAATATTCCTGGTTATTCTGTCCACTATAATGAGGCAAAGTTTAATAAATGCGATGGTGTAGTAATCTATTTGCAAGATGATATAACAATTCAACTGACTGAGGTATGTATGCTTGAATGTGTAATACACTACAACAATAGTAAAATTAACATAATTGGTATATATAGACCCAATCCAACTTGCGAATTAACTTTTGTAAACAATTTAGATCAGTACTTATCTAACATGTCCAAACATAACATATCAGTTCTCATTGGTGATGTAAATATAGATATAAATCCCTTTAAATTCTCAAACACCTACTTTATTAATTTATAAGAATATGTTACAAAAAAATGGATTTTTACCTGAGGTCAATATACCCACTAGTGTTGAAAACCACTCTAGTACAACGATTGATCATATTTCCACTTACATAAATAAACTTAATCCAAAAGATACAAAAACAACTTAACAGACCATTATCCGTTGTTATACAATCTGCAGCTTAAACAGAAAGGCCAATCAACTTCTGATGTTACTAATACATCTAATAATATAACTAAAATAAATGAAAGCAAATTAATACAACTCGTCAGAGATATTAACTGGAAAGATATTTACAGCTCCCGTGACCCGCAACTTGCAACTAATCTCCTGTATAAAAAAATACAACATGCCATTTCGAGTAGCTCGGCTGTGCTAAAAGTTACAAATAAAAAGTATAAACTTAAACCGTGGATGACAGCTGGGCTTCTGACGTCGATTAGAAGTAGAGATTTGTTAAAACAAAAATGTCTTACACATAAAAGAATGAAAAAATTTAGCAACAAATGTTAAAAAAATGAATGATACTATAAAATACATAGCAATAATGAAATTGTTACTTAGCATAAAAAGTTAGCAAATAACTTTAATACGTATTTTATTGAAATTAGTGAAAAAATATTAAAACCTGTAAATAGTAACCGAGTCTCACAGATTCCAGAAAAACAAATAAACAGTACAATGTATATGAACCCTACTGATTATGAAGAAATTCAGGAAATTATATCAACATTAAAAAATAACGCAGGCCCAGGTATTCACAAAATTTCCGCTAAAATTATTAAATTATTAAGAGATTTTATTAGTACGAGTAAACCCCTAGCACATATAATAAATATTATATTTGAAACTACATTAGTACCTTATCAATTTAATGGGAGTTTTGTAACGCCAATTTACAAAAGTGGAAAAAAAGAAGAATTGACGAACTATCGCCCTATATCTCTAATTAACAACTTCTCAAAAATATTTGAAAAATGTCGGCTCCTATCTTTTATAAAAAAACAGGAAATATTATATACTAATCAATTTGGCTTTAAAAAAAATTGGCACAGAGCAACCTTTCGAAATCCTAACAACCCAAATTCTTAATAGTTTCAATGGAAACAAAAAAACATTGCTATTTTTATAGATCTACAAAAAGCTTTTGACACTTTCGCATATAAGATTACTTGAAAAGCTTGAAAAAAAAATGGTATAAGGGATCAGGTGTATCAATTGCTAAAAAATATCTGTTAGGCAGATCACAACAGGTTAAAGTAGGTCAAGAATATAGCGATAAAAAAACCATTAAAACAGGGGTGCCACAGGGGACCATCTTGGGCCCTACATTTGTCCTTATATTTATAAACGACCTTCTAAACTATAACAAGTGTAACATTTTATCATATGCTGATGACACCGTGTTGCAGTGCGAAGGTAAATCATGGCACGAAGTCTGACAAATTGTTCAACAGGCACTCAATGATGTTAAGATCTGGCTTGACAGTAACCATTTAAGCCTAAATATATAACTAAATCTAAGTACATTGCATTTGCACCTAACGTGTCGGGACTAAAGGAAAATTTGGGGCCCCTGATGATTGAAGGAACACAAGAAAATGTAGCCAGAACTAACCACATAAAATACCTTGGGGTAATCATTGATCAACATCTTAAGTGGGTTATGCACATTGACTACCTAACCAACAGAATAAAAAAACTTACTTATAAATTCTATATGTTGCGTAACATACTCAACAAAAACAACTTGCTTATAGTTTACAACAGTCTAGTGGAATCCATACTAAACTATGGAATGACCATTTGTGGTTCTGCTTATAAAACAAATTTATCAAAATTTCAGATTACACATAATTATATCCTGAAAACAATGTTTAAATTAAAAAGTTGTGACAGTGTAAAAAGTATTTTTATCCATGAATCTCTTTTAAATATTAAAGGTCTTTATATGCATTGTGCTATTAAGTTTATATACAAACATAAAGGTTTTAAAAAAATTAGTCACCCTTATTCTACCAGAAGCAAATTACTAGAAATGTATTTTTACAACCGTTACTCCAAAGATGTGTGTCAAAAAAGTATATATTTTACTGGAATTAATTTATATAATGTACTTCCTCGTGAATTCAAAAATCTTTCTTTTATTATTTATTTCAAAATATAACGTGTTTATTTCAAATTATAACGTGTTAAGTCTAAAACTTGCCTAAAAAATTACTAACTTTCTACGTTCTGTATTTTGCTTCCTATTGCACTATGTTTCTCTTTTTCTCTCTTACTTATAGGATCACTGAGTAATTTTGTATATTTGTTTATTAAGTGCTACTTGGTTTAATATGTATAGGACACAACACAGGTGTTAATACTTAGGTTAGGTTAGGTTAGGTTAGGTTAGGTTAGATGGGGCGCCCACTTTCGTAAGAGGTCAGACAAAATCGCACATTGATATAACGTGTTATAGGAATACAGAAAAAATGGGAGTGTACAAGTGGAAAACCCTTGAACAACACTTGTTCACTTACCATAAATACATTTACTTCGAAGTGGGTCGGTACAATGAAATGTGCAAAAAATTCTTCAATAATATGAACACTTACAATAATGAAAAAATAATAGAAAAAAATGGTGTGTTGAATTATGAAAAATTAACAAAAATAATAAAAGAAGAAATGAAAAGAAACGTGTTAAGAAACAGAAATATAAACAGAGAACTCCCATACTGGGAGGAAATAGCCGAACAAAAAACGGTGTGCATAAAAATGAGACGGCTTCTGATAAGAAATACAAAGAGAAAAGGGCCAGACAATGAAGAGATGAGGAAACAATATAAGGAAGCAAAAGCAAATTTAAAGAAGCTAATAAATGAAAGTAAGAGATCCGGTTGGAATAAGCTCTGTGAGGAACTGGAAGAAAATGTTTGGGGGAAAGCATACTCCATAGCCGTGAAGAGAGTAAGGCCAAGTATCCCTTACGAAATCCCGTTAGAGGAAAAAAAAAGAAATCGTTAAGGTGCTCTTCCCGCAAGGAATAGAAATTAAGAAAAGAAGAAAACCAGTACTAATAAGTAACGTCCCTGAGTTAACAACGAGTGAGCTTGAAGATGCTGGAAATAAAATCAAGAAAGGAAAATCACCAGGCCCTGATAAAATACTACCAGATGTTTACAAGGAAATAATTAGAACAAATATGGGGGAGATAAAAGAGATGTATAACGAAATTATGAAAAGACAAGAATTCCCGAGTAAATGGAAAACAGCGAAAGTTATACTATTATTAAAAGAAAATAAACCAACAAATGATCCCTCCTCATATAGACCTATATCTCTATTGGACACAATGGGGAAGGTATATGAGACCATCATCAGGGATAGGCTGTGTAAAGAATTAATTGAAGGCAAAAGTATGCCCGAGAGACAGTTTGGATTTACTAAAGCTAAGTCCACGATCATGGCGATAGAACATATACAAAACAGGATGGAAAAAAATAAGCCTATTAGGGCAGCTCTAATAACATTTGATGTTAAAAATGCCTTCAATACGGCACCGTGGGGCAAAATTATTGGTCAACTTGAAAAAAAGAAAGTTAGCCCGTACCTGGTAAGGATTGTGGAACAGTATCTTAACAATAGATACATAATGTTGGACAAGGATACGAAAGTTAAAGTCAGTAAAGGAGTACCGCAAGGGTCCGTGCTAGGTTCCACTCTGTGGAATGTCTTATATGATGAACTTCTACATGTACAGATGCCAGGGGAGACAAGGACAGTGGCATTTGCTGATGATCTTGCCATATATGTGGAAGGGCAAAGTGCAACAGAAATGACAAAAAACGCAAACGAGGCAATTGTTAAGATAGGTGACTGGATGAAAAGTGTATCACTGGAGTGGGCGCCCCATAAGTCAGAGGCAGTACTATTAAGGGGTACCAAAATGCAAAAAATTAGAGAAAAAATTAAATTCATAATAGATCAAAATGAAATAATGCCACAAAAGGGTATCAAGTACTTGGGTATCTACATCGATCACCAAGGTACTTATGGGGTCATATTCAAAATACTATAATAAAGGCCGAGGAAAAATGAATAAGATTTCAAGAATACTCCAGAACATTAAAGGACCCACACAAAAAAAGGAAAGTAATATGCACTGTGGTACACAGTCAATTCTACTATATGGAGCGCCAATCTGGTATAAAGCTATTGAGATTGCAAGATACAGAGAAATGTTAAAAAGAATACACAGGAAAGCGGTGCTACGAATTATAGCGGGATACAAAACTATTTCCTACGAAGCAGCGATGGTGATAGGAAAAACGTTTCCAATAGACATCACAATAATGGAACACCAAAAGAACTATATAGACAAGATACAAAAAAAGAAACATCATGTAGAAGCAACAATAGAATGGCAAACTGAATGGGGAAAAATACGGGTAAGGCAATTTGGACAAAAAGACTAATAACAGATATAAAAGCATGGATAGAATGTGACTGGTACAACACTGATTACTATGTCACGCAGTTTCTCTCTGGTCATGGCAGTTTTAAAACATTTACAAAAAAAATTGGTAAGACACAAGATGATAAATGTGTAAATATGTAAAGTAAAAGACACTGTTGAACATACCTTCTACAAATGTATAAAGTATGAAAAGGAAAGAATAATAGCACAGAAAAAAATAAATATTATATTGACACCAGAAAACACCGTAAAAAAAAGATAGAAGATCAAAAAAAGAACGAAGAGATAAGGAAATGGATTTGTGGAGTCATGAAATCAAAAGAAATGGAAGAGAGCAATGGAAGATGAAAGATGAAACAAAACGAGAAAGAGGGCCGGGCGACGAAAACTAGAAATAGTAGTTCCGTCATGTCCTCAGAAGTAAAACCCCTGAGTAGGGGTGAACACCGGTGTTTTTAGTGGGTGCAACTCCCACAGTCCTGCACGTGATAGAACCTAAGCGTGCAGACTCCAGAGATTTTCACCGACCAAAAAAAAAGTTAGGTTAGGTTCTGGCCGCCAGGAGCACTCCGGGAGGAGGCAGGAGGTGGGCGCCAAATCCTCCGGGCGTGGCACTGGGGGGGAGGTCTGTCCACGATCTACCCAGCGCGTCCCAATGGCTCATAGGGTGAATCCAGCAGCTACGCGGGTGGACTCGTCAACGGGGGATTGTCCCGGGGACGAGCCCACTCGAGCCAGCTGGTAAGGCAACGAATAAAGCCTAGATGGGGCTGAATAGTTGCCCGCGGATCATGTGGAGGGGCATAGGATTGGGTTGGGGTGGGAGGGGGAGCCGGAGTAAACCTGGTTAAAAAATCCGCAAGGTAAGGTGTCATGCGACCCGTGCCGATGCCTGAATGGCCGTGCGTAGTCGGTCTCGAACGGAGCCTCTGGGATACCGGGCGACCTCCCAGAGTAGAGTAGCCTTAGCGTGGTACGGGCGCACTGCCACGCTGGACCGTTTTTCGACCCTACTCGTGGGAATTATATGGCTTGTACTAGTAATGAATTGTGTGATGTCTTAAACGTAACTATTGGAAAATCGGTTGACGGACACGGCGCGGATACGGATTTGGATTTGAAGAAAAGTAAGGGAGGGGACGGTGATATCGCGGTGGGGACGAGACTCAACCGCCTGCGAAATAGCCCAAGGAGGGGCTCGATAGGCTTGGTGTTCGACTACGCGAAAGGGGAGGGGTCGGAAACCCCAAACCGGTTAGTGGAAAGTTACTCGTGGAACGATAGCCTCCTCCGTTCGTGCAAAAGAAAGAGGTTGGATGCGGGTGAGGAGGACACTCGGGACGACACACCGGACTTCTCCCAAGCGGAGGATACCCTGAGGCGCAGGGCGAAAGCATCGATGAAGAGTATCGATGAAGTGGCGCGGAATCTCGCCAGGCTGATCAGCGAAAATGCAAACACGAAAATCGAGATAAAGGAGGCGGTGGGCAAACTGCGTAGCCTCACCAGCACGCTGACGACGGACGAGATTCAGTCATATTCAATAAACGCGATCGCGGGGGAAAAAAGGCTACTCTCGCGGATGAGATGAGAGAGGCGGACGAAACCGCTCGTATTGCCAAGGCCGTCGAAGAGGCGGAGACAATCGACAAGGTGAGGGCGGTCGTCGCGAGGGAGTGGCCGGAGGGCGTCTTTAGAAACGTGGAGACCCGGATGGGAACCCGTTTAGAGAAGGGCTACGGGATATTGTCATATGCCTCGACGCCGATGCGAGAGACAGGGGGCTGGGGAGGGTGGCCAGGGAGCGCTATCCCGAGCTTATGGAGCCGGTTGCCGGGGAAGGGGACGAGGAGTTCGTATACGGTTATGTGGTAAACAACTTTTACATATCGGTCCGGGCGGAGCACGTCTCCAAGACCACCTTTAAGGTGGTGGCTAGAAAGATCGGGCAGGACGCCGATATTACGGAGGAGCACTTGGACCTCCTTAAGAGGCTCAAGACAGACCTACAGAGGAAGAGTATTACGGAGGTCGCGGTTGCCCTGGGTGAAGGACTTGAGCAAAGGAGGTTTTGCAAGCTGTGGCAGGTGGTTTTCGGGGGTTCGGGGGTGCAGGCCACTGTTTACCAACCTCCCCTAAAAACGGTGGCGGGGCAACCCGGGGCGCCACCGCAGCAGGCCAAGGGGTGGCCTTCAAACGTGAAAGGGGGGGGAGACCTGCTTCCAAAGATGAGGCGATTATCATCAGGAAGTAGGGTGGCAAGTCCTTCGCGGAGATGGTGAGGGAAATAAAGGGCGCAGTCGACATAGACGAGCTCGGGGTGAAGATGAGGGCCGTCAGGGAGACGAAGAAGGGTGCTTCTCCTCCTCGTCACGGACCGGGGGCACGCGAATAAAATGCTGGTCCAAATCCAGAAATGCATGGGGAGGAAAAACGTGGTAACAAGTGATAGAGGAGGAGGGGTGGTGTTGGTAAGGGGCCTGGAGGTGACCGTGACCGAAGGGGAGGTACGGGAAGCCCTGGGGAGGGTCCAGGGGCTGTCGGCGGATGGCATCGGGGGGATCTCTTTGAACAAGGGAATAGTCTAGGCCATCTAGTGGGAATTACGTATAGTAGATTGTGTGCTGTGAGAAATAAAGTTAAAGCACAGAATAATCTATTCTGTGGACAAAGTTAATAGATTACCTTAGAGCATTTACTTTCTAGAGATAGCCTGCAGTGCACAAATGTCGTGGTAAGACTAAGGAGAGAGAGAGCAATAGAGAGGGCAAGAGGCGGAAACTTAGGCAAATTAAAATTCGTAGATTAATTAACTGGGATGATTACTGGATTTAAACTATTTCCATACTGTACTTAAAAAAACAATTTTTAGAGGTACAAATAATATATATTAGTATTATATCATATTGGTTTCCTAATTGGAAACACTGCCGGTTGCCGGTGGCATCTCATATGTCAATGGTTCAGCGAATGCGCACTTCGGGGCCCCGGATTTCCCCGAATCTTCTCAAAGCAAACAATCAAAGCCGGGATTTCCCCGAATGGCCCGAATCTTCACAACCAAAGTTGAAAGGAAACGACTTGAAACGAGAATTGAGACGCTAAGACTGAGACTGTTTATTTATAATAAAACTTCGAAAATGAAATAACAGGTAAGGAAAAAAGTGCTATATATATATATATATATATATATATATATATATATATATATTTGGTTACTATTTTATATTTTATAGATTATGAAAAAGTGCATGAATTGCCGGAAATTAAATATTTACTACTTTTGATTTGCATCGAAAGAACGTTTATAATTCAGGATTATTTTTTCGGTGTCGGCAGCTTTGAAAATGCCAGCAAAGAGGCAATATTGGAAATATTTTGAGAAAATAAGTGATTCTAGGGCCAAATGTCGTTCTTGTGAAAAAATATTAAAAACTTCTGGAAATACTACTAATTTGAAATGTCATATGGATAAATAACATCAAAATGTATTGCCTACACACACTGAATGTGCAAAGAGTACTCCAGTATCAATTACATCAACTTATAGAGAACCTAGTGATGTACCTTCAACTAGTAGTTCATATGTTACATCAGAACTGTCTGAATTAGGAACTGATTGTGATTCTGAAAAAAGTGACACAGGGAGTGTAAAAAAATCATTTTCTCAACCAACCCTAACATCTAGTTTCAGAAATATATCTGAATATGCTTATATGGGGTCGAAAGGGATTCGTTTGACAGAGAGTATTTTATACATGATCTGTAAAGACTCCCAGCCTTTGCAAATTGTCGAAAATGAAGGTTTTTGTAAACTTGATGAAAGTTGCTTGTCCATTGTACAATGTGCCTTCACGGTTCACTATGAAAAGGTTGTTAGAAATCCAATATTATATTATTAGGCAACAATATATTGTTGCCTAATAATATCAAAAAAATTCAAAAAGTAAGTAGTTTGACTATAACAACAGATATTTGGACTGACACAATGCAAACAAGAAGTTTTTTGGGGGTTACAGTGCTATTTTGTAATGAGGAAGAACAGTTAGAATCTGCAACCTTAGGAGTTTATGATTTAACACAGTCTCACACAGCAGAATACCTAGCAGATATATTATTGAAGACCTGTGAAGAGTGGGGTATTGAAGCAAATAAAATTCTAGCTGTTGTCACTGATGCTGGTGCTAAAATTGTTAAGGCACTAGATATTGGTTTTGGTAGAAATCGTCATATACCCTGCTATGCCCACATGTTGAATTTGGTGGCACAAAAATCTATTGAAAAAATTGCCTGAACTAATAGCAGCAGTGAAAAGAAATGTGACATGGTTTAAACAAAGTGTTACTGCTAGTGATGAATTGAGGCAAGAATCTGATCTAAAATTGATTCAAATTGTTTCCACACGTTGGAATTCAACATTTTTTATGACTGAAAGATTTTTAAAACTACGCCCTGCAATCAATAAAATTATTAATTGCCACACCATTATATTATATGATTACAAAATATAATATAAATATGTAGTAAAAAGTGATACCACCTGGGACTCGACTTTTATTTTCAATGGTGGCGGTCGTGCTAATAAATAAAATAGCTTCTTTATTTTGCCACCTAATTAAAACATTGATGTCCAAAAACATCGATGTTTTACTTTCGATGTTTATTGTACATCGATACTTTTGATTCGATGTTAACATCGATGTTTTTCTAATATCGATCATCCCTAGGCTGGCGTGCGTGGTGAGCCCGAGGATCCAGCTAAGGAAGTGTTTCCGATGCTGGGACTTTGGGCACACGGCCGCAGAGTGTAAAGGGGATGACAGGGGTGACATGTGTTACAAGTGCGGGATGAAAGGACATAAGGCGAAGGATTGCAAGGGGAAGCCGAGGTGTCACCTGTGCCAAGAAGAAGGACACAGGTGGGACACGGCGGCATGCAAGTGGTTTAGGAGGGAGCTAGGAAGGATAGAAAAGGAGAGATGGGCGAGAGCAAGGAGGTGAATGGGAGTAGCGGTAGGTAGGAAGTTCCTACAAATAAATGTGGGGCGTTCGAGGGCATCCCACGACCTCGCGTTCGAAACGGCCATGCGGATTCGTGCGGATGTCCTCGTCGTCGTGGAGCCGAACGTGAGGTGTGCAACGGGGCCTAGATGGATGTGTGACAGGCGTGTGGATGTGGCAGTTCTGATTCTAAACAGGAGCTGCGGTGTGAAAGGAACGAGTGAGGGTGAGGGCGTGCATGCTACGGATTTTGGATGTCTGCAGTTGGTGGCTGTCTATTAGTCACCAAATATAGCCGTCGCCGCCTATCGAGCCATTGCCGACGAGGTGGGAAGGGTCGTGAGGGCCTATAACGGGGGCAGCGTGGTGGTAGGCGACTTCAACGCCAAGTCATCGATGTGGGGGTCGCCAGCCACGGATGCAAAGGGGTCATATTGGGAGGACTGGGTGGCAGGGCACGATATGGTGGTTCTAAATCATGGGACCGAACCAACTTTTGTCAGGGGAGCGTCGCGGTCGCATATCGACGTTTCGTTGTGCTCCGTGTCTCTCGCGCGGTGTCTGGGGAGCTGGGAGATCTTAGATGATGAGTCTCTCAGCCTCCACAGGTACATCGCGTTTGACGTGGGGGCGGCGGCGAGACGTCGACGTGAGTGGGGATTCGCGGCGCACCGGGGGTTGGATACGTCCGTGGCAAGGGACGTGTTCGACCTCCTGAAGGGCGGTGTGGGGGCAAACCCAAGGGAACTGTCGGGTTTAATGAGGAGGGCCCAAGACATAGGGGTCGGGAAAAGGGTTGGAGTGAGTCGTAGGCATGCCTTCTGGTGGAAGGAGAGTGTAGGGGAGTACAGGAGAGCTTGTGTGAGGCTGAGAAGGGAATGGCTAAGAGCGAGGGGTGCAGGTCGTGGAGACGCGGAGGAGGAAGGGAGAAAGAGAGAGGCATATGTGGCGGCCAGAAGGGAGCTCGGAAGAGCGATCCGGACGGCCAAGAGAGAAGGGTGGAAGGAGGTGATCGAGAGCGTGGATGCGGACGTTTGGGGCAGAGGCTACAAGGTAGTCACGGCCAGATTGAGAGGCGGCGTGAGTGCGTACGATCTGCACTCCGACGAGAAGTTGAGGATCGCTAGGGAATTGTTCCCTAGCGTTCAGGGTGATAGGGCGGAGTTCGTCAGGGGTGAGGGGGGCAGATTGCCACCCTTCACGGAGGACGAACTCAAGAATGCCTGTGGTAGATTGAAGGGTAGAAAGGCACCGGGACCTGACGGGGTGCTGGTGGAGACTACCAAGACGTTGGCCGGACATGACCCTCACACCTTCATCAGGGTCTTTAATAAGCTGTGGGACGAACAACGGTTCCCACAAAAATGACGGAGAGGGACCTTGATCCTGATCCCCAAGGCCGGAGCGAGGGCGGCCTGCAGAAATACAGGCCGATCACACTGCTGGACGTCTTGGGAAAGCTTTACGAGCACCTCATCAGGGTGAGACTGGAGGGAGAGATTGAGGCGTCTGGGGGTTTTTCGGACCTCCAGTACGGGTTTCGTAAGGGCAGGTCGACCGTCCAGGCTGTCAGCAAGGTGCTGGAGCTGGCCGGAGACACTGGGTATGCATGGGCGGCCGTCGTTAGCGTGGACGTTGAGAACGCGTTTAACACGGCCAGATGGGACAAGATAGTGGATAGCGCATGCGAGATGGGGTTGAGCGTGGGGCTGGTGAACGTAATTAAGGAATATTTGTCAGGAAGGGTGATTGTGGTGGATGGCACGGAGATCGAGCTGTCGCAGGGGGTCCCGCAGGGGTCAGTTCTGGGACCTACTCTGTGGAACCTCCTGTACGACTCGGTCTTGAGAGTGTCGCTACCAGAGGGATGTGTGAGCCTAGCCTTCGCGGACGACCTTTCTGTCGTCGTCAGGGCTGGGAGTGCGAGTGAGTTGATAAATAGAGGGAACAGGGTTTTGGAACTCTTGGGAGGGTGGTTCAGGGATCGTGGACTCAGAGCTGCACCGGGCAAATCTGAGTGTTTGATAGCCAGAGGGCCGTTGTCCGGGAGGGGGGCGGTTTCGTTTTCGTGGAGCGGGACGGTGATGCGCCCCTCTAAATACTTAAAGCAACTGGGGATCGTGTTGGATGATAAGTCTATCAACGTAAGGCGCATGTTCGCCAAGGCGAGGGTCTTGATAGCGGCCCTCAGCAGGCTGCTGCCGAACGTCGGGGGTCCTCCTCAGGGGAAAAGGGCGTTGCTCTGCGCGGTGGTCAGGTCGGTGTTGTTGTACGGCGCACCGGTATGGATCAGGGCGATGAAAGTGGGAACGTATCTGCGGATGTATAGGGGGCTCTATAGGCAGATGCTTCTGCGGGTGGCGTGCGCTTACCGAACGGTGTCGTACGAAGGGCTGTGCGTCATCACGGGACATCTGCCGATGGAGCTCGAGGCGGATGAGAGGAGCAGGATATTTGAGAGGATCGAAAGGTGGTGAGGAAGAAGGAATGGGAGGCCAACCGGGAGGTGGGTCAGTGGACGAAGGAGCTGGTCCCCGGCATTAGGGCGTGGTTGAATTGTCCTCACAGGCAGTCCAACTACTATATTTTACCCAGTTATTGGTGGGGCATGGCTGCTTCAGACACTACCTGCATCGGTTCCGGTTGGCGGAGGACGATGTATGTGTATACTGCGGTGAGGTGGATACCCCGGACCATACGTTCTTCGTGTGCGAGAGATGGTCGGGGTACAGGATGACTGCAGAGAGATAGTTGGGTTGCGCCTTGGACAAGGGAAGTGTGGTTGGACGTATGATGGAGAGTGAGAGGAATTGGGCTGTGATTGGGGACTTCTTGGCCAAGGTGGTCAAGGAGAAGGAATGCGAGGAGAGGGAGTTAGCGGCAATTAGCGACGTTGTGGGGTAGGCAGACGTAGAGCCAGGTTAGGGGCCCGAAGATATATCTTCGCGGATGGTTCCGGGTCCCTAGAGGGCAGGGGGATATCCCCCTTGAGAAGGGGTGTAGACCGGTGTTTTTGGTGGGTGCAACTCCCACAGTACTATACGCGATAGACACTAAGCGTATAGTCTCCAGCGATTTTCACCGACCAAAAAAAAAGTTAGGTTAGGTTACACAGCACAGGTGTTAATACTTAGGTGTTTTCTATTAAAACATTCTCTTCTCTCTCTATGTATAACATTTCGTGACTTTTACAATTAAACAAATAAAAAAAATCTACGGCTCTTGCCTGAAAATAAATACCGAAACAAATATTAATAAACAATCGTAACTATTTTCTATTCTAAAATAAGGATGTACAGTACAGACATCCTTTAATATACAGTGATAGGCAAATGTGTGGAACCAAGCAAATAACTCTGGAATTATTAGAAATATGAAAATGAAATTTGGAAGATGGATACTGCAGTAGATTGCCTATTTGTTTCCAAATTTTTTTACAATTTTAAACTTCCTGTTTTACCGGAAGTAATGTCGATTTTAAAATTTGCAATGAAACACCCTGTATAGTATTTTAGTTTCTGATGAAACATTTTATTGCGAATACAAAAATATCGGGTTTGATATTGTTTACTTTAATACCTACCGAGATATTAACACAAAAGTAATTAAGGAAAGGAAAAATCTAATATCCATTAAAGAAATACATAATCATAATTATTAGCTAAATCTAAGTAATTTTCAAAACATTGAAACTTAACCTAACTAAACTTAATGTATTAGATGTTCAAACTGACCACCGTTTACTTCTTGACAATAAGCAAGTCGGTTTTTAAATTCTCTAGTAACATTAGCTATTACTTCTGGTGTAATTCTCTGGATGTCTTGAGTTATTCTTGCAGCTAATTCTTGCAATTATTTGGTCTATCAAAATAAACCTTGCACTTCGTGCAGGCCATTCAAAGTACCCCTTCTTCCAATCCATCTGTGATGAAATGTCCTATCTAAATGATCTCGAACAATGCGAGCGTAATGGGGTGGTGCTCCATCCTGCTGAAACCAGATATTATTTGGTAATTGTCCATTTACCTCCAATGCCGGAATAACTTGTGTCTCCAAGAGCTGCAAATACCTATCTTCGTTTAAAGTTTCTTGTAGGCAGAAGGGTCCCACGATTCTGTTGTTATAAATGCCGGCCCAAACGTTCAATTTTTGGGGATGCTGTGTATGAGCCTCTTGTACCCAATTAGGATTACTTTGCGACCAGTAGCGGCAGTTATGTCGATTAACCGTACCATTTAAACAAAATGTAGCCTCGTCTGAAAACACCACATTTCTTATAAAATTATTATCACGGTTACAAATATCCATCATCGTTTCACAAAATTGCAAACGTCTGTCAAAATCATCTTCGGAGAGTTCTTGAACGAGGCGAATTTGTATGGACGATATTTTTCTCCCCTTAATATCCTTCGTACTGAACGACGGCTAATTCCAAGCATATTGGCGAGGTCGGTAGTGGATAAGTGAGAATTTTCTTCCAAAGATATAGCAACATTTTGAGCTACACCTTCATTGCTTGCACTTTTTAACCGTCCATTTTTGGTAAATTGCTAACTGTTCCACTTGTGTCGTACCTTCGCAAAGTTTTCGTCACTACTGAACGGGATATTTCTGTATTCGGTTGAAAAATGTTAATAAGGCCACAAACTTCTTGATGCGTCCTTTTCCTCTCCCCATACCCAATCATCATTAATATTTCTATTCTTTCTCTTCCACTTAATTCTGCAATTTTACGTTCAAATAAAAAAAACTAATAACTTATTTTGACAACTACTGTCACTTCTGCAATGAATTTCATGGACTACTAAACTTCATTCAGATTTAATTTGCGCCTGATTTAAACAAACGCACGTGTATTCGACTATGGAACAAGCAGTGCTGTTGGTTGTGACAGTATAATGCCACCGATTGGCCAATAGAAATACAAATCCTTACCGAGCGGTTTGTTTATATCGGGCGTAAATGAAATCTGAACCGAGTTTAGCTACCATCGAAGTTTTCCTCTCCATAGTTACTTTTCTGTTAATATCTCGGTAGGTATTGAAGTAAACAATATCAAACCCGATATTTTTGTATTCGCAATAAAATGTTTCATCAGAAATTAAAATACTATACAGGGTGTTGCATTGCAAATTTTAAAATCGACATTACTTCCGGTAAAACAGGGAGTTCAAAATTGTAAAAAAATTGGAAACAAATAGGCAATCTACTGCAGTATCCACCTTCCAAATTTCATTTTGATATCTCTAATAATTCCAGAGATATTTACTTGGTTCCACACATTTGCCCATCACTGTATATATTATTAATAATATAACATATAATAATAAACAATCGTAAACTACTTTGTAAACTAAACTAAACAAACAATAAACAATAATCTATTACAATTGTAACACGGGCTCCACGGCGTTTTGAATATATGTTTGTTACTGTCAGAGGCAAAGTTTTTCATTGCAGAAGAGAATGAATAGATTTCATACTTTCTTTGAACACTGTTGTCTTTGGCATTAAATAATAATAAAAAATTAAATAAAAATAAACTCTGCTAAATTATAGAGCACACTTTAATGGGCCTCCTCTTGACAGAAGATGACTAATTTAACAGTAGCAAAAGTTATGGTATGGCATGGGCGGATCCAAAGGGGCGATGGGGGCAATCGCCCCCACAGAGAGCCCCAAAGTTCGAAAATTTAATATTAAAACGAGGCCATTTTAACTCCAAGAGCATAGAAGAAGGTCAATACTATGGGTTTAAAATTTAGACCTTATAACGACTATTTTTAATGTAATAGTCCCAGAAACATGGTTTCAAAATTAAATTTAGGGTAATTCAGTACATGGACATTGTTTTTAATGATATTAATTAGTCAATTAGCAGTTTATTTCCAATGAAATCTACTTCAAAATAAATGTGGTCAGAATACTGAATATTAACTAATAGATGAAGACACTGGAGTGTAACTGAAACTAATGTTTAATATTTACAAATGTATACAAATAGGGGGATATTATTTAAAATACATAATATTTTTACTTCGTAAAAAACTGTTTTGCTTCTCATGAAGATTACCTTTCCGGACCTTCTCTTGAAGTTTTTTTTTCTTCAATTGCTAACCCTTGTGCATAATACTCTTTCCGTTCTTTCCTGTTCTGTTGCAGAGTGTCTAATTTTTGAAATTTTCTCCTATAAGTTCGTGGTGTCTCTTCTTGAGACACTCTTGGCGCATCTAATATAGATCCCCTCTGAGTTTCTATTGTAGATTCTGTTTGTGTGAATGCGGCACCCATTAGCGTATCTGATGTAACTCCCTTGCTGTTTCTGCTGCTGGTATGTTTTCATTTGAAGCAGAACTATGGAAATCATTCATTTCCTGACTTGTGCCTGGCATATGATCTTCTTTTGTGGCCGATAGCAGCAAAACAGGTCTTAAATTCTTTGTATGTCCTAAAATCTCTTCCATTTCTCGGACATATTCAAAATCTTTTCTACCTGGCCCTGTCGACTTGTTATCGATGATTTTTTTGAAATTGCGCTCCAAGAGTTTCCGACGATTTTCACATTGAGTTGGAGAAATTTTCATATTAGGAGACTCTCCCAACTAATGGGTTCAAACATTTTTTAAATGTTTTTACATTAAATGAGCCTACTTGTGGCCTATATGCAGCAGATAAATTCAAAAACATTAAAGTTTTGGCATGGGTCCAAGAAAAGACCTGGTTCTCTTCCATGATAAAATATCGGAAATAATAATACAGTTAATAAATGTTAAAAATATTCTTGATATAATTTGATACATACCGCCTTTTTTATTGTCTTCACTCTTCACTAAAAGTAGTAATGTTGATAGAATAGGTATAATAAACAGTCAAATCTTTTAAAGAATCAAAAACTGAATACACACAAGAGAAATACACAACACCCCCAAAACAAATCACAAATTGGAATGATGATTTGATATCAAGAGCGTTATGAATAAAGAGTCTATAGGCAAATTAGACTATGTGCGGGGGATTGGACGTTTTTACAGAAGGGAATTACACGGGACGGCTCCAGATTCGGAACCTCTGTGTGCTGATTCTCTCGAAAATCCTAGATGTCGGTCTTACATCTCGCGTCTTCAAATTTAACGAAATGTTTCAAATACATAAAGAAGTGTTCGAGAGGACATTCAATTGTGGGAATCGCAACTGATGAAGGTTCCCTGACCAGGAACGATGTATGTTATATATAATATATCTTGTCTTGCTTACAAAGGTATGACACCTCGAAGAGAGTATTTATGATCAGGGGCGCCGACTCCGTGGGTGCTCGGGTGCTCCAGCACCCACGAGAGGTAAATAGTGGGTGCCGAGCACCCACGATTATGAATATCTAAAAGAATTCTCTTTCTCATATTTTAACTAAATCAAAATAATATAGGTACCGAAATAATATACGTATACGCGTAGAGCCTAGAGACAAACCTAGCCGCTCTCACGCACGCAGCGTGCCGGCTCGGCGCCGCAGCGTCGCGCCACCCGTGCCTGCCACACCCGCCCCCCTACCCTGTCTTTGCCCCCGCCCGCACTGTTCGCATCACACGAACCCACCACACGCGCGCGCTTTCATTCCTTCTGAGACTAGCATTTGTGTAGATAGCACGTGAACTGTTAGGTTACGTTATGATGTATAAGTTTGTCGTTCGGAACCGTAAGGTACCTAAACCTGAAGAACCTTCCACTAGTAGTAATAGTGGCTCTTCTCAGCTTAACATAAAATTTATGTTCAGAGAAGAAAGGACGCAGCTATCAAAGTAAGTGGCAATCAGTTTTTCCATGGCTTCTGTATGATGGAGACATCGATAAAGTGTTTTGCGAAATCTGTAGAGAAACTATATCTAGTGGCATTTCTACGCCAAAAAAATCATCAAGAGATGATGACTCCATTAAAGCATTCACTGAGATTGGTTTTTCATCATGGAATAAGGCTTTGGAAAGATTCAAAAAGCACGAAATGTCTGAAGTTCACCGTTTTTGTGTTTTACATAAAGCCAATGTAGACTGTGGCGTCAATGTACACTCAATGTTATCAAAAAGTAAACTTGAAGATATGAAAACTGCTAGAACCGCCCTTATGAAAATGATTTCTACTCTTCGCTTTTTAATGACCGGAGGCCTTGCCATAAGGGGCCATGAGGATGAAAATTCAAATTATAGTCAGTTATTGAAACTGCGATCAGAGGATATTCCCGAGTTAAAATCATGGCTCCAGCGCAGTAAATATAAATGGTTGTCACACGATGTCACTAACGAACTGTGTACAATTTTGAGTCACGAAGTATTGAGTAAAATAATTAAACTAATACAAAATGCTATCTATTATTCTGTCATGGTGGATGAAACCAGTGATATTACCAATCATGAACAAGTCACATTCTGCTTTCGGTACGTGGACTCAAAGCTTAATATACATGAAACATTTTTCAGACTCTATGAAACGCCGTCAACCACATCTGAAATTTTATTTGAAATTTTCAATGACGTGCTAAAAAGATTTGGCCTTGATATCAAAACTTGCAGGGGTCTATGTACAGATGGCGCTGCTAATGTTTCTGGAACGCATACTGGCCTTAAAGCACGAGTTCAAGCTATCGAACCAAGAGCAGTTCATGTGCATTGTGTCGCACACTCTTTGAACTTGGTTGTTCAAGATTTTTTAGTATTAATAAGAGAGTTCATTCTCTTCGTTCGCGTGTCACCGAAACGCCAAGCTTGTTTTGAATCGCTACAGGCAGCTGAGGATGCACAAAATCTTTCTCTACGGCCGTTTTGCCCAACAAGATGGTGCTGTCGTATATCTTCTTTGAAAACAATTCTCAACAATTATAGTGTACTTCTATGTTTTTTGAACAACACAAAAACTCAGAAAGATGATGCCGGTGCCAAAGGAAAAGGGTTTTTAAAAAGTCTTCAGTCTTTCGAATCTCCATTTATCATTAAAATTCTGATAGAAATTCTTAGTCGCATTGAAGCTTTAAATGTTACGTTACAGAAGATATCTCTGCATCTGCAAAAAGCTGGCGATAATATTAATACAGTCAAAGAAGTTATATCGTCCCAAAGAACTGACAAAAAATTTGAAAACGTCTGGAAATCTGCTGTAGATTTGGCTCACATTTTGGAATTGGATGAACCTAAAACACCAAAAATACGGAGAAGACCTAAAAAGATAGACGACTCTACAAGTGAGCCGCACGAGTTTTCTAGTCCAACTGACTTTTATCGAAAAATGTATTTTGAAGTGTTAGATAAAGTCATAGGCTGTATTGAACAGCGCTTTGCTAAAGATACTATGGCACACTTGAGCAACATGGAACTATTTCTTACTCAGCAAAATAATGATGACATGACAAGCAGCAAGTATGTGAAAAACTTTTATGGAGATGACTTTGACATGGATCGTTTAATTCTTCATCGAAACATGCTTTGAGATATTGCGCAAACAAAAAATTAGCAACTAAATAGTGTAGAGGATCTTGTTTCTTTTATAACTACTCATTGCGAATCTACCAAAAATATGATACCAGAAGTCATCAAATTATTAAAAATAATTTTAACTATTCCAGTATCGACATGCACAGCTGAAAGGTCATTTTCAGCATTACGAAGAATAAAGACTTACTTGAGGACTATTATGACTCAGCAAAGACTTAATAATTACATGGTAGTGCATGTAAACAGAGAAATAGCAGATGATTTGGAACTTGAAAACATTGCCGACATATTTATAAATAGAGCAGTAGTTCGTCAAAATACATTCGCACTGAATAAAACGTAATGTTAATGATAAATAAGGTGCACATGAATAACGTAACACGTACTCAATATCGCCTTTTTAAAAATCAATTTATTGAATAAGTACAATTTAAATCAGTAAAACATTATTAAGATAAAAATATAAAAAGATATATATGACTCGACGTTCCGATGCTGACTGGCTGCTCCCGCTGTCGTTTCTATTATATATGATCTTGAGAGTGCTGTGTCAGCTCCATCTGCCTGGCCTATTGTTTATATGGTTTATTTGGAAGATGGTGATATAATTCATGTGTCAAACTGCTGTGTAATATAATAAATTATCTTTTCTAAATATCTTGTATTTTCTTGTGTCTAGTAAGTAACAAAAATAAATATAAGTAGCTAGGTATGTCATTAAAAATGTTGGAGCACCCACGGGAATTTTAAAAACTCGGCGCCCCTGTTTATGATGATTTCATCTTTTGCTTCATTAATTCCAGGAAGTGTTACTTTTACATAGACAACTCATGAAGAATATGCACTCTGTTATATAGAGCTAGGATTCTTTGGGTATCTTCACGGTGTATTAAAAAGGTGGTGTAACGCCTATCCTATCGACTTGGTTAAAAAAGACGTTTTACTTGTGCTAATAACCGGCAGGGGCTCTGTGTGTCTGGACTCATTTGCTCTCTTGTCATTGTGCTATTGTTGTCATCACAAAGCATCCTGAATAATTTGTGGTTGTCATTAATTGTTGTCTTTGGATATTTGATAGTATTTTTGGTTGCTTTAGTGCAGTGTTAGTATAATATATTTTACAGCATATTTAAAAAAAATAGTTTGGCATTGTGCGGTACCGAATTATAACATTCGAGAAAAAAATAATCCAGATAAATTAGCGGGCTTTCGTGTCCCATTATGATAAAATTAAATAGACACAAAATTGTGTCACAAATAAATCATAAATTAACCTCGTAAATAAGCGCTGTCAAATTTGTGCATCTGACGTGAAGTCTTATGTCACTATTTTTTATCAGTTAATGGAAAAATAGTTTTTATACATACATGTAGTATTTTTTATATCTTAATATTGTAAACATAAATTTATTAAGAGTCGTTTAATACTATTTCAACATGAAAAATTTTGATCTTTGATCCTCGCGTGATCCCTCTGTTGTTAAGGAACGGGACCAGCCAGTTGGAGGCCTCTTGCGGACGTTTAGTTTACTAATGCGACATTCTTAACCACTTCATCTGACTTCGTTATATCACCTTTTTCTTATACCATGGGTAACTTCTAAAGATATAGAAACATATCAACTAGCAGCATTCAATTGCAAAATGTTTTAAAAGAAACAAAGGCTATAAATAATGGTTGATCTTGATGTTTCATTGTTTTATCAAGATAAAGATGGAGAGAAATATGAGTTAACAGCTGCACTCCGGTCTAGGCTTGGGTCGTTCGTGAATGAGTCGTTCAAAACAAACGACTCCTCTACATGTGCCACGAATGAGCGGCACAGTTTAGTCAAATAGCTCGTTCAGTTCGCCATTAAAAGAGTCATTCAGTTCGAGCGAGTCGAGAGTCATAGGATGTGCTGAACATTCAAGGTTCAATCTTTTGACCGGCACAGTCACCTCGGCTCGGAGCTGTAGATAGTAAAGAGCCGTCAGCCGTCTGGTTGATGAGATGAAGGGTATTATTTTAAAATTCAGTCGGAAGGTTTTATTTTCAACGAATCCATGAATAGGTATTTAAAATTTTTATTATCACAGGCACTAAGGCACAGGGTTGTTATTGTTTTGCAGTGTTTTTGTTATATAAATTTCTATTTGAGTTATAAGTAAGCATAATAATTTTATTTGTTTTGAGAGTTTAGAACGTTTACATTTTAATGTTTAGAGTTTTTTCTTATTTTTGTTACCAAAATATAAAATTAATATATCTGCAAAACTTTAATATTAATTTGAGCAGTAAAATACACAAGTAGAGACATTATATAAATTCGCCTAAGGCTAAACGGTTGTGTTTTAGGAGATCGTTCAATTGAACGACTCATTGTGAACGACTCGTTTTGGTGAGCTGAACGAAATGAGCCGGCTCACTAAAAAGAGTCATAAAACCCAACGCTACTCCGGTCGGTCCTATATATAAGCCAACTGTATATACTGCCAGTACTGCTGGTGCGTGTACAGCAGTGCATTATGAATGTTGGAGGACTCAAAATTAAAACTTAATTGGGTCAAGACTGATACAGGACTGAGGGCTTCTCGTTTTTGTGTGATGTATAATAGATTGCATGAAATTGTAATTTATAAGGAATAATTTGTACCAATCACATTTTTAGGATGCACTTTTCAAAATATAAATGCGATTTTGTCCATTGTTCGCTTGGAACTAGCAATGAAATGCAAAAAAATACCAATAATCCCATTACTAGACGGGTGCACGTTCGAAAATAGAAACAGTACGTTGTCCAATTTTCTCTTAGAGCTAGTAATGGAATACAGACTCGTAACAACCGAGAGATTTCCAGAAGAGGGTCACATCCAAAAGGAATAGATAGATGCATGCGTCTATTCACAGTGCAATCAAATGCAAAATTAAAAACATAGGAATCTCCCTCGCTATGTGCTATGGTTTCTAAGAAATCTCCACTAAAAATACCTTCCAACATTAACTTTTAAGTTATAGATTCCTTTAATGATTATTCTAACAGAAAAGATTTTCATTATGAACCAAACCTGCCTGGGCGAATTATTGATCGGACGAGAAAATAATCCAGATCCTGGAAAAATGTGACAAAAAAGAGAAACAAATTGGAGAAGAAATCCAACAAAGGTTTGTACAATCCTTTCATGAGAAACATACAATTGAATTAGAAAATCTCCTCCTTAGATGAAAAGCAACAAAATCTTGTCACCAACATAACGAACGTAAATTTGCAATTAACCGATACTGAAGATTTTATGGAAGCACTAAAACTAGTGAGCGGTGTAAGAAAAGTTCTAGCGCAAGGGTCAAGACAAAGTCATTTCATGATATGGGATGACAAAGAATTTATTAAAATATTCTATTTATCTAAAAATGCGGTACAATTTGTAAGAAACACAATTCCAAGTGAAATTTCTACATTGACTATGCAGTAATAAGGATTTTTTAAATTTATGTAACTGATATTCTAAACATATTAGAAATCATGCAGTAATTACTGAACAAATGGTCCTCCTTACTTTGAGGAACTTTTTGCAGACCGTAGGTGATTTGATTGTCATTGGTAAAAGCACAGTCATGTTACTTGGAAGGTATCTAGAGCCCTAGCAAGGCTGTATCAGTATCAGTCTTTTTAAAACTTGTTTTAGGAAGTCTTAAGATCGTACGATCCGCGAGGGCTTTTCCAACCCCAAAACATCTTTTCTAACCAACATCCATATAGAAGAAGACCACGAAATGGAATTATCTGCGCTGACCTCAGGCTCTTCAGCTTCCATTGTTGATGGAAGCTGAAGAGCTGATTGCGTAGCCGCTTCCAAGCGGCTATGCAATCACGAAGCCCAGCGTTCTCATCATCATGAAACAGAGTAGGAAAGAGGAAAGAAAGATAATTAAAAAGAATTCTCAGGGAACATTCTCTAACCTACGACGTTCATTAAGGAACATCAAGGACAAAGAGCTTCCCCCAGATGGAACTGATGCTCAAACACAACGGAAAAAACCAAATGCCACTCGAATTGAGTGTACTGCGGACTCCATTCGACTTTCGACGTCAAATCCACAGGCAAAGAAGAAAGGTTTACAGCTCCATGTCGTCATACCAACGAATGTGGAAAACCAGCTTCCAGCCGCCAGCCAAGCAGATAGTTCAGACAAACAGCCAGAACCGCGCTCCAAACCCGAGCATATTACAAGCGAAACGCGTGTCGAAACAGATAGCGGAAACGACACCATAACCAACCAGTTTAGTTTCAATGCGTTAACAGTGGAAGAACGTTTAAACACTTCATCTCTACGCAATAAAATGCTACGTGCCTACAATTTGGTTAAAAAGCTAAAAGAAAAGATGGACATAAGAGAAATACCTTACCCATTTTCAACCATCCCAAGCTATTCAGAATATTTGCAAGAGGCTATCGCCATTAACGATATCGAAAAATGGGGATTAGCTATTAAAGAATTAGAAGCTCTTACTATAGAAAGACTGTGCGTTATCTAGAAGCAAGTCAGTATCTCAAGAATACGAAAAGCACAGATCCATGTTAAACGCTCATCCAGCCCAACCCAGCTTAATTATCAATCATTCGTAAACTATGATGAACATAGTCGAAGAATCAGAAAATCAAATCATTATGACTGGCTTAAAAGTAAACAAACATTCGATAATACATTATTATTCATGTTTATACCAGCTGTTCATATTTATATATTTATCTTGGAATTGTCTGATACATCCACGAACCATCAAGAAACTCTTTCATGTTCTGGAAGCTTTAAGGGAATTCCCAATAACGGCAGCGGTCCGCCAGTTGAGAGACAAACATTTCGGGTTTCCAGAATTTATCGGAATAATGTCCCTTCCACGAATCGGTTGATGGCCGATTGCACCAGCTGTCGGATGAATTCTCGTAACAATAAGTATGCAATGCAGGCTTTTAGATTTGCTTATTTTCAGCTTTTTAGTTATAGGTGTTTTATATTACTTCTGATGATCATATATTTTTTATTTCAATACCATTGAAGATCTTCTGATTATTTTATAACACGTTTACATCTGTGTAATGATGTTAACATTTTGATGATTTCATAATAAATTTCTTACCTTCAGTCAAAAGTCCAGAAACCATTAGATACTTGTTCCATATACCTACTAATCAATATGCATTGGTCATGCTTAAGTATTTACTACCTCATTTCTACTCTTTGAAAAAACATATTTTATATCTGTTCGCCTTAATTATTTTGCTCATTGAATTACCCTTATTTTGTTTTCGCGTTCTTTAATGACCTTGTCGCTGTCATCCACATATATATCCAGAAAAGTTCCTAAGCGAAGCATTTAAGATCTATAGTTTCAATTTAGCTGTTACTGATTATTTATTAGGAAAACATTAAAACGTTTCTATTCTGTATTAGAAACGGACTATATATAATAGAAACAGATACATTCCTACAATTTACGTCCATATAGAATCGATACGAGTACGGGATATTAAAAAATCATTAACTGCAACAAAGAAAACTCGCTATATCAGACTAGCAGATAGATTCCGATAGGTTCAAATATGGTCTTAATCTGGCAAATTTTCTTTCCAGATGGATTGCACACAGATTATTAAAGTTTCTGTAGTTGGGTATGGGCTCTATTGGGTGTTTTCAACATGTTGAGCCATCCTGTATAATTACTCGTATTATTCTTCGTCGCCTTATATTTTAACCAGTTTATAGATCGATATATTACTGCTTAAGGGCTACATATAAGATTTTCTAACCTTTTTGTATTACTACCATGATATGATAAAGACTAACCCTCAATGGGTGTATTACATTATTATGGGAACTCATAAGTTTTACCCATTAAAAAATCGCTTACCTGCCACTTTTTCATTTTAAAACTTGTAACTTTTTTATTTATGAACCGACTTTAATTAAGTTAGACTTGTTTAAGAACCAATTGAAGGTGTCAGAGTGCTGATTTCATATTTGTAAATTAATTTTTAAAACCATTGTGACGGACGTGTCTAAACTTTTGCAAATTTTAAAATATTTTATTTTCTTGGGTCATTCTGTATAGCTTTAAAAGAAAGATTGTGAAATCTGAATATTTCAGAGGTTGAGAACGAGAGGTTGCTTATTAGAATCCGTCAAAAAATAAGCTATGACAAGTTAAAGATTGCGGCTAATTTCAGGTATTTTGCAACACTAAGACAAATTTCGCTTTGTTGGGTACCGGCGGTGTTGCTAGCAATGACGCTAAATATTTTATTAAATCTTTAATTTTGTGAGGATTCAGGGAGAGTCAAATCTTGCTACAATTTTCTACTGCGAGATAAAACAGTTGTATCAAAAATTTTCAACTATCACAATCAATTCCCATTCGCCAAGGAAGCGGACGCTCAATAAGTGTAAGAACGCAAGTACGACAATTAAGCTGTTATTATTTTGATTTACCTAACTAATGAAATTTCGTAATAATATTCGGCCTATTTCTAATTTAGCAGTTAGGCCTGATAGAAGTTACTCCAGTTACTCGAATACTTCGAATTCGAGTAACTAAAGCGAAAGCAGAAGGCTACGAGAATTATGCGAACCGACCTGAAGAGGGCAAATGCGACTCTGCCGAAACGTCGTCATTTTACCATCGATCCCGGCAGGTATCAGTTATCAACTACGCGGATGAATTCCCGAAAACCATCTAATACATATATATATATATATATATATATATATATATATATATATATATAATATTATCAACAGGTTGCAACAAAAAAAAAGAAGTAAATATACCGTCGAGTGGTTAAGGCATGAGTTTTATCGCTCCGTGTTTGCAAAGTCAATTCAGTGGTTTCTAATACGTATTTATGTTCTTAAAAGTACTAAAAAAGTAGATATTAGTGTATTGAACACTTGGACAAAGTCTGGCATTTTAGATTTGCTGTATATCCGGTAAAATAGCGGGGTTATAATGCCTAATCCTTATTTATGCGGTAAATGTTCGAACCCAATCGGTCGAAAATCGCCTGGTCTTCAGTGTACTGGTTGTTGCGGCCTTTTTTACCATGCTATTTGTGTCGGTTTAAGCGAGAATCAACAAAAAAATTTAAAAACATCACCTGGCGCTGAATGGAAGTGCGAACTATGCCGACCAAAAAACAGTGGCGGAGGTGGAAACGAAAATGAAACATTCACATGTAATAACAAATCTGATTTAAAAACCCAGGATGATTTACCATCTTTTAATGCGCGTTGACATTATGTCAATTCACTAGCACGAGTCAACTGGCACCAGTCGACTTGCTTGCTAAAAGCATAATAGTCTAAGATCCCGTCATAAAACGACCTTCACCGAGATGCTTATTTAATGAAACGTATTTTATATTTAATTTAATATGTCAATAAATATAATCCATATGGGTTGCCTAGCAAATTTCAGTCCAGAGTATGTTTAATTAATAATTTTAAAAAATATTTTTTTAAACATTTCACCGGTATGATTATTAGATAAATTCTCTACCAATCGAAAGTATGAAGCCCATAGAATATGCAAACGTTAGGTTGCCTATCCTTTTCCGGTCACAACTATCGGGTTGCCAGGTATAAACAGGTAAATCTGTACTAGCATTTTGCAACGGTCTGTTTATTGAATGAAATTTAAATGAAATTAAAGATTATTTTATTCTGAACACGGTGGTATAAGGTTGCCTGCGAAAAATCAGTCCAGAATTGCGGTTGTCGAATTTTAAAAAGTTAAATATTGCTCCGAGTGAATGTGTGCGACTGAGAGGTCCCAACCAACCATCCCATGCGATAGAAGAGGACACAGCATAGCAGCTGTTTAAAGTCCGCCCATTTAAAGAAAGAGACTGCGCATGCTATTTGGACTTGGAAAAGAAAAGGGTAGCGATGGACTCGTATATACTATGCATCATTTTGAAGTAGTTTATTATTAAAATAGAGAAATAGTTATCTAATTTTTTTTATCAATTAATTATTTATGTGTCTATTTTCTATGTGACACTAAAGTATATATACATCTTTAGTAAAAAAGAAGGTTGTAGTGATACATATATAATACTACCCTAATTAAAAATATTGATTCAAAAAAATTAAAAAAATTTACTACATGCAAATTATAAATCTATAAATGTAAACAGAGAAATTGAAATCGATTGAAACTATTGGAAAAAATTCAAAACTCATAAGTGTTTTTTTTTAATCCGGGTAATCTTGCTAATTTTATTTTTATTATAAGAAGACACAATAAAAAAACAACAATTAAAAAATTACTTCTATTTTTTGTAAAAAATTAGAAATCATTTTTTTTTAATTATTCAGAATCCGTGTCATCGGACATAAAACTACGATCATCAACTTCTGAATCTTCTTCATCATCACTCTCTGTTTCACCTTTTTCGACAATGTCTTCTATCTTTAAAGGCGTAAGATCCCCAATGAATGGTACTGGTTTTAAATATTCATTTAAGAACCATCCCCAGTTCTCAGGCTGAAGTTTCACGCATATTGGATCCGTTGCATTAAGCCACATGGAATTTACGAAATTAGTTTGTAAAATTTTCTGACACGGATTCTGAATAATTTAAAAAAAATGTATGTAATTTTTTACAATAAATAGAAGTAATTTTTTAATTGTTGTTTTTTTATTGTGTCTTCTTATAATAAAAATAAAATTTGCAAGATTACCCGGATTAAAAAAAAACACTTTTATGAGTTTTGAATTTTTTCCAATAGTTTCAATTGATTTCAATTTCTCTGTTTACATTTATAGATTTATAATTTGCATGTAGTAAATCTTTTAATTTTTTTGAATCAATATTTTTAATTAGGGTAGTATTATATATGTATCACTATAACCTTCTTTTTTACTAAAGATGTATATATACTTTAGTGTCACATAAAAAATATACACATAAATAATTAATTGATAAAAAATAAATAAATAACTATTTCTCTATTTTAATAATAAACTACTTCAAAATGATGCATAGTATATACGAGTCTATCGCTACCCTTTTCTTTTCCAAGCCCAAATAGCATGCGCAGTCTCTTTCTTTAAATGGGCGGACTTTAAACAGCTGCTATGCTGTGTCCTCTTCTATCGCATGGGATGGTTGGTTGGGACCTCTCAGTCGCACACATTCACTCGGAGCAATATTTAACTTTTTAAAATTCGACAACCGTAATTCTGGACTGATTTTTCGCAGGCAACCTTATACCACCGTGTTCAGAATAAAATAATCTTTAATTTCATTTAAATTTCATTCAATAAACAGACCGTTGCAAAATGCTAGTACAGATTTACCTGTTTATACCTGGCAACCCTATAGTTGTGACCGGAAAAGGATAGGCAACCTAACGTTTGCATATTCTATGGGCTTCATACTTTCGATTGGTAGAGAATTTATCTAATAATCATACCGGTGAAATGTTTAAAAAAATATTTTTTTAAAATTATTAATTAAACATACTCTGGACTGAAATTTGCTAGGCAACCCATATGGATTATATTTATTGACATATTAAATTAAATATAAAATACTTTTCATTAAATAAGCATCTCGGTGAAGGTCGTTTTATGACGGGATCTTATACTATAATGTAAACAATGACTAGCGCTAGTACCGTGCGTATTTTAGGCCCGGTTGGTTGTTCAATAACAGATTATTCCGGGATTATATTTAACCCCGGATTATCAAAAAAGTTTCGTTGTCCAATTGAAGATTAAGTGTTAACCCTGAGTTAATCTGGGTTCACAATAATCTCTTCATTTAGACTAGTTAACCTAAGATTAAGAACTAATTTGACATTCCTAACCGTATTTTCTGTCAGATTGTATATTAAAAATCCCGCCCTAGTTCTTATATTTTTATAGTATCAAGGATTGGATTTGTAGTGTATTTTAAAACATATTTTGATGGGTGACTTAATAGAAGAAATAACAGGCGACGAAGATTTTCTTGAACTGATACAAATTATTGAACCCCGAAGAAAGACACCATTGTTTCGAAATCGGGAAAACCATTTTGAAAAATGGACAGAAAATGAATTTCTTCATAGATTTCGATTACCCAAGGATATTGTCTCTAGAATTATTGATCTAATAGCTCCCGAGATTAAAAATTCTACCGACAGGAATCACAGTGTTACAATTCAAGAGATGGTATTACTGACTTTAAGGTTTTATGCTACTGGCAGTATGGTAATAGTTGTATCTGACTTCATTGGCGTACATAAATCAACTGGATGTAGGATTATCCATAAAGTGTCCAAGGCTTTAGCAGCTCTATATCCACAGTTTATTGGCATGCCAAATAACGAAAATGATATCAGAGAGAAGGTTGCCAATTTCTATAATATTAGTAGATTTCCACAAAGCATTGGAGCAATTGATAGCACTCATATTAAAATTCAATCACCAGGAGAAAATGCTGAAATTTTTCGCGAAAAGGTTTTTTTTTCATATAATGTTCAAATTGTGTGTGATGCAGCACTCAGTATCCAAAGTATAGTGTGTCGATGGCCAGGATCCACACATGATTCAACAATATTTAATAATTCAAGGTTAAGGCGTAACATAGAAAATGGAGTATATGGTAATGCAGTTTTAGTTGGAGATAGTGGTTATCCTATCAAAAAGTATTTAATAACTCCTTTAGCTCAGCCACACACTACAGCTGAGCACTTATTTAATGAGTTACAAATTAGGACACGTAATCCCATAGAAAGATGTTTTGGTATTTGGAAAAGCACTAGTAAAGTTCGAGACATTTGAACTTTTGTTTACCAGTAGTGCAATTCAAAATGGCGGCAACTAACAGGTGGACAGAAAATGAGACATTAAAATTTGTAAAGCTGTACAGACAATGCGAGGTGTTGTGGAATATACCAGATGCACATTATAAAAATCGAGATAAACGAAATAGTGCATTTGATTACATTTTGAGCGAAATGAATATGGAAAATCTAACAGTCGAAATCATCAAGAAGAAAATTAAATCTTATCAGAGACACTTACCACTTAGAAAAAAATAAAATGAAAAAATCAGTAAAATCAGGGATGTCAACAGATGAGATATACAAGCCTCGATTTGGTTTGAAGGTAAAACTTTACAAGCCCTCGGCACGCTTTCTTGGACGAAATTTTTTTTAATGTAGTAAAATGGCTATATTTCACAAAAAAAGTTGTACTTTCCTGCGGAAATTGATATTAAATTAATTAAACACTGTAAAAGTAAATTAGGAATATAACCTGTAAATCATTAATACCAACAAATAAATTTAAATGAATCAGCTGACATTGTTGACAGCAAAACTAATTTAGGCCATAGGCCCATAGATGTGTACTTATAATAGACAGCACGTAAATTTTGAAGATGGCAAGTGGTTTTTCTCATTCCCTCCCTTGGTTTATTAATTAACTCTGTCCGTAAGGTTTGTATTCAGTTCAATAGATTTAGATTGAGTGATTTGTAAACATGGTGTTGTAACTTAGTTTGATCAAAAGCTGCAAAAAATATATGGTTCTATGATCAAAGCTTTTATGATTGTTCATAGATTTCGATAGACATTTGTTATTGATTGCCTTTTGTTATTATTCGCCATATTGGTATCACCGATTGTTATAATTTAAAAACGATTTTTATAGTGAGGGAGAGTTATAGTTTGAATTTAAATCTGATTTTGTTTGATAGTTTATTGTTAGTTTCTTATTATAGTTATTTTTTCGTTACTTAAATAGTGTTTTGTTAGTTTCTCGTTAGTTATATAGTTTTTCGTTTTTTGTAAGTTATTTTTTCGAGTTTATTGAGTATGTCCGAGTTACAAGGGGAGCCATCCACAAGCACCGGTAGGGTTAGCGGCACTAGAGAAAATTGTGTGCCAAGAATGTGGAATTTAGTGAGAGTGTCTGAAGTGTTAAGAAATCGTGAACAATGCATTAAATGTGCAGAAGACTCTGGTTTAATCTTTAGAAGTAAAGAGTTTCGTGTTCATCGATGTACTATGAACTGAACGCAAACAGTACAGTAGGGGCCTTTGCTTGCAATAAAAACAGTTGCAGAACTCGAGTATCGAGGACAAAGGTACATGGTTTGAGGATGTTAAAATAACGCTACCTCAAATCTTTTATTTAATGTACTGTTTCACCGTAAGAATGCCATATCAACAAGTAAAAACAGAAGATTACTTAAGTGGTGATAACCATTATTTATCAACAGCAACAATTTGTGACTGGTACAATTATTGCCGGGAAACTGTTGCGAAGTGCCAGCGTCAGTATGAAGAAGAAGCTGGCCGAATTGGAGGTCCCGGTAAAATTGTACAAGTCGACGAAAGCAAATTTGGCAAGCGGAAATATAACAAAGGTAAAGTATTTCATTTTGATGTGTGCAATAAAGATTTAATTACTAATATTTTTTTCAGGCCGGCACATTGAAGGCCATTGGGTCATCGACTTTATTGAAGATGGAAGCCATGACTTAAGGTTGGAGATGTGTCCGGATAATGTTCGTTCCGCAGAGGCTTTACTTCCGCTGATTAAAAAACATGTGGCTGCAGGTACAATAATTCACACGGATTGCTGGCGGGGATATAATAGCCTTTCGGAACATGGCTATCTCCACAAAACGGTAAATCATAGTGACCCGGATAATCCTTTTGTTGCCCCTGATGGGACTCATACCCAACGGATAGAGTCCCATTGGCGGGTATTGAAAAGGTTTTTTTATAAAGAGAATTACAACAATCCGGGTCAATTTGGAGATACTATTAAGGAGTTTTTGTGGAGAAGACGTATTTCGAAGGCAAAGCAGGATCCGTTTGTTGAACTGGTAAATGCAGTCCGACATGTTTATAAACTAAAGTAGCCTAATTTAGAGTAAGTTTCGCAACTTACTCTACTATAATTTGAAAGAGAATATGTAAAAATAAATTTAAATAATTTTTTAAAGGAATTGTTGCTGTTGAAGTTATTTTTGGAACAGTACATTATTTTCAAAGAAAGCCATGACCCTTAGGGGAAGGTTGCTTAAGTCGTACCGCAGCCTAAGTCGTACCTTAGTTGTTTCGTTAACTAGAATACACTATAGGCAACTTAAAATACTGCATTCGCGTAGCAGAAGGTCATATTTAGTGCACATTCAATAGTCCGTTCCCGCCGAATATGTTTAGAGAGGTTATGGAAATAATTCGTTTCGTCCCTCGTTCCCATTAATTTTATTGTGTACTTTGGAAGCAACTAAAGTAAGTAAAAGTCAACTAAATATTTGTTTAATGTTAAATATATGTTATACATCTATCCAGTTATTGATTCACACATGGATTTTGTAAAATCTTTACTCTGATATATTTATTAAGGTTATTTGAAGTGGGCATCACATGTTTCTTAAGTCGTACTCACATGTACTTCTTAAGTCGTACCACCGGTACGACTTAAGTTTCCTTACATCTCACGATATCTGTGCAGAAGAAATGTATTTTGATTTTCTTATTTTTAATTACAGATCCAACAAAATGTCAAAAAGAGTATATAATAACTGGAAACAAGAGGATATGGAGGAGGCATTGAATAAATTGCGAAATAATGAAATGGGATTTAATGAGGCACACAGGACCTATAACATCCCTAAACCAACTCTCCGCCGTCATTTGCGTGGATTAAATACTCATACAAGCTTTGGTACTACTTTCGTTCCCTTCTCACACAACACACCGCCCTCAGCCATTGGATAGGTCCTTTTTTAAATCACTAAAAACTTATTATAACGAGGCATCATCAGTTTGGCTGAGATCACATCCTGGTGAAACAATTAAGCAATCCAACGTTTCGGAGTTATTGGGCACTGCTTATCCAAAATCAGCTCGCATGGAAATCGCAATGAATGGCTTTAGATGTACAGGATTATGGCCATGTAACAGATATGTCTTTAGAGACGAAGTCATTTCTTTTAGTAAGGACAATGTTGTATTACCAAAACCTACTTCTTCAGTCCAAAATACGGAATGCGAAAAAATTGATTCTGCGCAAGAGACTGAGAAATCTCTTCCATCAACTTCAAGGACGCCTTCTCAAGTGATCTCATAAATTGATATTAAAACTCTTCCAATTGAAAATTCTACCGATGATTCTATTATTACCTTGCGGCCTGACCCTGCTGATAATATAAAAGAAAACTTAAATGTGATTTCTCCAGTGCCATCCTTGACTGACACATCGCGTAAACGCGTTTTCACTATAGAATTAACGGCTTCTCCGTATAAAGATTACCTCCAAACATGTCTAGAACAGAAAAAGGCTTCTGTGAATCGCAAAATAGTTGCAGAAGAATTCAAAAAGAGAAAAAATAATGATAATAAGGACTGGTATTGTACCCTTTGCGAGGAGGATAGGAAGGAAAATATGATTCAATGCCTAAAATGCAAAATTTGGATGCATGACAAATGTGCTGGGGTGTCAAGACGAATTAAAAAATTCATTTGTATTAATTGCAAATAAATCAATTATTTTTTAACTACTATATAATCTCATTTTTATTTTATTTTAGCATAAGTACGACTTAAGGTATCGGAGGTACGACTTAGGAAACCAGTTTCCTAAGTCGTACCGATTACAATATTTTTGAAATTAGACGTTTAAAAGAAATGTAATCAAAATTGTACAATATTTTTATACAAATAAAGCCAGTATTTACTGATGTTCCCAATAAGTCTCATAACTGACAATTTTGTTAAAAAATTTCCAATTTAAAGTCAATTTTGTTTTAGGAGTACGACTTAAGAAACCTTCTTAAGGTAGACAGAAAGACGTATTTTTTGTAATTAAATATTGACCAATATAAATTGATTTTAGGAGTTTAACGACAAAATTTGCTGACAGTTACTCGGAAGATACTCAGCATATTAGCATTGCCTCTACAAAGTATGTAATCAACAGTATATGGGTAAAACAAATATAATTATAATTGGCACTTTTTCGGGAATTGTCACTGTTGAACCTCGATAACAATTAACACGACCTCGGTAGTATTACGGCACGACTTCTTCACACAAAGACCAACATAAGCAAGCACTGACACACAAGGTATAAGCAAAACTGTTTATAATTTATTCCATCTTTATCAATTCTGTCGATGTTATTATCAATTTCCAAAATGTTGTTTGCTTTATTTGCTAATCATTAACAAAACTAATATATAAATGGACTTTGCTTACATATAGTACTACCTCTATAGAATAATGTAGAGCTGTGACCCTTGAAAACATACTTCTGGAGGTAGCTTACAATGCACAAATATCGTGCCAAGGCTAGAAAGAGAGGGTAATAGTGAGGGCAAGAGCCTATTTCAAACTATTGGGAACTACAACTACCAATCGAGTGAAATACCCTATTGCTCTCTCTTTTGCCCTCTTTCTATCCTTGGCAGGATATTTGTGCATTGCTGGCTACCTCCAGAAGGTGTATGCTCCATGCTTGAAAAGTGCAAGGTCTAGTCTTAGATCATCTACCTCCTAGATATAGCTTGTCAAGAACAAAATCGTGGCAATGCTAAAAAGATAGGACAATAGAGACAGTAACAGGCTATTTCAGTTAGTGGGTGGAAGCAGCCAATGAACAACATGCTGAACGTATTTCATTGAAAGCCGCTCCCAACCCAGTGAAATAGCCTCTTGCCCTAACTATTGCCCTCTCTCTCTTTAGTCTTACCACGACATTTGTGCATGACAGGCTATATCTAGAAGGTACATGATCTAAGGGTCTAGTATTCTAATCATAACTCTCTGTTTTATGATATATTCATTTCGTGATTTTTGTTGTGATTGGTTGTCAGTTTTAGGTTATGTTAACAATTAACAGCTGAATGGCACTCATTAGGGATGTCGGAATTGTCAAAAAGTATCGATATATATTGTATCGATATTTTTAAAAATATCAATATCGATATTGATATATCGAAAAAAATATATCGATATATCGGTAATATTTTAGAACAGTAGACTAAATATATACTTATTAATTTGTTCAACCAGTTTATATGATAGAGTTATATGCAAACAATTTATAGATGGTAGATACACCGGATTACAAAATTTAAAAAAATATTTTATTTTGAGACTAACTTTTTTTACAGCAAAAGGTAGCAATATTTTGTCTATTCATTGGGTTTTCTCTCCTCCAAATTTTTTCCTGTAACAGATAAGTATTTAAAAATTGTATATGTAGAACAAAGTGTAGTAAGGCAATTTCGTAAAATTGCCCGGATTACTGGCAAACAACAAATTCAAGATCAAAGCGAAAATTTTTTAGAAAAAAACATCGAAAACAACACTAAACGATTGACAATGACTCCAGACTCGGAGTTGAAAGGTCTCCATACACAGATAAGTATTACACAATATACAATACATTATTTATATACAGGAATACTGGTTGATCGTTTTGTAGACATCTCTTTCTCTCAGAAAAACTGTGAGGAAGAATCTCTGTACAGACAGCCAGTAATCCGGACAATTTTACGAAATTGCCTTACTACACTTTGTTCTACATATACAATTTTTAAATACTTATCTGTTACAGGAAAAAAATTGGAGGAGAGAAAATCCAATGAATAGACAAAATAATTCAAGACCTCCTCAACAATCTTTTCGAAATTACTTAGGTAGAAATATATTGTTAAATTAACTATATACTACTACTTCTCGTATTTTCTGAAAATTTAGATTGTCGTTCTAGTGATAATTTATACACTCTCAGATATACCTCCCCTTTTTTAGTATTTTTTTAATCATGGATTATCAGCAACATATTTAAACTTTGTTTTAACTTCAAGCAGTTAGGCAACACATAGCATAAATGCAATAAATTAATTATGTTTGAAAGATTTCTACTAATCTTTGTGTACAAAGATCATGTATCTCAATTTGTTTGACAATATATTGATACCTAGTCAGCCTAATCTATTATTTTCGTAAATAATTTCATTAATATTTGATGTCTTTCAATGATTTACTGCGGTATATTGCTACAGTTTAATCAGCAAATGAAAATATTGTAGCACTGTTAACTTTAATATATCATTTATGTATATTATATATAATAGTTTTAGTATCATTTAGCCTTACCAATTGTTTTCTATTATTAAGATTGTTTTTTTTAATAGATTAAGTAGATGATTTATAGATATACCAAAATAATATCCTACATGTATCATTGTATCAAAAGTATTGTCCAACAAGTCAAGAAAAAACTCTGCAACCAGTTCACACTTGCTCAAGTCAAATCATACAATTACTGAGTATCTTTTTTCTATATCAGTATCAAAATTAAATTTTTTCAATTTCTACACTTTTTTAGAGTAGTATTTTTTTCTAACTAAAGGTGACTAGGACATTGACCAGGATAAAAACAGTTATTAAAGAAGTACAGTATATATTTAAAGTTTCAATGTTTCAATAAATAAATGGGGTTATTTCTCAATTCTAGAAACCTTTTATTTCATTCATCTTTACTTTTTTTCCTTTCCTTTATCTTTATTTTTTTTATATTTCAATTATTTGGTTATGAACCAAGTCCCCTATTTTGATAGCCGGTAAATTTATCCAGTTCTTTTTCAATTTATTTTTTATTTCCGCATGGTTACACGACACAGTGTCGTTATTTACTCTTTTTTTAAATTTTCCAGAAAACACTAGACATGGTTATACAAAAATACGTTTTTTAACACAAAGTTCAACTTTAACGCACAAACAAAGATGGCTACAAAAGACGCCTGGAGAAATTGAATACAGCCGTACGCTACAAATTCAAAAACAGAAAAGAACGTTAATATTTTAATATCGTAGAAAATCAAAGTCAAATGACTGCAAGCCAAAATTTGTGCACAGAATATTTTTTATGTGATCTGTGGGTCTGTGGCACAAATCACCACCTAAAAAGATGGTTCTGCATGTCATGAAGCATAAATATAACAGTATTTATTTTATATAGCACGGAACAAACATACAGAAAAATATCGTTTTTGATACGTTTTTGATGCTTGGTTTTTATATCGATATATCGAATAAAATTATATCGTCTAAAAGTATCGATATATAAAACAAAAGATATCGATATTTTTCCGACATCCCTAGCACTCATGGACCATGGCAGATAGAATAATTAAAACTAAATATCTAATGTGTTGTTACACTGTTTCATATTTGAATTACATAACAAACGTTTGTACCGGTATTAGGGGGAGTGTCAGTTTTATATGAATAAATATGAGAACTCAAAAGAAGTCTCCCAAAAAATATATTATTTCATGTAATAAAAAACATCAAGATTGTAGATTTAAAATGGATTTTGACACAAATACTGAAATAATAACTACTAAAAATTGTAAATATAAATTATACATGCTTATGCAAATTCTGAAAACCTACAGCATGGAAAAATATTCAAAGAATACAATTTAACAAAATTTGCAATTGAAAAGATGTCTACTAAATCTTGAAATGCAGTCAGTCCAATGAATATTCCAATAAGCAATATAGACAAAGAAATTAAATTTATTTAAGGAAAAACTAATAAGTTTTAATTCTTTTCAGGGTGGAGATCACAAAGAAGAAGAAAACTTGTATGAAAAAATCAAGTGCATTTATCTACAACATGTTTAGTAAATTCATTAACAATGTTATCTCCAAATTCACGAAATTATGTGATAGCTCCTTGATACTTTAATATGCCCTGAACATTGCATAGGAGGCAAATTTTTGTATATATGGACAGGACACATTTTAAATGCAAATAGAGTAAATAAAATTTGAAATTTAAAAATGCTGGCAATTTCATATTAAAATTATGTTTTAGATTTATATAAAATTTAAAGTGCCTACATGTTGTAAAGTCGACCCCTCATCTATCTATCTATTCCCTATTGGTACCAATATGTAAACCGATTAACAACTGCCAGTCGACTGGTGCCTGTTGACTCGCGCTAGTGTATTGGCATAATGTCAACGCGCCTTTATGCGTGACATACGCTAGCAGTTAAATTACCTTAGCACCAGACAAGATGAGTTAGTATCATCTGTGGAATTTTGCCCCAACAAAGTAATTGATTTCGAAAAATCGCGTTCTAAATTGTCCGAGATGCCTAAAATCATTGAAGAGTTAAAAACTTCTAATAGGATTCTTAAAAAAGAAATAGAAATATTGAGCTCTAAACTCAATGACATGGAACAATATTCAAGAATTAAAAATATTGAGTTTCAAGGAATACCAGAAAAACACAATGAAAACATTATGACAGTTTATCGATGTTGATATGGAACAAAAAATTGAATTCTCTCATAGTGTTCAGTCATTCAATAAAAATGAACCAAAAAATGTTATCGTGGGATTCTCGTCACTGAAAACAAAGGAATTAGTGATGTCGGCTGCCAAAGAAAAATACAGAAAACTAAAGAAAAATTCCCACGGATTTAGCTTAGATGGAGTATCAGAAAGATTTTTTATAAACGAACATCTTACCACTAACAACAAATTACTCTACAAGGCAGCCAGAGAATCTACAAAGAAAAACAATTTTAAATACACCTGAACAAGAAACGGTAACATCTTTGTACGCAAAGATGATACCAGCAAAGTTATCGCTATTCGCAGCTCTGAAGATCTAAATACGATTCAAAGCCAGTAACAAGCAATAATCGTAAGGATCTTTTTACTGTTTATTTCTTTTTCATATGAGTTTAACTGTCTATTACCAAAATGTTCGCGGACTTTGGTCCAAAACTAGTGAAGTTAAAGTCAACTTAAACAACATCGATGCAGATTTATACTTTTTAACTGGAACATTTTTAAATGATGAACCAGTGGCGAACTCTTGTACGGCTATAATGTGTATCGTAGGGATCGCGAAAGTACGGCTAGTCGTAAATGTGACGGTGGTGGTGTGCTAACGCTGTGCGAGGTGCATATAGCGTGGTACGACGTCCAACCTGGAAAAGCGATTCCGAAGATCTGTGGCTGTGGCTTACCGTCTACATGGCACATGGGGCTAGAAAAATACATCTTTGTTGCGTATATCTACCGCCTGAAGATAAGGATGCAAAGCAATGTTTTATGATATAACTTATATTTAATTCAAGATAAAATTTCAATTAATTATATAACGATTTTAATCTGCCATTTGTCAGTTGGCAGGAAAAAAGTTCTAGTTTAGATATAATATTACATCTTTAGTGAATAGAAGAATACAGTCTGGCCTACTAGTTCTCTACAAAGTAGTTCTTAACCCTTTGTTGCCCACTGGTTTCACAGTGAAACCACAAACAAAATTGTTTGTATCTAAACGCCTGTTGGTTTTCCGGCGACACCAGTGGGCGTGTTCATTTATCATATGACGTATTAAAAATTAACAACATAGCATTTCTTTTAAAAATCCTTTTTTATAAGTCTATTTATTGACAACTGAACGAGAGTACATATTTACTAAATACCAAAACAAGTATCGCCTACAAGAATCCGCTTCACACTTGCAGATGCTGCGTCCCTGCTCGCGTATTTCAATTTTGTCAGGGGTGCGTAGATATCTAGCCTTTTCCGGAGTCGTCGGCACTACAGGATCAATGTTCATCATATAATCGAAGGTGAGTTCTTCATCTTTTTCGATTTCTCGTAAAGCGAACAGTGCCAAGTTGGGTAAGTTCGGGTAGGACTTGTGTATCCACACAGCATAAACTCCTAAATTCGGATCGCAAGAATGATTGATGAAATGCGATACGTTGCCAAATTTCGCTGCGTCCACTTTGTAAGGATTATCCTGAGAACTGTAATCTAGGTCAAACAGGTACGTTCTGCCTTCCTTGTCATACGCTTTTCCTCTGATTTCCGCCTCTTCGTGCGTAATGACTTCGCCGACGTACTCGGATACGAAGTCACCGCAATAAATTTTTCTCATCGCCTTCACACCCCACGCATCCGTTGGACGTTCGGAATATACACAGAGGGACTTTACGGCCGTTCTGGACGACCCTGTTTCTGCAGTTACTGTCACAGCGACATTTCTTGTTGCATTCATAGATGGCGATGCCGGGATTGACATTTATTTTGAAATTAGGTCTGTACGTGAAGCCCTTGTAGGGTTGCTTGCCACAGCAGTCTTTTAATTTAGGACCACACTCGACGCATTTACATCCGGCTGCTGGTTCAGTGGGCAGTACGATTCCGTTTGTTGGAATACAAGAGTTTATGTACGTGAACTTTTCTGGGGGTCCTTCTAGATCGACGTTATTTTCTACTTTGATAATAGCATCTTCGCCGTTTAGTTCGTTTATGGTTTCTTCCCATGCTTCCAGTTTTTTTAGCTGGTGTTCCCTTCGCAGCAACAGCTGGTACATGAATATCGCTTTTTTTCCTTCTTCTAACTTGTGGATATGTCTTTCTTTAGGAGGCGTTGCAGCTAACCAAAGTAATTTCTGCTGCAAGTATAACTTATCTGGAATATTTCTCAAATCGTTCAGCTTTAATAATTGAAGTAATTCTTGATCAGACACGACACTGGAAACGTTCAGCTTCTCACAAAGAGGGTCAAGCACTTGTGAGCCTAACGACTCTGTCAGAAATTGAGTCGACAAAACATTGCAATGCGTCAAATTCTCCAAAGGTTCCCACGTGTTTTGTTCCATAGGGTACCCCTCCCACTTAACGAGGAACATTAACTTTCGTTTGACAACATCGAATTTTTTTGGCTAGAATTTTTTCCACGGCAAATTCTTTAGAATAAGTTGCGTGTTCTTTGTTCGGCCTGACAGTTCTTAGCGGTTCTTCTAGTTTACGTTTCACTCCTCTTCTGTACTCCTCATTAAATCGTCTATAATCCTCCATAGCCCATTCGATATTCACTTTTTTTCTCTGATCTTTCTTGGCCATGTGATGGTGCCTTTCGCATCGAACTGGATTTTATCCAGCTTAATAGTCCTTTCGAGTTCATTCTTAAAACGTACGGTTTGTACTCCAGATATCGCTTTTACAACAGTGGATTTACTATGGGCTACATGACCAATAGTTCCTATATTTATGGTAGCTTGTCTATTGATTACCTCTGGAGAAAGTGGAGTAAGCTTCGATACGTCTAGTTTTGATAAATCTTGCTTGTGTAAATGTGGCTGCCCGATGCTTGCATTTCCCTCTGAAGACGCAATATTTTACACTAAATTTGGAAGCTAAACACTTGGACAACGCGCCAAATTGGTCAAACACTTGCTTTGACAACAAAAGTCACCAGCACCAATTGAAGCCACAAACCGGCGAATTTTTAGATATCACCTTGTTTACATGTGGTCATCATTCGACTGTTGTTTGTTTGTGAATAAAGTGAACTTACAGGTGTTTTTACAATGTTAGGTAAGTAAATTAGCGTTTTCCTGTCACCTAATAAGCAAACTGAAAGAAAGGTATCATTCTTGTGGTCAAATTTGTTATGGATAATATTTATTTTTCTATAAATATATCTTGGTTCCACGGTGAAACCGGTAGGCAATAATTTTTTCCTTCTTTAGGAAGGCGAAATATAATGCAAAGTTTAGAAGAAATGAATGCAGACGATCTTTTTACAATGTTAGATGAAATACCGAGCGATTCTGATTCCGAATTAGGTGACGTTAGCGAAGATGACGATAATGAACAACAAAATAATTTGAATTCTGCCGATTTCATTGACATACATAATTTGCCAATTGATTTCGTCGATAATATTCCGGAGTCTCCAAACACCGAAGAATGGGACAGTGAAGATGAACTACCTCTGGCCATTATCAGACTTCGCGAGGTTGCAAGCAGAAAAACTGAGTGGAAAAATTCAAACAATTTTTGTCTTCAGAATGAAAAACAATTCAATGAAGAATGTGGGCCAAACATACCCTCCAATATAGAGTCACCAACTGAAGTATTTTTGTATTTGTTTCCAGAAATTCTCATTGATCACATTGTTTCCCAGACCAATTTGTATGCCCTACAGAAATATGGTAATACAACTGCATTCAAATCCACATGCTCAAAAGAGGTAAAAGTATTTTTAGCTGCAAATATAATGATGGGAATCAAGAGACTTCCGAGCTACCGGGACTACTGGTCCTCTCGTCCCGAACTCAGAGACAATTTATCAGCCAAGTTCTGTTTAGGGACCGTTTTATTTGGTTACTTGGTCACCTACACTTGAATGACCACGACAAACTATATAAAATAAGACCAATAATTGATAAGTTACTTTTATGTTTTTTGAGCAATAACACCAAAAAAAACATAAAAGTAATCAAGAATATGCCACAAACAACGTTTAGAAGACAATTGATAAGTTGTCTGAAACATTCAAAAGTTCCTACAAACCGTCCAAGTATCAATCTATAGATGAATCTATGATTATTATTATTATTATGGCGTTGTGTTCCTGAAATGGAAAGACAGGAAAGGAGTATATTTTCTTACAAACCACTCAAATCCATCTGAAACTGTCAACACTAAAAGAAAACAAAAAGATGGTACTCTAAAAGAAATTCCTTGTCCAGTGTTAGTCGGCAAATTACAATAGACATATGGGTTACGTCGACAAATTAGACATGTTGAAATCTATATACGAAATAGACAGAAATTCAAAAAAATGGTGGCATAGAATCTTCTGGTATTTACTTGATGTGACAATAGTAAACTCATATCTTATATTCAAAAATAGGGTCAAGGATTTATTGGACTTGTTCTAGGACTTGTCGGCGCTACAGAAAATAATATTAAAATAGGAAGACCATCTTTGGCAATGGCGTGTTATAAGGTCAATGTACCTTCTGAAATAAGGTTTGACTCTTGCATCCATATGCCAGTCCACAGCACTTCAAGATATACCCTATGCAGCTCAAATTCAATAACCCGTCGTAACAGATGGACGTGTACGAGGTAAGTTCCTCACACTTATTCAGGTAAATACTACAGCTTCTTTTTTTCAGATGTAATGTTGGTCTTTGCCTTGAATTGCTTTTTAAACTTTCATAAGCAATAATTAGTGCTTACATTTTGTAATTAGATTTTAAAAATAAAATTAATTTTTTGTTGAGTTTGCTGTATATTTCCTACCGGTTTCACACTGAAACCGCCCTTTAGGGCAAAAAAAAACAAAAAGGCACGTATATATAACTTTATTTAGACTTATTTTCAAGTCATTCTGAACACAAGAATATACATTTTGTGGCTCTACAAGAAAAATAAAAAAGTCCGGACGCAAAGGGTCAATATTATTGACTGTCCAGTACTGTTATCATCATTGTCTTTTTATATAACTCAAAAAACTACAAGAAATAACAACAATTTGTTCTTTGTCGAATTTTCTAGAACCAATATAGGTTTTAATTCGCCCCTTATCAGAATTTGTATGTTACAGAATATCTTTTGTAAAAATATTGATTATTCAACACCACTTTCACGTCTTTTAAAAAACAAATTAAAGAAATTCGCTAACATTAACAAATTCTAATTATCAAGTTTGTATTATTTTTCTTTGTGATTATAAGTCTTGTATCAACTTTATATATTTTATAATATGTAATTGTACTAGTGTAAGCTGTGGATGCTGTATTGGGCCTACGGCCTGTTTGTTGTCCTAAATTGCTAAATAAATAAATCCAGAGATCTATAGAAACAGAAACTGATTTTTTTTCATTAAATGTCCAATCAATATGAGATGCAAACTACCTTTTTCCAGATATGGTATGCAAATATTTGCTAACTTAAACGAGAAAAATTTGTTCATAATGATTTTAAGGGCAATGTTTAATTCGATATGCTATCAAAAATTCCACATATACGAGATACGAGTTGAGCAACTTATTAATGAATCCCATATTAGGACAAGAAATTGTATTGAAAGGAAATTCGGGCAGTGCAAATGAAGGATTCCTATACTTTCTTTTAGGATTCGCTTAAAAGTAGATAAAGTTGAAGCAGTTGTATTTACAACTGCAGTGCTTGGAAATATTGCCAAACTTTTTAATGGCCCACTAGGTTTAAATTGTCGCAGAACTGAAAATAGTTACAATCTGCATTTTTTAAGTTCTTTAAAACTTTGTACAACCAAACCACACATAAAGAAAGAACAATAACATCTCCAATGACTTCAACAATGAGAGGAACCAGAGGTAGTCGCAGAACCCGATCCAGAAGAAACTTTCTTTCAAACCGAGAGAGGGAGATAGCAAAGTAGGGCGTGATGACCAAGCGCGAGTTATATGAATTAAATTGTTTATTGCTTATTAATAATGTTTGCGTCACGTTGAAATAAACGCTGACGCCTTTTGTAGTCTTTATGCAAAAGATTGTATTTTAGATCATTCTAAGCTTAACCATTGTACGATGTTCGCATAATTTTGTTTGTTAGTTTTTGGAAAATAAGGTTTTTGAAATTTTTAAAAAGTAATTTTAAACAAGAAATAACTTAACTGGCGCAGTCTCAGTAGCATTAGCATAGTACTGGTTCAGGGGAAAGCCACAGCATGGACTGATTTTTCCAAACTTCAGAGTACGTGGGTTTTAACTCTTAGATGCCAAACGGACCAGCAGTGAACGAGAAAACGCAGCAGGATCACGAGAAGGAAAACAGCTCTGAAGGTTAGTGTAAGCGAGTTTTTCTATTTCCTTTTCACCTAATTTCCTTGGTTTGAAAAACTTAGTTTTAAGAATTTTTTGTTTTTATTGAAGATTAATAACTTGATAAATTTGCAATTGAAGAATTTATATTTGATGATTTTATAATTGAAATAACAATTACATAAAGAATGATTTTTATTATTCGGGTCTATTTAGCAAAGTAATTTTTAGTTATAGAAAATATTTTAAGATTTCAAACTTGTTTGAATTTATGAGTCTTGATCCAGAGATAGACCAATTGATTAATAGCATTAATAACCACTTAGCTATAAACGAGGAAATGGCTAGAACCACCACAACTCAAGAAAATGTGCAAATCAATACACAAATGCTAAAACTTTACGTAGATATGATAACACCATTTGATGGGAACTCAACTCAACCTGTCTTAATCAGTTCATTTCTAATTGTGACTTTTCAGTATATGCCTACAAAACAATTACAGCACAAACATTTCAGCAAAATTTATTCAATCTAAATTAATTGGATATGCAAATGTTTTGGTTGGCTGTAGAAGCGAACTCCTATCTTGGGAATTAATAAAAAATGCTTTAGAACAGTGTGTTGGACATAGAAGTAGTACTGATTGTTTAGAGCAAGATTTATTGATGGCCCGTCCAAATAAGGGCGAATCAAGTATTGATTTTGGTAAACGTCTTCAGGTATTATGCAGCCATTTAGTACAAAGAAGCAATAGTTTACCTATTACCGAAATGAATAACGAAACTAAATTAGTTTATTTAAAACAATATAATCAAATGACGCTTAGAACTTTTATTAGAAATCTTGAAAGAACTTTACAAACTATAATAAGACTTAAAAATCCAGATACTATTGAAACGGCAATTAATTATATTTTGGAAGAAGACAATTTAAGTTATTCTTTACCTGTTTTCACAAATCCTCCACCAGCAGTGCAACAAAAACAATTTTTTCACCGAACAATGTTCAAAATCTTCGACTCAAGCAATGCCAAGCCCTCAATATCGTCCACAAAATTTCAATCAATACAGTAATAATTTCCAGCGTCAACATAATTTCTGGGATTCAAAGCAGAATCCACCTAAATTTCCAAGTCAATCTATTGCAGTTCAACCGAGACAAATCCAGCGACATTATCCAACACATAGTCAAGTTTTCGGAAAGCTCCGAAATGTTTTTGTTAGGATATTGGTAAATTTATATTGGTATAAAACCGCTCAAGAAGAAGATGAAGAAGAGAGTCAAGTAATGTTTTATGTTTTGAACATTCTGTGACTTCTTGCTTTTTGCTGTAAGCTGTAATAGAGAAGACATCTCTTTTCTTTTGTTTAGAACTGTTGTTAATTGTTTATTTATATTACTTGTGTTAATACATAATCCACTTAAATAACAGTGTTTTATTGAATAAACAACAGATCCACGAATATTCACAGTTTTCGCACCCACTGGTTAAACACCCCAAAATAAGCCAGCACCAATGTCAGTTACCAGTCAACTTTCAAATAATAAAACCCAGCAACAATTCAGAAATCAAGAAAATTTATTTAATCTCTCAGGACCGAGAAGTTTCTATTCGTAGGAACTTTTTCAGGTAGATTCCACTGCAAACTCTAATCCCGACCTTCAAAATAACTCTAATTATAAAGAACAATTTACTGAAGATCAACCTATTTATTACGAAAGAAACCCAACTCATGAAATGTCTGAATATCTTTCCGACACCTATGAAGATCCAAAAAATATATCCTGAACTTGCACTGAACCTAATCTGAACCAAAATGTTCAGCAAACCAACCTAAACGAATGGAAAAAACAATTGAAATTTTATCTGATTTTCATATTTGCCATCTGCCATTCATTGAAATTAAGAATCCACCTATGAAATTATTAATAAGACACTGGTAGTATGAATTCGCTTTTAAATCCTTTCATTGCAAAAAAAATTATCCACGTAACATATTTCAGTCATTGGCACGAATTAAAACAGCTGTTGGTGAGGAAGAATCATTATTTAAAGCTTTAAATAATGATTCTTTCTCATTGCATTCCTTCGAATTACATTAGTATTATTTCAACTTCACAGTCATTTCGACGGCTTGATAGGATTAAATCACATAAAGATTATAAAACTTACTCTTGATTTTACAAAAAATGTTCTATAATAACTTCACACGAATACCAATCTTTTGTAAACTCGATCGAACAAAGTATAATATTTCTGTTATCGCTTCTGAAATAGCCTCAATAAAACTCTCCGTAACTCAAGATACAGGCGAAGTCATTATCCCGGAATGAATATCGCCCTACCCTTTACCGAACATCTCGGACATCCTGGACAAATTATGAAGATGTCAATACTTTACAACGTTGGCCCTCGTGTATGTGTTCCACCAAACAGAGATCCATCCAAATTCGATTCAAAAGACAGCATTTAATGCAGAAAATGGACATTACGAATATTTGCGCATGCCCTTCGGACTCAAAAATGCTCCCGCCACCTTCATGAGAGTAATGGATGACGTATTGAGATATTTACAAGGAAGTATTTGTTATGTTAGTTATGTATATATGGACGACATAGTCATTACAGGAACGAACCTTTAAGAACAAATATCCAATCTTAGAAAAGATTTCCAAAGACTTAGAAAAAGAAATTTGAAAGTGCAACTTGAGAAATCGGAATTTATGTGCAAAGAAGCGGAATTTTTAGGGCATATAATAACACCGGAAGGAATTAAATCGAACCCAAAAAAAATGAAACGATAAAAAAATATCCTATACCACAGACGACAAATGAAATAAAATCATTCTTAGAACTTCTAGAATATTATAGAAGATTAATAAAAAATTTCGCAAAATGAACCAAAAAGCTAACCAAATGTCTAAAGAAAGGAGAAAAAATCCGAATTTGTGACAGCCTTCGAACACTGTAAAAACCTTCTTATGAACAATCCGATCTTTCAATATCCAGATTTCTCCAAACCATTTATTAGAACAACTGATGCCTGAAATTATGCAATTGGTGCCGTCTTAAGTCAACGAAAATAGGATCAGATCTCCCTGTGGCATATGCTAGTAGAACTCTCAACTTTAACGGAATCAATTATAGCACTATCAAAAAAGAGCTTTTAGCCATCGTTTGGGGCGTTCAACAATATAGGCCCTATATTTTTGGTATACAAAAAAGGGAAGAAAAACTTAAACGCCGACGCCTTATCGAGAATTGAAATTAACGCTCTCGAAAACGAGTCTATTATTGTCAAACCCGGCAACGTCAACGCAGAAATAGACGAATTTATGAGGAACGTTGCCCTTATAGAAGAAGATCATCAAGAAATAGAAGAAATCATCAACCCACAACAAGACATCAACACGGTACACACCAGCGCCGAAGACCCCATACTACCTATTCCAGTAACAGAAAATTTGGTTAATTGCTACGACAACCAAATAATTTTCATACACGGCTAAACAAAAATTTACCCTACAGTAACGACTAAATCATTTCTAACTAAAACACGCATAGCTGCAAACTTAACTTATAACTATGAACAAGAAATAATTCAATTTTTCAAAAATTTTGTAGATCCGAAAAAACCTCACTGCTTATATATTAAAGACCATTGACCTTTTCCCAATTCTACTCTAAATTAAAACGAACTTTTAAAAGTAATTCTTATCAATTGACTTATTCAAATAAATTTCTTCTTGACACTAAAGATATAAATAGAACAAAATACTCAAACACCATCATGAAACAAAAACTTGTCGCCGTGGCATTAACGAAACGCTCGATGCCCTCAAAAATAAGTATTATTGGATAACTATGAAAAACTTTATATCAGATTATATAAATTCTTGAAAAATATGCCTGAAGGCTAAATATGACCGACATCCCCTGAAAATTAAATACAATTAATATTAAATTAAAATAATATTAGAGTTCTTAGACTAGAAAATCAAAATAGTTTTACAAAAAATTAGTTCAGTTGGTAGTTATTGGCTAAACCTCCTCTATTCTATACACAGTATGACAACACATAGACTGTATGATATGTTATTAGGCAACACTAAAGCCTTGGACCCATTCGACCTAACTGACGAAAATATCTTAAACAATTATGTGAGTGACAGAAAAGATCGACTCAATCAACTATACAAACATATTCATGACCAAAACTTAAAGATTTAGAAAATGCTACAATGTTTGCTCATCTTGGTGTTCTACATAATTCCGCAATACTCACTAAATTAATTTCTAATTTGGAAACAGTAAATCATAAGAACGAAATTCATAAATTTAATAACCTTCTTTGTTATTATGAACTTGCCAGTTTAAAAGTTAATTTTATTCAAATAAAATAATATTTGCTATTATGTGTCGATATTGTCAAGGGATATTTTTCAAACCTATCACCTGTAACCACTACCCTATAATAACTCAATTATCATCCCTGACCATCCATATCTTGTACTCGGCACAAACCATTCTTAATTCGAGAATGCCTTATGCTCAGAGTTAGACAGCATATTTTTCTGCCACAAACATCTAGAACCAAAAGAAGACACCTGCATATTACCAATGATGAGAGCAGATCATTCAAACTGTTACGCAACCAGCGCCATACTGACCAAGCCTATAATAGAAGAGATCAATAATAAACATATACTGTTATCCCTGAAAACGAAGCAATAAACGTGACAAAATCCTGTCAAACCAAGGCCGTCATTCTCATAAAGAAGCCAAGCCTTGTGACAATTCCCGGAAACTGCACTACCACAATTAACAAAATAACATTTTCGAACTTTAACAAAATTTTTCATGGGAAACCACTAGTATTACCGGAAATTCAGACCACATTGCTATCCAAAGATGAAAACATCAAACCAATCCAGCTTCACACTATTTACTTAGAAGCAATTAAAGTCTTAAAGCAGAAAACACTATATGAAGAAAACCAAAATTGGGCCAAACGTCATTCTTCATTTTGGAATACAATTTTTATTTCATTTGGCCTAATGTGCTTAATTTGATCCATTTCATGCCTGGCATACTAGATATACATAATCTGCATAATGTTAAAGGTGTAGTTAGACATCAATAAATTAATAATTATTTTTGTAGGCTCTGATTATCAATTGTTTTTGTAGTAACATATATATTTTTTAACAACATTTAATTTTGCTCTAGCCATAATTTGTAAGAGAAATAAAGGGAGAAAAACAATATTTTTAACATGCTTATTATGTATATATGTTACATCAGTTAGACTGAAAGACCTCTTTGTTACAACCTTGTATCTTATCATTGGTATTTCCTTTCATGTAATTAATATTTTTGTAAATTTAAAATTTGCTTATTTAGAGGTGAGCTTAATAGCTAATAATACTCCATTATTCAAGCACCTGTTATTAAGGCCTCCTGAATCATCATATTAAAAACTTAAATACTTTGTTAAATCGTAGGAGAGCCGATGTTAATACTTCAACGTTTATAGTAATTAGTTTGATTTAAGATCTCTCTCCTGCGACTGCAAAAACTCGGCATAAAATTATTGTAACAATTTTAATAACCAATTCAAAGTATTCCAAGTGTCAAGAAGTTTTCAAGTAAAAATATATTTTTTTAAAAACTTAATTATCAACGTAACATATGTTTTTTTTTCTATTACAGTAATTAACAATACCTGTTTTTCTAAAAAAAATAATTTTATTTTACTTTGTTCCCTTAAAATTTCCAATGTTAATTCCATTTCACTTTAAATTTTTTTTAATGTTTGCTGCAGTTTATTTTTTTAACTCAATTTTTTCATGAAAATTTTGATGTGAATACGCTTGCGCAAGATCTACCAACATGAACGTATTATGTTGAACTTTGGCTTTGGGAAACTCGATTCAAATATTGTTTTCTGAATGATATTTGTGGCATATTTTTCAATGTCTAAGTACTTCTTGGGAAATAATACCACAGTTTAAAGAAAATTGCTCTATACTCCAAACGTTTCGGGGTCTAGGTCAAACCCCGTTGTCAATGGTTAAGAAAGTATGGATAGAAAAAGGCACAATTCTATGATGTAAATTAAAATATTTGACAATGTATTATTTGATTTCTGACATAACAAGAGAATTTTATTTGCAATACACAGGGTAGCACAGAAATTTCTAACGATCATATAATCATAAAGTTCCTTTCAAATTGGAAAAATTGAATTTGAAAGGGAGATCTTCAGAATTTTATGTGGCGCCCCTAGTTGCGACTTTGTTATAAGATAGTGCATTCACCAAAAATGTGAACAAAGAACTTTGTTGATTCAGTGATCCCATTAAAATCATATGGGAAAACCTAGGAAAAACCTTATGAACTATCCCGATATTGGGTTGTTCACAAGGACATGACCATTAGCAATTTTTTATTTAATCATATCATCGGCAACCAGGAACGACTGAATTCTACGGAGCGATACAATCGGCTTCATTTAAAAAAATTAAAGCAGACTCTTTTAGTTTTCTTTTGGTGTTGTGTTCTTCTTTGTGTAATATAACTGAATTTTGAAACTGTATTTTATGAATTTTTTCTTGGAAAAAAATTATTTTCCATTTACTTCTATAATTTGCGCCGAAAATTAATATTATTTTTCCTATAAATTATAATTATTCCCATTAAGTTCAAGTAATGCCTTATACCCCAATTAATTCAAAATTTTAGGTCATATGTTTTCAGAAACAAAGGGGGAGATGGATACTTTTTATAGTTTTGTTAATATAATGTATTTTAAAATATGATAAAAATATATTTGTATTCCTCAAAATGAGCCCTTCCAATTGATATCTTGCATGACACGTTTAAAAAAATAGATCTATAATTATTATTAATTAAATTAATATCACGGTTTCCTCCTTACTTTTCTTTTTTTTTTATTTTACGTCCTACAGTTTTGGAATTTTTAAAAATATTTTAAACAATTTATTTTAAAAACAAATATATATTTGTATGTGTCATAATGAGCTCTTTGATTTGATGTATTTCATGATGTGTTAGAAACAATTTTAATTTTATGTTTTCCATTTACTTCTATAATTTGCCTTCCAAAATTGAGAGTTTTTCCTTATTTTTCCTGTAAGCTTTGATCAATGTCCTATATTCCATATTTTTTCCAAAATTTTAGGTTTAATAGATTCAGAGATGGGGGGTGAGTGGTTGAATTTGTACATTCTCCCCTCACGGAAGTACAGTTTATACAACTACTAACTGCTGATAATTGTACTAAAAATGTTCAACAAGTCTGCACAAAATTATGAAAAATCATTGTCCACAAGAAATGTTATAAATTCATGAAAAAATAATGAGAGGATATTGCAATATCAGTAGATCAAAATTGAAACGGGAATACTACTAAATGTATTGTAAGCATCTGTGAATGATTATCTTCTTTTTTTTTTCAAATAAAAATTGTACAATAATTCTTATCATTATTTTTCCTAAATTTCTAGAAATAATTTTTAATGCTTTTGATGTTTTGAGTGTGAATGAAAAAAATGTGTAGGATTAATATAACTCAAACAAAATAGAAACAACTTGAACTTACTAAATCGACCAACAGATGGTTTTAATTAATCAATGGAAAGCCTAATATTAAAATTAAGGGTCCCACTTTGGGGTTTTCATCCTAAATTCAGCGAGAAAGGAGATTGAATGGGATATTTTAGACTATTAATATTTTTATAGGTACTGTTGAGATAATTATAAACAATTATTTTGGCATGAAATGTTGAACATAATAATTAATATCCTATTAATATTTGTAATCAGTGAGAAAGCCTTCTTTCTGCTGTATTTAACTTAATTTGCAAGTGGTGATATTTGAAAACATTGAAGATATTGTTCATTATACTAAGTTAGTTGGCAAGATTTTTATCAAGATATAAATCCTTAAAATATTTGAGATTAATTGGAAAAAAATAACACACAAAATTTTGTAAAATTTCAAGGTTTTTTTCTTTGGTATTCATCACTTTTACCACCTTTTTATCTTCAATTGGAAGTATTCTATAAAAGTTTTGTTGGTTGTTAGCCCTTTGACAATTAAATTAAAACATCAGTACAATATTTGGTTTAAATCTAAGACTTACTTCTACAAACTTAAGCTAGGTAGCGTCATTCCTGGTCCAATCTGCTTCTGGTATTTACTTATTTCTTGAACAACAGTCTTGGTTTACCCCATGCAGATATTCCAGTACATGTTGGCACCCACAGGTTTCCTAATCTTCAGAATAGTCTTCCTTATTATCATCTGATGAAGTGTCACATTTTCTCAAGTAGATCATCTCCGTTTTTTTTTCAGGCTTAGATGTACAACCACATTTGTAACCTCTTTGAAACACGGTTACATGTCAATACATGGTGCTTGAGAATCAACCTTTCAGTACACTGATTTGTATTGAAAACCTGCTGCTTGGTTAGTGCCATGGTGTATAAAGATAATTTCAATTGTTAATGTGATATTTAGCAGTGTTTGACACAGCCTCTTTTTCTTGCTGCTTGAATCAGCATCAACTGATTTTTATTTTCAGTGAAGTTTGGAATAAAGAAGAACTTTTGGATTGTTCAGTTAGTTGGTGCACACATACCTTCTGTTTGTAAATTGTTCTTATCTAACTTCTACTTTAAAAAATTGTGTATAAGGTTCTGTTAAAAAAAGACAGTTTTAAGCATTACACTTGCATCAGCTCGATGAAAAGAAAATTGATGATGTCATGCTTCAATTTGATTTGAGCTGGATTACAAAAGTGGGTAAAAGTATGTATTATACAAAAAGTCTTGAAATGTTTCCAAATATCTCAAACTTATAGTAATTATTTGTTTTGCACTGTAAAAGCTAGTGCAGATTACATTAACAAGGAATAGCATTTCAGTTTTCCAGGTTAGGTTAGGTCTTTCCACCAGCAATGAAGCAGCTTTTGCAATTTTCTGTCCTCATCTTCCAGTTCTAGAAGTAAAAAAAAAATAAGTCAGTTATTAGTGATTTTTCTAACTTAAGTAAATATTTGCAATTATTCCAACGGTTTGAAAAATTATCTGTGAATTATCGAATACAATAGTTGGCTGTGCGAACAGTTAGTCTTTCATTGTCTCATTAATCTTAGTCTTGTGTGGGAAATGTGTGGAGAAGTCTGAAGTCCTAAAACCAGTCATATCAGATTACTGACAATTGTGAGTTTATTGACGGCATTGACTACCTTAGTTGTGTCACACTGTGTGAATCAGTCTATCAGTGTATTTTTTAACTGTCGGCAGTGGTCACTTTTTTTTCAATGGTAAACATAATCCTCTTACTACTGAATTACAAAATAACAAATGGCATTCTATGTTTATTTGACATAACATATGATGAACTGAATTTGAGATCACAAGGAAGAAACAAGATCTCTCTGATTCATACACTAAAAGCAAAACAATCCAGAAGACAAATTTTGATATGCAGTTCTCAACCAACACAGTATGTTTTACATGATGTTAAATTTTTTTGAAAAAGATTATCTATAAAAAAACTAATATGCAAAAACTGCGAAATGTTCAGATAGTTTACTTGTTTTTTAAGCAGGATGAAGGATACAGTATTGTATACATACTTTTAGAGGTATAATGTTTTAGATACATTTAACTTTAAACCTAATTTGATTAATTTGTTTAAATAATATCAAATATCTAAATTTAATACATACCAAATTATTTACTGCTGTTAAGTAAACGGCTCGAGGAAATTAGTCAGTTTTTTCATCGTTCTCGTTTTTCAGGAAGAACTAAAACAGCATTAAACTGTAGAGGTACTTTTTTATGGGATACCCTATTCACATCTCCTTTCTCAACTTCCTCAGTGTAATACACTGGTAACTTACACTATATTAAATTACCGTAACTGATTTATTTCCCTGATTACTTCATCCCGTTGATATTAAATACATACATTTTAAAACTTTATTACTGCAATTTGAAATCTGTATAATCGGTGGTATGATCTGTGTTTGAAATCACAAATCACAGATCATACAAAGACAAGAGAATCACAAATCATACCATATACCAAGGATAGATTATAAAGGACTGCTTGATCAATGTTAAAAATTTGTATCACCGTGATTTTGGCCGCTCTCGAGTTGTGGCACTTTGTCGGTTGACAGTTGAAGAGTTTTTTTTTGATTGTTTTATCTCATTAATATAATATCACATCTTGAATTATCACATGAATACCAAAAGTAAACCCTCGACATTTTCCGATCAACCTTTGAAATACTTAGAGCATGTACCTTTTGGAGATAGCCTGCAGTGCACGTATCCCGTGGTAAGACTAAAGAGAGAGAGGGCAAGAGGCTATTTCACCAAAGAGCTTAATACGTAGAGTGAATTAGGTATGGGTGTTACTGTAAGTGGCAGTGTAATAACAATAGAAAGAGAAAGAAAATATCAGGGAGCGCTTGCTATGTCTCTACCCTACCAATAGTAGGCGTCACAACTGACACTGACCAATCAGGAACGACACGCTTATTCTCTCTCTCTTTCTATTGATATTACATGAATTTCGCTACTTTACGTGCTCTACAGTATTAACCTCTTTGTATTTCACTCGGTTGGGAGCAGCATGTTGTTCATTGGCTGCTTCCACCCACTAAGAGAAATAGCTTCTTACGGTCTCTATTGCCCTCACTTTCTAGCGTTGCCACGATTTTATGCATCATAGGCTATATCTAGATGGTAAATGATCTAAGTTGAAATAGGATTGACACTTAGAGCATGTACGTCAGAAAGTAGACTGCAATCACGGTGTACGATTAGTAGGTGGACCCATAGACAGGACGGACCTATTCCCATAATAGCCGATTTGCGCGGTGCGATATGTTAATGTGACAATCCAAACACAAAATCACCAGAACCGCACGAATTAATTCTCCAGTAAGGACAACATGAATTCTTTTTAGTTTGCCCCTGTCACACTGGGTGCATTCAGGGAATTGTAGCAATGCAGCGCTTTGTTAAAGCGGTGTACTAAAGAGTGTCTGCTTTACCCACAGCGATGCAGCGCTTTAATAAGCCATGCCAACAGATTTACACAGCTCATGAGGCCGGGCACTATCTTGTTGACATGTGGTATCCATGAGCCGATTAAGGTAAGGGAGTATATAAGGCTTCAATACTTGAAGAGAACGTTGCGATGTCATGTTTCCTCAAACAAAGACTAAAGGTGACCTACGTCCATGTGCAATAGCACCACATACCATAACGCCTACTGTTCAGTGTACATGTCTCTCAACATCAAATTGAGGTTGACATCTTTCTCCTCGATACCGTCTAACCGTTCTTCGGCCATCAAGTCTACCCAAGCAGAATCGAGATTTATCAGAGAAGACGACCTGATGCCCTGCACATTCAAATGTTGTCGTTCTTTGCACCACTGTAGTCGTTGCCGTCGATGCTCAGCGGTTAGGGGTAGCACAAGATGAGGTTGATAATGCTGCAGTCCAAAAGATGTTATAAGGTGGTAAACCGTTCGGAAACTTACAAGATGGCCTTGTCCACATTTCGAGTTTTCAAAAATCGGTCTCTAAAGGCCGTGAGCCTTAGACGTCGATCATGAACTTCATTTGTGTCTCTTGGACGTCCGGTGTCTACTCTTCTACGATTTTGGCTATTATCAAACCACGCTTGACAGCACCTCATAAAAGTAGTTGGATTTCTGTTCGTGCGGTCAGCGATTACCCGAAATGAAAAATCCGCCTCCCGTAAACCCATAATTCGAACTCTTCCAAATTCATTTAGCTGGCGATACATTCGTACCCTAACCATTTTAACATTACTAAACATAGATTTTGGATCCCTTCAAATAGTTTGTCTTTTGGTAAATTTAAAAAAAGCAAAAAACGACAATATTAATTAACATTTTTTTTAAATCATTTACTCCTTACTATGGCAAAACAATATTACTTTTAAACATCTTCTTCTGTGTATTATGACTGAAAAAAATTAACAGTTAATTGCTATGAATTCGACAGGCTTTCGTTACTACACTTTTAAACATTCTGCGCGTAGTCGAGATTTCATAGGTTTTGTCAGTGTAGAAATGATAAATAGGGTACATTCGTCTTGGGTAAACTGAAGCTTGATCGAACTGCAATTTCAATTTACATATACTTCAGTCGATAAATAGAGATATTTAATTTGATATGAAATTTAAGAGTGAACCGTTTATGACAACAAACTCGAATGTCGAATGTAGTGCAAATCATTTTACAAAAACATTGTTCGACAATGATTCCTGATAAGGAATCGAAACGTCAGATAAAACAGATAATTACAACACAAAATACATCCCAACATATTACACAGAAATACTAGCTGACAAATCCGTAGACCTACTTTCTGACAGTTAATCCTGCGAGAGAGAAGGAAACTAGTGTTAAAGACAGTTTCCACAAACTGCTCTTAGATACTACACCTTAATATTCAATTACTTAACGTATCTGTATTTTTCAGAAACCATTGTGAATGAAAATCCCAAATGAAAATTCAAAATAACTATTTGCATCCTCAATCATTTAGAAATTACTTAAAATTATTGTCATGAAACTGAGATCTATTCCAAATGTCAGCAATCTTAGTATTAAAATATAAATTAAATCGATTCTGTAATTATTAGAAAGAGTTTGGAAACTTTCAAGCCTAAAGTGTTAATAGAGTATCAATCTCTGTAGAAGGTATAACTAAGTACACATAAGGGTGTCGGTTTAAGAGTGTTTGCAGCTAACATTTTCCCTCACTCTATATTACTGTTCAAAAAAATTAATTACTTTACAAACCCCCATTCCAAAAAAGTTGTTTAAGATCAATCAAAAACAAAATGTGAAATATATAAGAAAAACACTAAATTATACTTATATTAATATAATTTCAAGTTTATAATATTACTTAATCTGATATAATTGGACCTAATCTACCGAACACTGTACAGAAAAAATAACAAACATTTCAAAAATATATAATATACATTACAAACGCAACTTAAATATTTTTACATGGAAAAACTAAGGTGTATGGTATAGGTATATATATGTATAACCAACAGTGTTATTAATATTGAACCTGAGGAAAGATTATTTAAAAAAATTGATTACTTATATAAAAGTCGTAATCTTATATATTATGTAAATCTTTTCATATATTACTATAATCTACCAAATATACTAATAAACAAAACATAATCACAAAAAACTCCAAAAGCAAATACATTTCCTCTGGTGCAGCACAAAAATTTTCATTCATTTTCCTTCACAGAAAAATGTTACAACAAATTTTCTTCTGTATAAAAATCTGACAAGAATTTGTACCTTATGAATAGCATTTATTATTTTTTAAAATACTTTGTCATTTTCTGAAGGCTTTTCTCTGTATGTACATATTAACATTAATGAGTGTAATTGGCTCTAAAAAAACACCCAAAGATAAATATTGTGTTTGAAGATCTTCTCTTATTCCTTGAAAAATACTCTCGTTTTAGGCCTTAATTTCTACGGGTAATAAAACGATGTTTGTAGTAGTAAGCAATTTTATACACAAACATTTATGTAAGATTTTTAAATTAAATAAAACACCAAATATAGGGAGGCAATAATAATCCCAAATGTTTATGTGTATGCAATAACTAAAAGTAAAAGTGTATAGAACAAATGATACAAGGATCTGATGAGTCAAGGAACTGGAAGAGGCAGATTTTGGACTGAAAAACATGGATAAGAAAAATAGAAGAAGTTAAAATTCAGTTTCTGAATATGAATACTTTGCAATTGTTCTATACTAAAGGTGCCATATTTACACAGATTTTCATAATAAATAAATGAATACATAATATGATAATTAAAACAGCTACAGAAAAAAAATTAGCAAATAGGTAATTAAAGTTTTATTTTAATTACTTGCATAATAAATGAAAACACAACAGAGGTGCTAAAAAGTTGAAAAATGATAGACATCAAATTTGCACAACATTTAAGAACATATCTAACAAAAATTTATTTTACCTAGATACTCACAAGTTACAGACTGTATTTCCAATAAGGGCAGATTTGGACAACGTTTTGGTAATCGTAAACTCTCCAAAACGGATGAAGAAGAAGGCTAATTTTCGGCGTCGTTGGGTTAGCACCCTTTCGACTCCTGAGGTGTGTTACACCCTAAGGTCCCATTCACTGGGACATAAAGAAAAAGAAATATTCGGATACCAAGGGAGGAGCCCGCTGGCCCCTCCCACCAGCAAAATATAGCCCAGAGTCAACTGTAGCAGAATATCCTGCATACCTCCGTCCCCACTGCAATGTCCAAGTCAGGGTTGGGCCTCCACTTGAAACGAGCCCACCCAATAGAGCATGATGTGGCAAAATTAAGAACTGACGTTAAAGCGAGGTGGGGGGAGGAGGAATCCAGCATAATGGCGCTCAAAGAAGCGCAACTACACACGTCAGGCAGTTCCTACTAGGTCTTTCGAGGCCAATAAAAAAGAGTGGCAGAAGCCCTCTTATAGAGCCATGGTAGTACTGCATGCGCAAGTTGCGATAAGACCAAGAGGGTCGATAGAAGAGCCTAGAAGAGGATAAGATCCTCGACTACCTGAAAGGCCTTCCGGAACATTGCTTTCCGGACTATAAGACCCACAGACTGCAGAAATAGTTAACTGCAGATGCCCGGAACAATTTACGCACCACGATGGCGCCTGTCAATTACTTAAAAGCAAACATAAAGTCGTAGGAGAATGATAGGGGCGAGAGAGATAGAGTTCCTGCAGCTCCGAGGCAACAAAATCTTAGTAGACGGCAGCTCAGGCGCCGAGGCTCTCGTCGAAAAAACGACCTCTGTACATTAAAAACATCTTAGACGCCACAACTCAGACCAAATCTATAAAACCAGATCAGATGATTCCATTCTGGACTAAGGGCCTTACAACTCCTATGGGACCCAATCTCGCTGGGTGAGTTAAACAACCTTCAGTTTAAATCTTCGACGGCGCCTGGCCCTGATGGCCTTACGCAGGTGGCACTAAAAGCAGTCCCCAAGCCAGTTATGGTGCGTGTTTAAAATTTGTTGATGTGGCTTGGTGAAATACGGGACTATCTAAACCATAAAAATAATAAATTAAAACATTCTCCGAAAAGCTCAATTCCATTTTGTTAACCAATTATTTCATTACTTGTAAAGTATTGTGTTGTATTGTATTAATATGAAAATACTGCAATTATTTGTAAATGAGAAAAATGCAATTATGAGAGAGAATGACTTTTATCAAGTGAAGCAATGGGCAGAATTCAGTGTTGAATCATATAAACGAAATAACTAGCATGATCACTTCTTCATGTTCTATTCTTAAAAAAAACATGTTAATATTGGACATCCATTACATCATTCGCAAAATAGAGACTGAACACAGCTGGACAAATAAGTGTAGGAAGAGCCATTAAACGATAAAGAGATGACATAAGGGGACAGGAAAACAATATATTCTGTTCAACACGCCAATAAATTATTTTGTCCAATTATTTTACATTAGATTCATAAAGATTTTTTTAAGGAAAGTTCATATTTATTTGAAAAAAAATTGTGATGCAAGGAAAAAAATTGACAATGAATCTCTAATTAGTACACTTTGAAAACTCCAACCAAACAATATCAACAACTCTAAAGCATAATATGGGTATTGAAAAAAATTAGTACTGCTTCTTGGGCTGGAAATGTATACACACAAAGACACACCATGTGTAAGCTAAAGGACTAACATAGATATATTTGAGGGTCCTTCACAATTCTCTTTCTATCACATTCCTACTGATTTAGTTCAGGGCCAGTTACTATAGGGTCCAAAATGGTCTTCTCTTGTGGTTAAAAACTGGCTTAGTTTTTTATGTTGGTTTCGACTTGCTCTTAGGCTTGCCATCATAGTCTTCTGACTGATTTGATTTTCTTTTAGATTGATGGTTTCAACAGCTCCTCCCTTGAGTGGTACCAATCATCCAATAAATAAAAGCTTCACACCATTGTTTTCTGAAACTTATTTGTAGCATATTCTATTTCTTTTTATGGTTCCTTGGGTAAATAACAAAAATTGACAAAACCATCAAAGATTCAATTTCACATTTAATAATTCAATTTTAAAGCAATGGACAACAAAGTTAGAAAGAAACCATAAAAAAAACTATAGCGGGAAAAAACAAAAAAAAATGGAAGAAGCTATAGCAAACATCGTCATGTTAGTGAAGTTCCCCCAATGAACTTTTATATATTATTTCTATTTTGAAGTTTGTTATTTGAACGGAATACTGTCTGGGAAAAAAAAGTGCAATTCAATTCTACCTGTGAAGTATGCTTAAATGTAAAATTGATTACTTTCAGGAAAATTTACATATAAGAAGAGATAAATAAGCTCCCTTTTCATTATTATAAGTTATATTTCGCTATAATTTTATTTAGATTGGAATGAACATGTTTTGGTAGAGTTTGAAGTAAACATTATTACAAGTGTGTGTTGCCAGTTTTGACATATATTGACTGATTACTTAAGCAGAAAAAAGGATAAAATTATGACTAGAATAAATTAATGAATATAACAGAAATATAACAAAAGTACAGTATAAAATAAGGTGCAAAACACCAAAAGGACGAACTCAGATAAATGAACTGAATCGAACTGCAAAATATAAATTTAAAGACGAGTTATGATTAAATTTAGACAACCAAACTGCACCTTTTTCCCTTTTATTAGTTATGTTTACTTTTGTGATGCATTTAGTGAACTGACTATTAATTATTACAAAGAAAGAAAATCAGAAAAAATAGAGATAATAAATGTGATGTTATAAACACATATGTTCCAATATTTGTGTATAAAATTTTGTACTACATCAAATACGATAACAGTATATTTTGACATATTATTCTGTATAACTCATAAAAAAATAAATAATCCTTGGATACAACAATTTATAAAAAATTCGAATACAGATTCTATTTTTATAATACACATTTAGTTTCATATAGGTTAAATAATATTTTCTGGAAACACAAAAATAGGAATGTACTGCATTAATTGAAAATTGTTTATTCATCATACTGTATTTTATATTGTGTCTTATAAAAATAAAATTGTCATTTTGTTCCATCTCACATCTACTTTATTGTTATATCCTACAAAATTTAACATGTTTTGTTGGAATTTCCTTTGTAACAATAGCAACTTTTTACCAAATTACTTTCATCAGTAAATTTGCTTTGGAAACTTACTATTAGAAAAATAAAGCTATTACTTAATTTATTGATGTATATTGCTAAAAACGTCCATATCGATTTTCATTAATACGTGTATATTTGCACTTGTATACTACTGTAAGTGAAGAATAAAAACTTTCAAAAATATAATTACCACAATGAAAGTTTAATTACGATTTTGAAAATTTTCTTTATTATGAGCTGGTTAACTATTTTGATGACAGTGAAACTCTCCATAATGGATACTTCTAACATGCGGATACTATTTAGTTTATTTTTGTGAATTCATAGTTTTTAACCCAAGGTGGTTTCTAATTTTCTTCCTAATATGTAGCATGATTTTTTATATGTTCTCAATATTTCAGGGTTAAAACTGAAATTTTTGTTAATTTTATTTTGTAATAGGTTATTATAAATGATGGACCCATTTTTAAAAACTCATAATAATTACAGTACATCCAATATGAACAATCTTTATACCAATGGAAAGAGGAAGTTTCAATATTTCAGCATGCCATGATCGTATCGTATCCCGTACAAAGGTTTACGGACCATTTTTCTTTGCGGAAAAACTGTAACTGGAACAACGTAGCTAGACATGTTGGAACAACAGCTGTTCCCTAAAGTTATGGAAGATTCACAGGACTTAATTGCCCCATTGGCACCTTTACGTACGAGGCTTTTTGAATGTATCCCTTCCTTAGCGCTGGATAGGTCGCGGGGAAATGAAGACCTAGCTCTATACTTCTGGCCACCGAGATCACCTGATCTCACCCTATGTGACTACTTCTTATGGAGTTATGTTAAGGAAGTTGTTTACGTCCCACGTATACCAATAACCCTGGACGATCTGCGGGACAGTATCACAGTTGTCGTGCACTCAGTAACAGTACATACACTTGCTCGTGCGTGGGATGAGTTTGGCTATTACATAGATGTTTGCAGTGCAGCAGACGGTGGACACATTGAGTATTTGTAATGTATTGCAAAAAACTTTGACACTTCTATTATGGATTTGTACTTTAATACTAATCTTTAAAATTGGGTCCCTCAATAATAATAACCCAGTACATGGACCAGTACGATATTGACACATGTTTATGTATAATAATTTGAAACTGAAAAATGAATTACAACTGACAAGGTACTATTTGACAAAAAAGCATTAATGCACAATAGTTTCACAGTACTTTGGAGCATTCAGCATCTAATTACAATCAACTTTTTTGTGTTACACTGTCGCAAAAAATGTTTTTATTTATTGAAAATATGATAAAAATGTACTGTAATGATTTAAATGTTTGCATTCAATATGACAAGGATAGGGCTTGATATCATGCGCCAGTACCTCTTAGGTAATCATCCAGACTCTCTTATGGACTGTGGCAGTATATTTCTTTTTACAGTATGAAATTTTATTATAGATAAGTTTTTAAGAATTCGAGGTAGATAATTTGTTGTTTTGTCCCGATTTTAATGTACTTAGAAATTTCAAAATCCCTCTCCTATTTGTTTAAAGTAGTGGTTATTGAGCTGAACACGGAGTAGAAAAGTTGTTATATAATAAAGTGTTCACAGGAAAGAACAAAGAGCTAACTTTTTGACAGTGATAGCATGAATAATTAAATCTTTCTATAGAATTAGATTCACCATACACCTGATGATATGAGGCAGTTTTTTAAATCAAAATGCATCTCCACTAATTTTCATTTGTTTTGAGTTTTTTTTTAAGTTCAAGAAATCAAATTCAGTAGAAAAATGAATTTAATTCAAAATTTTTAAGTAAAAAAGTATCCGCTAGGGAAAAGTTTCACTTATTTGGTGGTACCAATATTTAAACATACAAATTCAACTGAATTACCTATAGGGATTGAAAATCAGATCAAAAGGCGTAATTTCTACATTAAAAATGAAGGACTTTTTACGGGTGGGCACTCGTCAGTGAATAAATACCTATCAATTGTAGAAGAGGGCACTCACCTTTCGATTCATTAAATGTTTACAGTCTGATTATGATGTTAATACTCAAACCAGAATTACTTATGGTAAGTGTGATTCAACTAGAAGTTGAATTTTTTTGGGCTACTCCAGATAAGTAAAAAATAAGATTTGGTTTTGAATTTAAGAGGCGCGCGAGCAAGCGTTTGTTATATACTCTCCATAGCTCCAGCTATATACATCTATATGGTTGTGTGTATTGTTTCACAGATGGAAATATATGGTTGATTGCTCATTCCAGTGAACATCTGTTCGTTTGTTGTATTCTGTTGAAAAAAGTCTTGACATTTCGACTAAACAACTTCTATTTTTCTAGCTATGCTTTAAGTTCTCCTGATCTTGAGTTAAAATCTGCAAAATGTAGTTTGTAAAGAGTAGTTGTGCCAACTACTTCTGTTCCTTTGCCTTGACAATTTCTTCTCCAATAGCTTAATGCTTCATTGTAGTATATTTTGAATAATGTCAAGGGACAACGGAAACTTTCCGATAGTTCTCTAACGATTTTAAGTTTGGTGATACATACAGTCATAAAGGAATACTCACAAATTTTTTAGGTATAACTATGGTTGAATTGAACAGGTATAATTTTGGATAACTGTATTTTCTGAAATTGTATAAGTTTCTGTTTACGGTATTTTGTCGGTTATTGCAAACACACTGAATTATCGCTTATTTAATATCATGCCGTCAAAAAATTGAAGGAACCTGGAAATGGGAAAGACCTTCTGTACTCCACTAAACGATTTTTCAAATAAATCATACAATTTTCGATTGCTAAAAGATCATTGAATCCACCATAAATAATTCCAGTTGAAATTTTGTTAAAAATATGGTTCTTTTCATGGAAATTTCAAATGAATAGTGCGCAACTTTTTGTGAATATTAAATAAACACATTATTCGATTGTTTAAGAAAATACAAATTTGTTAATAAATTTGTTAATCACTGAGGAACCACCAACATCAAAATAGTCTTTTAAAGATAACAATGTTTAACTCAATATTATTACATGAGATCTTCATATGACATTTTATATAATTTAATAGTGCTCATAAACGTAATAATATAAACATATAAATTTTATTAATTAGGTATAGTTAATAAATGTAGAGAAGGAATATATGTCGTGTCGTTAAACCACTAAAAAATTATAATAAAATAATACTCATCACTCACAGCTACCTACTACATATTGGTATAAAACAAGTCTACTGTATAAAACAAAATTAACTTCATCACATTCTATATGAAAGTTCAAATCAACCTGGAAAGAAAAAATATCTATTAGCATTTTCCAATTAACTTCTTATTGTCTAAGTGTTTATTGGGAAATAACACCACACTTTAAAGGAAATCGCTGTATTTTCCAAACGTTTCGGGGTCTAGATCAGACCCCTTTGTCAATGGCTAAGAAACTACGGATTAAAAAGATACAATTCCAAGATGTAAATTGAAATATTTGACAATGTTTATTATTTGATTTTTGACGTAACTAAGAGAATTTTATTTGTAATATACAGGGTAGCACAGAAATTTCTAAAGATCATATAATCATAAAGTTCCTTTCAAATTGGAAGAATTTGAAAGGGAGATCTTCAGAACTTTATGTGGCGCTCCTAGGTGCGACTTTCTTATAAGATAGTGCATTCGCCAAAAATAAACACTCAGACATTGAAATTTCCTTTAAAGTGTGGTGTTATTTACCAATAAACACTTAGACATTGAAAAATATGCCACAAGTATCCTTCAGAAAATAACTTCTTATTCATAAAATAAATAATACTCTAAGTATATCAGTTAAGAATATGATTTGAAATGAAACAGAAACTATGATTAAAATGTTAATAACTGTCACTAGTTGTTAAGATTGCATAATTATGTTATAAATATGAGTAATAATCAAAGAGTGTAGGTTTTCACGACAGATTTCAATGGATAAACTACGCTCTTTTGCCGTGGTCTGTTAAAATTTCTATCTACAACTGCAGCAATCATCTTCGGCGGCGGGGTCGTAGGTGATATATCCCAGGCTGCTCGTGGGAAATAGGACCGTCGATTAGTGGGGAACTTGTATTTATTAATTTATTCCCCTCTGTTGAGGCATGGTGTGTCCAGAGTGACCAGTGATTTTGCTCGTCGTGAAGTGGGATACCATATTCTATTGACTTCTAGAACTTCTTTTCTATTAAAATTATTTTGATGTTTACAAATTTCTATGGCTACCCATTGGAGACTAGAATAGTAGTAGGATGTGGTTGTCAGTACATAAGTATATTTGTATTGTATAACGTGTGTTAGGCAATTTAGCCTATCTTCAGAATTCCGAGTGTTGACACTCTCGAACTTAATCCCCGTAATAAAAACTAATTCATCAACAATAAACAAAAACATTTAGCAAAAACGTATTTCTAGTCTTTATGCTATATAGAAAAGTACCGAAAATGTCATTTCTTTCACCATACACGTTCTGTTGACAAGGATACTACGAGAACAAGCGAGGGTAACTGTGATAGTATATAAATGCAGGAGCAGGTTCAGCTGTATGACGTGCGATTGACGTAATATTCGCTGAAAATATTACTGTAATAATAGTAGAGTAATATTGATTGTGAATTTTTGGTGTGTAAATAAAGAAGATTATTTTCGGTTTAAATTTTTTTGAACCCACTCAAACATTATAACACTATATAAACAGCACCACATGAACAGTGTCACTTAAGGATCCCAGTGAGCCTCTGTCCTCATCAGAAGTCTACAAGATATGATGTTCATGGGGTGCTGTATATATCGGTACAACCCAGCGGAATGTCAATACTCGCATTTACGAACATAGGCGAAATTGTTACAACCCGAAAAATTGACTATCGCATAACAAGCACTGCTTTCAGGACGTTACACCATACAAACATACCAACGTACTGCCAACCATATCCTACTATCATTCAAGCCTTCAACGAGAAGCTACAGGAATTTATAAACATCAAAACAATTTTTAACTGACTTTCAAAAAGGAGGAGGTTATCAATTCGTCTGTAAGTTTTTTTTATGCATGACGAGCAATTATTCAAAAACGGCTTGGGCAATTTTGATGATTTAAACTGCAATTTATTATGGATCATTACAGAAAGGTCCCATATAATTGTCTATAACATGAGATTTACGGTTTTCTAGAAAATCAGAAAAAAAGTAAATAAGGGACTAGATTTCAGTGTATTTCAATGAAATCCACACATTTTTTTATAACGCAGATAAATGTCAAGATATGTTGTAAAAGTATAAAGTACAGGGTGTTTGTAATGATTTTAATTTTGATTCGTTTGAAGTAAGTAAGTTTATTTTCGATTCGAAGTTAATTTAGGGGGCTTATTGTCGCGTGAAATGGCAGAAAAGTATTCAGTTAGTTTATCGAAACGAAAATTTATGTCGGCGAACTCTTCTAGGTATATGGTATAATACGGTTCTAAGTGTGCGCGTGCGTGCATGTGATATTAGGTGGTAAATAAGCAATTGTGTACATAGGATAGTTGAAATATAAGTTGGAATTGAATTAGTTATAAGGGTGGTTCTAAAAAAATGTACTGGGTGGCACATAAGTAGTTGCATATACAAGGTGGTTAAAATAAGACTGGAGCAAAACTATAGTTATAAAGAGTGGATATTTGCGTTATAGGACGGAGAATAATTACAGTTATACAAGGCTTTAAAAATTGTCAGAAGCAGTTGAATATATAAGATGGTTGAAATATAAGGTGGAGTAAAATTACAGTTATACAGGGCGGTTTAAAAGTTATATAATTTGGAATATAAGTAGGTGCTTATACAAGGTGTTTGAAGTAAGGGGGGGGGGATTATTGTTATTCAGGATGTTTCCAAAAATTTTGTTATATAAGCATAAGCAGTTAGGATATTTGAATTATAGGACCTAGGGCGGGGTATAATTATAGACATGGATTCAAGAAATTGTAGAAGCAGTTGCATATACCGGGTGGTTGTAATAAATAGTAGAGGGAGAAAAAGAGAGAGATAAGAATACGCTAAAATTGTTTCAATTGTACCTTAAATCAGATAAAAAAGAAGATATGTCTGAAACACACGGTTTCTAAACGGTTTTTACTTTAAGTCATCTGATGTCGGTTCTTTTTTAAATATAAATTATAACAGAAAATAAGGTCTAAAACTCATTCCCGCTCTATGGCGCGCGAAACGAAAACCCTTGGTGAGGCGCGCCCCCTTGATTGCCACAGGCAGAACACTATATGCCTCAACTGACAGGAATAAATATTTCCTGCTGTGGAAATTTCAATAGATCACAGCAACGCAGCCCGCAAAACCATAGTTTATGCAATACTAATAATGTTTGGTTTTATCTGAAATATTTATTTCAATTTATTGCAAAATCATATCGTTATTGGAAACCCCTTTAGAATTAAAATTTTAAGTGACAGTTTCGAGATATGTGACATTGATTGTTAAGCAAAAGGGAAATATTGAATTTTTTGAGGTAAATGACAATAAATCTGACAGTGACATCAATGAGTTGAGTGAGAAGACCAGATAGGTTCTCAGAATGTTTTTTGAAGACATCGTCTTATGAATTTGGATATTTTCTGAAGTAAATTCAGTAAACAGAAAATGTTTCGGCATCAAAAATATGGAAAAATACAAAATTCGAAGTTTACTTACTTTTAACAGAAACTATATTACATCTTAAGTTCTTCTGAAGTCCTGAAATTAGAGAGTGTCTTTTTGATCCTTAAGGCCGTGAGCCTAGCAGTGGCATTATGATACCAGCATTCTTTCATCAACTTCGACATAACGTGCAGTGCGTCACAGCTTTGCCAACGATTAGGAATACTTGGTCTCTGCTTGTCTACACAGACCACTCTGCGGAAAGAAAGATGCCGATACCAATAAATACATGTCTCTGTTTAGATTCTATTTTGTTGTTAAAAGTCGCATCCTTACCTTTTCATTTCTTCTATTGTTGGATCAGGAGGTACTGCGTCATAGAAAGGCAATTGATACTCATCATATATCCCTCCTACGTTACACCTTCGGGATATTTCCCAAAATATTAAACCAAGAGCGTAAACATCTGCTCTCTTGAAAGAATCAAACTGATCAATGTTCATAGTTTCATCTAGTACCTAAAATAATACAAAGTTCAGGTATAATATTCATCAAATATACAAAAATATATTATACTTAATAATTTATAAGAAAATTTAATATTTTAATGAATTAATCAGGTCTGAACCAGCAGATTGTCCATTTATAGTTGTTTTATTATATTTTTGTTTACCAAAAACTGTTTTTATAAAATATCCAAAAGTTTCAACGTTGACCACGTTGTCAGTAGTATTATAAAGTCAATTCAGTTGAAAAATTGGCCATCAGATACTTCTGCATCATGTTAATTTGCGTACTAGATTGTACATTTATGATTTTATTAGATATATGTTAGGTAAAACTTAATTTTTCATAATGATAAACTTAGACTGGGCAATATAACGTCTGTCATTGTATTATTTATGGCGTTGTCACAATAATGACACTGTGGCAATGGCGCGAAGAAATGCTACGATACTACCAAAACTCACATTGAATCAGGACGAGAAGTGTTACAAAAAATTGATATCACACGAAGTTGTGAGTACCTAATTTTTTATGATTTGATAATAATAATATTGAAATATGATAGACAATCTCGAAGAATAAACCTAGTTGAAAAAGGACAACGATGAACGGAAGTTGGAAAATTCCACTAATTAAAAAAATATATTCTCAATATCCTTAGAATAAAATGGTTACTCCAGAATAAAATCAAGAGTTTTTATTTTTTGAAGAACCTCCTATTTATTTTATCGCGAAATCAATATCGACATCTGTTTAAAATTTTATTTTTGATGCTATCAGTACCCACAGTTCCAGCCACAATACCCTGCCTGAGCTTACTACTGTCAGTACGGAAAAGGTTAGAAGCATATAACAACGAGTTGATGTTCTAAAATTCTAAAACAGACTACCTTCAGATGTCTTTTTTGAGCTCCTACGACTCTCTTATTATAATAAAATCTCCTGCTATATCTCTTATGGTAGCTCTCTTGCTTAGGGAACCATGATTATGACAAATATCTAGAGGTGAAGAGAGTTTCCACTGTTTTTTATACAAAAAAGAAATCTTCAAAAAGAAACGCTTTCCATCTCCCATACTTAAACAACCTAAACCTAATATAATCTGAACTTAACTCTAAATTTATAGTTTGTTCTACAATATATGGACATGTGACAAAAAGTTTCCTAAGTTCAATCACAAATATAATAAAATAATTAAATTCAGTTATATGTACTGTATGCATAAAGAATTATTACAGATTTCAATCAACCGAGGGAAGTGCAACTTATGAAGCTTCTCGATTAGAAAATTTGTCTTGCGTTCAATGGATTGTGGAATCTCTGAATGTGTAGAAGATTGTAAAACATATTTTTTTAATTTAAAAAATATTTTGTTTTTTATTTCTGAAGAACAGAAAATCTCATTAAAGTTATAAATAACACCCATTTATATTTAATTTGTATACTACACAAATCGACATAATTTCTTTAGGCTTTAATTAAAATAACAAATAAACGTATTTGCAGAAAACACTCTTTTGTGTATGTGATATATCGAAATGTGCTAAACAGTTTTTAAACTTAAGGTCTAAAATATAGACCTTAACTCCTTTAATAATTTGTAATATACAGAATTTTTGTCCACATTAGGTACTTTATGACAAACAAATCGTGAAGATGAACTGACTTATCCTACTAAATACAATTAAACAATGCAACTTAGCAACAGCACTTACTTCAGGAGCCATATATCTCTTGGTTCCAACCCGATTATTAAGAGGTATATCTACAGTATCAGTGGTTACATTATATCTAACAGCTAATCCTAAATCACCAATAGCGCAGGTACCGTTTGATTTCACCAATATATTTTTAGATTTTAGGTCTCTGTGGGCAATTGCGGGTTTTCCTAAAACATTAAATAAGTTTAGCCTTCAGAAGATTTTTCCAAAAAACTGACCTTGAGTTCCCATTATTTCCATATGTAAATGAGCTAAGCCAGTAGCCATGGAAAGAGCCATATGAATCATTCCTTTCGTATCCAAGGTATTTCTACCGAGAAAATCAAATAAAGATCCGTATTCGTGAAAATCGGTTATTAACCATAGTTGTGTCCAGGTTCCATTATCTAAAATAAAACAAAAAATATGTTGTTTTATAAAGTAACACACGTTGGCTGCAATGTGCGTCACCGGTGATTCAGAGACAAAAATATTTACAGTCTTTACATAATTACGCATTCTGCACACGGAGCGTGTCGTCATAGACGCGTATTCGATGCGACATATGGAACGTATAGGCTTTTAGGCTGCTCACAGCGGCGAGGATTCGTCAAAGCGGAGAAGCTGTAAATTGCCTGCAGTATAGCAGTGTCAGTCGCTTAGCTGCATTTGTAGGGCGAAAGGTAGTATTTTTACGAAAAAATGGCTGACAAAACCACGAAATTTGTGCAATGAATTGAAAATCACTAGTGTTTGTACAATAATACCTTACATGACTATTCCAGAAAGGTTGTAACAGACAAAGCTTGGACAGAAATATCACAAACTATGGATTGTCCAGATAATAAATACTTAAATATAAATCTAAATTCAAGTATGATTTATTTCTATTGTATAATAATTTATACATAATGGATCCAATGCCAAGGCAAAAGCAACATGTGGCATTAAAAAATAATTAGCCAGGTAGTTATGTAATTTCTGAGATGACGATGTTTCTTTCATCTGTGAATATCGGGATGCACCCAGAATCTTTATTTCTACGACGTAGATACCAATGGAGTAATAGACCTTCTTCGTCGCTAGAGATGGTTGCAACTGTCATTCAGTTTGAATTTTGTCTATACCAGTACGTTTAGTATACGGTCCGTGTACATTCTTATAGGCGTATAGGAATCGTCGCTGCAAGACGAATCTTCTACGTGTCTATGACGAGAAGCTCCGTGTGCAGTCAGCCTTACTCTACGCACACGATGACACTCAGAAGCGCGCCTGTAAATTTGCATCTTACTTTAAAACAACTAAATATTCAAACCCCACCTGTGATTATTTTAAAAGAGAAAGATTTGAATCTAACTTGTGTGGATTTTAAAACAGCTAAACACAGTTAATACTGTGGTGTAGTGGCAACGGTCGGTGACACAGACTTTCAGACAATTTCCATTGATTTTGGAAGACAGTTGTGTAGCAATCAAGCAGATAACACAAGAAAATTTTATTTTGGAATTGTTGTAAAAAAAAATAAATTACTTCTAAACAATAGAAAATAGTAAATACCACGCGCCTTGGCATTCATACATTTCGAAAAAATGTTCGAAACCATATTACCAGAGGCTGTAGTCAATGTCTTCAGTGAGGAAGGTATGGATCACTCATAATGTAGAGAAGCTGGTCAATAGTTTAGTTTAGTCTAGTTTAGTTTAGTTTATTGCCCAATCCAATTACAGGACAAATATTACAAAGTAATGAAACATACTAATAAACTGTGGTATCTTCTTCAATACTTCAAAAAATGATAATAATAAAAAGAATAATATTGCATTATTAACTTTTTAGAATATGCCATGTCCACCTGGCAAACCAAAATCTCCCTGAATGAAGCCAACTGTTCGATACAAACTGACCCCATTCCAATCAGAAGGGGTATATTCCAGGGAGACTCTCTTAGCCCGCTGTGGTTCTGCCTTGCCATGAACCCTCTCTCAAACAAACTGAACTCGACTAATTTTGGGTTTAGTCTCAAACACAACAATGTACAAGCATTATAGATAAACCATTTGTTATACATGGACGACTTAAAGTTGATGGCAGCTACAAAACAACAGCTGCATGATATGCTTAAAATAGTAGAAGGGTTCTCTAGTGACATTCATATGAAATTTGGCTTAGACAAATGCCGAATTATTAATATAGTTAAAGGCAAAATAAAGCAGAGGCACTTCGAAATGGGAGATGGCACCTCAATTGAATCTATGGGGGAAGGTCTTACTTATAAATACCTTGGAATAAAGCAGGCTCAAGGTATTGATCACATGCCAATGAAAAACGACCTAACAGCAGAGTTTTATAGAAGGGTAAGACGACTTAAACAGTAAAAATCTGTTTCAGGCTATTAACACCTATGCATGTTCAGTGCTCAGTTACTCTTTCGGTATAGTTAATTGGTGCAAGACTGACATTGAACAATTACAACGAAAAGTTCGAGTTTTACTAACAAAAGCTCAAAATCACCACCCAAAGAGCTCTGTCGAACGTACAACTTTGCCACAGTATGAAGAAGGAAGAGGATTGACAAATCTAAGCAAACTATTAGATCAACAAATTTCCATTTTGCATAGTTATTTCCAGAAACTCGCAGAATTTTCTGATCTACACAGAGTCATGTGCCTGGTTGATGACTCAACACCACTGCGACTGACACAACAACATGTCCAACTACACCACCAGACCACAGATCAGAAACTGCTGAAATGGAAAGAGAAGCCCCTTCATGGAAGACATATAAATGACGTCAACCAAGATTATGTCGACAGTGCAGCGTCGAACTACTGGTTGATCTCTGGTCATATGTTTCCTGAAACGGAAGGCTTTATATTGGCAATCCAAGATCAAGTAATTCCAACTAAGAACTACCTAAAGTACATCGTTAAAGATCCTTCTATTAACAACGACAGATGCAGGTACGGTTGCCAAACATCTGAATCTATCCAGCATATCACAGGAGGTTGTCAAGCGTTCGCTGCAACTAAATACAAAGAACGACACGATGCTGTGGCAAAAATACTTCACCAGGAACTAGCACTGAAACTTGAATTATCACAGTCGGTAAGATTACCATACTATAAATACAAACCAGAATCTGTTTTAGAAAATAACAACTAAAGCTGTACTGGGACCGCACGATACTGACCGATCGGACAGTTGCTCACAAGAGACCAGATATAGTTTTGGTAGATAAAGTCTCTCGGAAAACAACTTCAATTGACATAGCAATTCCTATCAACAATAATATAAATATCAAGCAAGCTGAGAAAATAACCTAATATAGAGATTTGGAATTTCAAATAAAGACTCAGTGGGACACACGAACTGCACCAATTGTTATGTCAACGACAGGACTAGTCCCAAAACATCTATTAAACAATTTAAAATACCTCGGTCTGGACGAACATCTTTACAAACAATTGCAAAAAGCCGTCCTGTTAGGAACAGCCCGGACGATCAGGAAATTCATGGGAAACTGCCGTCACGACTCCAACTACGGGCCTGAAAACCTGGCAAGGGCAAGGGAATATTTATCACAGAGCTAAACCCTTTTCATATCTAGGATATCTTTGGTTTAGTGAATTTTCCCCTAAAGGCACTCATAGCGTGCCTTAGAGGGAGTGTGATACCATACATTGTATGGTCAAGTCGGGAAAGAATAAAAAAGAACGCAGAATATTACAAATATTACAAGATAAATTTTACACAGTTTTAAAAAAGAAATAGAAAGAAGCCAAAGCCAAGATCAGAATCATTGAAAGCAGGCCAAAACTTCCAACAAACAAAAAAATCAGACAAGGTGACGCCACTCATCAAAGCTTTTCACAGCGGCATTAGAATATAAAATAAGACATTGCATGCACATTAGTTTACTAAACCAATCAAAAAAATAAACGAAGCAGAAATTGAAACACAAGAAGAATTAATGAAGACAACAGTCAAATACCTATAGCAGTGGGACTCTCATCAATAGAAAACTTTTGTAGAATCAAAAAGTTCGTAGTCATAACTCGTATCATCGTAATACCGTATGACGACAAAATTATGTTACTTTTCGATTCTACAAAAGTTTTCTATTGATCAGAGTCCTACGGTTGATCTGTTCAATTTCATTATTAGGACAGGAATATTACCCAAAGACATTTATCACGATCTTCAAAAACACATTAAGAAGATTCTTAAAGGCTTACGTACGAAACTTCTTAGGGAAATAAAATTAAGATTAAACAATAGTGAAGGAATATGTTATTCAGTCTGAATGTCGCTTCGATGTTAGAGTTCGAGATGATTTTGCGATCACTCGAGAAATCACAATACTATAAGACAAGCCAAAGGAAATGTGAATATTGAGAAAATAACACAGAGAATACATTGAAATTACGTGCGTGGTTCGGCAGGGTTTTATACGATTATTATTTACCATGAAACATAATATTTTATATTGTTCACTTGCCAATTTATATGCTTCGAACAGAAATCACACAAATTAAATGAAATTACAGCAAGATAAAATTTATTTTCCATTTTTAGGGTTCTGTACATTCGTTGAAACCCTTAAAAAATCACGAAAGAAAGGTTGAATTTTGCTATCAGTTGACATTTTGGTGACCCAATCATGAATATGACATATGAATCGTCCTTCACCGAAACTATTGAGCCTAAAAATTTTTGAAAAAACGTAAAAAATCTCAATGTCAATTTGAGGGAGCAAATGAAAAATATAGATAGGGAATGACGAATCAAAATATATTCTTTCATTCCTTGAAGTTTCCTTGGACTTCCATCGTCTTGAAGTGGTTGATCTCACAAAGTTTCAATCTGCTATCGTCATCAGGTGAATGATAGGAAATTCAGATTTTCCCACGTATTTATATTATAGGCGAACCGGTTATAGGACCGTCGGTCATGGTTATTGGGTCTTATCCGTTCCAATCAGCCTTGTCGTACCTGGCGGTCGCTTTGTCTCTCCAATGTAAAGATTGCCACATTCACACGATATGCTGTATATATGGATTAGTGTTTTGATGATGCCAGTTTTCGTGGGTGATGGGTGGTTGAAATTGTAGTGAAGGTATAATCCTGTAGGCGTAGCCTTCCTGTAGACTGTTGTTAGGATTCCGGTTCTAGTCCTTTGACACTTTACATCAAGGAATGGTAGGCAGCCACTCTCTTCCATCTCCATGTTGAATCCAATAGATGGTTGAAATTGGTTCAGGTGCTCCAGGAATGCCTGTAGTTGTCTCTCCGTGTTGCCAAATAATAAAGATGTCATCGACATACCTCAACCATAGCTTAGGCTGCTTTTCGTACCTCATCAGTTCCTGTTCTTCGAACCATTCCAAGTAGATGTTGGCGATGGTTGGTGATAACGGGGAACCCATAGGCAATCCATCTTCTTGCATGAAGAACCGGTCCTTCTCCTGAAAGTAGCAGTTCTTGAGGCAACATTCAAGTAACTCCATGATTAAGTCTATTGGTAGCTCCGTCTTCACCATCAGGGTTTCGTCTTCAGTAAGTTTCTTTCTCACTATGTTGAGAGATTCGTCTAGTGGTACGTTCGTGAAAAGGTTTTCAACGTCGAAGCTTACTAAGAGATGTTCTGGCCCAAGTTCCATGGATCCGATGATTTCGACAAAGTGCTTTGAGTCCTTGACGTGCGATGATGTTTTGCCCTCCAACGGTTGGATGATTGGTAGAAGGAATTTCTTCTTGCTGCTGTTGGTGAGTTGCGCGAACTTGTAAACTGTCTGAGAGGTACTCCAGCCTTGTGTATCTTGGGTAGTCCATAAAGATGTGGTGGTTTGCTGTTATGTGGCGTCAATTTTCTCCTTGTCTCGGGTAGCATGATCTCTGAGAGTGTTGTAAGTTTTCGTTCTACTTTGGAAGTGGGATCAGTAGGCAGTGGCTTGTATTTTCCCTTCGACAGTACTTCGTCGATTTTCTTGTTGTATTCCGTTCTGCCTGGCTGGGTTTTAGACTATCAGAAATCGAGACCAACTGGCACTTGACTAAATTATTTTAACATTGCCACAAATTTGTCGAAAACATTTCTCTACACTATAGGTGGCACTTCAAACACGACAAAACTAAAACTCGGTAAAGGGTATTCGGAATGGGTTGCCGTGAAATACATTTTCTGAGCGTTGGACTGGGAAACGTGGCGATATTTGACGGACATTTTTGGATTGCAACACTAATTATTTATTAAGCAATGCTAAAAATTTCAGTCGAATAATACTTTACTAACATAATGTTAGTCTGAAACTGATAGACGATGTAAATGATTCCTCGAAGTTTCTTTGCACTTAAAACGTTGTGAGATCAACCATTCCAAGACGATGGACGTCCAAGAAAACTTAGAGGATACATAACTTCGGTATTTTAACATTTTATTTTGCCCAACTCTTTTCCGGATTTCGCCTTTCAGATTAGACAGTTAGTATGTTATTATTAAGGTTGTCTAAATGAAGTTTTCAGAAGTATGGTAATACATTTTTAAATGGGACTGCGTACTGGGAACTTACTCAGAACAATAAAATAAACATGGATTAATAGATAAAATATTTTGTGCAGTTGTGACTACTCCAATTGAATTTAAATAAAAATGTATACCTTTGTTATCTGCAGCAATAAATCCGAGAATATTGTCATGCCGTAACATGACAGTTTGATAAATCTCTGCTTCTCGAAACCAAGATCTTTCCTCTCGGGAACTGAATATCTTCACAGCTACGTTCTCCCCTCGCCATCTACCTCTCCACACTTCGCCGAATCTTCCCTGACCGATGATTTCGACCAACTGAATCTGTCGAGCTATACTCCTTTGAACGAGTAGAGGTAAACCTAAATAAACATTGTGATTAAACCAACATATTTAAACGAAGACTGTTTAATTTTTTGTACCTGACCCGCTACCGCTTGTTGTCATCTCTATCATGTGTTTAAGGCTGACACCTTTGCTCAAAATAGGATGATCGGGTGCCTCAATACTATCTTCGGTCGGTTTTAGATGCTGATGCATACCTCTTTTGTTCTGAGCTGCACGAATGAGGTAAATCACTGCAGCCAATCCAAAAGCCAGTAGAACTGGAGCAACGCTGACACCGACCACTTCTAATGTAGTCATTGTTGTAGATTTTTGTGACACTAGATAAAGAATTTGTTAGTAAATTGTCATCAATATATTTCATTTTATTATAAATTCATCAAATTTGATACAAAAGTATATAAATCTGTTGTTTTCCCGAAATTATCATAAAAACAAATGATACTAGTAGATAAATATAAATAATGTTAGGTTTTCCGAACACTGAATTAATTGTTTCAAAATTTAATCCCCTGTCCTCTAAAAGTGTGTTTTAAATACAGTTTTTTTCGGATTTTGATCCGTTGATGGAAGTTTAACTCATAACGGAAGATTTCGGTTTGACAAAAATATGTGGCTTAAATTATGTATTAATAATTTTAGTAATTGTTTTTTGACTTCTCGCAAAAAGTCAACAATTTTTTTTGTAATATATTTTGAGAACTACAAACTGTACAACGTTTTGCATTTTACTGTTTTTGAACAACAATAAAATTTATATATATAATGTTTAGAAAACAGCCAACGCTCGGTTGGGGGGTTTGTCATCAAAAATAGGAAAAAATCATACACGGTGAGCAATTTTAATCGAGGTACCTAATTACTTCGGATACAAAAAATTGTAGAGGAAATTGGGGGTAATCGTCCTTTCATATAAGTTTTGACATTGATATTGGTTTTCAAAGCCATTTGAAAGTCAGAGAGATATTTTAAATAAGATCCTAAAAGAGTGGGAAATATTACGTCCAAAAATGATATTTTTAACATTTTAAGATGAGTTTTAGGTCAAATCAATTATTAAAAATTAAAAAAAAACAACTTCTAGGGGATTTTTTTATATATTTTATCATTATGACAGATAACTAAGGGCAATGTTCTCGAAAAATATTATTTTTTATAATCCTGATTCTCATTTTTTAAAAATCACTACGACCCTCATATGACCTTGACAATCGACATCAATCTTGAGATATTCAACGTTATTGGCTTACAAGCTCTAGTCGCTCAGAATCCTTAACAGAATGAAGGAAACAGTTTTTGATCGCATTTTTAATATTCAACCTTGATTTGACCTTCTAAAGGTCATCCTAAAAAAATTATTAATATCAGTTTTTAGAAGTCGAAATTCACTTAAAATATTAAACATCAATTTGGACGTATAATTTCTCGCTATTTAGTGCCAGGTGTCAAAAATTGGGGTTCCCATTAAAAAAACCTCCTGACCTTCAAATGACCTTGAAAATCAATATCAAAGTCAAAACTGATATGAAGTGAAAAGGGCCCCCATTGTCCTTAACAACTTTTGTCTAAACATTTTATTTGCACAACGCCAACCTTTCGAGATATATTGGTGGCTAGATTAAAATGACTCACCATGTATAAACCTAGGCCAAGTGTTAAACAAAAATGTACGAAAAGGGGTCCCACGAACTCCTCCGATTTTATGATTAAGCCACTGAAAATACATTTTATGCGTCAAAGAATTGTTTTGGTATTTTATTTCGTTCTCGAAAGAAAAAATTGAAACCACATTATTATATAAAAATTATTGAAGCTACGCAAAATGATTTTTACAAAGAAACAATCTGCATTTCCTTATACAATAATGTAATTCGTCGTTCACGGTTCTCTAAACCGGTAGCTGTAGCAGCTAATTTGATTAGTAGTGAAAATGACCGAAGTACGAGTAAAAAAATCGTTATAAATATGTTAGGAATATCAGTGTAATCTTGTTATTTAAGCATGATGGAGATCGACCATCTCAATCAAAGATCTATTTCGACTGGACGTGGCGGTCCTATTGATTGGCCACCTCATTCGCCTGATTTAAATTCCTTGAATTTTTGTTTCTGGGGAATTTGAAGAACATTGTTATAAAATGCTTGTTCATACAACAGAGAATTAATGCAACGAATACACGAGGGAGTTCGAAAAGAAATTCCCCATTTGTTACTTAGTGCGAAAATCGATGTAAGCTACATAACTGCAATGAAGCTGATGGTGGTAATTATTATCATTGTTTAAGTGTTATTTTTTTAAAATTCATTGTTTATTAAACGTTTAAATAAATAAATGTTCTTGAAAATAAGTTTCTTTAATGTTCTTCATAACCTGCGTTTATATGAACTTTTATCTTATTTTTGGATGGCAATTCTTCAGCCGAAAACTGGGGCATGTTTTTAAACACCCTGTATATAGTGGATTTTGATTATAACGACAACCAACAATACTATTTTTTCTTATATTTTGTATAGAAATAATAAGTAATCTGGAAAACAGATGCGTCAATAATATATATGGCTATTTGACTTCAATTTTTGTTCATGCTGTTCAAACATTTGTGTTATCTATAAAACAAAACCAAAAATTGCAAACCACTAGAACTGCGGTTTATTGTTTATTTCATATTTAAGAAATGATAAAACATACTTTTGTGTTTTTATAGATGAGAACTCTACATTACTGCATTTTGCATAGATCATAAATTAGTTTTGAGTTTGTGTAATATACTGATTGCTATTTGTCTAACAGATATTATCTATTAACTAATTATTTTTTAAAAATAACATTGCGATAGAGGATAGGGGTTCGGTATAACCGGAAGTAAGACGCCTTTCAAAATATATCATTTTAAAATATCATCATTTACTTTATCAAACAAATTTGATGAATTTATAAAAAAACTCTCTTTATCGACTAATCAATCAACATTAACCCATAACAGACAAACAAAGATACAACACATAAGCATTTTAAGCAAAAGGGCATTAATATCATGCTGCGTGAGTACATACATGCTAGGTACGTGTTTTTAAGCACTACATACGTCCTGAAACTTATCTCACAATCAGATATCTCTGTAATTTGAAAATGTTTATTAAATATTCAGCAGACAGTATACAAGTAGCTGGTCCAAATGAGTAACATTATTAAATGTTCTTTAATTAATTATCTATGATAATCCTTTTCACCAAAAACATCGTTTTTTACTTAAAATACACTCAATCTAAAATTAGTTAAATTAGTCTGTATTTATTTTGTTCGACATCAATTAATGACATGAAAAAAATGTATATACTGATAACGGCAATGATTTCTTTTTAGATTCCTTTACTTATTTGCTTAATTTTTAGGTATTAATGATACAACCCAAGTTATATATATGTGGATATATGTGGGCGGGAAAGAGCATAAAACAGATAAACAAATATTTTGTAAGTTAGAGGAATAAAAATTAATATTTACCATGGTCCTATATATTTCGTTATTACACGAAAACTATGTCTAGTAATTAATTCGTGAAGAATAAGTGTCAAAGTAAGTATCTATGTATATCTACTACTTAGATAATAATTATTGCTATTTTCTCCTTAAGGCAAATATCGGATACTGTAATCTGCAAACGTCACGCGATGTGTCTTATTAGTTCTTCATAACTGCCATATAACAAGATATGTACTTATTTCCAAATTTTAGGGCAGCTTTCTTAGTAAAGAAACCGGTGGAAATGAGATTAGTGTTTTTTGCCTGTTCAACAAAATTTTAATGTGACATATATTTTCTATTCTTCCACTCAATTCATTCATTTTACTAGACTTTAGTCTTAATTCCTTCCAGTGCTGTTTGAGCTTTTGCCAAGTTGTCAAATGAGTTCAACAATAATTGTTCTACAAATTTCTGAGGTTTCCGAATTAAATATATCCCATTAACGAATAGTGTGTGACCAACAGTAATTTCGTATTTGCAAAATACGATTTTGTTACTACCCGTTTATCTCTATTTAGCTAGGTTTTCGATAGTACCTGCAATCAGGACCCGGTCCTCGTTTATCTGATCTTGTCTGTATAAGTTTCTAAAATATCTTGCACTGCAGTTGTAAACACTTTTGTTGAGAGCGTGGTGTATGACACATGAGCGGATCCAAGGAGGGAGCCATCCTCGGATAGCCTCAAAGTTAGTAAATTTAATATTAAAACGGGATAATCTTAACTCCAAGAGCCTAGAAGAAATTAATTTTTATGGTTTAAACCTCAAAACGACTATTTTTATTGTAAAATCCCAACAAATCTGGTTTTAAAATTATATTTAGATAAATTTAGTACAGTCCCCCTCCCCCACCAGGAGGATGAAATCAAACTAGGAAGTATGAAGGCATGTGTCTGGATCCCCATGGTATAACATCTTATCGAAAATTTTGTAAAGCTCATATTATAGAGGGAGTAGTTATATTTCGTGACGTTTTCTTTGAGTATGTCATGTTTTGAGTGTAGGTAACTTTTTTTTCCTTTTATACAAAATCTACCCACGAAACCGTGTTTGCTACTATAATTTGTAGAGATATGAAAAACCTACAAAATGAGCTACTATACGGTCAGCTGCGTTAATTTGTACTATAGACAATGGAACCTTTACTTGAAGTTACTAAAAAAATAATCCTTTATAATATATTTTATTTAATTGTTAAAATATTCTTCTGAACTGAAAGGGTAGATCTTCTCATACCCAATTTATATTCTGAAAATAAATACTGTAATCCCCATAGTTTTTGCAAAATTTCAGTTAATCCTATGTAAGACCTTTTTGTTTAAAGAGTTACATTACATCACCAGACGACCCTATTATTATTAATTAACCAGCCTTGGAAAGTAGAAGAGTAGATCTGATCTAGATTAATAATAGAATTTTTTTTAATAAATATAAAATTAATGACAAACCGAATTTCTTTACATAGGTATACAAATGTGAATATTTATAAATCAAAAAATCTTTTATAACACCCTACGCTTTTTGTATATTAAAAATGATTGCTCCATCAATATCATCAGTATCTACATGGAGTTTTGATATTCCATTTTGCTAAATTTATTACGTAACTTAGTATTATGCTAGAAAAATAAATAAGTTTTTGCATAATATTAAAATTTGCAATTTGCACTAAGAGAAAAAAATCTTTCATAGATTTACCTGAAGTATTGCAAAAACTAGGGGGACCCCAGTATTTACTTTCACAACATAGATTGACTTTGAGAGGATCTACCCTTTCAGTTAATTAGGATATTTTAGCTAAAAAATAAATATAATTATAAACAATTATTTTTTGTAATTTATCATTGAGCGTACTATAGCTCATTTTGCAGGTTTTACATTTATCTTCAATATTGCTCATAGAAACAAACGGCGTTTCATACGGAGTTTATGTGAAAAGGAAAACACTAATTGTTTGCGATTTTTTAGGTTATTTTGTTAAAAAACAAAAACGCATTAATAAAAATTGTTGAATTTTATGTCAATTAGTCATGTTTTGTTTTTAGGTTTTGTTCTACAATTAATTTTGTCACCAAAAGGTCTTTCTTTCTGTAAATGTCCTGAGCTAAATTAGATTCATATTATTTTCCTAGATTTTTTGTTTATCATAACGAATAGATACCCAATTATTTTGTTTAGAAATTGATTTGTGAATTATTTGAATCGTGATTCATCAACAGTTTTTTATTTTACTAATTTTGTTGTGGTTTTTGTTATTGCATGGTTCTTATTTTAACAAATATTTCCGTTTTTCAATTTTATCTTTTTTAGAAATTTCTTTTAAATTGATATGCGCCGAGATGATCGGTTCTCTGACGATACTGTGGTCACTTCTCGGTGAAAGATCAAAATATATTCACGTTTGTTATAGATAGATGCCAATTTGTTGATTAGCCACCAATGTTTCTTGGAGTTATCATCTATCATCTGTAATGCCATAGAATTCATCTAATAAGTGTTCTTACGTTAAAGGTACTTATATAAGCATTCTGTATTATGTAATATTGGGGACTATTTATCACAAATAGTACTATATTAATGCCCATAATCCCTTACGCAGTCATCTATATTTCATGTTTTGCTTATTCCCCGCTGGCTCAGTGGTTGTGTTAGAAATTCAAGTACAGTCAGTCTGTTTGTAATCTGATATCATTTTTCTGATCAGTTTTCTCATCAGAGGCGTGTTGGTGACTTTGGCATGATTGAAAGGGATAAAAAAGAAACTCTTGTGATTAGGATCGCAATCTTGAAGTTGTGGAGAGGTGTCCATTATCTACATATGAATTTTGAAAAGATTGTTGAAGAGGTCTTTGATTATTACCTGTTCATTTGGGGTTTCTTTCCTTAGATTTTTGCTGCAACAGATGAGTATTTGATTACTATAAATGGAGAACAAGTGTAGTGAGACAATTTAGAAAAATTGCAAGAATTATTGTCTGTACAAAAATTCTTCCCCACATATATTGAGACAACGAGATGTGAAGAACATGAGCAACCAATGTTCGTGTATATATAAATAGGTTTTGTATATTAAGTTATACTTTCTGTGTTTGGAGACGTTTCAACTCCAATTCTTGAGCCAATCCCTGTGTATTGTAGCAGGAGGTTTATTCTGTTCCAGCAATAAATTCCTCTATCCCAAACCTATTGAAAGTGCCCCGATTTCCGCGTTGTTTACTAACATCAAGTTAAGCTTTCTCCCTTTTTTTGTTAAATTTTCTTCTTTCAACAGGGCTATTCTATGGCTACTGATGCTGATTAAGACATTGTTGGCCAGCATCGGTAGCCATAGGATAAACTGGAATAAAACAAAGATTTTGTTGAAATAAGAAAATTAATAAAGAGAAAACTTAAGGAAGCTAACTGCATGATGGAAAACAACGTGATTTAGAAATTTATTGCTAGAACAGCAAAAAATATCAAGTGATCACCAACCGTCAAATTTCTCACTTTGCATAAAAGAGTAAATCTCCCGCTACAATACACAGCGATTGACAACGACTCCATAGTTGGAGATCAAATGTCTCGAAACACCCCCCACAACGTACAAAACACCATTTATACACAGGAATACTGGTTGATCTTATTCTAGACATCTCTTTCTCTCAGAATATCTATGTGGCAGAATTTCTATGCAGACAATCAGTCATCCGGGCAATTTTTCGAAATTAGAGTTGTCAAATACGATCTGTTACAGGAAAAATCTGAGCAGAGAAGCCGCAAATGGACAGGCAAAACAATCTACGTATTAATTATTATTCCTTCACACATACATGAGAACACAAATGCAGACTGAGGTTTATCCTGTATATTTGGAGATGCGGCTCCCACCTTGAAAGTTTTGTCTTAATAACAGATATTTGGTTATTGTGCTACTTTGGCGAAATATATATTTAGAGTAGTAAATATTAACAAATTATTTTTAGAAAGTGAAAAGAACTATGTAATTAAATTTATATAAATTCCTGATCAGGCTGACATTATAATGTAATGGACCAGTAATTAAAACGTGGACATGTAAAATGACCCCACATTTATATCAAATGATGGTCTAACCTGGTTGAAAAGGTTGGAAATGTTGAACTGTAATTAAATCATTACAAAAATCATTATCATTACAACATGCCGACATTTTGGCTGAAGAATCAGAACTATCAATACCAAAATTATTGCAATGCTCTGCTCTTCTGTCTGCGCTAACTATTTCAGGAAAAGTTTCTGCGTGGTAACATCTATAAAAAATATACCCATTAACAACAGCAATTCAGGTGATAGATACACTACCGCTACTATTGCATAGATAGAACAAGCAGTTTCTAATTTATAAGTATTAAAGTAAACAAGGAGCGAACATATATAAAAAAAGTTATTTTATAAAACTCATATTTGTACCTAAGTTATTTTTTATGTCTGGGCCTAATTTGATTATTAAACAGAAATTATAAATTATAAAGTGAGCTAATCTTCCTGTCTTACTAAGATTGTTAAAATAAAAATGGGATGTAGTAACAATAATCTCAAAAGCCGACAATTTCTGAAAAAAAATGGCTAAAACAATTAACACTATCAATGACTATGGAAATTATTGAAATAAAAACAGAAAGTTTCTAAATTTTTCAATAAAAATTCTTTACACTTTTAATACTCATTTAAGCCTGTTCAGATAATTATATACGATACTTTTGTTTTTATATTGGAAAACTGGTTTATTCTCTTATCTATTTCCTTTGTTTAACTAAGGAGGACTAAAAATCTATATTCATAAATATAATGATCAAAAACCTAATACCAAAAATGGAGTAAATGACAGTGGGAAGGAGAAATAGAAATTAGTTTGGTTTCTCCCTAGGAAAAGGGACAAAGCTTTTGAGTGTTGTGTTTTGGAACAAAGTTAAAATCTTTATATCATCCCTTAGGACAGATATTTTTTTGTTAAAAATATGCAATTTTGTAATAGATTGCAATAAAAAAATTTAATTTGTATCATCAAAATGAAATTGACAAAAATGCATTTTTGAAGTTAAACACTTCTAATGTATTTGGCGTAGTAGGGCCAACATTTTATTTTTTTACTATGGAAGAACGTGATTTTGTGCAGATTATGGAAGATATCCTCATTATAGCTTCCATAACCGTAACAAAATTTAGTCCTGCAGAGAAATTTTGAACCTTATTATGTAGATATGATAAAATTACAGTAAAATAAAATACACATAGTTATTAATAAAATTTTACAAAGAGAAAGTATTAAAATGTTCGAAACCTTCACCAAATTATAAGCTCTATAGAATTCTACAAGTGTATCAAGAATTTATAGTACAGTTTTTGGGCATTTAGGGATGATATTTTGATGTAATGGCTTTTTAAGCTTAGCTAGAAGTTAAAATATGATGTGCAAATTGAGGTTTTCTTCACATACCTAGGTTAAAGAGAGTAGAAACAATCATATACTTCTGTAAGCCAGAACCTACAATTTGATATAAAAACCAAAATTTTCTCTATAATGAATGAAAATAAATACTTTTAAATATAACTTATTATAGTGATTAGTTAGTTACACACGTCATTTTCAAACAAAATATAAATTAATAAGTAAAACCGCGTCATATGACCCTGGAGAAAAAGAGTATATAGTATAAGTGAAAAGTAGGTAATTTAAAAAGTGAAATAACTGCTATGTACCCATAATTGAGAATTAATATAGAAGTACATAGATGCTTAACATTCTTAAATATCTATACTTTCAAGATTTGTTTAAAAATTTTAGAATGTAACATATGTACGTCATCTAGTATAGGAAAGATGTGAACTGCCTGGAAACAATGATTAGCAAAGGTGTAATTCTTTGGTTTAAGCGAAATAACGAAATTATTTGTTGTTTATACAGGATGGGCCATGAATTAGCATTTAAATTTGAGGGGTGTACTGGCTGGCTCGTTTCTCGGAAACTTAGTCGCATTGGATCGGTTCACGGGGCCACAGCGCGCTTTTTGCGTAAAGCAATTTTATTTAAATAGGTAGTGGATCTCTCGTTAACTGTGAGGCGCTTATTTCGTGTTGAATACGATTTACATGACTTAAATCAGTGTCCAACTGCAGTTTTAATTAAGAAATCGGTAAAGAAGTTCGAAGAGACGGGATCGACACTAAATGTGAAGCAAACCGAAGGTCCACGAACTTCAAGAAATGAAGAGAACGTGGAAACAGTTTCGGCTTCAGTTCGTTGTGAACCTGATTTATCGACGCGCAAACGTTCAGCTGAATTAGGAATATCGCGCCCAACCATACGCCCTATTATGAAGTTAGATTTGAAATTGCACCCATATAAGATTCAGTTAGTGCAAGAATTGAAGCCTAATGATTTAAATTTACGCAAATTGTACGAGGAAACAATGTTGGAACACTTTCGTAACTTCGACAACATCTTGTTTTGCGACGAAGCCCATTTCCACCTCAATAAGCATGTTGACAAATAGAACTGCAGATACTGGAGCAGCTAAAATCCCAAAACCAAACATTAAAGACCCTTGCATTCACGTAAGGTAACTGTCTGGGCAGCAATTTCAGCAAAAGGAATAACCCTATTTCTTTAAGGATTTTCGCGGCCGTACGATCACTGTAACTCTACTATGTATGTGCGAATGTTACGGGAGTTTTTGGCGCCACAACTACAGGCATTTGTTGGTTACAATCGGAACATGTGGTTTCAGCAAGATGGAGCCACTTGCCACACTTTTAATGAGACATGCCGGTCGTTAAAGAGATGTTCCCCGAAAAAGTGATTTCTCGAAGAGCCAACATTCCGGTTCCAACCAGGAGTCCTAATTTGAGGCCAGCCGATTTCTTTTTATGGGGATACCTTAAGCACCGTGTGTACACTCATAAGCCAACTACATTATTTCAGTTGAAGGCAAGCATCAGGGAAGAGATGTCAGCGATTTCTCGGTCTTTATGCAGACGAGTACTCGAAAATGTCCGTTCTCGTTTAGAAGAGTGCCGAAGTCGCGACGGGGGTCATTTAAATGATGCTATTTTTAACAAATAAATTTTTGTTTATTAGATATCTCGGTAATAAATTGTTTCTTAACTATGTCTTATTGATTTTATTAAATATTTTTAAAAAATATTAACTAATTCATGGCTCCCCCTGTATTAAAACGTTTCTGCATATAATTCTAGCTGTTTTCACTACTTTATCTATTGAAACTTACTTTAGTGTCACCTAGCGGTGACGAAAAAAAATCTTTTCGACAAATCATCCCGTTTGCGCCGAAATTTTGCTATTTATACATTTTTTCCCAAATTTGCCACATAAGCCGTTCCTGAGAGTTGTCCTTAGTTGCCCATAAGGTACAAATAAGAATATTGGCAAACAGAAAAAAATTAACAATTATTGCAATTAATAAACAAAGTGACATTATTTTGGAGAATTAGAGTTCAAACGTCTATAAGTATAGGCAATACAAACATTTATTCGTTTACAAAAAGGCAGTTTAATCATATTTTAGATTTTTCTTTCACATCTATAAAAAAGATGCATCAAATAGAACTAACAATCCAGGTCACCTTTCAAAGTTGCCCTTTTACGCTTTGAGGTAGATATAAATTTAAATACTTATCTATTCCAAAAAAGGGGACATGAGGAAAAAATCCAATAAAGAGAGAGATTTTTTCCGGAGTTTAGGTATGGAGAAATACGATAAAAATATCTCCCATATCTTCTAGCAAAACATCACATGTACGTTCAAGACTCTATCTTTAAAACAAAATGCCATTAAATTAAAATATCTTCTTCTACCAACTGTACTATAAGGAATCGCTACACTTTTTGTTTAGATAAATCAACTACTTCTACATTTTAACTCGGCAGATGTTAAGAAAGGCAGTGCTGGAAAATAAAAGTATATACAAAATGAATTAAAACTGAAGAGAATCGTTTGCCATTCCGTAAATAGTCCATTCCAAGTTTACCTGCTGGCATCGGAGCCGGTGGCACTAATCTTGCATTACAAAAGTCTTCGTTCTTGCAGCACTGTACTATTATTGTTTTGTTTAAAGGATTTTTGTTGTGGCAGAACAGTGGATTAGAGTACGGAAGTGAGAGATTCTTTTCCAGGCACCTAAATTTACACATTAAATTTCGTTCAACGGTAAAGAAAAAAACGAGATATATTTTTGAGAAAAATGAAATACTCATAAACAATTTTATGTAAAAGAACTACGTCTAATTTCATGGCAACTTTTTACAAAATTACATCGCGACGGAAAACTATTTCTCAACTGCCCAGTAAAAATATTACCAGCTGTACTAAGTTTTAAATTGTTTATCAGAATTATAGTAATTATTTGTTATTTTCATCACCAGAATAAGACTGTCTCTAACTGACCCCAGAAACAATAAAAAAAGTCATCATCAATATTGCCTGAAATATTAAAAGTGCTCTGATTTACCAAAAGACTTTATATATATAATCACTGACAAAGAAATCGCAACAGCCAGAAGCCTGATTCATAATCAACTTGTAAAATACATGTCGAATACTAGTATTTTGGATTTTACAAGTTGTAACTTGTAGAATAATTTTGTTGAATTATGAAACGAAATTCTCCAAAACTACAAGTTACAAGTTGATTACAAAACAGGCCCCTGAAGGAGATACCATAGCAAGGAGTAAATGATTAAAATTAGGTAAAGTTTGGTGACTGTTTTTTCATGTAAACTTTTTTTTATCTATTAGAATTGTAGTCGTTGTTTGCGTTTTTAAAAATTTATCAAAAAACAAACTGTTTGATGGGATCCAAAATCGATGTTTAGTAATGTTTAAATGCTTAGAGTACGTGTACGCCGAATGTGGATGTAAGTCGAATGTTGTCAAACGTGGTTTGATAAGATCAAAAATCCGAAAAGAGTAGGCACCGGACACCAAGGGGCACAAGTAAAGTTCAAGATCGACGTCTAAGACTTAAGAAGAGGGGTTAGGAGAACAAGGCCATCTTGTAAGTGCCGTAAGTGCAACATTATCGACTCCATATTGTGCTACCTCTGACCACTGAGCATCGACGGCAACGAATACAGTGGTGCAGAGAACGACAACATTGGACTGTGGATGGCATCAGGTCGTGTTCTGATAAATATCGATTCTGCTTGGGTAGGCATGATAGCTGAAGAAGGGTTAGACGATGTCGAGGAGAACGACGTCAATTTGATGTTGAGCAACATGTACACCGAACAATAGCTGTTATGGTATGGGGTGCTATTGCACTTAGAAATAGGTCAACTTTAATCTTTGTTCGAGGCACCATGACAGCGCAACGTTATTTTCAGGAAGTACTGGAGACGTATGTAATTCTTTGTTTTCATAATTTTTACAATTAAAGTTATAAAAGACATTTCGAACAAGTTGTTACCCCGGACGTTGGGCTTTACAAGATAACTCTGTATAAAAGGGTCTAGTGGGTCACTAACTAACTTACTAAAGGAGGAATGTTTATACAATTTTGAAAAGTTCACTATTGTCATCTTGTATCACACAAACGTTATTTATCAACGAGTCACTAACATACCACTAGACAAGCAATGTTAATATAAAACTTAAAAATACATAAATAATTAAAATACTAAAATAAATTTAGAGTCGTTTTATTTGAGTCCCCGATTAATTCGTTCGTTCTGGTTAGCTGCGCCAGAATTTTAGTTGATTTGGTGTCCGATTTACTTATGGGATAATAAAAATATTAGGGGAACATATGCTTTTTTAAGAGATAAAGTAACTGGAGGTTAACCGGCTCATGGATCCCATATTTTAACAAGATAGTGCTCGGTCTCATGTTGCTTGAGTTACTTTAACCTTTTTTGAAAAGATCCATATTAATCTGTTTCCATGGCTACCCAGATTCCCTGATCTATCGACCATGTTTAGGATATGATGGGTAAAAGGCTCGGAAACTTACATCAGCCTCTACGGACTTTGACGGTTCTAACACATGAATACAGGTAGCTTGGCATAATATTCCTCAAAAAGAAATAGACCAACTTATTGAGTCAATACCAAGACGTGTTAAAAAGTATATAGATAATCGCGGTGGACACATTATTAACAAACTTAATAATAAAAAAATTAAACTCCTCGGTATTTTTATTCAAATTTTAATCATTTACTCCTTACTATAGCATCCATGTTTTACCAAAATAATATTAAATTTAAGCATCTCCTTCTAAGTGTTGCCATTTCTTTGTTAGTGAGTATATTATCAAAACGAAATATATTTTGAAAAATTTGAATTTTGAACTTACGAAGAGCGTTGTAAATATTGTTATCTACAGTAGGCAGATAGGGGGCTGACATAGAAATTATATAATAATGTCAAAATGATACCAAAAAAATGAATAAGGAAGCCAGCACTAAATGGTATTTCGTCAAATCGTCGTATATTAAACCTAAATGTCATTTTAACATGTTTCTTATCCCTTGACCCTTCAAACCCCAAATTCAAAAGTCCGATTAGAATACTGTCACATTTTTGGAGAAAACCAGAAATAATAGCAACATACACGACATATTCCAAAACTAAGATCCGGTCGGTTATAAAAAATTAAAACTAATGAGAAAAAGTTTTTATTGACAACTGTCATTATACTAAACATCTACTTTACTTTTCCACATAATTGTCGTTCATATTTATATAATTTATGTAACATTTATCGTCGTAGTGCAATCGTGGTCCACCCAAACACTTTTACAAGACAACCAGAGGAAATAGTCGCTTGGTGCAAGATCGGGACTGAATGGAGGATGAATGAAAGTTCCTTATGGAACTCATGAATTTTCCCCTTGGTTTTGGTGCGTCGTAGTTAAGAATTATACCAGACGATAGTCTCTGTAGAATCAAGTTTGTTAGCGTTTCACAGTATGCAGCATCTGTTATTGTGGATACAAGAAATCAATCAAATGGCCGCTTTATTCGTCCCAAAAAAACGGTAGACTGTTTTTTCGATTCTGTGTTAGTGTACGATATCTACGTTTTATCACCGGTACCGATGGTGGACAACCAATCATCTCTACCTTGTCTATAATCCTCCAAAAACTGTCGTCCACTACGCCTTTCTTTAGCTTGGTGATAATCGGTGAGCCCACTTTGCACACAGTTTCTAATATCCAAACTGTTCAGTAGCTATCCTGTAAATTGAGGTTCGAGCAACATGTAAAACTAATCGTCCATCGCCGATCACTTCGAATACTAGACCTGCCAATCCGCTATTCATTATGAATGCTTTTGGACTATTTTGAAATTCTCATCAGCTGAAGATCGTTTTCACAGCAAAAATCTAATACACATTTCTATCTGCTCTAACCGACTGGCAAGACTAATGAAACAAAATAACTGCAGTAGATTCCTAAAGAGTTGGTAGATAGTACTGGGACCTTAGTTTAGGAGTACGCCGCTTAGTTGCCGAGACAGTGAGGAATGAGAAAAATAAAGGTTTGGTGTTCGGGTACAAAACAAGTATCGACTTTTCTTAAAGGCGGCACTTCACTTAGTGTAGCGTATTTGCTATATTTGTCTAAAAACGGTGATGTGTGGAGAAGCTATTCGCTATTTTTCCTTATTTGAACAAGTAAGTAGAATACCGCTAAGAGCAAATACGCCTTACCGTCCACTTGTCGGTTTTTACTAAACATCAAAAATTATCATCCACACTTAGTTCACATAGTTGCACGCCGCGCTTCCATTGTGATCAACTAGGCTGTTTTTCATGACAAGTGGTTTTTGTTCGAAAATGGACTGGTCGAACCAAAACAGGAAATTTCTCGAGTTGTACCAAATGCATCCTTACATTTGGGACAACTGACTGTACCGGTCACTGGAATTCAAACATATTTGGCATGTTTGAGTGTTTTGCGATATGTGTGAATGGTTTGTTTGGAATATTTGCCAATATATCAAATATTTAGGCGAATATAGCGATACAAACCACCAATACGCTAACGCCAAGTGAAGTGCCGCCATAAGAAATAGTGTCGAACCACAAAACAAAAAGGAAATTACACAGGCCGATCAAAACAACAACTCACAATCCCACACCAAAAGATTCTGTAGGAAGAAAATATTTAATAACCTCTCTGAGTTTGTAGAAGCCAACATACTCAAAATTAAAAAATACCAGGATCTAAACGAAATGGTAATTATGGGAATACAAAAGATTGAAAAGCAACTTTCTACTCACTGAGGTATTAATTCGCAGACCCAAAACATAAATATAATACTCAATGAGCAAAAGCTATAAAAATACAACACTAACTAGAACAGAAAATATTCACAAGCAAAAATCCTATTGATGAATAAATGATATTCTTGCTTCACAAATACACAACACACTAACGAATTCTTCATGTACTTATGGGGTAGAGATATAGTATCTCAACTAAGAAACATGCTCCAAGAATAATCCGGTCATAACGCGCATACGAACAAAGAATGACAGGCATTAGGTTAAGTGACAGATAAATGTACACCTGGATCCGAGGACAAACAAAAACTACGGAACTAATGGAAACGGTGACGGAACTTAAAAATAGACCGGACACATGGGCGGGCAAACAGATGGCAGATGGACAAACCTAATCCTGGAATGGAGACCCAGACTCGGAGGTAGATCCGTAGAAAGACTAACAACAAAATGGAAAAACGACATTAGGGGAACAAAGAAATCAAAATAGTATGCTACGCAGATGACACAATATTACAAGATGACGTGAAGATAACTTACAAAGACTGATATAGGTACAGATTCAACACGATAACAAAAAGTTTATTATGAATATCTCAAAAAAAACTTATGGTAAATAGTAAACTCCACCAGAAATAAGATAGAAATCGTCGGCACAGAATAGAGCTAACGATGGAATTCCATTACTTAGGGATTACAATATCAAGTTATAGAGAAATCGAAAAAAGCTCAGATGCACAAAAGAAACAGTAGCAGGGTGTTTAAACCATCCAGTATGGCGAAGCAAACATATTAAAGTGGAAATAAGGAATATACTGCCGAAATAAAACCTCACCACAGAGGTAATGTTAGCCCGAAATTCAAACTCAATGGCGGCACGAGGCGAACCAGCCGTCAGGGGGCGCTGGATTAAATAGACCAGATGGGAGCAACAGGTGGACAAGGAGATGCTTTATGACATGAAGAAATGTCATATGTCAAGAGGGAGAATGAGAGGGAGTTAGTGTAGTATTGTTGTAAGTTTAATGGTGTGGTGATTGTCCTGGTGAATTGAATAAAACATTTAACTTTACCCGGAGTCAAAAAAAGTGCGAAAAGTTCGGAGCTTGGGCGTGGCGAAGTAACGCTAACAAAGAAACCGATTATAAAAAATCAAGTAAAAACACTAAAAAACGGGAGTTTAGAACATTAACGGGGCGAAATTGTAATTCTATCCAAAAAAATGTCTGAGATAAGCTTAACTTTATCGCTAACTGGAGAAGAAGTGTTGGAGATGGAGCATTCAGGGAGGGAATCACCGAGACGGGAGCTGCAAATGAGGAGCCGCGGTGAAAATGCGCAGGAAACTGCAAAAACGATGATGGAGGTTACCGTGCGAGCGATTATGGAGACATTTTCGAAGGAAATGAATTCGCTAAGACGGGAAGTGCGACTGGCAGTGGAAGAATTGGATGAAGCACTGGAGAACGCTAAGGCAGGTAGTAACCGTAGTGGATCACGTTAGGACGTTGCCATGGCCGGAAGTAGTGGCATTCAGAAGAACCCGATCAGTTACGGTATGGAGACAGTGGAGGTATTTAATCCGGAGGTTCCAGACTGCAATTTGGAGAGGTGGCTACAGCGAATAAACCAGCTGGGAGATATAAATGGCTGGACGGGATTTGAGAAAGCCAGCATAATGCAGGTGAAATTAGGGAGAACCTGCCAGAAAGTGGTTTCAGAGGCTGGACTCTTACGTTTATACCTGGGAGGAATGGCAAAACAAATTAAGAGCCTCTTTTCCAAAAGGCAACAATTTTGCTATCATGATGGAAGAGTTGGATCACAGGAGGAAGAGGGCGAACGAAACCATGACGGCCTACTACCATGCCAAAATAAGGGTCGGCATAAAGGGCGAACAAGCTGTCGCTTTAATTATAAGAGTTTACCGGAGGACTTGAGAGCTAATGCAGTTGGAGGAGGCTATACAACCCCAGAGAGTTGTACCATCGATTTTTGGCGGCATTAGATAATTATAAAATGGAGTCACCGCATGCAAGGGAGAGACAAGAAGGAGTAAAAATGAGGTTAGGAGAGCAGCCTGCACCAAGAATCAGATCACTGTCAGGAGATTGGAGACCATCTGGGGAGAGATTGCCCACAGGAACGAGTGGACAGATGTATTCGCCGTGGGATGAAAGGCCATCGTGCTAAGGATTGCCGTCTACCACGACAAGACCAGCCAGGAGTCCAGAGACAACAAAGGGTGAGTTTAATTATTCAACCTACTGATACTGCGTATAGACATTTGGTTGTAATACAAGGGAGACATGTTAGGGTATATACAGATACTGGATGTCAGACAAGTATCATGAGCAGTGAAGCTGCACATGATTCAAAGGGAGAAAATACCGAATTACGGGGTTTTGGAGGGGGTGTGGCTTTGGCGATAGGCACAGTTAACTTTATTCTAAGATTGGGAGATTTGGAGTTAAACACTAGTGCTTTAGTAACTGACTGTGATATGGGGAGAATACAGCTTTTACTAGGCCAGAATAGCATTCACAGTCCTGAAGTAACTTTAGTAGTTAAGGGAGATAAGGTCACTTTAATGCAGGAGAAAACGACTGGGCAGGAACTTTGGAGGCAACAGGTGTCTGGTGAAATTATTTCGCAATTTCAGGTGGAGAGGTGGAAGTGGTAGGCACTAAGCAAGGTGTTCCTATACTTCTGAACCATAAGGTATTTCCACAAGGAGACGTTCATGTCCAGAAGCAGGTACTGACAGTGGGAGGGGAGAATCAAAAAGTGAAAGACCACAATCAAGGGAGAAAGGAGTTGAACTGGAAGAAAGGCAGAGTGATTGCTCGACTAGACCCATCCACCCAGGGAGAATTGGTAAATATTTTACCCATTACTAATGCTAATCGTGTTACTTTTGAAAATCTTAGGGTAGGAGATGTTGATTCAAATACTAAACATGAACTAAGACAACTGCTAGAGAAATATTTAGATTGCTTTTCATCAAGTGAGGGAGATTTGGGACTTACTAATTTGGGAAGAATGGAAATTAAATTGAATTCAAATACACCAATTTATCACAGGCCATATAGACTTTCAATTTCAGAGAGGGAAATGGTGAGGCAAAAGGGTGAATATTTTGAAGGAGGCAGGTGTGTCATCAGAGATTCTAATTCGGCTTAGGCAAGCCCAATTGTGCTTATTCTTAAGAAAGGGGGAGATATTAGGATGTGTGTTGATTACAGGGAGTTGAATGCTATGTCAAGGATGCTTTGCCATTAATATCTGATCAGTTGGATAGGTTACCTAGGAGAAAGTATTTCTAAACTTTAGATTTAGCTCAGGGGTATCATCAGATGCCTATGCATCCAGATTCTGTGGAGAAGACAGCATTTATTACACCGGACGGTCATTATGGATACTTAAGGGTGCCATTTGGATTGGCTAATTCACCGGCAGTCTTTCAGAGGATGATTAATAAAATGTTGGGAGGATTGAGACATAATCGGGTGTTAGCAGATATGGATGATCTATTAATTCCATTTTGTAGCATTCGGGAGGGTATAGAAAATTTGGGTTCTGCGTTAAAAGCCCTAAAGGAGGCAAAACTTAAAGTTGGAGAAATGTTCTTTTCTGGAAACAGAATTGGAATATCTAGGGCATGAAATATCGGGAGATGGTATTCGGCCAGGGAAAAGGAAGATACAGGCTGTAATTGAGTTTCTAGTCCCTAAGGATGTTTCAGGTGTAGACAATTTATTGGATTGGCGTCTTATTTTAGAAAGTTCGTCAAGGGCTTTTCAGAAATTGCAAAACCTCTTACAGAATTGACCAAAAAGAAGTGTCATAGAGTTGGAGTGATAAAGCAGGGTGCTTTTGAAAAATTAAAGGAGAGAAAGAACTACATACTGATGCTAGTAAGTTAGGTTTAGGAGGAATTCTTATGCAAAGAAGTAAGCTAGAGGACCAACACTGGAGACCTGTAGCTTATTTTAGTAGGTGTACCACAAAAGCAGAGCAGATGTATCTTAGTTACGAATTGGAGACATTGGCAGTTGTCGAATCAATTAAACGATTTAGGGTGTATCTACTAGGAGTACATTTTAATGTGGTTACTGATTGTAATGCAGTGAGAGCAACTTTGTTGAAAAGAGATTTAGTTCCTAGAATAGCTAGATGATGGCTAGTGGTTCAGGAATATGACATGGCGGTGGAGTATAGGGCAGGGAGAAATATGCAACATGTGGATGCTTTAAGTCGAAATCCAGTCGATATGGTAAATTGTGGAAATAAATGGGAGATAGGAGTTAACGTGGTGGCATTAGGGGAGGAGGATTGGTTTTTAATGGTGCACTTGCAGGATTACAAGGCAAGACAACATATTCAGACGTTTTTGTCTGGAGATGCGGAGTCAGATATTAAGGAGAATTTTAAGGTGAATGGGAGATTGTATAGGGTTTTACCTATTGGAGATAGGTTATATGTGCCGAATATGGTGAGGTTTACATTAGTTCGCAAGCACCATGATGACATTGGTCATCCTGGTTATAGGAGGAGTTTGGAGTTGATGAGGAGAACTTATTGGTTTCCCAAAATGGCTCGTTTTGTGGAAAAATATGTTGTCTTGTCTGCAATGTGTATTTGCAAAGGGAGATTATGGGAGAGGAGAAGGATATTTAAATCCTATTGAGAGGCAGCCATTACCATTTGACACGGTATATATTGAGTTAGGCATGCATTAAACGCAATCGCAACCCCACGTGCGAATGGTTGAGCTGATGTTTGCACATTCAAGGCGTGGAGTAGTAGCTGATTTGGAGATAGGAGAGCTAGCTAGTGACCGGGTCGGTGAAAACCCTCAGGCTGGAGGTAGCCTGACGAGCTTGGAGGAAGCTCAGGGTGCAGGAGCAGGAGCAGGCGAGGAGATACCTGCTAGCACCCCGAGGCAGGTAGGTGACGACCTTGCACAAGCTTCAAATCGGAGATTACAGCTACTAAGGAGACGAAAACGGGCGAAGGAGAATATTGTAAAGTCTGCTCATTAAATGAAAGCCACATATGATCGCAGAAGAAAGAGAGCTACCAAATATACGGTAGGCGAGCTAGTTTTATGGAGAAAGGCGTCAACTGCAATTGGAGATAAGGGCGTGAATCGTAAACTGGGAAATAAATATGATGGACCTTTTAGAGTGACGAAGATTTTACATAATGATCGCTATGTAATCGAAACAATTAAAGGTATTAGAGGTTACAAACGGTTTGCAGCTACTGTGGCTGTAGACTCCCTTCGCAGATACCCTGGTGTCCGTGAGGTTGAAGATGAGAATGAGATGCATGATAGTGAGAGTGATTGAATATGAGCCGGCCAATGAATGAAGAATAAATGTTGATGTTGTGTTGTTCACACGAGTCTTACTTTTCTTTCATCTTATAAAAAAGACACTTTCTTACACAGAAGATGGGCAATGGGAGAAAGGAGAGGCGATGGAGAAATAAGTCATGCCTAAGGAGATCTAAGATTAGAGATGGATAAGTAAAGGTCATGTTTAAGGAGATCTAAGACTGGAGATGGAGAAGTAAAGATCATGTTTAAGGAGATCTGCGATGGCGGAGTAAAAGTTACGCCTATAGGAAAACTGGAGCAGGAGATGAAGAGGTATAAGTCCTACCGATTGGAGTACTGAGATGAGTGATAGAAGATAAAAGAAGGAGAGTCGTGTTGTTGGAGTAGGAAGAAAAGGGCGTAATGAGAGGGAGAGACTTTACATTATGGGGAGGGAGATGTTACATTATGGGAAGGGAGATGTTACATTAAGGGAGGGAGAAGGTACACTAAAGGAGATACGTTAATACAGATTGGGAAGTATATCGAATGACAAGATTGCAGTCAGTTGGGAGGTAAGTGGAGGAATATTCTGGGTTAACATTTTGTTTTATTTTATTTTTTTGTGTATTAATGAGGACATTAATATTTTCAGGATGGCCGAGTGTTAGGCCGAAATTCAAACTCAATGGCAGCACGAGGCGAACCAGCCATCAGGGGGCGCTGGATTATATCTAATCTATCTATCTAATCTAATCTATCTATCTATCTAATCTATCTAGTCTATCGACCAGATGGGAGCAACAGATGGACAAAGAGATGCTCTATGACATGAAGAAATGTCATATGTCAAGGTCAAGAGGGAGAATGAGAGAGAGTTAATGTAGTATTGTTGTAAGTTTAATGGCGTGGAGATTGTCCTGGTGAATTGAATAAAACATTTAACTTTACCCGGATTTTATTTAAAAATCGTAATAATAGTAATAATTAAAAATAGATGGCGTGAGGTCTGACCGCCCGTGCAAGTGGAATAGTAACTGCGGACGAGAGAGAAAGGAAGCCGAATGCACCTATCTATTTTGTCTAGAGCTGCAAACAATAGCTACCTCACTTAGAGTTGATGCGTCCCCTCACTTAGTTTTCTGTTTCTTTCACCGCGCTTCACGTTTTTTCACCTGACGTGCTCTATATTTAAGTATTAGCTCTATGTACCTCACAAATAACAGAGTCTTGGAAACGAATGGTCATTTAACAAAAAAAGGAGAATGGAAAAACCACATAAACAGAATGACACAATAGAATAGGTAGGACAGCCAGACACAAATCACCACTAGGAAGCATTTGCCGGGCAAGAAACGAAGGAATGACATGACAACCTAACATAAAGGCATAACTCATTTTGAACCAGGCAGAACTGCCTAAGAAAAAAGAAAATGAGTTTTTCTAAAGACCTAAGTCTACAAGCCTTTTAGATGACAATTCATACATGGAAAATATATCTTTATCCAAGCAAGGTTTAATAGAAGCTAAAACGCCCGATTCTGGTGAGAACCGCCAACGAGCTACTGAAAAATAAAATAGTTTTGTTTCAGGAAAAAGCTAGTTATATCTTTAGTATTGATCGTAATTCAAAATAATAAAAATTCATCTGGTTTATGATTACACAATTGGCGAATTTTACAATTATTTAAACACTTCAGAATATAAATTGTATGTAGAAAAATCTAGTCGGCGTCTATGATATCAAGGTATTAATAATAGCGGATTGATGTGCAGCTTAAGTGAGAATTTAAAGAGTTTAAAACGGTTGTTTTTCAATATAGTACGGAAATTCAATAGTTTCCTTACTTCTAGTTTCAGATTCAGATTCTATGGCAATAAACAACACAATTAAAGTACGCAGACAGATGGAACAAGCTTAATGAAAACTCGACGCCAAAAATTCATTAATACCACAGATAAGAATTGACTAGTTATTACAATATTCTATCAATCTTCAAACTAATGAGTGTAGAACATGTGATAAATATTCAGCGTTTCAAAATCCGAATAACACGTGAAAATGTAAAAAGTAATCGCTTCAATTATTTTATTTACTTCTATGAAATTGTGTAGAAAGTACGTGCTTTTCAAAAATGACTAAAATGTACTAGGAGTTATGAATATATCCAATTTTTACTAGTTTAGACTACGAAAAAGCAATAATTTTTACTAGTGTCACTGTTATTATTAAATAATGACAATGGAAAATGAAATTATGTTCATAATACATAACGCATAAAAGTCAACAAATGAATCAATCTATATAAGATTACTTAACGAAGTGTAGCATAATTTCACGCGAATTAGCCGAGATATAGCGTTGCAAAGGTGGCAGATATTTTTTTAAAGAAAGCTTCATTTGTAGTAAATAAATTAGAATTGGAAAAAAAAAGACTCCGCAAATTTCGATGTTTATATAGGACAACTCCGTAACTGTTAAACATACTGCCCCTTTTATTTTTGTATAATAAACAAAACTTTACATTATGTAGTATTGACAACATATCTACATCTTGATTATTTAAAAATTTAGGGCAGAACAACGTTTATATTGAGAAGGTACTTTTTGGCGTAGAAAACCTTGACACGGAAAAATCAACAAGAAAGCCGCACATGTTTTAGAGTAAAACTTCATTATTTTAAATAGGAGTCAAAGTTTGCTTTGCCTCCATATATGTCTGAATTCAGCGGTCAGTTCAAAATATGTAGTATTAATCTGCGTCTGTATCCCATTCAATCTCTAAACAATAAAATGTCTTATAAAAATTAAGCGAAATATGTTCTTTCAAGGCGCTATCCAAAGTAATAACAATTGTGATATGGCATCCAAAACATAATCCAATCATTTTTCCGACAAAAAACAACAAAATTAGTATATATTAGAGAGAATAAAATAAAGCCTTAACAATTAAGGATCAAAGTCAAAACCAAAAAAATATACCATTGACAATGATCAAGAAGTAATTAAGGTGAATGATGACCGCTAATCCCTCACTGTTAAGTCTCAAAATTGAAACTGAATCAGTCAAGTATAGGGCTGGTATAAAATATTTCCAGAAAAATTCATCAAAACCTTATATCAACTTTAAAATATTGGTTATCATACAATAAAATACAAACAATACAATAAACTCATGAAATTCTGTCCATGCTATTCATTTTTTTTATCAACTATAACATTATGAGATGTAGGTTTTAAGGTACCTAATTTATTACGTAATGTAGGGTAAAAAAAACCTGTTTGTACAGATTGTAATAAAATATGTTGGCATGCCAATTCGTAATTTTTTAATAGGTGTGTAGCCTGCCCGTTATCACCCACTTAAATAACCTAAAACATATTCCATTTTTTTCAGGGATATAATTAATACTGGTCACTAGGTGAGGAATGGGAATATTTTGTATTTTAATAACAACTATTATGAGGCATATTTATAAAGTAGAGATAAATTAGTTTACTTAAGGCCATCCGGTTTGAGTTTTTTTCTTCTGGACAAGTGCAATTATAGTACTTCGTACACATAATCTATACAGACAGTGACAGAAACAGTCAAAGATTTAAATCTGACGGTCTACTGCATAATGATTATGAAACAGTAGACACCTATTTTATTTGTGGATCAAGTACGATATAACATATTTAATTATAAAAATCTACGTGAATATTTCACACACACAAAATTCTCTTAAGAATTATTTAATGAACAATACTTATATATTTGAAGACGGGAGATGTAAGACCGACATCTAGGATTTTCAAGAGAATCAGTACACAGAGGTTCCGAATCTGGAGTCATTCCGTGTAAGATTCAGAACCTCTGTGTACTGATTCTCTTGAAAATCCTAGATGTCGGTCTTACATCTCGCGTCTTCAAATTTAACGAAATGTATCAAATGCATAAAGAAGTGTTCGAGAGGACATTCAATTGTGGGAAGCGCAACTGATGAAGGTTCCCGACCAGAAACAATATACATTATATTTATATATAATATATATTGTCTTGCGTACAAAGGAATAACACCTCGAAAAGAATACTTATATATGTTGGGAGGTTTCATCAAACATTTAAAGCCAGTCTAAAAGAGCACGTGGGTTGCAAAAGCAAACTCCTCTTGGCTCTTGGAAATTTAAAAATTCTCAATTTTGAATCTGATATTTAGGAATAAGCTTCATTATAAACAAAGTGTTTTTCCGTAATATTTTCTTCAGTGTTTGACTGCGACAAGTTGATTTATTTAGAATATAATTTATATGATAAACTAGTGTAAAAGTTTACCATTTGTATATACAAGTTATAAAAAAAGTTACAGTTACATTTTTTAGCTATTTTTAATTTTTTTATCAGCAAACACTGATTGCCTGAATTGAATTTACATAAACAGGATGAGAAACGGATAAAATAGACAATAATATAAAGTTGTAGACCGCGAACTAATAGAATAAATGCCAAGCGAAAATTCTTGTACATTGAAATTGAGTATGAATGTGCAAAATTTTAGATTCTTTCTTACTTATCACTTTAACAGTATGTTCGTTAAAGTATACTAAACATGTTAACCTAGCAACAAGAAAACTCGGTCACAAAATAGGTAGCAAACATGACTGATGTAACTTTTTTAATAAAAACTAGTAAAAGTGTTTTATTTTTTCTAAATTAGGCAGTGTGAGTCAAGAATGGGGTGACAAATAGGACTGTAGAAACTTGTTCAGTTGAGTGGTAAAATAGAGAACATTGACGAAACCACCCCTGAAGCGATGCATGACAATATAGTGAGAGCAATGCATTAGTCAGGGTTTGAGATCCTAGGTACAGAAAAATATAAATAATCACAACGTAAATGCTATTGGTAGGGTCAAGGAATGGCTGAAATAGTGGTTGAGAAGAAAAAGGCTTATCTGAAATGGCCGTCAACAAGGAATAACGATGACTGGAAACAGTGCAGTGAAGTGAAGAAGATGTGAAAGCCAAAAACGAGACTTGAAACAGAAAATGCAAGGAAATAAGCAATTTCATTGTTATCACTAAGTCCAATGAAGCGTGGAAAGTGATAAAAAGGATGAGAAAGTACGAAAAAACCCACACATACTTACAACTAATCATTTTGAACAGATGGGGAACATATTATGAAAAGCTACTAAAAGAAGATAGAGAAAAATTTAGAAACCCACGTCTTACCCTTCTAGGTCCCAGGTGATATAAATATCAAGCTAATAAATGCCGCAATGAACTTTCTGTTCGAACCATTTGCTAAATTGTTCACGCTATGCCTCGTCAGATGTGGAATTCTTTCTCAATTTAGAGAAGAATTTATTACAAATATTTTTAAAACGGGGAACAAAAACGATTACACCAACTACAGATGAATTTCAGCCCTAAGTTCTACTGGGAAAAATTTTGGTAAAATTCTAAACAGCAGGGTAGCAAGGAAAATAAATAAGCTTGAAGAACAACGCGGTTTCCGAGTGAGTAGATTTTGCAATGACAATATTTTCATGATCAAGCTTGAGATGGACAAACGGTTATCTCATAATATGAAAACACACCTGATATACACTAGCCTGCAGAAAGCTTATGATAGTGTTCCTCTAGTTAAAATGTGCCAGGCAATGGAAAAACAAAATATTTCTTAAGTATATGTTGAAGCCATAAAAACCTATAAACTGGAAGCACTAGTTACCTCAAAGTTCAAGTAAACATTATCACAGAAGTTTAATAACGTTAATAATGGATTAAGGCAGGGCTGTTGCTTAGCTCCTACTCTCTTGAAAGTATATTTAATTAAAGACCTTAAGAACTGGAGGAATAAATGCAAAACATGGGAATACGAATTAAAACGATTGTATTCAGTTTCGCCGACGACCAGGTTGTAGCAGACGATGCGGCTTACATGGTCAGGAAAATCAGTGAAGAATATAAAAAGTGGGCATTAGACATAAACCTAATAAAACATTTAACAAAAAATATAACCGACTTTCACCTATAACTAAAAACCTAAAAATAATTATAACAAAATACAACTCTAGCAAATAAAATAATACATTCAATGTTGTCAGGTACCTACCCAGGAAGTAAAAAATGTAAACATTAAAAGGTGCTCATTCTGTACAAATTAATTACCTACCAATCTAGTATATTTTGAAGTCGGTGCCAAGCAAATCTAAAATCCTTCATAGCATACTTATCTACTACTTCATCAAACTTGATTCTTGGGCACCGACTTCAAAAATATATTACGGGTAGATTGGTAGGTAATTAATTTGTACAGAATGAGCACCTTTTAATATTTACATTTTTTACTTCCTACGTAGGTACCTAACAACATTGAATGTGTTATTTATTTGCTAGAGATGTATTTTGTTATAATTATTTTTAGGTTTTTAGTTATAAGTGGAAGTCGGTTATATTTTTTATTTTCAACTTTTTATTTTTTTTTGAACTCAGGTAGTTTTCATTCATTATTTTTTATGTTGTATGTATAACCTTAATAGACAGAACCAGGTAACATCGAAAGCCTCAACATTACACAATGATACATTTTCATTTAAATTGACAGGTAAATGTTTACCAACAAAATGTACCAGTACGTGTTGACTTAATAAGCCCAAAATATATTTATACCTTATGGACCACACCATGTAACCTTTTTTCAACTTTTTTTGACAACTCTGTATAACTATAGATAAATCCACTGCGCCCTATGTACCAACCAACATGTACATACGACTGTCCAAGGACAAGCATAAATTTGTTAGCTACCTTCTGTAAACTATAGGACCGAGTAGAATTCATCCCATATTTACGGAGTCAAATCCGTCCTATATTTCAACCATAGTATATAACTCCTTGTGGGCTACCACATAAATTATTTAATTTTTAACATTTTATATTATCGCCCTTTGTAACATTAATTCCTCTCCACACTTTATGCAACTTCTTATGGACTATAAAAGAAATATTTTTTTAATCACACTGTATAAATATAATTCAACTCCAGCATATATTTCAACCATCCTGTATATGATTTGCTTATGTCCACATCATATAACAGTTTCTTAATCAGCCTATATAATTTTAATTTCACATTTTTTCCAACATTTTTATACCACCAAACGTCCAGTCCACCCTATATGCCAACCATCCTGTATATACGGCTGCCTATGGACCACTATCATTCTACTCCGTCCTATATTTCAATCATCATATAAATGCAACTCCTATCACTTTACTTTGTGATTTTGTTTGCTATCATTAAACATCCTGTGTATAAACGCACCAAATAGCAGTTTAAAGTTTGACATGTGTTGTCACTGAATTTTCTATTAGGCCGGGAAAATGTGACAACCGAAAGCACCGTCTTCGTAAAATGGAAAAATTTGCATTTAAATAGGTTGCCTGGTATACAAACAAAACGAGCTTGGTAATCATTGATTTAAGGAGCCGAAAATACTATGCTTTACTACCTATATGCTTGAGATGTACATAGAAAATTTTCAAATTCGCAATTAAAACTTCCAGTGCCTGAAATTACCGCAATATTAGGTTGGAATTCAAATATTTATGAGGGAATGTCCGTTATGTCATTTCGATGAAATTTTTGATAAAAATTTTGGAATTTTCGGCGATTTTCTGAAAAACTGCAAGTTGCACGTCTCAGAAAAGTATATGAGATCACCTAGGGATCTTCCTTAATAGATTAAACGTTAAAAAACTATACACATCCATACAGAGTTATCGAAAAATCCACTAAAATATTAGGGATATTGGTAGATTTCCATGCACGCATGTGTTCATTCACAAATGTCATCACCTTGCCAATATAATTCTTTTCCAAAATTTGAAGTTTCACTAATCCGGATATATACTCTATTAAACAAGACCATATTCATTCAAAACGGTTCGTTCACCACAGGCGAAGAAATCAGGTAACATACATACAAAAAAAGCAAAAAAAATACGCGACGAATTGATAACCTCCACCTTTTTGGAAGTCGGTTAAAAATAAACGGAATATATGTTTGGAGGAAAGAATTTAAAAATGGAGGATGAACAGGTGGTAAAGTGCTGCTAAACGTATAAATATCTAGGAGCAATCTGAACGGACACAGGAGGAAGTGAGAAAGGGATTAAACATAAATTTGGTAGAGTTGCAATTAAATATCTCCATTCAGTTATATGGAATAAGAATATTCACAACAATACGAAAAGGAGAATTTATAAAATGGTAGTAGAAAGTATCGCACTGTAAGCAGCAGAAACTTAGAAAGATACGAAGGAAAATTAAATGCGATGAAGAGGGACTTTTGAAGACGTAGCTGTGGTCTTAGGAGGATGGATACGATCAGAAATGAAACCATACGAGAAAAGATGCGAGCAATGATAAATATATTAGACACAATTGAAGGAAAACGGTTAAGTTGGTAAGAATGCCGGAGGAAAGATGTCCCACAAAAATGTGGCAATGGAACCACCTCGTCGGAGGAAAAGAGGCAGGTATCGACTTAGTTGGAAGGAGACGACAAATTAATCAATGCAAAATGGGCATATCCAAGATGATGTGTGTATGGGATATATTGGGTATACTTATCTGTTGTGGAAACCAAGTCTTCGGAAGCATTCAGAAAATTTGAATTTTTGAAAGCATTAAATTATGCAATTTTGCCCCCATTTACACTTTTTAGTATCTCCTATTATTTCCGAAATTCCAATGGCGAGGGTTGAATTTGTTTCCACTGTCAGGTACAGAAGGCATATGGGATTGTAGCTAGATTTTATTAAATTAAAATTTAAGTCCTGCTTGCCAACCCCTTCCTCAAAGATTTTTCCTTTGCAAATGCGATAACAAGTTTAATATACTTTACGTCCAGGTCCGAGTCTATACCAGATGCAAAAATAAAAATTACGCCTGTACTGTGTGATAAAAAAAAAAACATTTTTATTGACTGTATGCAAATATTGGAATATGTATTTTTTCAAACTTACAGATAAATTACTAAACATTAGCATTATCGGTTTATTTTTTGCTAAAAAGTGAAACATCAACCCTGTTTGCTACCCTTTCGATTAATATACTTTCTGTTAAATTGGCAAGTCTGACTTTTATCGGTTACAAAAATGTCACGTTCGCAAACCCACCCACACTATAATTCTCTTCCGCCATTTTGACACGATTTTAATCTTTTACGATAAATACTAGCCTTGAGACTTGCCAGCGAGTTTTTTTTGCTGCCGGCCACGGACTATTAAATTATACTCATACTACTTAAACACATGTAAATATGGTTTAATAGGCAATTAATAATTGTAAATAATTTCCTTTTCTGAAGGAACAAAAATTTGGCAACCAAGTATAGATCGGCACAATTTACAATATGCTGTAAACTTTACAACATATTCAATCCACGTAAAGTTCAGAGAATATTCCCCAATATACCAATCGACATAGAAATCAGAACACCAGGTAATAGTAAATTTATTTCAATAGTGCATTAATGTGTGTTGGTTTAAACAAAAAACAATTATTTTCTTTTCTGAATGTTATTTTTAGCAACTTCTAGTTTATTTTTATGTTTTTATCCAATCGTTTTAAGGTCTCAGTCTGATCATGTTTTAAATGTTATTATAAACCGAATTAACAAAATTTAAATTTGAAATTGAATGTTTAACTTCTGTGACAATTTTACAATGACATCATTAAGAAAATTTCTTGAGCTCAAATATATAGGGAGCATAAAAAATTACATAATAGTAAAATTGCTTTCAAGTTGGATGAACTTGACAGAGTTGTCCTCAGAATTTAGGTTTTCTTCTCTGGGCGCAAAAATTCACTAGAGGTAAAACTTCACCTATAAAAAATAAATTAAAAGGGATAGCGGGTAATAGCGCATTTAAAATGATTTTCAATTCTCTATTCAGCAATTTAGGACGTTTTGATTTTAACTTATAATTTACATAATACATCTGCCTTGATTTTAATAGCAAATTCGTAGAAGTAAATTATTTTTAAGAATATACACACTCATACAATCATGATTTTCTTGATTTTTCTTCCTATGATATTTAAAATTTCAAGGTCCTAAAGCATCCTAAGTAAATTGTACAGGGTCCTAATTAAATCATTTAGCGTCTTTAATAGTATTCTAAGTAAATCGTTTGACGTCCAAAGTCAATGGTATAACTTTCTGAGTAAACCGTATAGCGTCGTAAGTAAATCGTATAGCGTCCTAAGTAAATCGTATAGCGTCGTAAGTAAATCGTATAGCGTCCTAAGTAAATCGTGTAGTGTCCTAAGTAACTCGTGTAGCGTCCTAAGTCAATCGTATATAACTCATTCAAAATTAAATCACTTGACCACTTTGTGGTCAGAATTGGGCAATCCATTTTGATAATTTGCCAACGTATGAATGAGTGCCATATGATTTACTTAGATGAACTTGAAATTTTAAATACCTTGTAAACATTTTTGTATTGATGACCAATTGGTCCAATCTACTGTCCAATTATGACCCATTAGGTCACTTATTTGCCACTGAGATTTTTCAACTTAAGAGCGTTAAGTAAATTCAGCTACTTAAAATTATCTATTGACTGGGATATTCAGCCAAAATTGATGGCTACTAATTAAATTGCGTAACATTTTTTAAATTATTTGAAGATTGGATACTTGTTTTGCCGACAACTTCGAAAGATATTTTAACCACCATGGGGGTAAACGATATCTTGTAGAATGCTCAAGATGAATAGGTATGGCCAGAGGTGTTATTTAATCCTGACTGTGGGAGCATAAGGAAGTGTGACATGTGAGTCGGATGGGTAGTTATGCTCTCACAGTAAGTCTTAGACACCACCGTTTGACAGTCCTATTCATCTTGAAAGTCTATATATCATTTAAAAGCTGTTAAATACAAGATCCCAGAACTAATTTCAAAAAACAGTACGATATGATTTCATTGTATCAAACTGTATAGCAGTTCTCAAAATATTTAAATCAGTGTTGGTTAGTCAAATAAAAAACAAAAATCAAGTTATAACAACACAAGAGATTATTAGCTTGTTAATGGAAAATGCATCAAGGATGGGGTCACACTTTTACCTGAACTGTTTATATTAGAGTTTGATAGTAGAAGAGGTTCAATAAGTTTCTCCGTATTACAGAAATCGACGTCTTTACAGCAAACCCATACAAGATCTGGATCTCTGTTGCCTTCACACGATAGCGGATCCGGTTTCTCAGGTGGGAAAACGGAATCGCTGTTTAAACATCTACCACATTTTTAAGTTAATATATCATTTGTAAAAAATATACATTAATATTCAACAATAAAACTGTTTGTAACAAATCTTTAAATAATGAAACGCCAGGATTGACGTAAATAGCGCTTTACTTTCAAAACTATCCAGTCGTTAGTAACTTCTGAAGTTAAAAAGCGTAGTTGTTATAACAGGGAATTTTAGGCATCTAGAGATTTTAGGGGTCTTTGTGGACTAATTTTCATTTCGCGTTAACATTTCAAATTCAGTTATATGTAGGAAATACTTAAACACATATTCTAGATTTCAATCCATTAAGGGAAGCGAAACTGATGAAGGCTTATCGATTAAAAACAATTATTGGCTTGCGTTCATCTCGCAAAGATAGTAAAAGAACCGAATGATTATTGAGGAGGAATATTTTGCCTTGTCTTTTATAAAATATCTTTTATCTTTGTCAAAGATATCTGTCGAAGAAATTTGATAGTGCCTTACCTTATCTTTTATACCTTTTTTCTTCGACATACATCTCTTATCACATTTATACCCACAGTCCTATATTTGATAAAAGGTATGACATTAACAGTAAATGAAATGCCGAGTGTGCGTGTAATTAATTTCTGTGCACTCAGAACTCTGATTTTGTATAATGTTAGAAATATAGTCCATACAAATAAAAATAAAAGGTTAAACGCCTATAATGAAAATTATTAGTACTATTGTCGCTAGACTCGCAAAAGTTGTTAAAAAAAAACGAAGGGATTAAAAAGTCAGTAACTATGCTTAAAAAATGAAGGTTATATATTTTTGCAGTTGTTTGGATGTAGAAAATAAAACGTATTGTAGAATTTGCCTAGAATACAGTAAGTAGATCCTCTACGCCACGGGTCGGCAACCTATGACCCGCGGGTCACCAAGTGACTCATTTGATAATTTCCAATGATCCCACCTTAGTTTCCAAAAGAAAGTATAATATACGAGGGTGAATCAAATATGAACCGGACTTTTCTGTTTCTCGTCCTGTAGGTAATTCGAGTGGCGTGACGTCTCGATATATGTTAGGTAGGGATGTTAAGAAGAGGGGAGTTCGTCGGTTTGGCGAGGCGTAGTCCATGCGCTGTTAGTAGCATCATGTCAGAGCAAGAGGTGCATACGTCTGTTGCGCAACGTGTTGCTATCAAATTTCTGGCGCGGGAGGGCGTTAGGCCGTCTGAAATTTTGCGTCGACTATCTGCACAGTTCGGCAATGAAACACTTTCAAGGATCCAAGTGTACGACTGGCACAAAAAGTTTTCAGATGGCCGAAAGACAGTGGAAAATGAGCCTCATGCACGCCGTCCCACGACAAGCATCAATGAGGCGAATATTTACGCAATTCGTGAGCTGATTGAAGGCGTACTGCTGATCGATCTTCTGCACGAACGCCGTACAATTAATGCTGACTATTACTGCGAACTACTCCAACAAGTGAAACTTGCCTTTCGGCAAAAGAGGCGGGATTTGTCTATCCGAAGTGTGATTCTGTTGCATGACAACGGTCGGCCACATACAGCAGCATTGACTCAAGGAAAATTGAACAAAATGCATTGGGAAACCCTTGAACACCCGCCTTACAGTCCTGATTTGTCGCCATGTGACTACCACATGTTTGGGCCACTTAAAGAACTGGGAGGCCACCACTTTGAGGACAACGAAGGTGTAGAAACGTTTGTGCGCAATTGGTTATCGACACGACCAGTTTCATTCTTTGAGAAAGGTATTAAAAAACTTCCGGTTCGGTGGGAAAAATGTATGCATAAGAAAGGAAACTATGTAGAAAAATAATATGTATTAAAATTTGTATTGATCGTACCAATAAAATTTTTAAAACAAAAGTCCGGTTCATATTTGATTCACCCTCGTATACATATACTAGGGGTCTGCAACCACAGCATTACATTAATTTGGGTCAAGTATATTATTTGTAAATTATCATTGAATTTGGGCGGCATTTCTCTAAAAATGTCATGTAAAATAATGACCTAGAGGTCTCTTTAATGCTCACACTGTGGTTAATTTTCAGCCACGGACAAAAAGTTCGCCGACCCCTGCTCTACTCTAATCCATTCTTAAATGCTTCTTGAAGTTTAGGTGAATTTTTTTTCCGTGGCTATTGTGTGTTTTTTGTTTTTAAAATGATCCAAACTGTAGCAAGCGCCAAAAACTTATACACTTGAACTTCAAAAAAAGCTCAAGAAGAGAAGAATGCTATAAAAATTGTTTAAGAATCTGTGATACTCCATTACAATGTTGGGGCCAAAGTTCTCTCATTTAATTACTAAAAACACACATTTAAAAAGTGGACTAATGTGAAGTATAGTATTCTGGTTAAACTGTGTAATAAGTTGCATCCTTATGTTCATTATTTCACTACAGAAAATATCACATAATGACCCATTTTTAGCAGCCTTTGTAAGTTTAACCATAACAGTACTAAAAATTTAATAGTACTAAGAATTTTTATTGCAGGCGTTTTTTTTTCAATTTATTTATAATATACAAAATCAGCGTTTTTCGTACTCAAACATCAAGGTTTTAAGATGTACAATTCTACAAATAGGCTTTACAGCTGTAATTTTTCATTTTCACAGAAAACTAACGTCAAATCTTTTGTCGACAGGATGATGGGTGCAAATACAGTGTGGAATAGCTAAATGGAATAAATTCGATAACGAATAAAGGAGAGCTTGTAGGGGAAAACGCTTGGACATGTCGATTTGCATTTTTAGATGCGCATTTTTCAATAAACAAAAATGATATAGGGTGTGTCATGTCTAAACATAATACATGTACAATGTCCGACACCTGTCTTCAACTGTTTCGGAAATATTGTTACGAGAATTCATCCGACAGCTGGTGCAATCGGCCATCAACCAATTCGTGGAAGGAACAGTATTCCGATACTTCTGGGAATCCGAAATGTTTTGTCTCTCAACAGGCCGACCGCTACCGTTCCTGGGAATTTCCTTAAAGCTTCCAGAACACATGAAAGAAGTTTCCTGATAATTGGTTGACTTGCCAAAATAATTCCAAGAGAAATATATAAATACGTACAGCTGGTGATGGGATTCATTCAGTATTCGACGGTCGTATATTTAAGTAGATATAAATTGTAAATAGTTCTGCGAATATAAATTGTGTTGAAATAGTGGAAATAAATTAGAATAAGTTGGACTGTGTTTTTAAATAACTCCAAGAACTGAACTGAACCCGAGTATGAAAATAAAAACGTTACAATATTAAGTGTTTTCAGATTTATTACAAAAATTAACATTAAAAAAAGAAAAATATTTTAATTTAACAAATTCGCTACATTACACTCAAAACTTAATTCCGATTTAGCTTTTAAATATTGAGATAGTAAGCAAAAACCATTCCTGCCTTCCTTTTTACTGATTTGAAAAAAAAAAACAGTTTTGTTTATTTTCGTCAAAACTCAAAGCCTTAGCATCTTGTCTATCTGCATGACAGTGGTGATCAATGTCAGTACTATTGTAGTTTGAACTTCGTTAACTGTACGTAATAATATCAGAAAATATGGTTCATTTCAAATTTGCAGCCTGTATCCCAAGGAACAATTAGCAAAATCGAAAAGCAGTTTCGTGAGCTTGGTTATGTAAGATAGATAAAAACGTAGCTGCCAATGCTCTAAGCGATAATACGAAATTGGATATTATAATTGAGATTCAAGAAAACCCACATAAGTCTAGTCGAAACTCAGCCCCACTGTTGAACATTAGCCACACATCAATTTTTCGAGTAGTAAAGGAAAGTAAAATGCATCCCTATAAAATCTGATTCAGGAACTCATGGAAGACAATTTCGATAGGAGAACGTATTTCTGTGAACAAATGATGGTAAGGTTAGATAACAATGTGATCCAACTAAAAGATGTTTTGTTTTCTAATAAGAGCACATTTGCACTTCACGGTCCTATTAATCGTCAAAATTGCCGCTATTGGTCTAATAAAAATTCTCACTGGATGACAGAGAAACATACGCAATACAAAAGTTAATGTTTGGACAGGAATTGTTAAAAATCATATCGTAGGTCCCTTTTTCATTGATGGCAACTTCAATGGAGATAAATATTTAGAACTGCTTTAAAATAATGTCGTGCCAACTTTGACAAACTTATATCCTGATCCAGTAAACCCACAAGTTCCTGTCAATGTGGTTTCAAGATGTAGCACCGCTCCATTACGAAATCAATGTCCGGAAGCACCTGAACCAAATTTTTCAAAATCGGTGGATTGGGAGGCGTGGATCGATATGTCAAAGGTACTGTATATAAAACTAAACCCCTTAACTTAGATGACCTAAAAAGACGATCATGCTTACGATTATATCAGTCACGCCTGAGATGTTATGATGATGAAGGTTAGAAGACATTTCTATACCAGATTAACATGTTAAGACGTTCGCAGCGAGCATTTTGAACATTTCCTACAGTGACATTAATGTTTTTTTATATATTATTAAGAAATAATCAGTGTTACTTATTAGGTTTTTAGTGTAATGTAGGGAATTTGTGAAATAAAATATATTTTTGGTAATAAATCTGAAAACAAGTTAATATTTCCGAAACAGTCGAAGATAGGTGTAGAACATTGTACATGAATTATGTCTAGAATTTTCTGGAGAATACAAAAAAATAAACATTATACCGGAGCTTGCATTTAAAATAAGAAAGTTGGTATTGGCCACTGTCACATAACACATCCTATATAATTGTCCCAGCGTTTTTCCCAACACGCCCTCCTTTATTCGTTATCGATTTTATTCCATTTGGCTGTTCCACACTGTATAATAAAAGATATATGTCAAAGGAATATGTTATAAAAGCAGAAGAAAATATCTGTTGAGAAATATGTTTTACCAACGATATTTTATAAAAGAATTGACAATGTAATTAGAGGCCTAATTAAATTGACGTTTGACTGGCCCAACAAGTGTAGACAGGGCATTCAAAACTATTTCAATGGACCAACTTAACTTTCAAACAAGAACCGTACAAATTACAAATCTCAAACATGCGTTTTGAGTAGTTCATAAATTGTACTATTGTACCATTCGATAATCGTACACTGTAACAAGTTGGTACAAACATGTTGTTTAGTGGTAGTATTAAAAAAAAATTAAAAACCATTTTGAACTCGAAAATTAGAATAATTCTACCTAAGGAATCAAGTGTCGTGGGACAACACAGGAATTATGAAATATCTGGACTATTTATCCGGTAGAAAACTGAAGTAATTCTTTTCCTAGATAATATGAGTACAAAATGCATTACAGAATTAAACGTTGTTACAGATTGCTGTCGTTTTATTTCGGTTAACTACTCACATAAAAAAGTTTCGCTTTGATATGGGTGAAATATCCTTTAATTATTCTTATTAATAACAGTAATTCTAATTGCAGATAATGGGACTGAAAACTTCGGCTGTTTCGAGCAGGGGTTTCGGGGAAATGAAATAATTTAATGATAATGAATTGGAACACTACCTTGAATGAACACAATTGGTAGTTTCAGTAGAGTTATGTAACATTGACATGTTTGTGTGAAGAATTTCAGTAAACAGTGAAAAAAAGAGGTTACTAAATATCCAGACGTATAACTTTTTTCTTACAATATTTACAATTTTATAACTACTTTAGAGAACTTTTCAATAATATGGTAAGTGCAGAATTTAAATGAATTTCTAGAGTATACAAAAAATATTATTGGTTTGAAAGTTTGTTATTCCTTCATTTAAGTTAATTAGTGATTCGACAAGAAATTACTTCCGACTGGCTACCTTTGAAACAAATGCAAATAAATGAAGCTTTTACCAAATAATTCAACACATTTCACTGCAGTTTAAAATTGATTTTAATCATAAAATTCAAACAGGATGAATTCTTTTTTAAGTGTTAATTGAAAAGTCCAGTTAAATATAAGGCTTCAGGTAGAGATAAACATGGTGCTTAAGAGAAAAGCAGAATATAATATGTTTAAGTTTGAAAAATCAAACCTTCAATTTTAACACCCATCATCATCTCATGTACACTAAAAATCTATTCAAACGATGAATTAGTTGATAAAATGACGTTGAGTGTTCAAAAAGAAAAGTTTTCAGTTAGGACAGGATCGAAAATCAACTACGTTTCACAACTGTACGTTAGTACATACGGTTGTGAAACCTGGATTACAAAAACAGAAATTACACGAAAACTTGAAGTTACACAAATGTCTAAAGAGAAATAATCCATAATCAAAATACCAAGAAATAACCGAAAGAGCATAGAGTGAATAAGAAATAAGATCCAAGTTAAAGATGTTGTCCACAAAGTAAAATCCCTGAAATGTCAATCGGCCCTACAGTTGACAAAACAACGATACACAATACTTAAGGTCGACAACAAAAAACCTAATACAAGATGGGAAAATAATCCGGATATGTTCTCAAAAAGCTAAGAACAGAAGCGTGCATGGAAAGAAATGACAAACGAAAATGTAAACAAATTAAATAAATATTGACGGAAAAGAGGAACAACAGTATTCGATATAAAGTTGACACCCAATATAATGATAGTGTCCAAGAATTATTACCATATGACAGTGTGATAACTTTACTCCTGACACGTCACTATCGATGTGGAGAGTCGAGAACACTATAGAAGTATGACAGTGAATTTCACCATGCTTCTAAGCTGGAAATACCAAACCCTTATGAAGAGGCAGTAAATCGTTGTGACAAAGAACCTCAATCATAAGGATAACAAACAGTATATCGGCAATACGAGAAAGAACTGCAGAGGAAGCTCCTGTATGTAAATAGGTGTTCTGTGGAAAAAGTAATAACGGAAAAATAGAAAATTCTATAACTGGCTTAAGTTACCTTAGTTTTATTTAGATAAAAGGTTTAGCCTACAAGGTTAACTTTCTCCACAACTACTAAATATTGATTCTATTAGATTGTTACTCAGTATGGAAGCGAAAAAAAAATTGGAAATTAAACAGTTTTGATATGTTTACTGTTTTCGGTATAAGTATAGGACTAGTTCTCAGAGGAGATATGTATTGAAGTGCTAACAGGGGCCTGTTTCATAATCAACTTGTTAACTTGTAGTTTTGTAACTTGTACAATTTCATTTCGTAATTCAACAAAATTATTCCACAAGTTACAACTTGTAAAATCCAAAATATTGTATTCGAAATGGGAACATCGTGCACATTTTTAATACTATTATTTTGGATTTTACAAGTTGTAACTTGTAGAATAATTTTGCTGAATTACTAAACGAAATTCTATAAGTTACAAAACTACAAGTTACGAGTTGATTATGAAACAGGCCCCAGGTGTTAAGGTTGAGTCATCTAATGAATGTGACTTAAGCACCAGAAAACTTAATATGGGTTACAGGCCTTTTATGAATGATTGACTTTTGCCTAATAACAAAAGCATTTTCAATAATATAATATGAATTCAACTTCGTTGGTGATGCTACCAAAGAAGAATAAGACTTAGATTTAGATAATCAGAGAACAATTATATTGATTCATAATCCAGTTCTTCATAAGAGGAGTGAGCTGAGATATAAGGTATCATTTCAAAAGAGTAAAGGTTGTAGGAAGGAATAATTAGTATTAAACATGTAGAAGGTTCGTATCATCTATTTGTAAATTCAACTAAATTAGAGATACAGTAATAAAGATTCTTTCCTGAAAACTAGGTGTAATTTAACTATATAATAAACATAATAAAAAGATATGAATAATATACCATTACTTATTGGGAGACCTTATGTTTAAACACCTATATCAAAATCAAATCACCTTTACCACATAAAAATATAACCTACTTTTAGATGACTAGTTTGCAATTAATTGCGTTAAGTGATTTTGTATATAGAACAATATGTTTGTGGTGGCTCTTTCAATCGAAAACCCCATTGATAAATAATTAAAACAATTCACAATAATATCGTGCCCAAATTTCACTCATGTCTGATATTAGGAAAATAACAATAAAGGGGTTTTTCATGACACTTATTAATTAATTATAACTGTCTTAAAACCATCATTTTAATTTTGTTTTGATGTCATTTAAAAGATTTTTTCAAATAGATAGAGATGGGATTTTAATGCTATCGTTAAATACTTTGTCATTGTATCTATTCTTAAAAATGCTAATTTGATAAACCGTTGTAAACAAATTTTGTTTGTAACTTCCAAAAATATTCTTTAAAGTTGCATGTTGAAGCCAAGGTACTTGTTGAATTCTATTTGCCACTAATAAACACAGTCTTATTTAAGAAATCAGTCTACAATTAAAAATTTTATTTTTTCACTGTTATAACGTATACTGTTACAAAGTCAAATTATTTTAAAGATTTAGGAAAATCATTTTAAAGATAAGTTTTTGGGATAGAAAAGACATTAATTGCTACAGGACGATTTATTCATACGTGATGAAGAAAACGAACATTTTCGAAAGAGACATTTTGTATATTTTTTCATATTTGAATTGACCATGCTTACAATATAATGTTGCATTAAGTTCTACTATTAATATTATCAATTAATTTTTAATTTATAATTATGTTAATAAAGATTTTACTTTTGAATTATTTTGTGCAATAATGGTTTTAAACTTAAAAATTAAGAAACAGAACCTTTTAAAAAATTTGATAATGTGTTTCGAAAACGTCCTTCAGAAAAATCAGCTTGAAAATTGACAATGAGAAGGTGTTTTTTTATTTCTTATATCTATTAAAGTAACGCCAGCGATAAATGGAAACTAAAATAGCAAATTTTTTATGTATAAATATAAGTCGGTTAAAAATAGTTTTCTATTGAAAACATCATGTATTGGGTATTTAAATTGTTCGACTTTTCCTAATTTAAGCAACACCATAACCCCTATTATTTTCAAGACACACACAAAATGAAATTAATAATGCTGCTTCCACTTTGTATTTTTACTTCATATTTTTTACATAAAGATGCAATAACCTGCACAATTTGGCGTAACACATATTGTAAGCATAGGAAATATGAGGTTAATTATAAAAATCAATTTTGCTTTATCACGTAGTTGTTAATCATCCTATATAGGTCAACATTACTTAAAAAGCAGGAAAGATAACTTTTTTAATTATCTCCTTTTACGCCTCAAAAGGTATCAGGAACAATTTCTATATAGTCTCTAAATATTTTATAAAAATACTACCTAATAGATAGTTTACCAAGTCCATTCAATTTTTTACACAAATTTCAAAACCAATTATCCGCGACACCATAAACCAGATGAATTTCATTATTTTGCCAAAATGTAATATGTCACCGTTTCTTACAATTTATTGTTTACCGGCGGGTCACCAATTAACGAAATTAGATTCACAATATATGTAGTCTCAGGATAAACGTCAATATAATGAGCAACATCTGTTACAATAATTGTAAAAGTTCATAACAAATTATAATGCAATCTCATTAGATCGTAGGTCTGTACACTAGAGCCACCTCCGTTTCACTGGGTATGTTTGGGTGAATCAACATGAAAAAATTTAAATAGAATGATTCGCTAAGAGATTTTAAATTACACAATATTAATTTTATCATAACATATCATTATGAAATTTATTTGGAGAAGAGAGAAAAAGAGATCATAGTTGCTTTTCCATGATTTGTTAATGTAGGCCAATCAATAGAGCAAAAATTAGCTGATCATGTACAAAAAATACCATCAGACTACCGACTGTGCCATCACATTAAGAACGATTCGTTTTTTTTGCATGTTAAATGCAAACATAACCAACAAATTGTGGAGCAAGAAAATACACAACTTTAGCCTAGGGTTATTAGGTTTAGTAGTAACAGAGAAAAAGAAATATTGGAAAATACCTATCTTCGTCAATTTTGAAGTTGTTGAGCTGAACTCTGAGAACCAGGCATTTTTTTCAGTCATGGGATCGTCAGATTTAAATTTTGAAACGAGTAATTACAAATAAAGATATCATTTTATAAAGCTTCTATTTGCTATGTTAATTTTATCAAAAAAAAAAAATTATACGAACATACTTTCTAAACGTCGTAACTTTTGATATACAGAGCTGTAAAGGTTTCAGAAAAAATATATAATAACGTATTCTATGCATAAAGATGCATTTTCGGCAAATAAACGGTACGCCCCTGTTATGTCTTAAAATTAAAAAAATCTAAACCTCAATTCATTACAGAGCAAATTTGATCGGCGGTGACTGTTGTATTCAAATCTTTTTATTAAAGCTAACTTCGTGTAGTAACTAATTCAGAAAACATTAACTGATTTTACTATAGGAAAATTGTCAATTCACCTAAGATTTTATAGAGGAGAGAAAACCTAATGAACAGACAAAATAATTCAAGACCTCCTCAACAATCTTTTCGAAATTAATTTTAGATATTAACAAAAATACTTCACTTTTAAGCATAATTCCTATTTGGTGACAAACCTCGTCTGCAGTTAAAAAACTGGCATGGAATGATATCAGTGTACGTTTTAGAAAATGCAATTCTGTTTATGAAGAATAACTTTTTCTCTTAAAATTATTAATAAAAAGAATTCGTTTGATTTATGAATATACAATATATACACAAACTAATCTAAAATCTTCACTTTGAAGTTTATTATGATTAAAACAATTTATTTGCAATTTACCTCAAGTTCCGAAGAGAAACAATTTCATATTATAATAGCTTACTATATAAAACAGGCGTTAAAAAAGTTATTTCCAATTTTGTAAAAATTTATTTTTAATTTATTATACCCCATGTTTGGAACAGAAAAACTTTCAATAATTGTTAACACCAGCGATTCCACCAAAGCTTTCTGTATAACAAAGACGGTAAAAAAGTTTTCCCGATTTTCTAAGAAACGGTACAAGTTATGTTATTGAAAAAAATAAGGGGATCCAGTATAAACAGTCGAAATTTCTTGAGCCTTCTGCGAGTAATCGCTTCTTTTTAAAGTCGGTTAAAAAGAAAATACATCTTAACACATAGAAGACGTGTATAAAACAGTATCACAGTTATTATAAAACTTTACCACCATGAATTTCAAAAGTTAAGATTTTTTCTTCATAAAATGAACCCAAGAATTGCTCTAATAAATATTTTACCCTACTTTTGAAACACCGTGTATAATATACAATATGTGTCCATAGTATCTGCATTTTTGCTCAATATTTGTAAGTTCGATCAGGGAGGATAGGATTTTGTTGTTTTTACCAGTAAAATGATTTCAATTACTCCATCAAATTGTTCTGAATCGGTTCACTATTTCCAATGGGAGCGGCACATGCAATGTCATCTAGCATATTGCATTCAACAACAAAATGCCGGTCATCTGGTAGTTCCATAGTGTACTAGCTAACTTTTTTTTTTCTTTTTGTCTCTCTTCATATTTAGTTTTCCATAATTCTAAATTTTCGACTCCTTCTTCTCATTGTTTACAATACAAGAAAAGCGAAAAGTCATATTATGTGAATAACTGTTCTTGAGGAGCATGAGAAAAACCCTAGTGCTGCAAAGTTCAACAACTAGGTTTTTTTGGGATGCTCAAGGTATTATCTTGGTCGAGTATATGCTCAAAGGAGCCAAAAAATTAATTTTCAAATACCATGTGAGGAGTTGAAAGGAAATTCCCTCAGTCCTTATGTTGAAGCTTTATCAAGCGGGCGCTATGCAGAAACCTAGGCGAAGTCAGTTAGTTTTTGTACCATTTTAACAAGTAAATGACTTAACTCAAGAAGTTTACGTTCTTTTTTTAAGCCTGGTATACGCAGGTAAACTGGTTCCCAGGCAGCTTCCTCTTTAACCCATCTAAAAAGAATAATATAAAAATAAAGTCACGGCTTAAATACTACTATGATCTCGTTTTCTCATAATAAAATTAAATCCAAAATTTCTACATTTTAAATCATTTTTAATATTTTCAATAATTCAATAATTATCATAGCAATTTTATAAGAAGAACTTAGTTTGGAACTTTATTATATTTCGATTTCGCAAATTTCATTGTGTTATCATACTAAAATCTAAGTGGCTGTTGAAAAATAGTTCTTATAACAAATAATTCCAAACTTCCGGGTCGGGCATAGAAAAACACAATACATACCTGTAATTATATTTCACTGTTCCATCAGGATTTATTTGGGAAGAGGTGAAGCAATATCCATTTGTAGTACAAGTAAAGTTGGTGTCTTTGCAATAGTCACATCTGCACTTCAGTGAGCATACTTCTGTAAACAAAATTATGAAATATGATAAAAATCATAATAAAATATTTGTCAAAATCTACGTAGTACGTTAGTCGTTTTAACGCATATTACAGAATTGAAAAATTGGGTGTGGGGGTTTACTAGAATGCTCTTTTTAATTAAAATATATTCAACTGTAACGACTTTCGGTTATACCGGAACATACCTGTTACTTCGTTATTTTAAATGTAATGGTGTATTCTTTTAGGATGAATTCGTATAAAATTAAAAAATGTATAGTTTAATAACAATTTTGTACGTCTCAAGTTTCCGAGAGATAATTTAATTTATAGGAAATAAATTCTCCAATGCCGCCCATAATAATTTCGAACACAATGTCATAAAATTTTGAACATTTCTGAGCTATAGCTGAGACTTAAGGCTCATACAGTATTTAACTTTAGCTTATAAATTTATACAAGGCGTTCCGGAAAAAAATCGAAATTTCAAAAATTCATACACGAAATACTTAGTTTGTTCAAATGGGATACCATATATTTTTTACTATTATATTCCACTTGTCATTCTCTTTCCATCCATGTAAATCTTTCCTGTTACTAAATAAGAAAAAAATATATATTTTGGATTTTTACTGACAATAGACAATTTTGTTAAATTTGCCTGCAAAACAAGTGTGCCATGGACAACTGACAGCTACTGAAATTGTCAAGATATAAGCAGTTCTGCCGATTAATTTAGCCTGCACCATTATGTTGACACCAACAGGACTGAATTTCTAATTGAAAGAATACTATGGAAACATAAAATGCATCCGTATAGGTTCCTCGTTTAAAGCAGATTTTACGAACTACCAGAGAAAAATCATTAAGGTATTAGAATAAATATATTTATTTTAATCCCCACGTTAATAATAGACCGTTATTATCTCGTTTTGGGCATATCATCTAGTACTGTTAAAATATTATGACGGTTAATAGGTAAGATAGAAAATCTATTCCCTCTAATGTCCCATAATGTATTTTTATTTTTAGGTTCCACCCATATCATTCAATTATACATTAGGCCTCATCCTCATTTGGTTGCGCTTCGATCGACCATTAAATGGCAATGTTTTTCTTAATTTTTTAGTCAGGTTACAAATTTTGTTAGAAAGTGGGTCATTGGAAATATGACAAAAGTTAGTCTGAAACTGATAGACAAAGTAACTCTTTCCTCGAAGTTTCCTTTCCAACAGCTATTGAAACGTACTGAGATTAACCATTTCACGGCGATGGAAGTCCAAGGAAACTTCGAGGATTGGCAAAAGTTCTTAGAACTGGATTGTTGTCCTGAACATTTTGTTATAAAGGTTCGAGAAATCTAAACGTAACTCAAAGGTGAATTGGAGGAGAAAGTCTGTTACCACGAGTACCCAGACTTAATCCTTTTTATAGAGGCTCCAGCAATACAAAGAACCTTCCTTTACCAAATAGGGCTTTTTCAGGAGCACCAGTTTACATAATAAACGAAAATTCACAAACATATAAAGAAACGTTTTCATAAAACAGCACAATCAATTGATCTTGCTCATTAAATTTTGTCAGAAATTTAGGCTAAGACAAGACATCGGTTTGCGGTTTTCACGAGTTTGTTAGGCCTTTATTTTGCAATTTTCTTATGAAAAAAGTAATGCCAATAGATTTACCTTTTCACAGAAAATGCGATTATTCTATTGGCAAATTATAATAGCCACAAATAAGGTAGAGTTTGCTGTCCAAGAAAAGCTCTTTTCAATGAGTGCTCATTTGTTGAAATCCGTTTAGCCAGTCTGAAGTAAGAGAAGTTTACTTAGAAGAACATTCTGTCCCACCACTTTGTTTTTTGAGATATAGAAAAAAGTGTTTAACAAATAGGTCACAAATTTACGTATGTTCAGAAAATTCAAATACAATAAGACAATTTCGCCAAATAGCAACTATCTCCGAAATCTGAAAATAATTCCACGATTTTTCTTTAGTTATATTATACTGAGGAGTTTCCAATGTACAGTACCTTGCTTATTTGGTCACCCTATATATTCCAGACTAAGGTGCCAAAAATGTTCGGTAATGCAAGTAACAGTTATTCTTACAAGGTATTCTTTATTCGAAGAAATTATGAAGAACAAATTACCGAAAATTTCGAAAATGTATAGTAAAAAAATGAGAAAACCTTTGTTACTGGTGTATTAAGTATAAAAAATGACAGAAAATATAAATTCTTGGAGGAAACTTTTTTATACGTAATTACGGATAAACGGTGTCACATGTTATTCACGAACATGATCCCCAGGTAATATATTTTTAAAATGCTGCTTTGTTATTTTCTTCAAATCACAAATGAAGGTATCAGATTTCAGTTCAACAAACAGTTTTGGTATGTAAAAAAATCCAAAGACCACACACAATTTCGAATTCTACACTTTTTTGTAAATTGAAACTAGTAAATATGTTTTATGAAGGGTCATTCAGGTTGAGTATCCGATTAAAACTTTTAGTCCACTAAAAATTTGTTTTGATATTTTATTTGTGCTTCTATGGTTGTAATAGAGGGTGATCTATTTTATTACATTTTACTAGATTCGAAGTTCAAATCAAATTTCCAACTTACAAATATTAATGGGGACCCGTTTTGCCAAACTTGGCCACTTAGAGCAGCATACTAGCAAGTTTTTCCAGGCGCCATTTTCAAATAAAACTCGTTAAGAAGTAGAAATTACAATATAATATTATATAAACAGTTCCTTTTGTAGTTATTAAAACATTTAAAAAAAGAAGATTTCCCTTACATAAAATCAAGTATTTACTAATAATAATGCTGTCAGAATAAATATACTATACTATATTTTATATTATATCTATGTTTAAAAAGTGATGACGTGAAAAATCATCACCATGATATGAAAAATGTATACAATATGAAGAAAATTTACAATTAAATGTATATAATATACCTTTCCACAAAAAGACCAACTTCATCTTTTGAAATTATTCCTATTGTAATGTTTTTATTTTCACACACGGGTTCAGTTCAGTTCTTGGATTTATTTAAAAACACAGTCCAACTCACTCTCATTTATTTCCACTACTTTAACACAATTTATATTCACAGAAACTACTATTTACATTTTATTTTGACTATACAATACGACCGTCGAAAACCGAATGCCTCCTATCGCCAGCTGTTCATATTTATATATTTCTCTTCGAATTGTCTGGTAAGTCCACGAACCATCGGAAAACTCTTTCATGTTCTGAAAGCTTTAAGAGAATTCCCAGTAACGGCAGCGGTCGGCCCGTTGAGAGACAAAACATTTCGCATTCCCAGAAGTGTCGAAATAACGTCCCTTCCACTATTTTCATCTTGCCGTTTAAATATCAGTATTGTGTTGTCTATTGTCCAAAAAAACTGCATCAGGAACTTCTACATGCAGTTTTTTATTCCACCACAAATTTTTTTTCAAACAATTATTTAAATTAATTAAGCGTAACCGTAATTAGTAATATCATATAATAGTAACGTCAATCATGAATGTTTATATAATACCGAGCGTTCTTGTCGATTCTTGTTTTTCCCTATGGTATGAAAACAGCGGTATTTTACTTATTGCGTTAATTGTTCATCGGTCCACATAAAATATCTATTAACTTTAACCATGTTGTCTATGGAGGGTTGAGTAAAAGGAGGACACACTCTGTGTAAGAAAAAGTGTCCACAAAATGGTTTTAATTGGGGAGCCACTGGTACGACCGGGTAATTTGTTCGTAGAAATCATTTTTCTACGAACAAACCTACGTGAATAAAACTTAGACCATGTACTTTCTGGAGATAGCCTGCAGTGCACAAATGTCGTGGTAAGACTAAGGAGAGAGAGGGCGAAGAGGCTATTTGACTCGGTTGGGAGCTGCTTCCAATAAAATACGTTCAGCATGTTGTTCATTGGCTGCTTCCTCCCACAAAGTGAAATAGCCTCTTACCGTCTCTATTGTCCTTTCTTTCTAACGTTGCCACGATTTTATGCTTGACAGGCTATATCTAGATGGTAAATGATCTAAGGAATAAAATTAGGTTAATGTGACGAATTCACATCTAGAAAATGCAAATTTAACCATCACAGTTCAACAACCAGATTTATATTTAACATTAATAAAGTGTTAAGTGAATGAAGTACCTTGTACATAGATAAAAATAACTAACAAGCAAAATTTTATTTGAACATTTTTTTAGGATTCAAGATAAATATCCTAAATAAATTAAACTCTGGAGAACCCATTATTACATAATTACTAAGCTGATTATGGCATTGTCCACCAACTCGAGAACTTCAACAAACTTCTGAAGATATTTTCCCAGGTGGAAATATTTAAAATACCTATAACTACAGCAGAAAGATGCCAAAAATAGTCATTTAATAGTAGCTAATGGAGCTTTTTGTCAAACTAGACAAGAAAAATATATGGAAAACCAGTATGTGAAAATGTTACAATCCTTGAAAAATAAACTATTCTAGTAAAAATAAATAATTTTTATTTATATAACTATAAAATCAATGAGTTTAGAAAGTTAAAACTGGAGCACACACTTATTAATTTATATCACAATTAACACATATCACTTGCAGAGATTACAAAAAACGGAGACAACCATTTACAAAGAGAAGTTCACATAACAGATTTTCTACGTTATATTTACGATTTTTACGAATAATTACATCATTCTCACTTTCAGCCACTTCACTTCTAAATGTAGGATTAGTGCCTTAGTGCATTTCAATCCGTTGACAATTGCTAACTTCCTAACATTCCCTGTCGTCACACTTGCGCCATTCTGGCCAATTCTTGAACTCCTTATTTGAACACGTCCGCTGGACACTTTTTCAGTTTTATTAATGAAAAACATTTTTGGACCGCTAGTTGTCCAGATTTGAGCTTGCTCGATTATTTCTTATGGGGGTACTTGAAATAAAAGGTACACCTCCAGGCTCCATTTCAAAATGTGGACCACTTGGAGAGCCCAATTAATGATAATAATTGCAAACATAACTTCTACCATGATCATAAATGTTTTATCATTTTTTTCTACCAGAAAGGTAAACGTAAGAAAAACGTAGGATGATATGTCGCGGCAAATGTACAGTGAGAAGGAAAAGTTAATATATAATTTTAATTAAATTATTTGAATGTAATGTTTAATGTTAAATTCATATTTTCATAAAATAATGTTTCTATCAAAATACATAACAAAGCCCGATTTTTCGCTGTAGATTAACAGTTTTTAATATTAAACATCCCAGACAGGAAGCCCCCAGAGTTGACAAAGGGGCCAAACTTGGGCCAAGTAATTACCCAAGCTTGGGCCAAAACTGGATAACCCATGCCAATGATTACCCAAGCTTGGACCAAAACTGGATAACCCATGCCAATGATTATCCAAGCTTGTGCCAAAATTGGATAACCCAGCCATGGCCGTTCTATGGAGTCCCAAGGTTGGGCCAAAACTGGATAACCCAGCCTTGGCCATGCCAATGATTACCCAAGCTTATGCCAAAACTGGATAACCCAGCCTTGGCCATGTCAATGATTACCCAAGCTTGGGCCAAAGCTGGATAACCCAGCCATGGCCGTTCTATGGGGACCCAAGCAGGGGCCAAAATGTTAACATTTTGTTTTTTACCAAAAATAAAGGCAATTTACTGTTGTTCGGAATAAAAAAAGTTGATATAGGATGGTCGTATTTTAGATTTTCGACCATGCAGAACGTTTTATGAAGAATAATAATGTTTTCCATTTGCCACTAAAACGAACACACTGTATACTTCTAAATTATAAAACAATCCCAATCAATAAATAAACAAAATAAAAGATTATAATTCAGAAACCTTCTTAATTGAGATCACTATTAAGTTGAGACGCATTAGATAGATTTTGTGTTTTAAGAGGTAGGGCATTCCACACTCTGCACAATCTATTAATCGAAAAGTCCGTCTACTGTGTCAATTATAATGTTAAAACCATCATTATATTTATTAGAGGACTCAATAGTGCAAACATTAAGGGTATACAAAGTCGAGTTGTAGTGATCATCTGTAAAAAGCATCAAATGTCCAACTAGAATCAGCATAGTGCAGAAATTTGTAATGAATTCTTTCAAGTTGACTATTCAAGTACAAAACAAGGGGAGACCGTATCTGGGAGGCATACAAAAGGACGGGAAGGATCAAGATTTTCTACAGTTTCAATATAGTCTATTTGGAGATATTTTTTTAAAGGTCTAACAATCCCATATGCAAGGTGGTTGATGTGTTTGGTGAAATTGAGTGATCTCTCGAAGTCAGTTTTATAGAAGTATATGATTGGGTTTGTCTTATAAAACGAGACAGACTTCCATTTAGATACATTAAGGAGGAGATCAATCTTCTTTGACCTCTCTACCTACAATTCCAACCCGCTCTGCAGTTTAATGACATATTCCAAAATGTAAACGTTTAAAGTAAAGTTAAATAATATTGTTCCGATGAAGAGGTTTAGATCATCTACTTTTCCTCTTAAGCTTATAAAATGTTGGGATTCATTTATAGAAATTCTCAGGAGTTTTCTATTGCTACTTTTAAATTATTGTACTGTTCATTAGTACGTTCTGGTCTTGAGTATTGCAGCATGATTTGGACTCCTTTCTATATGACCTACAGTAGTCAGTTAGAAAGAGTTCAGAATAAATTTTTGAGGTTCTGTGGTTTTAAAATGAGCTTGTTTTTTTGCTTATATCACGAAAAGTAATTGAGGAACCGTAATGCCGTCTACATGAAAGTTGTAGAGAATAAGAAATACGCCTTAACTAACATCCTGATTGGATCATTTTTTACCGAGTAAACTCAAAAATGTATATTCTGGTAACTAATACTGGAATATTAGTCATCGTCAAAACGATAGTTTATGATATTAAGTTTATATAGGCTCACGATGGATACTATTGAATAGTTTTTGAACAATTCGAATTTATATAATTTAGAGCTATTTTGCACATCCCAGTTTATTACGTTTTTGTTTACATAACTATTATCGGCTCATATTAGTCTATATTTTCATTGGTTTATTAAGTTAATGGTTACCTGTATACAGTTTACTGATATTAATTAAATGACTTTTTTCCACTGAGTGGATCCGCCACTGTCAAAACACCGGAGGTCCATCGTTTAAGTCAAATTTCAAAAGCAGTATTAATACATTTTACGACACTATGACAAAAATCCGATATAAGAAGTGAAGTAAGTGCATTTTATAAGCTTTCAAAATATATTTTGGATATTGCCATACATACGTCCTGCAAAATATTTCGACAAATTATTTAAATTGTAATTCTGCAAGATCTACTGAACATACAATATCGATCTTCAGCGCTGTTAATCTCAACATTATAAGCTATCACTAGAAGGCAGATAAAGATTCCAGCTTTTATCACAACCAAGTTATGATTTTTTTAAATCACTCACTTTACATCGGATTCTCTACAATTTTTCTATTGACGGCATTATGAAAAGATCATTACTTTTTACACTATAAGCAAAAAGGAAAATACCCCATATTTTTGGTCAAATAATTTACTTCTACGAGTTTGCTGTTAACACTATGTGAGTTGTGACTATTATTACGTGATGGCTTATGCGGTTTGCTGTTTTATGTCATCGAAAAATCTTTATTTACTGGTGTATAAGTGTAATACCGATCTGTTGTATAGACATTACGTAGGCCAAGTTCGCTGTCACAGACATAGGGAGTAGGAGCAAGTTGGGCAACTCGATACCTGCATATATCCATTTTAGCATGAACTTTACTCAACATTCCCATAGTAACTGATTAAATTTTTTTGTCAAACGAAAACTCAGCTTATTTACAATTTGTGACACACCATTAGCATATTTAAGTTTTGGCTAATTGTTAAGTTCAGTAAGCAAAGTTTTGCAAAATAGTGATTCATTTGATCAAACCAATAGAAAAAAATTGGATAAATTAAATTAACTTTAGGACCTAATTAAATAGCAAAATATGTTTAAAAAATTCAGATTTTTTTTCAATTTATGTATGAGATATTCTTGAATTCAGTAATATTTTGTAAATACGCACAGACCATCATCGCAGTCTTGACAGTCTTTTTGCTCCTGACATCATCACATAACATAAGTGACAGTCAATACCAAACGAGGTAAATCCAAACGAGATAACTTGTCATCACATTGGGTGTACACCAGATAAGCATTTTTGTAATATCTTTCCCATTTTCAAATAATAGTGTAATCATTTTTATGTACTCTTTTACTACACAAGGTTTTTTCTTACTCCTAGATGTTTCACCTCTGTTTCCTCAACTATATGTGCAGCATGTTCTGTAGATAAAAGACTCCATTTGAGAGCCATTATTTTCCCACATTCTATATGTATATATAGAATGTTCTATAAGTCAGCAAGCATTGAGCTAGTGCAGTGGTCGGCAAAGTGCGGCTCCAGAGCCGCATGTGACTCTTTGACTCCTTAAGTGTGGCTCTTGCACAAATATCCATGGAAGGCGCAATAATATTTTCATTAAAAAACACGATAAGAAAAAAATTACATCATATTTTGAAAGAATTAAAGAGTGACCAATGCCTGCCAAAAAAATAAAATGTGTTCGAATATAACCACCCAGCATATCGAAGGTCTGAAATTGGTTTCTACTTTATCAATAGCAGTTCAAAAGTTTCACTTTTGTAAGATTTATGTCTCATTCAGGCCCTAAGGAACTTTTAGGATTATCGTTCAGAGGTCAGACGAGTTGCGAAGATATCGCAAATGCTGCAATTGAGTGAATGGACAAACATTATATTGTGTCGATTTCAACAGATGGAGCCAAAAGTATGACCGGGCGTAAGAAAAGGGTTTGTTGCTATTGTATCAACTCCATTTTGCTCTTAATCATCGCCAATTCAAAGAATTTTTATTTGAAATGGAGAGTGAGTACGCTGATCTTCTGCTTCATAACAAGGTACGTTGGTTATCAAGAGGGAACGTTTTAAAACATTTCGCGTCCCTTTTCCGGAAATTAAAGCATTGCTCCTTGAGAAGAGCGTTCACTAACCAGAGCTAGCAGACGATCAGTGGATCCACAACTTCTATTTCTTTACGTCTCATCTAAATCACCTTAATTGTAAGCTACAAGGGAAATGAAACTCAATTTATTCGATGTTAGAGGAGGTAATAACATTCGAAAACAAATTATCCATTTTTTCCCTTTTCAGTTCTACATATATACAATCTTTTTCAACCATGAACATTATCAAGAGTAAACTGAGATGTCGACTTATTGATGAGAATTTGCAATCATGCCTAAAATTAGAAACAACAACATACAAACCTGACTTACTCAAACTTTCCAAGGAGATGCTAACACATTGTTCGCGTTAATAAATATTTGTTAAGTATGAAATTTAGTTTTATTTAGTGTACTACTTATTTAGTGTAATGAAAGTTTACTAAACAGCAGATTTGGCTCACATTTTTTTTTAATTGTTGTAATCTTCATATTTGGCTCTTTGGCTAATAAGTTTGCTGATCACTGGGCTAGTATTGTCAATTGTAAGGCAGTATCCTTTGCCAAACAACAGTTTCATCATAGTCAACACTTTGTACAGCAATTGGCTGACCTAGGTACTCTGTGTTAAAGGTGGTTCTCCTCCCAGTGTAAATTATTACAGCCGAACAATAACTGAACTTTTAAGTGCAATAAACTGTTTCCACCCCAACCTCTCTTTGAACATCTCAAGGCTTTGAATCTACTGTGTAGGAGATTAAAAATAGGTCAACATTACTTGATCAAAAATATGTTTCTATTATATTTATTTTTCACCAGTCTTGGAAAACTATTGGCTTTTATGCTAAAGTTGTGAAGTGGTTAATAATTTTTTTGCTTTTTGTAATACAATTTATTAATACCCAATAACTTGTTTTTGTCTTAATATATTTGAACAGGAGGATAATAGTTCATATAGTTTATTTTCATGAGTTTTTGGTTAATAACACATCTGAGAACTAAGAATGTATATTTAAAATTCTGGGTCTGACCTAATTTTCTATTTCAAATTTACATATTTTAATTCCATTGTAAATGAGCTCAACTAAGACCTTGAAATGTCTGGAATTTTGCATTCTCAACTGTGGTGGTATTTCACAAAATAAATCAGAAGATTACACAAATATCTTTCAGAAAAAACATACAAATTTGGTTGTGAATATTTACTTCAATTAATCAATCAAACTTTTTATTCTGAAGACCAAACTTAGTAAATACAAAAATTTGTATAAAAATCACATATTTATGCTCAGTGCTCAATTGCCCACTTGATATAATTTGATAATACAATCCTGAGATCAATTATTTGCACTGAAAAATCATAATTGGACTAACAGTTCAAAATCTTATTTTATCCCAATAGACCCTGAATTTCATTAAACACTTAAATGACACAGCAAAAACAGTTTCATAAAAAAAACAATCAAATAACCCAAAGTAGGTACTTCTAATTCAAATAATAATGCTTGAACTAAGACATAATTTAAGAAAAACAAAACTGGAAACGCTACTCAAAGGTTCGGATAATATGCACACAGTGTACCTTGTGGCTACAAGGCAAGGACACATATACTGGTGAAACATCAAAGCCTCTACAGTTAGCAAACTATGGATTAACTGATAATGGTATACACAAAATGAAAATTAGACTGTACTCTGTAGAGATAGAAGTATCAGACTTGACATACATTCAATTATTCATGAGTGAAATATTGAAAATTTTTAAAAAATCATGAAAAGTTAAGTGAATTACCTGCAAATAGCTTCAGAAAAACTTGACCATACAATTTATGGCAGCACACTCCCTCTAAGGCTTGCATAGCGTGCCTTTAAGGAAAAATTCACTGAACCCCAGATATCCTAGATAGGGTGTAGCTCTGTGAGAGCCCTTGCCTGGTTTTCAGGCCCGTGGTTGGAGTCTTGACGGCAGTTTCCCATGAATTTCCTTACCGTCCGGGCTGTTCCTAACAGGACGGCTTTTTGCATTAGTTGGTAAAGATGTTTGTCCAGACCAAGGTGTTTTAAATTGTTTAATATATGTTTTGGGACTCCTCCTGTCATTGACATAACAATTGGTACAGTTCGTGTGTTGCTCATGTCTCACTGGGTATTTATTTGAAATTCCAAAACCCTGTATTTGGCTATTTTTTCAGCCTGCTTAATATTTACGAGGGTGAATCAAATATGAACCGGACTTTTCTGTTTCTCGCCCTGTAGGTAATTCGAGTGGCGTGACGTCTCGATATATGTTAGGTAGGGATGTTAAGAAGAGGGGAGTTCGTCGGTTTGGCGAGGCGTAGTCGATGCGCTGTTAGTAGCATCATGTCAGAGCGGGAGGGCGTTAGACCGTCTGAAATTTTGCGTCGACTATCTGCACAGTTCCGCAATGAAACACTTTCAAGGACAAAAGTGTACGACTGGCACAAAAAGTTTTCAGATGGCCGAGAGACAGTGGGCCTCATGCACGCCGTCCCACGGCAAGCATCAATGAGGCGAATATCTACGCAATTCGTGAGCTGATTGAAGGCGTACTGCTGATCGATTTTCTGCACGAACGGCGTACAATTAATGCTGAGTATTACTGCGAACTACTCCAACAAGTGAAACTTGCCTATTGGCAAAAGAGGCGTGATATGTCTATCCGAAGTGTGATTCTGTTGCATGACAACGCTCGGCCACATACAGCTGCATTGACTCAAGGAAAATTGAACAAAATGCATTGGGAAACCCTTGAACACCCGCCTTACAGTCCTGATTTGTCGCCATGTGACTACCACATGTTTGGGCCACTTAAAGAAGAACTGGGAGGCCACCACTTTGTGGACAACGAAGGTGTAGAAACGTTTGTGCGCAATTGGTTATCGACACGACCAGTTTCATTCTTTGAGAAAGCTATTAAAAAACTTCCGATTCGGTGGGAAAAATGTATACATAAGAGAGGAGACTATGTAGAAAAATAATATGTATTAAAATTTGTATTGATTGTACCAATAAAATTTTTAAAACCAAAGTCCGGTTCATATTTGATTCACCCTCGTATATTATTGTTGTTAGGGATTGCTATGTCAATTAAGGTTGTTGTTCTTGAGACTTTATCTACCACAAGTATATTTGGTCTATTGTGAGCAACAGTTCAATCAGTCAGTATAGTGTGGTCCCAGTACAGCTTGTAGTATATTTGTATACATAGTCTGGCACTCTTACCGACTGCAACAGTTCAAGTTTTGTTAGTAAAACTCAAACTTTTCATTGTAATTGTTCAATGTCAGTTTTGCACCAATTAACTATACTGAAGAAGTAACTGAGCACTGAAAATGTGTTGGTGTTAATAGCCTGAAACAGATTTTTACTGTTTAGTTTGGTGTTCAACAGGCATCTTACCCTCCTATAGAACTCTGTTGTTAGGTCCTTTTTCATGGTGGAGTGATCAATATGTTGAGCCTGCTTTATTCCCAGGTATTTATAAGTATGACCTTATGCCATAGATTCAACTGAGGTGCCATCTCCCATTTTGTAGTGCCCCTGCTGTATTTTGTCTTAACTATATTAATAGTTTGGCATTTGTCTAGGCCAACTTGCATATGGATGTCAGTAGAGAACCCTTCTACTATTTCAAGCATATCATGCAGCTGTTGTTTCATAGCTGCCATTGTGTTTGAGAGTGAACCCAAAGTTAGTCGAATTCAATTTGTTTGAGAGAGGGTTGAGGGCAAGGCAGAACCACAGCAGGCTAAGAAAGTCTCCCTGGAATATACCTCTTCTGATTGGAATGAGGTCAGTTTGTATTGAACAGTCAGCTTCATTCAGTGGAATGCAACTTCCTCCTCTTTAATACAGTTGGCTCTGAAGTTATAGGAAATTGTTGTGGAAAGCTGTGTTTTCCAGAAATCCTTGATGTCTGTTTTACTGGGGTAACTAGGGGCTTCATTATTATTGATGTTGTTAAGTTTTGTATAAATCCCTTTTTCTGATTACTGGAATAGAATGTTATCTAGTTTCCATTAGTTAATAGTTTTGTACCTTCATAATTGACTTGTGTAGACGAAGAGCTTTTGTCATAGACTGTCCAAACACTGGTGAGATGTTATGTTTTCTCCATCCCACTGAGAGTGAATTCGGTTATTGTCCAGGATAGTCCTGACAAGTATTTCTATTCTGTTGTTCCTGGTCAGTCTTCCAATTAGACAACAATTATTAAGGAATTGAAACATCATGACTCATTAAACAGATAAGTACACAAGAAAACTAGTTGACTAATCCATAGAGCTGCTTTCTCTCAGTTAATTTTGTGAGAGTTTTCCTTTTCTATCAAAAGGCAACTGGTATACTAGGCAAAACCTACATTATCAATCAAAATATGTAAAAATAGTAGCATTATGTCGGCTACTAGAATTTTATTAAAATTGCAGTTATTACTGCAAAATGATTCAAAATGAAATAAAAGTCTAGGAACTCTTAGATGGTCTCTTATTGAGTAGTACTTTCATTAATGAAAAACTAGAAGCTGAATTTCATTTAGGAATAATTCAAGGAATGAACTAGTTTTTGCTCTTATACTGAATGGATGTAATACATGATAATGAGTTTGTATACCCTATTCTAGTTGACTTTAATCAGTGAGATATCAGTCATTTATTTCAGACAAAAGCTGTATACATTTTTCATTACAAATTTTCCAATGAATAATTTAATCAACATATTTTCAGTCCCCAAACTTGTATTCCAACATATCAGTTATACACATAAAATGGTCCAATTGGATATCATTAAAACCAATTAGATAAAACAGTTCCAGGAAAATGTTATTCTTAATGTTGACTCCTACATAACACCCTGTATTTAAAGTAAAAACATTTGCAAAGTACAGTATCTGCATGTAGACGATTGAATATACATAATTTCAGCCGGAAAAACATAATAATTCCGAAACTTAATATTCAAAATACACATAATCAGAAACTATTATGATCCAACTTACCCACGATCTGATTTAAATAAATCAAGTTGCCAATTAAAAACAAAAGGCTTCGCCCCAGGTTGCCCATCTTGACTTGAAAACAATTATAAGATGTGGAAACACATTCAATATTTGAGATTTTATTCAGTCACATAAATGCTCAAAACAGACTGCCATCATGCGACATTTCAATTATTTATGTTTACATTTTCGGCACACCAATGACAAAACTGATACGAAATATATTTTCATTTAATTGAAAAAACCGTTCACTGTCACTACACGATCATTTCAAAATGTAACTTTGTAAACACAAACTACAAAATTATTGTGTAAAAATTTGTTTAGTTCACATTCGTCCATGTCAAATCCGTCTTTTTTATATATTTTTTCTCTCTTTTTGTCTTATATTATCCGGGTAGATGATAGAGGTCACTATAAAATCTTCTTCTACTTTTTGCATGCACACTATCATTCGAGGACAACGACATTTTTACTTCCGTGCTTGTGGTTGAGTCACAGACATTATGAATATAAAGATCGAACAGCTAGAACAAAAATATTTAACTGACGAATATTGCGCCCTCATCACGCAGGAAACAACAATATAATCCAAAGATCATTTAAATTTATATTTATGGAAGGAAGGTGTTAAAACACTAATTTAATAAGTTATATCTAGAAAACTACCCACTTCATATAAATCACACTGAAATTAAATTAATATTTAATGCTTTATAACTTATATTTTAAAAACGACCGCCTTTAAATGAATCAAAATGGAAACAGTTTAAACTCCCTGCGCAATCAATAATTATTTTGTGCCATTTCTTGACATATAGCAGTCAATAGAGTTTTCTAAATGACATAAAATTCAACAGCACGCCAACGCCAGCACAAAATAATAATTTGTAAATCTTAACTGACATAATTTTAACAGGAAACTCATGGAAGTAAATTATTTGAGCCTTGAACACCACAAAAAATATGGTCTTTTTTGCTTATAGGGCAAAGAGTAATGATCTCTTCATAATGCCGCCAGTAAAAAAATTGTAGAGAATGAGAAAATCTTCAAAATGAGTGTTTATATTTTTTATATTGATTTGATCGCAGCATTTTTCATGAAGAAAAGCAGGAATAACATATCTAAAGATAGTGTTTTTTTAAATCATAACTTGGCTGTAATAACAGCTGGAACCTTAATCTGACTCCTAATGATAGCTTATAACGTTAAGATTAAGAACGCTGAAGATCGATATTGTTCGTTAAGCAGATCCTGCAGAATTATAAGTTAAATACTTTTATAAATATTTTGCAGAACGTATCGTATTAACCACTATAGTTCGTTAGCGATATGCAATACATATTTTGAAAGATCACAAAATGCTTAGTGTATCTTGGATTTATGTTGTAGTGCCGTAAAATGCATTAATATTGCTTGTGTATTTTAGCTTAAATGACCGACTCTTACTTGTCCTCCGATATCTTGACAGTGGCGGATACTCGAACTTCAAGAAAATTCTAGATCCGTCCATGTGCCTTGACAGCTTTACTCACTGAATTTTCAGTGCACCGCTAGCTGGTTGTCTCATATCAGGGGCGTAGATACCGTCGTATCAACCGTATGAATGATACGGGGCCTCGTGTGTAAGCAAAAATTAGCCAGATGTCGCACAATGTCACTTAATCTCGTGCTTCCCGGAAATAATATATAAAAGACTATAGAGTTTTCACTTCAGAAATGGCAAAATTCAAAAAAGACAATCTCTTTTTTTCCCAAGTTAAGCGTGCGCCCAAAAGTTAGCACCATCCAACATCGGTTATTGCAGGTTTCCCTTGTTTAAGTCATTCAGTTAAAGGGTGCGTTTTATTTTATTCCGGTTTAAAAGTTATTGCATTGTAATACAATACAATCTTGTTATTCTGATTATAATCAGAAGAATAACCAATAAATAATTATATACTGATTAATTGGTTAATTAGTTTGATTTGTGAAAAGAATGAGTCAAAAAGGAAAAAAGATTATTCCAGTGAAGCTATGAAAAGAAAAAGTAAACAGAAAAAGGGGGAGGTTATAAAAAAATGCCCAAAATGTTTCATTTTTTCCTCAATCAGCTTCTGCGATTGATTAAGATTGCAATGGCAAGTACTACCTATTTATCAACCAGTAGCGAAGTGTGAACTTTGTTCTCTGAAAGAACAATGGGAACCTTCGATACATGAAAATACCTGACCACGTATAGTAGCGAGCAATAATAAGAATTTTGTTTTGATATTCTTCATTAGTAGTTGATTATTACTACTCTTAAAGCCATTTTTCTCATAATGCTGGATGTAAATATAATTTGAATTGTTTTGCTAGCTTGATTTCTAAGAGGAAGTAATAACTTATAACCAATAAATATTTATTTTAATTTAATGCAAACATTTTTGCTTGTTTTGAGAAAAATTATTTACCCTTCATTTGGGCCCCCCAACTAATTTTAATACAGGGCCCCTCCAAGGCACGCTACGCCACTGTCTCATATTCTCTCTGTAGGATCTGTTGTCTCATATTCGTACATCTAATGCAATATTTATTATTATTATTTTAAACCAATTTTCCAGCATTATAGCGAAAATTCAAATTGTAGAATTTATGAAATTGCAAAATATCTTTAGTACCTATATCTCGATCAAAATATCTCTACAAATTATTTAAATTCCAATTCTTCAAAAACTAGTTATTATCATAAACTATCGTTTTGATTAATGATTAATATTCCAGTGTTAATTACCAAAAGTTATAATTTTTTGAAAAGAATCCACTTTGGACCTGTTTTTCTGAGTTTACTCCGTAAACAATGATCCAATCTGGATGTATAAGTGCTCATTGAGAAGAAATTCTAATTCTCTACAACTTTTATTCTGTGGTCGGTATTACGGCTAGCTCCTTCATTTCTTTTCAATATATAAGAAAAGCAAAAAAACCTATTTTTGCGGGTTTTTATTATTTAAATAATTTGCTTGTACGAGTTAACTGTTAAATTCTTAGAAATTATTCTCTGTAAACTGTTAATGATGTGATGGTATAAGCGAATTGCTGTTGAATTTTATGTCCGAAAATGAGTTCACTTTCACTCTATAAACTGGTGTAACATTTAAATTTGGAAATTTGTGTATCAAATTTATGAAACATTTACTTTGACATTTACGAACTTTTGCCTTTATTTTTCCCGGCTACTGAAAAATGATATGTTTTACATTATAGAAAATCTGTGAAGTCACTCTGAATCTATATCAAGGTGGATTACAGTTCATAATTTATTTTAAAAAAGAACTGACTTCAAATAAACCAAAATTAAAACTGTTACAAACACTTTGATGAATATTTTTTATGACTTACCTTAAAATTTAATTTTAAAGACTTACGTACGTATTGTTATTATTAGTATTCATTAACTTCAAAATTTATTTGACGTTTACCATGTATTGCTCATACCTATTTTTCCAATTATCTGGAAAACTCTATATATTACGTTATAGAAAAATATACGGCATCATCTCGAAATATTTCTTAAGAGAATACAATTTAAAATGTTCAGATTGATTAAGCCACTTTAGAGAAATCAATGAAGGTTCATTGAACTGCAGAATAACTATTTTATTACCATTTTCTTGAAAAAGATAAATCTCACGTTATAGAAAATTATATGGTACTTTTTCGTAATGTTACTTACAATGCAATTTAAATCAATCAAATTTAAATCAAAATTAATTAAGCTGTATTGTAGTAATCGATGATCATATACAAAAAAAGTGAAGATAAGTTTTAGAAATTATAGAAACCTTACACTGCTAGACAATATGTTGTTTCTAGGAAGGACCTGAGCAAATAATTATGCATACCTATGGATTTCATACAACTGGTTAAACATTTAAACGGGAGGCTTTTATATAAATAGCTGAAAAGTTTTAGGGTTGTATAAGGAAGAAATACTGTACTCGCACTTTGAGATTCCTGGTGGCCCGTCTTCGTGAAACACTAGGTATTGTAATTTCTAACATCGGAACAACGGTATACAAAGCACGATTCTAGAAGTGATGACTCGTTTCTCTGTAAACTCCTGTATAGATGGGACATAAAAATTTATTTAAGATTGTTAGGCATTTTAAAATAAATGCTCTTTGAATAAACCAAGTAAAGAAATATTTTTATATCTATTGTTTAATGTGCGTTAGTTGAGATAAGGAATTATGTCTTTAGTACATTAGTTGTGATCGACTTATATATGGGTGTAACACTGCAATTATATGGTAGGACAACTATAAACAAACATTGTATTGTTATTATTTCAATATTATATTACATCAATAATTATTAATTTCCATATTAATTTTAATTGACTTTTTGCAAACAAGTATAATTTTGAAACCAACCGCCACGTGTCGCAACCCATTGCTTAACATATTTTAATATATATTTGTTGTACTCTAGTGTTCTGCGCTTTTTTGACTGTGCTAAATTTGACAGATATGACAGATGAGACTTAAAAGTGGGATGTAAAATATAAATGAGTCGGTATATTTATTGATTCCCAAATGGTTTTAAATATCTTTATCTTATCTTTATTATCTTTTATCGAATATTGTAATTTTAAAGCACACAACTGAATTAACTGCTACATTCATCAGCTGCTATTTTGAAATAAAACAAGGATAGTTTAATAAATATGAGAGTCTACTTTATGATTTGAAATTGGGCACCAAAAATAGGCTCATGCGTATGCGTGCGATGTTTCCGATTTTTTACATAAACAGGTTTTCTATCCATCTGTGATTAATTGGTTATTGTTATTTATTTACGAGTTACGACCTCGTGTATTGACTTTTTTGACAGGATTAATGTAAAATTTGTTAAATAGTGAAAAAGTTGCATTTCTCAAAGCTTATGTGGATGTGAATTTTTGTCATCATTTAGAAAATGGAGAAAAAAACACCGTTATGGCAGAAGAATTCTCAACCCTTAAGTTTACGACCACCTAAACAAAATATGACCGTAATTGTTGATAATTCCTCAGACACACCAAATAATTTAGATAACTCATATTCTTCAAAAACGTTGGAAGAATTGGTTGCTAAATCTTCTTTAAAGGTTGATGCCCCTGAATTTATACCAAGATCTTGCGAAGTCAAAACGGAAGTTTCATCGGTAACAAGTCGTGTACAAAATAGACTTAAAATTCACAGATCTGATTCAGAATGTGATACATATGGAAAAGTTGAAGATTTGTCAAAATACAATGTGCTTGATATGGACACAGAAAATGATATCAAAAGAATAAGGCAAATAATTAGCACATTGACTAAGGATCCTGGACAGTTTGATAATTTGCTTCAAATTTTTATGGAAACAGTATCTCCATATTTAGAAGATATTATTTTATTGACAAATATAGTTCAAATTATTGTAAATGAGGTAAGTTGATTGTGCTACAAATATTATGAGTTTATATAAAACAAACAGTACCACCAAACTTGTGTAAAGTTATTAACATTTCTGTTATACAGAGTAATGGGATTTTAAGTTCTTTGTACACTACTAGCTTTTAAAAAAATGAATCTAAGGGATTTCCATTCTTTGCTTAATCATGACTTACTGTTTCATTACATTTATTTACAACAACGAATATAATTGTTGAGGATATACTGAATCACTTTACTCTCTAACAGGCATACTGGGGGAGGGCAGCAGCCCCCTCCTGGAGCTGAAAAACTTGCTGAGTCTTAAAAACTTCCCATAAATTTGCTGACTTACCCCCCCAGACCAAAAATTTTTCCCAATAAAGTAAAAGCACTAATGCTCCACACTTTAAGGAACACATGACATTTATTATTAAATATTAAATATATTTATTATGACAGAAGAATTAAACCTAGATATAGTAATACAGTAACATTTAAAAAACAACTATTTTTTATAAAATCTTTAATAATCAACATCTTCCAATTTAAAATTTGCATTTGTTTAAACCTTGCCAAAGTACCTAATAGATGACATTACAAAAAAGTTAAACTGCTAATAATTGACATCAATTTGCACTAATAATAGACATTAGACAAAATATGCAAAAAACAGGAAATACATTCAAAATAGGTTCATATAAATCATCTTGTGGCCTTATATCAACTTAAAAAATTTGATGTCCAGACAAACCATATATTTTTCTCAATACACATTTCCCACTTTCCTCCCATATTTGTGAGAGCTTCAAACTCAAGAAAATCATATCAGTAAAAATCATGAAATTCCACATGCATTCAGGGGCCGATTCATGCTTGGGGGGGGAACCTGTACTAAATTTACCTGAATAAAATTTTAAACCTAGATTTCTTCGGTTATTACGCTAAACATAGTCGTTATGATGTTTAAACCTGTAGAAGTTACCTTCTTCTAGGCTGTTGGAGTTAGGATTTCCTCGTTTTAATATTAAATTTACTGACTTTAAGGCTCTCGGTGGGAGCGATCGCCCCCATCGCCCCCCCCCTGGATCCGCCCATGCTTGCATTGGCAGATAAATAAATAATAACATTATTTTGTACCTTAATATAAACCTTTATTTTTCATGTTCTGCCACCTAAATTTTGTGTCAGTGTAAAACATTCTGTTTATGTATTACAGACGTTCCAGAACATTTACATGCATTACCTTTGTATCAACCAGTCCTTCATTATCATGTAGTCAACTTTCCATATTTCCTGCTACCTAGCTATCTTCCTTCCCCACAACCTGCACTAAGAAAGTATTAATAATTGGGAAAAGACAAGTAATCACATTAACAGAAGGAAACATTAAAATATTGGAAAGAAATGAAATAATGAAACATGGCATCAAATTCTACAAGCACCCATATAAAAGCTTTTAAAATATGGATGATTGAAGAAATATAAAAAGTAACTTAACATGACAAATTACCAGGCATAGTATGCAACAACTAAACTAGGTACTAAAATATGGTGGTAAAGAAACATGGTAATGCCTATCCACTCTTTCTAAGCATCAGACATACCAGACTCAGACTAATTACAAACTGATATGTTTCTTGTCAGTAGTCTACATAGTATTCACAAAAGCCATTCAAAATAGAATACAAACACATAAGATTCTGTTCAACATTGAGAGCAAGCAATGGCCACAGTACATTTAATCACATTCATAGACTAAAGTAAGTTGCAAGGCAAGCCAAATACCACTTCAGTTGGCCTTCATGGACATTGAGAATGCATTTGACACCATAAATACATAGGCACTCAATGCCCTGAGTGAACAAGGTGTAGATAAGCCATATATAGAAATTCTGGCCAATATGTACAGGGAAATCAAAGGCAAAATTAGAATATATGAAAACAGACCAATATCATTAAAGCTATTCACTGTAGTATCATGAAGTAACAGCAGTTAGACTTGAACTATAAATGACAATGAGAATAAAGTATTTTACAACCATCTGAAAATTGCTGCTATTTTCATAATTGCCAAAAATGCAGGAGGATTGTATCCTCAAATAATTGAGATTAATATGGTAAGCATTGAATTTGTCCCAAAAATAAATATCAACTCCTACAATACCGAATTGGTTTTCATATCATATCATGTCTTCTGATTGCTGGTTCCAACATCTGTGTCCAAGCTAGTTCTTGTGTGACCAACATGCTTGTAGAAGTAGGTCGGCATAATCATTAACTGGCTGGTTTTTCTGGTAACCCAAAGGCCAAATCACACACTACCCTTAACTTTTTCCTGAACACTACTCTGGCAGGAATGAGTCCTATGCTGTTATGGACAGCTGAGCAATAAGCCAACAGGAATATTGGGGAGTGTGTTGCCCCAATCATGCTGATTATTGCTAAGGACCTTGGATAGATGTTGTTTCAAAGTTCTCTTAAATCTTTCCACCATTCCATCTGAAGGTGGGTGTAAAGGGGATAGTTCTCATTTTTTTGATACCCAACATCATGCAAATCTTCTGAAATACTCAAAGACTCAATGGTCCGGGGACATCCATAACAATTCTTTCAAATTCTTATTTATACCCAAGAAACCTCTGATATCACATTATGTACTTCACTCACTGATGACTATGCTGCTGCTATCTCTTTAAAATGTTCAAATAAGATACTGTCTTGGGGCTGGTGGAGGGTTAACAGCAGCAGAAGTTACCTTGTGCATCTATTGGAATTTCAAATATGACTAGAAAAAAATCAAATGGCATTACTTCGGGTCACTTGATTGGGCCACTTGGTCTTATCCGCCAGTTTAAATAATCTATCACCTGCTGGCAATAATGTGCTCAAACCATTTCTACCTCATTCTTTCATCAAACTCCTCTGGGTTATGGTTCACGACTTGAACTGCTGACCTACATAATCTCAGGATCTCAGGGTAAATGTGAATGTCGTTGTGCTGTCGAATACTATACAATAATTTCATTATCATGTCGAAATGGCTCGTACCAAGCAAACCGCCCGAAAATCGACTGGTGATATAGCACCTAGGAAACAATTAGCAACAAAGACAGCACGTAAAAGTGCGCTCACTACAGGCAGTGTAAAAAAACACATCGTTATAGACCCGGCACAGTAGCTACCAAAAAAGTACCGAATTTTTGATCAGAAAACTGCCATTCCAACGTCTTGTTAGGGAAATCGCACAAGATTTCAAGACCAATTTAAGACTTCAGAGCTCAGCAGTAATGGCGATGCAAGAAGCTAGCGAAGCTTATCTGGTTGATGTTTTGAAGATACCAATTGTGTGCTATCCACGCGAAACGAGTAACCATCATGCCGAAAGACATACAGGTGGCAAGACGTATACGTGGTGAACGCTCCTAAGATAAAATTACAATAAAAATATATAGGCTTTTACGGCTGGTGTCAATGGATTCATCGAAGTTTTCCGGTAGTTTTGCTGTCATCTAGTGCAATTTCTTCCAAACGTTTCATGTGCTGGTATATATGCCAACAGGTGATAGTGTAGCCTGTCCTGAGTTGTTAGAGGAAAGTGAGTGGGTTGGGACTACGTGTCTTCCGTCGTACGTTGCAGAGAAAATCTGTCTAGAGTCACCAAGAATTTTGCACAACCGTTCAGGAATGCTTGACATTAAGAAGTCTCCGGAGAAACTCAGCGAAAAAGGGAGATGTGACTTCCTTAATAAATACTAAGGACTACAAGCAATAAAATTTGAGATCTCCTTAAATTAGTAGTTAAATATCAAGAATCAAGGGAGTCAACATCGAAATTTTTTAGGAAAACAAACCATTAAGGTGTCATCGAGATCCGTTGAAGATCAGAGAGCAATCAAAAAATCAGTGTGATCCGGCCATCGTGAGTAGGGATGTTGCTATACTACTGATATACCCGTATTGATACCCGTTTCTATATCGGGTATTTTTGGTATTGATACGTAGCTAAATTAGTTTTTTCCCGGATTTTAGCCGCTTAATTGGTATCGATACTACTACCAGTATTACCGTTGTTATCGATCTTTAGTGGTATCGTTCCGTACAGTAAAAGTGTTTTGACTACTAACTAATCCATATATTATTGAGAAAATTATGTGTTTACAGACTTACTCACTGTTTTAAATGTTTTTTCTTTATTTTCGATAAAATCTGATTTATTTTTTTACGGTTATTGCTCGGACTATTTAAGAAAAAATTAAAAATTGGCGATAATTTTGTAGTCACATCAGATTTACATTATTCTTACACAATTTTTATATTATTTCCTTTTTCAGGCAATTGGAAATGCAAACTTCAGATACACTGGCGCCAAATTGTGTTGGTACATAGAACAGAATTGTCCAAGTTTTCGAGCTGAACTTCATCTGAGGTGTAAAAAGAAATTGGAAGAAGACAGTAACTTGCAAAACGTTCTTTTATTCATCGCCGAACTGTACGTACAGCTTCCACACATTAATATTTATGGGGCATTACTTGTCGACGCGTTTAAGAACATACTAGCGAAAGGCAATAGCAACGATCTCAAATACATCTGTCAAGCGTTAAAGGTATGTAACAAAACAGTTGACATTTGTTTTTGATTAATGAGGATGATTCTGGAGAAGCTCAACCGCATGGTGGCGCCAACGCATGTAAGGGTACAATGGCCGCCACATATATATACAGTCTTATGCATGGCTGCCAGATTCATGATTTTATTTAAACTGATTCTGTCTGCGAGAACTAGGCACAGAAATTACTTTAAAATGAACAGATTCTTGTTAGAATAATTTTAGAAAAGTATGCATTTACGAAAATGAGGGAAATTTTTTAGGTATGTTCCTTGCAGTGGAAAATGAAAATAACCTTGCAGGGCTGACTCAAAATAAGAGGCCGAAGCGTTGGTAATCCCGATCGGATTATTGTTTTATGGTCTTAAAAAGTGCCTAATGAATTCTAAATTTACTATCCTTTTTCGTTTTTATTGGGCACTTTTTTAGCAAAAAAAAGTATATAAGAAAATCTCAAGACGTAAAACTATATCTAGCCTAGACCATATTCTTCAGGAGGTAGCGTGTAATGCACAAATATCGTGAGAAGACTAGATAAAAAGAGAGAACAATATGTTATTTCGGGCGATTGGAATTATGCAAGTTGCTCTCTTTTTCTTACGATATTTATGCATTACTGCTATCTCCGGAAGTATAGGTTACATATAGGTTTGCGTCTACTATTTTCTAATGTACTTTTAGGTACCGGATGTAGCTAAAAAAAGCGCCCAATGAAAAAGAAAAAGCAAAACATTTAAAATTCAATTGGACAATTTGTGAGCCGTAAAAAAATTGCAGAATTGCCAACTTGCGACTCGCAAGGAATTATAAGAACTTGCCAAAAATGGTAGATAATTAATACATAAAATAAATTTCTCTGGACTCGATCTCAATACTGATGACAACTAACAAATTTGGGGAAAATTTTTACCTCAAAAAACTTCATTATTTAATGACGATTATGTTCATTAAACTTCATTCATTGCAGATTTTATTTTAAATATCTCATGCGTCTGAATATTTTTTTCGGTTTAACATAAGTAATGAAATTTTCTAATAAAATACCCCATCGGATAATTAAGTTTTCAGAAAATAGGTAAACTTGTTTTCATTTATTTTAGGAGAAGAGTTACTGAAGTATTGAGTTACTGTAAAAACAAATTTGTCCCATTTTTTCCTCTATTCAATAACTGAATTTTCACAAAATTACGAATCTGGTATTCATTCGTTTAAAGAAACTAACTAATCTATCAGTTTCCAGGCCTGTATTATCTTTGGTTCCTTACAAGTAGCGAATTTTTCAGAAAATAATTACCCGCCTCTCCTTAATTTTTAGATAAAGACCTTTTGATTTATTTCAGCTGAAGAGTTTATATACCATTTTTTTTACCTCTATAACTTTTTAGGGTTCCGTATATACAATATACGGATACCCTTATAATATCACTCAGGATTTCTGCCTCTGTCACATCACAGCCATTTTCTCCTAAACTACTGGACGGAAGAGGTTGAAATTTGGTATCAATGTATAGTTTGGTGACCCGATCAGGACTACATATCGTAAAAGAAAAATTTTTGATTTTAGGGGTACTTCTGGGGGGGAAAACTAAAAAAATCGACCGTCCCCCCCCCTGATCTCCGAAACTACTGAGCCTAAAATTTTGAAAAAAATTGGAAACATAGAGCGTTGCCCGAACTTTACAGGAAAATTAAGGAGAAATAATTAATATTAATTTTGGGGGGCAAATTATAGAATTAAATAAAAATTTAAAAATAAAAAAATTTTCAAACGCATCATGTAATATATCAAATGAAAGGTCTGATTCTGAGGAACACAAATATATTTTTTGTTTCTGTAATATTGATTTTTTCTTAAAAGCGATAGATAAATGCATATACAGGGCGTTCATTTCAAAACTAACCACCCAAAATTACTTTTAGAATATCTTTAAAAGAAAAAGACAAAAAAAAACGTTATTTTATATTTACGGGTGACACATTGTACACGTTATAGCAGTTTCAACCCCTAAGCGGGCGTGAATATCACTTCTAAAAGTTACAAAGGGGTATCATGGGATACCTCTTTTTAAAGGTTTTTACAGAGTAATGACCTAGAAACCGTAAAAAAATAAATTTTTGAAAATAATTGCCAGTTACAACAAAATTGGTTTGGGGTGGTTTTTAGGCTCTCTTGATCACAAATGCAAGTCAGATTTGCAAAATTCAGAATGGTGGATCCAAGATGGCGAATGAAACTTCTTATAAGGGGGTTTTTGGGTTCTGGCCTGGGATTCATGATGAGACGCTAAAAATCACCCTAAATCAATTTTGGTGTAATTAGCAATTGATCTGAAAATTTTATTTTTTACGGTTTCCAGGTCATTACTCTAAAAAATAATCTGATTTAAAAAATGATGTGTCAAAAGATTGGCAAAAAAGAGATTTCCCTTTGTTATTTGTTATTAAACTAGTAGCTTAGGGGTTGAAACTGCAGGGTGACCGATACGTGTAAAATGTGTACCATCGTAAGTATAAATGAACGAGTTTTTTGTATTTTATAATATCTTATTGATCATAAAATTGTATTGCAGTCATCTACAAGACGGTCTAAATAAAATCCTGTGCTTTTATTTTCATTGAATTAGAAATAATAATGATTAATTGATTTAATTATTAACATCACCCCACCAAAACAAGTACCAAACACAATCATGCGATATATAATTTTCGGTGTATTTTTGACCGCTGAACTCGAATTCGTGGTCAGTTTTGCTCTACCATTATCAATCTCCTTCATTCAATCAGAGAGAAGTTTCAGAAAACTGAAGAGAAAAACTTTTGGCCTACGATTCACGTGCAACTGATACCTGCTAGAGCAAAACCGACCACGAATTTGTGTCCAGCAGTCAAATCAAAACCACAGAAGTTTCTTGGTTATTAATATTTTTCAGGAAAACCTATTTTATTTTGTATGACTGAAAATTACACCTGAAAAAAAAAACAAAAGTTCCACCTAAAATTCACAGTGAATTCTGAGAATCTATTTTGTTGGGGACCCTGAAAAAATGTATTTATGTGATTAATATTGCCTTCTGAATTCTTTGCTTAAAAACAGTTGTTGTCTCATTTAAAATTATTTTTCCTTTTCATTTCAGTTGACAGGATATTCATTAGAAAGTAGTAACAAACAAGATTTAGATGACATAATGAAGCAACTGGAAGTAATTAAACAGAAGGAAAGTGGATCCAATTTGAATCTTATAAATAGAATTTTAATTTTAAGGAATGTAAATTGGGGAATGGCAGATACAGAGCAGTCTTCTGTAGAAAGAAACCACGAAGTAATCGAGGAAAATATAGATTCAAATTATGAGTGAGTAGTGAATGCATATTTGCACAATTGAGACAATTTTTTTTAATTATGCAGGTTTGATGAAGCGGAACAGGCCTTTTACGAGGAAGACTTCGATCACAATTCGTATTTGACCGATAATAATACGTTAACGCGCGAAGAAGAGGAATTTCTGGCTTCTAACATGATATCAAGTGAAGAGTTTTACAGGTATGAGTTATTTGGATAGATAGATAGCAAGTCATAAGTATATGAATTATCAGTTCCTTTAAAAATCGTGAACCGAGAAAACCATACGAGAACCGGTCATAAACAGTACACATTTTGGTTTTTTACAAACAGCTGAATCATTTCGTGTACCATGCAAACTCTTGTTGGTACGCTTTTAAGATAAATGGCATGCGCTGAATCGTTCATGCATCAACTTGGTACAAACCTAAGATTGACATTTTAAGAACTTACCAAGTATCAGATCTTTATCATGATTATTTAAGTATCAAACGTCTATCAGCTGATATGAATTTTTGTTTACACATAGTGGGATTTTTGTTGGGTATTTATCTTTTAAATAACTTTGCATTTACACCGTGTTTACAGTTGGGGTTCCCAAGAGAAGTAACCCATAAAATGAAATAGAACTCGATTTTTTTAAGACCTTCATTTTATAGTAAAATTTTATGTAAATTCCTATGAAGTTCAGAAATGTACTAATAATCTAGTGAATGACGTTCACGTTAATAATTTAATGAGTGACGTTTATGTCAATAATATTTCAAATTTTAATTATAATCAGTAACAAAAATAGTTCAGTTTCACATCTGATTGGCTCTCTTCAAAAGGTTTGATCATCAATGCAGTGAGAAGTAAAATCATGTTTTTCCCTCAACATTTCCTATATTCCTCAAGGATTTGTTGGTGCACTTCGCCTCTAAAGGTAGTTCCCTATTTCAATTTTTTAACTCTTACCCGTAAATTAGATTGGAAAGAGCATCCTGTAAAAAGCACCCTTACATTCTAAATTATCTCACCAGAGTTTAATAATAATGACTTGGATTTTACTCTTTATGGAATTGGTACTATAACTTCAATAAAAAGTTTGAATAAAATTAGAGCGTGTTTAGGAACGATGAGATCCTCGCCCATAAATGCACTCTTAATTGAAGCAGGCAAAACACCCTATTTCTAAGAAGACAACTTCTTGCCTACAAATATATCCTTATGACAACGCGTCTTTGGAAAACAACCTGACAATGGTCAATTTATCCAAACTTCAGCTACTGAAGACCAATATCCAGTAATCAAGTTTAATTGAAGCAAGGGAACATCCCCTATTTCTAAGAGGACAACTTCTTGCCGACAAATTTATCCTCACGGTGGCGTTTTTGGAAAACTACCTGATAATCTTCAATTTATCCAGACTTCAGCTACTAGACACCATCATTCCAATAATCAAGTTTTTTCGCTAATCTTAAAATGTATTCCAAGGAAGAGAGCATGAATGCAATCATAACAAATAACAAATTCAGAAAGACACCAGAATCTCTTTCCTCCAAATACCTCCACAGAGGTTAAAGGGGACCACGTTTATTTTCTATTTATATCCCTTCCTATAATATAGAAAAGGTTCACAGAATTAGTGACAACGCGTCAAGTTTTACAAATGAACTTCTGGCCATCTCAGAAGCATTTAACTTAATGCAAATCCTGTTGGTAAAGAAATTTGTTATCAATCATTTCTGATTACAAATCTTGTTTTCTTGGAAATAACACCACAATCGAAATAAAAAGCTGTATATTGAAAGATAAAACCAAAGTTTTCAAAGTCGATTCTGACTTCGTTGTGAATGGCTTTATGCGTATTGAAAATGTAAATAGCAAATTGAAAGTTTGATTTATGACATTTAAGTTGTTGTTTTTATGTGAGGGTGAATCAAATATGAACCGGACTTTTCTGTTTCTCGCCCTGTAGGTAATTCGAGTGGCGTGTGGTCTCGATATATGTTAGGTAGGGATGTTAAGAAGAGGGGAGTTCGTCGGTTTGGCGAGGCGTAGTCGATGCGCTGTTAGTAGCATCATGTCAGAGCAAGAGGTGCATACGTCTGTTGCGCAACGTGTTGTTATCAAATTTTTGGCTCGGGAGGGCGTCAGACCTTCTGAAATTTTGCGTCGACTATCTGCACAGTTCGGCAATGAAACACTTTCAAGGACCCAAGTGTACGACTGGCACAAAAAGTTTTCAGATGGCCGAGAGACCCGTCTTTCTGCAGGGAAAATTGTTGCAACATTTTTTTGGGATTCGAAAGGCGTACTGCTGATCGATTTTCTACACGAACGCCGTACAATTAATGCTGAGTATTACTGAGTATTACTGCGAACTACTCCAACAAGTGAAACTTGCCTATCGGCAAAAGAGGCAGGATATGTCTATCCGAAGTATGATTCTGTTGCATGACAACGCTCGGCCACATACAGCTGCATTGACTCAAGGAAAATTGAACAAAATGCATTGGGAAACCCTTGAACACCCGCCTTACAGTCCTGATTTGTCTCCATGTGACTACCACATGTTTGGGCCACTTAAAGAAGAACTGGGAGGCCACCACTTTGAGGACAACGAAGGTGTAGAAACGTTTGTGCGCAATTGGTTATCGACACGACCAGTTTCATTCTTTGAGAAAGGTATTAAAAAACTTCCGATTCGGTGGGAAAAATGTATACATAAGAGAGGAGACTATGTAGAAAAATAATATGTTTTAAAATCTGTATTGATCGTACCATTAAAATTTTTAAAACAAAAGTCCGGTTCATATTTGATTCACCCTCGTATATACAGCATACACAATTCTAAAGATCATGTATTATCGATATACAGCTTTCAAGTTGGAAGAATTTGAAATAGATGTCTTTAAAATTTACAAGTGGCGTTCCTATGTACGACTTTTTTATAAGATAGCTCATTCGCCAAAAATGCGATCAAAGAATTCTGCTGTTCCAGTTATTCCATTAACGTCATAAGGGAAAACCTAGGAAAATCTTATTATGAACTATCCCGATACTGGGTTGTTCAAAAGGAGATGACCATTAATAATTTATTCCTTAATTGTCGTTAACCAGATGCGATTGAATTCTACAGAAGTAGAAGCGATACAATTGTCTTCATTCAAAAGAATTAAGGCAGACTCTTTTATTTTTCATTTTGTGTTATGTTGTTCTTTATGAAGTATAGTTGTATTGTCAAATTGTATCTTATGGCCTAGGTCACCTAGGTCCCAAGCATGTTAACAAATTTTCAATTTTTTCAAATTGTTTCATTATGTAATTCTGGTGTTCATTTATTTGTATGTTTAATGATCTCGATGTTTCTCCAATATAAAATTTATTGCATTTGCAAGGAATCTTTTATATGTAGTTTTTTGAGTTCTGAGTTTTGTTAGTTGATTTTGTTTTTGATATTAGTGATTTCAGTGAATTTCTTGTTTGGAATGTTGTTTTAACATTAAATCTGTTCAATCTTTCTGATAGACCCTGTATATATGGTTGTAACTGTAATGTGGTTGTCCTGAGTAGTTCTGGGTTGATTCGGAAGGTTTGTTCTCTGTTCAAGTCTGTTTAACTCTTTGTTGATAAATTTTGTGGGGATAATAAATTTTGTGGGGTAATGGTTTCCAGTGAGAACCTTTTTTATAATTGTTTTTTCTTTGTTGAAATTGAACGAAATAACAAACTGTCATTCCTAGACATATTAATAACAAAAACAGAATCTTCATTCAAAACAGAAGTTTAAAGAAAACAAACTCATACTAACAGATACCTAAACTTCAATTCAAATCATCTGAATACAGTAAAGAAAAGTGTTATTAAGTCATTATATGATAAAGCAAAGACCAACTGTTCTGATGATAATGAATGAGTAAAATCATTGTTATTTAGGGTGTATCAAAAATTTGTTATATAAGTATAAGTAGTTAGGATATTTGAATTATAGGATGGGGTATAATATAATTATAAACATGGGTTCAAAAAAATGTAGAAGCAGTTGCGTATACCGGCTGTTGAAAATAAATGATAGAATAAAACTATAGTCATAAAATGTGGCTCAAAAATGTGAATGATGAGCAGTTGCATAAATAGAATACTAGACGTATGGGTCGAAGTAAAATCATAGGTATACAGTAATATTTTAAACAACAGAAAAATAGAAACATTCAATAGTGCGGAGAGGATTTATACTTATACAGGGTGGTTTTAAAGATATCTGGACCGTTGTAATATTCTTTGGAGTTGAATTATAGTTGTACAGGGTGGTTCAGAAAATGATATACTAATAAGTTATAGAGAGGTGACCAATATACAGAAGCATATACAGTGTGGATGCAATATAGAGTGAATTAGAGTTACACTTATAGAAAGTGGAAAAAGAATAAAACAATACAAATTAGAGAGCGATAAGAATACGCTAAAATATTCAATAGAAGTGTACCGTGTACCTTAAATCAGAAAAAAAATATATGTCTAAAAATAGCGATTGATTGCACAGGGTTTCTAAACGGTTTTTATTTTAAGTCAGCTGAAGTCAGTTCTTTTTTAAATATAAGTAATTTTAAAATATAGTTAAATTTACAGTTGAGTTGTTTTTCCGTGGCGTGATAGTTAAATTTTATTTGGTTGTATTTAAGTATCAAAATATGTTCTGAAATACATTTGAAAGGACAATTTCTCTGCCTTGTATATATATATATATATATATATATATATATATATATATATATATATATATAAAACAAGCTTTGCTCTTTTCTGTCAGTAGCTATAGACCTGAGGGGAGTTCTGCTCAAAGTGATGATTTATGAACCAACTATTAACCAAGCGCAAAATTATTATCATTTTTTAATATTTAAACCTTTACAGTTAAATGTTCATCACACAGCTTTCCATAAAAATCCTCCTCTTCAAACCTTTATTACTCTACATGTCAAAGTAAGATCACATGTTTTTTCAATTTCTGAACGAATTCTAAATGCCGATTGTCCACAAATACATTTAAAATTTAGAGTGGTTTAACGTATCACCAAGCAAGGATGTAAATCTATCATTATTAATGTATTTATGTAATCAAAAGGGCAAGCCCCAATGACAGATTACAATTTACACAAAAATTAAGTCAATTGATAAAGAGAATAACCGTTTATGACAATCTCATAAAAAATGAACCTAAAAACTGCAATATTCTGTAGAAAACCATTTTATTTAAAACCAAAAAGTACTAATACATAACTATAATCTAAAATATTTTAATAAGTTTCCTGTATAAACTACTTGGCCCTTCCATATCCTCTAAGTCATTACAAAGCATTGAAATTCTATATAATGGAGCGAACTTTCCAAGAGATTCTGCCAAGAAGTTCAGAGCAGTCTATCTTGTTTTTAGTAATTTATATAAACAACAGAATCGATGCAATTTTCCCTCTACTTTCCAGCTTTTTAATTTTAAAATCTTCAATTAAAGTTGAATACGGTAAACTCAATAAATATTCAGCCTATTTGTTATAATAAATAAACCTTAAAACAATTTTTTGGACTTTTTCAATATGATGTTTCTGAATCTCATAAATCGGAGACCAAATAATTGGCAGCATATTCGGCGCTACTTCTTACGTAAGCGTTAAAGTCTTATTAAAGTGCTTAGTCTATTAAACTTACACGAATTATGAACCTTAGCATTTTATATGCTTTCTTGGCGAGATGATCTACAAGGCTATTGAATGAAAGTCTAGTGTCAAAAATTACCCATAGTCTTTAGCCTCGAGGGGTACGCAGTAATTGTTTACTTATTCATGCTTTTTTTCAGTCACCCAGATTCAGAGGACGACCCAGAAATGGACGAGGAAATTCAAGAAGCTTATGAAGAATTTTTAAAGACTTGTAAGCGCTAAATTATAGATATTTATTCTTAGTCATTAATTTTACTTAAATTAAATATGTGGTGTAATAATTTTTTATTGTGCTATGATGTTCAATTTTAAATAATAAAACAGTAGTTTTATACATGGTTTTAATTTTTGTAAACCTAGTGATCAAAATATTGCTGATATCACGAACAGTGGCGTAAATATCGGAGATGTAGGTAGTGCCGTGCACCGGGGCCTCCAACCTCAGTGGGTGTTCGGACCTATGCAGCAAACCTAAAACGAAACATGGCAAAAATTTATTCCACGTTCGGGAAATAATTATAACATGTTGGAACGTTTCAATAGGTTTTTCGATATCCAAAAGATTATCAAAAATAGTTCTCATATGTCACAGACAGAAGAGCCTTAGCAGAGAGTATTTAAAAAATGATTTTAGTTCATTCAAATTTAAAATGAAACTTCAAGAGAATATGGCATAGATAAATAGAAAAAAGACAAAGAAAAGTAAACCCATTTTTTTACATTTTGATGAATTAGCTTCTTTTCATTGAATTCAAAACAGAGAAGAAACATTTAAAATTATTATTTTTAATAAGATACTGAATACACTAATAGCTTAATTAGATACATGTTTTACTCAGTAAAATTTATTACTGGTATGAGTGCACTCTGTCAATTCAATTTCTTAACTTTGAGGGTCTCGGAGGGAGCGATCTGATATAATAGGTCCCGGTTTTCCCCTTGAATTTCGTAATATTTACCACCTAGTTGTACCTTAACTAACCAAATCTAGATTGCCACTTTTGTTATTTTACCATAGTGGTCCCAGAAGTACCTTCCTGTACCTAGAGATGGCGGCAGTTATTTGATAAATATCAGTGTACCTATGTTATACATACAAAAATGAGTAAAATAAAATAACAGTTATCTCAATAATCATAATAGTAATCTACCGTAAACGGCCCGGTGCCTGACAGTGTCCCTCTAGCTGACAGGATTTGCTTTATTTTCATTAAAATAGGCCATTTGTATAGTAAAATGACTTCAAATTTGAATCTAGGGAAATTTTGAACCATTAAAAATGAAATTGACAGGAAGGTTGTAATTTCGGTATAAAGTTGCAGAGTGGGCAGTGTGGCTAAATCTTATGGTTTGAGGTAAGAAACTGCTTGAATTTATTAAGAAATAAAACATGTTATACTGAATATTTTAACGTTTGATATATTTTATGTGTTTTGAATAACTAAAACTTGTTAACTAATTATGGTTTTGGTTATGAAATTAACATTTATCGATAAATAAATATCATGTCAGGCTTTGGTACAATGAAAACTTACGTTTTCCTTTAGCTGACATCTGATGTCAGCTACTGGACCAAGGCGGGAACTGACAGAATGCATTTTTTTCCTTTTCTTGCATAGTGTCTTTTAGGATCTTCAGATATGTCTTTCTCATCTTCTATTCTCCTTAGCCTGATCAGTAGCTGACATATTATTCAAGTGATAAAAACTGTGGTTTCATTTATTGTCAGTTACTGGGGCATCAACTATAGGGACAAGTCGTGGTTCATGTTATTTAATACTAAGAGCCAAATAAGAAAATTGTAAAGATTTGCTAAATCTTTTTTTTTCTTCCACATAGGAGACAACGCGATGGACCGAAAAAAATATTACAGTACTCAGAAGAAGACCTGATCCGTGCTCTAGAGGCTGTTAAATGTGGAATGCCAATTTTAACTGCATCGAAGACCTTCAGCGTTCCTAGAACAACATTATTATACAAATATAATGGAAAACATCCCATTAAACGGAAGATGGGTCCTGAGACTGTGTTGTCTGAAGGAGAAGAGGCATCCTTGGTGCAATGGATGGTCCACATTGGAAAAGCTGGATTTCCTGTAACGAAAAATCAACTGTTAGACAGTGTCCAACAGTTACTAAAAGATACGAAAAAAGCAAATCCATTTGTGAACGATAGGTCCGGCAGACATTGGTTCGACAATTTCCAAAAGAGACATCCGGAGTTGACATTGAGGATAGTATCTAATATTTGTGGGTCAAGGGCTGTTATATCAGAAACTCAAATAAGAAACTGGTTTGCAGAGATTGAGGAAAACTTAAAAAGTTAAAAAAATTATGAGATTACCAATCATCCACGACGTGTCTTCAATTTAGACGAATCAGCACTCTTTATGAGTCCGAAAGGAGACAAAGTTTTTGCGCAAAAGGGCCAGAAAGCAATCTACAATTTTAATCAAAATGATGAAAAAGAATGTTTGACAGTTCTTCTTGGAGGAAATGCAGATGGTGAGTTAACACCACCCATGGTTGAATCCGTTGAAGCCTCAAAGAAGAAAAAGGTAGAACTCAAGCAACCTAAAACGCCAATAAAGGAAGACTTGAACATCAGCAGAACAGACTGTGGTGGTGACAATTGCAGTGATGACTCAGATGAGTTCACAGATCATTCGACTTCGAGTGAAATTGATGAAAAAGACCTCAAATCTTTGAAAGTCGGAGATTTTGTAATTGTAAAATATGATAACGATTATTACCCCGGCATGGTAGAGAAAATAAAAGAAGAAGAAATATTCGTGAATGCAATGACAGCAAGTAAGAAATCTTGGAAATGGCCAAATGTACCTGATGGATTGTGGTATGATCTCACAAAACCTTTTGGCTCTCGAGGATTATACATGGTACCTGAAATTAACAAATATTTAAATCACCACTGAGTAGATACGTAATAAGAGTTTCCTATTTTTTTAAAATTATTCTGTAATACTTTTCTACTTAAAATAAATAATTAAATTTGATAATATAGGTATATTTACACGTTACTTACCTACCTATCTATCTTTAAAAAATCATGTCAGTTATTGGGACAAGTAATGTTCACTTTTTTTTTAATATTATTCCACAATTTAAATTAGAATAAAATGGAAATCTTAACTAGTTATAACAATAAAAGATTTTTGAGGTTTTCAAATGCACTGTAATCAAAATATTAAAGGTTTTCCTAAGACTACGGTGAGAATTCAAACTCCTTCCTTAAGGTGTCAGCTACTGAGCCGTTTACGGTATCTGTTAGTTTTATTTGCTGATCTCGGGATAAAGGAATTTGACGTAAAATTAGTCCGACAAAAGGATTCGTGTCTTGAAGGTATGTTTATTAAAGATAATAACTGGACATTCTCGGCAGTGTTTACTATTTTATATAAAACCTTTTTAAGGTCTCTCTAAGTAAGCTTTGAAGATGCATATAGTTGAAGAGATGTAATTTAGAAGGTTGATATTAGCTTTAAATAAGATAGATCTTAAGAATTTCTTCTATTTTATGGATGTGACAAGTGTGGTTTGGAGACTGCACAGACTGACTTAACTTTTTATGAAGCCGAGTGATTTAAGAGCTTTGGATTCCAATTGAACTAGTGTGTGGAACAAATGAACTTGAGTCAATTAAGACACCGACATCTGTAATTTGTGGAACGAAAGTCAAGATGTTATTGCACAATTCATAATCAAATAGGATTGGGTTGTGATTTTGGGAAATGCGTAAGTTATTACATTTTGATGGATAGTGGAACACCAGCATCAAGTCTATTTATGTCAGACTGTAGTGCAGAGCAGTCTTCTATACAAGAGATGAGTAGATAACATTTGAGATCGTCTGCAAAGCATAAGCCAAAGCAGTTAAATATTTCGTTTATAAATATTATTAGAACAATTTTACAATATTACTAGTAAAATGTTACAAAATGTTGGAGAAAAATACTATTAGTAGGTTAATGATACACGTTTTAAAGTAAAATTTCCAATCATCATTGTAATTTGTTAATAATCACTTTTTGCGCTATTATTATAACATATTCTGGATATCAGATGTTTTAACCCTTAGAGCATGTACTTTCTGGAAATAGCCTGCAGTGCATAAATGTCGTGGTAAGACTAAGGAGAGAGAGAGGGCAATAAAGAGGGCAAGAGGCTATTTCACTCGGTTGGGAGCTGCTTCCAATGAAATACGTTCATTGGCTGCTTCCACCCACTAAGTGAAATAGCCTCTTATTGTCTCTATTGCCCTCTCTTTCTAGCGTTGCCACGATTTTATCCTTGACAGGCTAAATCTAGATAGTAAATGATTTAAGTTTTAACATGATTACCACAACGGACTTAATAGATTCACAACTAGGTACTTACATCTTTTCGTATGAGGTTTGAAGAAAATAAGACAAATTTATTCCCGTAAATATTTATTGTTTACTAAACTATATATAGATCATCCAAATTCTATTATAAAATTTGAACATCGAATAATTATTTCTGATTTACTACATTATAAAAAAATCTATTCAATGACGAATAATTTTTTAAATACAAGAAATTAATAACACAGGCATTAGTGTGAACTTTTTGTAGCATGTAATGCAACTATTTTATTTCATAAAAACTCACTTTTTATGTAATTTGACAATATATTCTCGTAATGAGTGTTTTAAACAAATAATTTCACCCACACCAAATTTAATTGGGGTTTAGGGAGTGAAGCGATCTTTGAATGGGGAACTGTTTATTAACTCCAATAGATTTGATTTTTGATATTTTGCTTTTGGATTTGACAAACAATAGTGTTAAAATGAGTATTTTAGTTGTTCGCCTAAGTTTGCATAAGGAATCCAGATCTCTTATATTTTTGGACAATCTGAATGTGGTCAAATCTGCAGCAGGAAAATTCAAAATTGATTTGTTGTGAAAAGTGTTTTATTAGCACTAGGACTATGGGCACATTGTATAAAAGTGGTTAAATCATATATTTATTGGTTGATATAAAAACAGTGTGAATTTTGTTCCCTGTATAAATGAAATTAAAGGCTGAATTTAACCATTTGGAAGGTTGCCCAATGCCCATATTCCCTGGCATTTCTAACAGTAGGGGAAGAGTGACATGAAAAAGCCCAGTCATTCCATTTGCGATGTAGTTTCCTACTTAGACTCCTAATGTCAAAATCGCTTATTTTGTTTTCTTACCTAAACAGGTAAGAGTTTTTTTTTTATTAATAAAAAGGCAAAGTATCCATTTGTAACTGATTTTTGTTTATAATTGCTAACAGGAAATGTTTTGAAAAAGCTCAATCAAGACAAGTTTTTTTAAATGTCATACACGAACAATAGAAATTATTACTTTTGCCAAAAATGTGTTTAATATTTCGTTTTTTGACAGATAATTTTTTCAAAAGACGGTAGGCACCTGTTGGTTTACAAAAATTGATATCAAACTGTTTGTGAAACTTTTATAGATTCATTTAAAAAAATTGTATGTTACTTAAAATAATTCATATATTAACTAATAGTTTTTTTAATTTAATTTAGTAATTAATGTCTATGTGGATCGGAATTTCATTATTTTTGTAAATGGATAAAGTCATTGTGTTTTGTGTATATTAGAATTTTTAATTTCGTACGTCAAGAAATCTACAACAAATTTCAATAAACAGCTTATTGTTTATGTAGCCTCTTTTTGTATTTTTCTCCGTTTCATTAATTTATTTATATATCTTAACCATCATATAAACAAAGTTTTCCGACGTTTCGCCCACACTTATAAGGGGCTTTTTCAAGGATGAGAAAACACAAACACACTTTGAAACTTCACGTGTCACACTGAAGCACATGCTGGTTCAGATATATAAATAAATTAATTCGAAAAAATGAGCGGTTCAAATCCGGAAAAACCTGAATCAGCTATGACTTTGGCCGCGTAAACCTACGTTCTCAACTGCTTCTTTCATGTCATTCTTTTCCTAGTGATGCTATTTTTCCACATTTATCTTAGAGACAGATGTCGATAGACATTTAGTTTCCAATAGCATATTAATCTAATTAGAAGCTAGCCTTAAAAAATATGCGAATGCAAAAATAAAGTTGACCCACTGATGATTTGTTATTAACTAATTTTGAAAAAATAATAAAAACATCAAATGTTTCGAGTTATCAAAAACAAGTAATGAAGTAATGTGGTAACTTCGTTCGTTTTTGTTATTTACCGTATATTTACAATTAAGTTTCTAGGATAGCAACAGAAGAATTGGTACATTCAGGAAGATCTGTTGACCACTGACCATCAGGTAAGCATTTTGGTTGTATGTCCGTGGAGATTTTGAGACCAGGTTGACAGGAAATTTCTAATAGGTCACCTGGATCATAAGTAAATTTTGTTGGGGTTACATATCCATTTTCGGGATCTCCAGCATAGAAACATCTTGCTGTGCCTGTTAAAAATAAATTTATAAATTTATCAAAATAAATCATATGTCGTAATGGAAAAAAGCTCAAACTTGAAAATTATATTATTACAACCCCAGAAAGAATGGAACATGGTCCTTGAAAATAAAAAAGGGCTTGGCCATGACCGTCAAGGTCATTTTAAGGCAAAGTTGTTTTTATTAATGGAACTTCCAGGTCTAGTTGATTTTTTTGAATCGAAATTCTTACTTTTGACAATGGAATACGAAGGAGCCTCTCGACCTTGTTTGGTATTCAAGGTCATTTGAAGGTCAAAACAAGGTTTTCTAGAGAAAAGCCCCTCACGCCGATTATAGGATTGCTTTGGGAAAAATATGCTGTGCACTAAAAGGGGTTCACACAATGGTGGGCTAAATATTGACCTTTAGGGGCATCAAGGTCATTTGGAGGTTAAGTTAATTTTTCAAGTGGAAATGTCTATTTTGAATATAGAAAGGGATAGAGCATGCAATTCTACGTTACAGATGACCTGACCTTGCTTGAACGTCAAAACTCGTTTGAAAGCCACATCGGCTTTTACTGGGGTCAAGTTTATTTCAAATAGAAAATGTTTTTTGGATCTTAAAATGAAAACTGGATTGTGTAAAATTAATTTCTTCTTTTGACCTTGTCTTTTGGCAAAATGTCAAAACACAAAAAATAGACGAAAATCCTGCTTTCTGCTTTATTCACAAATCCAGAAACATCAGTCCTTGGGGCGCTTTTGTTACGATGAGTCCTCTTACCTAAGTCCCTTCACCTCGCAGCGTCCGGGGTACTATTTGTTGCCGCGAATCCTCGCCTCTCACAATTCGGGATGTTTTTTGTTGCCATGAGCCTCCGCGTTCCCAACGGTTACGGATATTTTTTGTTTCCAGGGTCAAAATTTGGGATTTCCATTCCATCGGTTTGGCCTTGAAGACAATGGTGAAGGTCAAATTTTTAAATAATCAAAAGTCATATTCGACTCTATCGGCGATTTTCGATTTCGGGTTCAAAATTAGAGGTCAAGGGTAAATTCAAGCTCATCGTAGTGTGCCGCCTTTGAAACCGTACAAATTTTAATTATAACAGATTTGGAAGGTTCTTGGTAATTGAAAATTTTAAATGTATCGATTAAAATGACACACCCTGTACATTCTCCCACTACCAGGGTTATAATGTACACAATGTCTGTCGTTTTATGTTGTGGAATTTTTAGCAATTAAGACAAATATTATCAGATATATCATCAGAGGATGAGATATCCTCCGCATAATTTCAGTCCTTTGTTGTTCCAATCTAACTTTCTTCAGATACTTCCTAATATCGCTATGAATAGCTTTGGTGAGATGGCGTCACCTTTGTCTGTGGGAAATTTTGAGCTGCCTTGAAATATTCTGATTTTGGCTTTGACGCCCTCCCTTATATGTTGGCCAGCGTTTTTTTATAAAGCTTATCTGCACTTGCGGACTGTGAGCATTAAAACTGCCTTCGATAATACGATGTCGATGTCTTGAAGTCTGTGAAGGTCAAGGCGAGTGATATTTAATATTCTTTAGTTCAACTGATAACTTGAGTATGTATGAGATCAATTGTGTTGAAGCCACTTCGAAATCCGACTTTTTTCGGGATTTAACAGAATGTAGTCAGTTTTTTATATACAATTCTGTCTGATCTTAGTGGATTCCGGATTTTCTTTACACCTTTCATGTCGATAAATTCGATAAAGCCTCTTTTCAGTTGTTCTAGCTTTTCCAGGTTTCTGCACCAGCGTGTTTAAGTACTTCACTGCTAACTCCACTTTTTACAAAAGTATTTCTGGTGTTTCTTTCCATGTTGCAAGAGGTACGGGAGTTTTTTATAAGCTGACCTACAACATTATGTTTCTTTCTGTTAATATAGTAAAGCTTGATATTGGTCGGCTTATTGTTCATATTGTTATATTCCTCTGATAAGCTTATATCCTCTTCCTGATTTATATGTATTTAACGTGCTCACATCTTTGATGGTGCTGAGGTTGATTGTTAGGATAGTAAATTTCATTATGCGAACTGTAATAATTTTTCTAGTTTTTCATTGCTTTCACCCAAGTCAAAGTGATATACCTCCGAATGTTGTCTTTTTCACAATTTGGTATTAAACTCATCGGTTATGTTGAAATGGAAATTTCAATGATTTTAGTGGCCCATCTTTTGTTAATAAGTAATCCTTCTCCGCTAATTTTCCCAGTTAGTAGTATAGGACGTTGCCCGATTTAACTGTTATTATTTTTCCTTCGCTTATGTCAATGATATCTCGTTTTACTTTTGTTGCCTATTCTCTACACTTATCCTAGGTGTGAGAATGATTGGCATTTATATGTTGCTAGATTTAGAGTAAAACGAAAAGTGTTGCAGTATGAAAGAGGGAAATGGATGGAATCTATAATTGAAGATCAGAAATACTAAACAAAAAACATTTTTAATTAAGAAATCACTTCAACAATAGATAAAACCTCAGTGGAAAAGATAACACTAGCTTTGATCTTTGACATTTAACTAACAGAATGAGTAGCAGATGTACTTATGTAACATGAAAAATAATAAGATAGACGCCAATGATGGAATAAAAACATACATACCTACATATGCAATGTAGAACATTTAATAAAATATTAGAATGTATTGTTCTAGTACTAATACATAAGAAATATACTAACCAGTATTTATGAAATTACTGACCATACACCTTGCTGCTAGTATACAATCTCTTTACAATACCAAATCCAAGTAATATAGATTCGGGGACTTCAAGAAAGCATTTGACAACGTATATCCTATCCTAGATAAAATAGATAAAATTATGTTAACGAATAGGCCCATCAGCCCGGCTACTACCAGACATTAATAGAAGAATGAAACTGGCTTGTACGATATCTGAAAGAAAATCGATCATCTTCAAACCTAAAATACTATTTCACCTCAAGGAACAACCGTTTAATCAATATGAAAAAAGAAACAAAAATTATGGGATAATTCTTCAAAGCTTACGGAGAGATACATAATAGAAATAAGAGAAATAAATCAGAAGAGAAAGGAGTTCATGATTTTTCTCATTGTCGAGTTTATCGTTTAAAACAGATCTTTTTATATGATTCTCGACTTTAATTTGGAGTTATACCTTGTCAAAGTTGCTAATACAGTGTAACAAGTATACACATGTTTCGCTGTATTTTTTTTAAAGTTTTTTGAGCAATATTATTAGTAATCATTTATTACAACATCCATTTTAAGTTCTTTCATGTTAACTTTATTAACAATTTTAACTTACACAGAGGAGGTGGATTTGACCAATCGCCACTTTCCGTACATATGATGCTAGGCTCTCCTTCCAAATGGTGAGGACCTTCACACGTAAATTGTACTAAACTTCCAACTGCATATCTACCTCCATCCATTCCAGGTGATTCTGACTGCACCAAGTAGCCATCTGAAGGTAGAATTGGCGCTGGACATTGTATAGCTAGGATTATTTTACATTCAAATTAATGTTTTTGGTAAAAAAATTCAAGGCGATTTTCTTATTTTTACGATATTTGGTTTTTAAAATAACACATCGGCACAAAAAAAACAGTAGATTTAATAATTCAAACGTTTCAAAGTTTAGGTCGATGATAAAAAGATGATTAATTGTCACATCCTATTTTTAACCCCCGACGCAAAAAGGGAGGTGTTATAAGTTTAAGGTGTGTATCTGTGTGTCAGCCTGTGGCATCGTAGTTTCTAAACGAACAGCCCGATTTTGATACCGTTTTTTGTGTTTGAAAGCTGACTTGATCGGGATGGTTCTTAGCTATAATTTATGAAGATTTGCTCAACGGTTTGAAGATCATCAGCTCATTTTCTACTTGATAGAAGGGTCTTAACCAGAATTATTTAAGCTGTTTCTAAACGTCTGGTCCGATATTGATGAATTTTTAACCGACTTCCAAAAAGGAGGAGGTTATCAATTCGTCTGCAACTTTTTTTATGTATGACGAGCGATTATTCCAAAAAGGCTTGGGCAATTTTGCTGATTTAAACTGCATTATATTCAGGAACATTACAGAAAGGTCCAATATAATTGTCTATAACATGAGATTTACGGGTTTCCAGAAGATCAGAAAAAAAAGTAAATAAGGGACTAGATTTCAGTGAATTTCAATGAATCTTCACTGTTTTCTCTAAAACCGCTCAAGAAATTTGAATATTATAAATTGTATTCTACAAAGAAATGTTCCAGCTTGATTCCGTATATTTTTCTATAACGTAAAACTTACCATATTTCTGAAAATCGGAAAAAAATATCTAAAAAACTTGTAAACATCATGGTAAATGTTAAATTTTCATCATAAATATCTAGTTTAAATACTAAGTTTTCGAGATTTTTGAATCCATTGAACGCAAAAACTCCTTAAACTCCTAGAATTCGAAATTCATTTCGCGATAACATCTAATTTAAATGTCAAGATATGCCATGAAAGTATATCATACAGGGTTTTTGCAATGGTTTTCATTTTAATTCGTTTGAAGTAAATTTCTTTTAGAGACGAACTTAAGTTAGGGGGCATATAGTAGCGTGAAATGGCAGAAAATATTCTGTTAGTTTATCGAAACGAAAATTTATTATGTCGGCGAACTCTTCTTTATGGCATACGGTTGCAGGTGTGCACCTGCGAGCATGTGATATTAGGTGGTGCATAAGCAGTTGTATACATAGGATAGTTGAAATATAAGTTGGAATTGAATTAGTTATACAGGGTGCTTCTAAAAATATTGTATTGGGTGGCACATAAGTAGTTGCGTATACAAGGTGGTTAAAATAAGAGTGAAGCAAAACTATAGTTATACATAGTGGATATTTTCGTTATAGGACGGAGAATAATTACAGTTATACTCAAGGCTTTAAAAATTGTCAGAAGCAATTGAATATACAGGTTTGTTGAAATATAAGGTAGAAAAGATTTACTGTTAAAATAAAGTTTAAAAAGTCATATATTTTGCTTATACAAGGCGTTTGAAGTAAGGGTGGGGTAAAATTATTGTTATTCAAGATGTATAAAAAATTTGTTATATAAGCAAAAGCAATTAGGAAATTTGAATTATAGGACGTAGAATGGGGTATAATTTTAGACATGGGTTCAGTTGCATATACCGGGTGGTTGAAATAAATGGTAGAGTAAAATTATAGTCATAAAATGTGGTTCAAAAAGGTGAATTTTGTTATATTGGGTAGACCATGAGCAGTTGCATAAATGGACTACTAGACATGTGGGGCGAAGTAAAATCATTGGTATAGAGGAATAATTTAAACAATAGAAAAATAGAAAGAATCAATAGTGTGGAGAGGATTTTAAGATATCAGGACCGTTGTAATATTGTGTTGAGTTGAAATACATTCGCCCGGGTGATTCAAAAAATGATAGACCAATAAGTTATATAGGGGTGACCAATACACAGAAACATATACAATATAAATGTAATATAGCGTAATTTAGAGTTACATTTATAGAAAGTGGTCCAAATAATAAAACAAATAAAAAAGTTAAAATATATTTGGAAAATATAAACAAAGAATAAAAATTAGGGAGGTAGAAAGAGAAAGGGGCAAAAAGAGAGGGTGAAAAGAATACGCTAAAATTTTCAATTGAATTGTACCTTAAATTAGATAAAAAAGAAGATATGTCTGAAAATAGTGATTGATTACACACGATTTCTAAACGGTTTTTATTTTAAGTCAGCTGAAGTCTTTTTTGAATATAAATTATTTTGTGTATGTTGGAGTGGCACCCTGGATGGCTTACATTCACAAATGTAGCCGGGTTCTAAGAAAACCTTTTTGAACTCCTAAATGTCTGTACCTGTTTTGTGTGTGTTTGAGGGGACCCGTGTTAGATAGGCACCTAAATTCCGGACTTAGGTATGAAATTCCAAAGGTAACAAATTCGGAATATGAATACATTTTTCTTTTTAGAGGTTTTTGTGTCCGTGTATAATAATATAAATTATTTTGTGTATGTTTGAGTGGCACCCTGGATGGTTTAGATTCACAATTGGAGCCGGTAGGTGGCGCAGCAATCGGGTTCTAAGAAAACCCCTGTGCACTCCTAAATGTCTGTACCTGTTTTGTATGTGTTTGAAATTCCAAAGGTAACAAATTCGGAATATGAATACATTTTTCTTTTTAGAGGTTTTTGTGTCGGTGTTTATTTAAATTTTTAATTTTATCTTGTCAATATTTATTCTAATAATTCCATGTTTAAAAAAATGCAATCGTAATTGTATGCAAATTACTAATTTTTACATTATGTTTAACATTGGAAATAACTTACGAATACATTTTGGCAGTGGCCCAGACCAGTTACCACTAAGTTCACAGTCTATTCCAGAAGGTCCTTGCAATTTATAACCCCACTCACACCTAAAGACAGCTCTTCCCCCATACGTATTATTATGTTCATCCAACCTTAGGTGCGGCTGGGCTAAGGCTTGTGGTGTATCAAGAGGAGGACATTTAATCAGTTGGCATTTGGGCACTGGCGCAGACCATCTACCTGTTAAAGAAATACATTACTCCTAAATCGCTGAAGATACAACAAACATTAATACTAACCAGATGCTTGGCAAGTTAGATTCGCTTCTCCAGAGACTTCAAAACCCACCGGGCACTGAAATATCGCTTTGTGGCCTAACCTCGTTCCTTCAACACGGACGCTAATGTGCATTCCTGATACTGAAATTGGCTCGCAATGAACAGCTGTGGAAATAAATAAACACTAATTAATAGCTAAATACGGTGCGTTTATAATTTGCCGAAACGCTTCATTATCTTATGAGTTAATGGTTTTCGAAGGTAAACAACATGTCGATATGTTTTATAGTTTTCTACTACTATTTTTTAACCGACTTCCAAAAATGAGGAGGTTATCAATTCGTCGGCACGTTTTTTTATGTATGCTCAATGATTATTCAAAAACGGCTTGGGCAAATTGGAGGATTTAAATGGCATTGTTTTAAGGAATATTACAGAAAGGTACCATATAATTTTCTATAATGTGAGATTTATGGTTTTCCGGAAAATCAGACAATAACAGTAATTAAGGGGCTACATTTCAGTTAATTTCAATAAATCTATACTGTTTTCTTTAAAACGGCTCAACCAATTTGAATATTTTAAATGGTATTCTGCAAAGATATGTTTCTATTTGATTCCATATAATTTTCTATAACGTAAAACATACTGTTTTTCTGAAAATCGGAAAAATATGGGCAAAAAAAAACGATAAACATCAATGTAAATGCCAAATTTTCATCATAAATATATAGCTTAAATGTCAAGATAAGCCATGAAAGTGTAACATACAGGGTGTTTGTAACGGTTTTTATTTTACGGGGCTTGCAGTCATGTGAAATGGCACAAAATATTCCATTACTGTATCGAAAAGGAAATTGTTATGTGAGCGATCTATTCTACAGGTTATATGGTGGTAGGTGTGTGTGGGCGAAGTTGAAATATAGGGCAAAGTTATATTACAGTTAGACAGGTGGGTTAAAAAAATCTTACAAATAAATGTGATATTGGGTGGTACATAAGCAGTTCCATATATAGGATGGTTGAAATACAAGATGAAATAGAATTAAAGTATACAGGGTGGTCCAAAAAATGTTGTATTGGGTGGCACATAAGTAGTTGAGTGTACAAGGTGGTTGAAATAAGAGTGAAGTAAAATTATGGTTATACAGAGTGGAAAAAACTTTAAAAAATGGTTAAATAAACATATACAGTAAGGAGATTCGAGTTATAGGGTGGAAGGTTCAAAAAATGTTAGAAGCAGTTGCATATACAGGATGATTGAAATATAAAGTGGAGTTGAATTATAGTTATATAGGGTGGTTAAAAAAATATTAGATAGTGTGGAACATAAGTAGTTGCTTATATTTGGCATATTGGGCGAAGTAAAATTATAGGTATACAAGGGATTTAAACAATAGAAAAATAGAAACAGTCAATAGGGTAGAGAGGATTAATACTTATACAGGGCGGTTGCAACATCATGTAGAGTTGAATTATAGTTGTACAGGGTGATTCAGAAAATGATCGACAAATAATTTATATTGGGTGACCAATACACAGAAACATATACAGGGTGGTTGCAATATAGTTACACTTAAAGAAAGTGGTCCAAATAATAAGTTAATAAAAAAGTTAAAAATATGTGAATAATATAGAAAGAAATAGAAATTAGAGAAAGAGGGAGAGAAAAGAATACGCTAAAATGATCCGTAAAATTCTATCTTAAATCAGATAAAATATATCAGACAATATTTATTGATTGCACAGGGTTTCTAATCGTTGTTTTATTTTAAGTCATTTGAAATCGGTACTTTCTTAAATATAAATTATAAAAACTTAATTTTACTCCCAGTATCTTACTAGATAGATATGATGTCGATCATTCGTATATATTCTTTAGGAAATATTTAACTCCCATATTATTCTAAATGCTATACCATATTATTAATTATCGCAGGTCAACATTTGATCTAAGCCGGAACACGGCATGCCGTATAGGATACCAGGGGTTTTTTGGGTCGCTGATGACGATGAGAGGGTCGGTTGACCTTCATCACGTCAGGGTCAAGGGCATTTGAAGGTCAAATCGAGAGAGTTCAAACAAAAAATGTGAAAAAAATTTTGCTTATGTTTTTGAGGTCTCTGAGTCCGAATCCGTAGTTTGTTTGACTGCGCTTTTTGTCAGAGGTCATTTGAAGGTCATTTGAAGGTGAAATCGAGAGTTCTACTAAAAAATATGAAAAAATTCATGCTAATGTTTTTGAGGTCTCTGAGTCCGAATCCGTCGTTTGTTTGACCTTGCGCCTTTTCCCGGAGGTTATTTGAAGCTGATTTGAAGGTCAAATCTATAGACAGGTCTACCATAAAATCTAAAAAAATGCTTGCTTATGTTTTTGAAGTCTGTGAGTCCGAATCTGTGCTTTGTTTGACCTTCAAATGCCCTTGAACCTGACGTGATGAAGGTCAACCTACCCTCTCATCGCAATCAGCGACCCGAAAAACCGCTAGGACACTATAAGGCAGCTTAGTTCAAATGTTGACCAGTGTTATCAATAACCAATACTGTTTAAAAAAGAAAATAGTCTATACTCATTAAAAATAACCAAACAATATGTTCATAAATAATATTTAATAGCCAAGACATTATACGAGTTCTTAGGATCTATTTGACAACAAACTCAGATAAAAACTTCGTAGTATTTAAATCTGCAAAAGTAGGACGCCATCAATGTGAGTACGTTGTCCAATCCAGCGACCAGAAAAAGGTTCATTATGAAAACCTTCAATCACTACAGCATAAAGTAAACTTAACCAATGGAATATGTTTGATATGTAACATTATTAGCAAAATGATAAACCATAAAAATAAAAGTTGATAAACCTGTAACTTTAACTATTGATGACAAAAATTATTTCATCTTTATATTTGGTAGAGAATTCTACCGTCATAGATAGATCACTTGATGAACCTTAAAAATTAAAAAAAAATTAGATTCTGAGAATCTATAACTTTATAAATAAAGAAAATATGAAAAATTCGTTTAAACCTTTTTTGTTTTTGTGGAATGTCAGATGGACTACAAAATTGCGATTTAACTTTTTGTTCTAGTTTAGTTTAAAATTAAAAAAAAACTAATTGCCGAAATTTAAATTTAATGACTGTGTAGAAAGTATGATTCTGACTATAGAAATTTGAGGAAATATTTTTTTATTCCTCCAAAAATTCCATCATTAAATTATAGTTCCTAATTGAATCATGATATAAATAAAATACGATTTTAATTTAACTTACCCACAACTTGGATTGTGACACTGTTTGTGATGCCTCTTGGGGTTGCACATGTGAATGTTCCTGAATCTTGAAGCTTCGCATTGTAAATAGATAATCTATATTTCCAATTACGTTCATCCGGAGCAACTGCCCAACCTTAAATATACAAGAATGCTGTTTTAATAGATAATAATAATCAATATGAAATGTAAAAAAATATATACCTCACCATTAAATCACCAATCAATAAAATGACATCTTACAATACTCAAGTAGAGAATTGCCTTAGAAGGTAAGGGTTTATAAGGTTTATTAAGAAGGAATAAACAAAGAAAAGCATAATAAAAGATATCCAGAACTCTCCTGCAGAAAAGCACGTATGCCAAATAACACTCCTGACAAATATTACATTAATCTAATCAAATTACCCCTAACCATTGGCATTATAATAATAAAGAAAGGAAAGGTTAACATTCAAATCGGATTAGTAGTTGCCTGAGATTAGCGCGTTCAAACAAATAAACGTTGAAACTAAAAATAAACAATATGTTTATAACAAATACCGGAATTGAGCTCCTTGAGTTAGTAGATAATACCCAAGACGTCTGTAGAACTCCTGGGGTATATTTGACAACACATTAGACAAAAAGTCTGTGGAATTTAAATCTGCAACTCTACTAGGTCAGTCGGTACAAGCGCGTTGTAGAATCTAGCAACTGGGAAAAATTTAATTGAGAAAATCTAACCTCTACAGCATAATGTGGACATGTTCCTCACTAATGGAACCAAATAGTAGAATCTATTTGAATCGGGATGATGTATGTCTAGAAATGTGTTTTATTCTTGTAACTTGATCGGTTTTTGAGTTTAAAAAGCTGATTTTAAAAAGTTTAATACGTATTTACGAATATAGCCGTGATTAAATTTTCAGTGTTTCAAAGTAAATATATGAATTTAGTTGGGGTTTAGTTTTTTTTTAAGTAGGCTTATGTCACTGTTTGTCAGTCTACGTAACTCCTCGTTAATACTATTTAATTGTGTTAATAAGAATATATGTTTAATTAAGTTTACCATTTCTTTGATAATTGTTTTAATTATTTCTAACAAGGGCAATAATTAACAGAAAAAATGCCTCAACATAACGCTTTTTACAACAATAAACAGCTCAAATCGAAGGCAACCCAACTGCAAACTCTTTAGAAATTACGTCCTAAGAGTCTCCGGGGCGCTACAAAATTTGTCATTGTCGGTGAAGAGGATGAAATTTTAATTCTTATTTCAGAAAGTCCAGATCTTAGTACTAGCCTATTAAATCTGGCAACAGGGATAAGACAAGCGTCTCTTTTGAAGCCAGATTGAAGCATTATCAGCTCTCTACAGCAATTTTTTAAATATAAAATGTTAATGAAACTTTCTTACAATATAGACAACCTTTACCAGATGAGCATTTTTCATTTGGAAAAAACATTCATTTTCAACATTTTGTAGGTAACAATTGTTGTGGGGTACCTACTACCTTTTTCAATTTGTCATTTTGAACTGCCAAACAATTTAAAAGGGCTTCTTTATTTAGTTTGCATTCAAGAATATTTAAGCGAACTTGTTCAAACAGGACGGGGCAGTACACAATTAATTATTATCTATAAGTGTGTCAATACTTAAACGATACTTCTTCATCAGTGGATTTTGGTTGACCACCGAGAAGTTCTGATTTCAATAGTTTGGATTTTTCAATTTGACCGCAAATGGAGCAAATAGTTCATAAGGAAAAGCTTAATTGTCTTCCGGAACCAAGGCGAAAAATAAAAGAAACCACGACTGTGAGTAAAAATAATAAACAAGGGTTATTTGATATTATTTGATATAGTAGATTACAAAATCAAAATTCATAGGACTAGTGAAATTTAAAGCTGTTTTTTATTATTTTATAATCCAGCTGAGAAAAAACATGCTTTTATTTATTGAAGTAACAAGGAATAACTAGCGCCCTCTATTAGCAATTGTAAATTAGAGTTCAAATTCGCAATCTTCCTGCCAAAAAACAAATTATCAGTTCTCAAGTAAAAATTATTAAAACTACATTTAGTATTTAAACACCCTGTATGTCGAAAACTTGCAATAGTTGTATAAGGCATATTGGCCTAAATCATCAATTTGGAGTCTAAGGTGTATATATATTGGACATTTTTGCATATGTCTTAATTAGTTTTTAGAAATCTTTATTGGAACTTACCTGTTAAGTATTCTCCAAGAGGTGATGTCCATGTCCAATCAGGAGATCCCAGTCTACGAGAGAAAACGCATTCTAAATGGAGAGTTGAACCAGGGAAGATAGCAATCTCTCCTCCTGGTTCTAGAGAACCCGATCCTGAGGGAATTCGTATAAGAATTGAAGGCGGTGAATCTTCTAGAATTGCAAATTACGACATTGAATTAGTTCATGACAACTTTATAATAAAATGAAATAAAGTCCGTAATTAAGACATAAACTCACATAAACATTACTTACAATTGCATATGTACAAACCCTAAAAGTGGAAACACGTACCTACTGTAAATTGAACACTTTAAGTGTTCTAGATATAAAATTATTTCTATAACATATGAACCGAGAAAAAAGGACATTAACTAGAAGGGTAATCCAAAAGTATAGAAACCTGAACCTATTCTGGAATGCATTTTTAGCATGTTAAAAACAAAATGTTTTAGATTTTTTTTGGCTATCTAAGGATGACGTTGACCTTGACCATAATCTTCACTATGTCATATCAAGTTCAAATGCACTTTTAATTCCAGAAAGAGACCTTGACCACGATAATGGTCAAATGAACCTTTACAACCTTGAACTTCCATTTTTCGATCTGAATATATAGGGGCACAATATGGGATGACTAAACATGACCTTGAGTTGAATTGTAGTTCTTGTTTGTATAAATGCATTTGACCTTGATATGGTCAAAGTCGCCGTTAGATAGTCAGGGGAAAATGCTAAATCTTTTGTATTTAACATTTTTCACAATATTTCAATTTTATATTACATTTAAATGCACATTTTTATATTTAAACATTAGTACAAAATTGAAATTGAAAGAAAGACATAATGAAGCACAGGTAAGTTATAAAAAGAACTGACACATCAAAAAAAATCTAGTTGTATTTAAGCAGAAATCATCTGATGACAGCTATGGCATCAATCTTTAAAATAAGCAAACGGATTATGTGACACCTCATTTGAAAAATAATTATTAGATAATCAACGTTTAAAACACAGTATGGTCTATTTTTTTAGAAACGCCTTAAATATGAAAGAAATGACTATAACAATTAAAATATTGCTAATTTTTTATTTTTAAATTGAGTAATCAGCGGAATTTAGGCTATAATTTGATGCTTTTGTTGTTGTTTGGTGAGGCTGAGCCCGACCCCAAGAAACCTGATTAATATATTGACCACCTCATTAATAGACATTATTTTAGATCCCTTATTTACATTTTTCTGCAACTGGCTGGATGCAAAACAAGAAATGTTTTGGTAGAAAACCCACTACAGAAGACAAATCCTTCTGCATCAAGCAGAAGAGTAACTAACTTTTGCAATATGTGCAAATAACAGTTTTGAAAATAGTTAAAAAGAATAAATTTCAGCCATACCAAATTCAAATGGTTCAGGAATTAGATAATCCAGGAATATGAACCGAATATTGTGAAAACATTACTACAATTCTTTGATAAAATCCTAATATCTGAAAGATGTCACCTGCAAATCCCAAGTTGTAATTATACCCAATAACTATTGAAAATTTAAAATTGCAGTAACTGCTATTACTAGGAATCATACATAAAAATGTCATCAAGACATAGGTAATTCTTAAAATGCTGTTTTCGACGAATTGAACGACGTGGATTTGTGGAATGGCTACTGAGATCACCATTAGATATCTACTGCAGGGTTACCTTATATCCAAGATGGATCACACAAAATTATTCATTGTTGTAGTACAGACTGTTGGAAAAACTACGCAGAACAGGCAGTACCACTGACAACAGATAAATAAAAACATATTTAAATTATAATTTTGAATCTTTATTATTGTAACTTAATAATGTATTAGTTGTAATGCTAATACACGTTTACTATGAAATAATTTTTTACTTTTTTTGTAATACATTCTTGAAACCAGATTTTTATAACCTTTGAAATAAGGTTCCGCATCAGTCAAATTCCCATTAAAAAAATGAAGGCGTGGCTGTCACCTGAGTGGACTTCAACGAATGTAGAAACATTTATATCGTCAGATACTTGGATATGTCTGAGTGTTTTTTAATCTTTAAAATGAACAACTTGACAGGAGCAAGACTTAATCCTCTTACTGTGTAAGGGTGTTACCCAACTTATAATTAAGAAACAGGTTACCCCGTCTTCGAAATATTGAAGCTAATGGCAATAATAATATTTCTGAATATTTGACCAAAGCTACTTTTGACAAGCAAAAAAAACAAAGCTGGTTTTAAAGGAACAATAAACAAAGTAGGTAAGCTTAACAATTTCCTTAAAAAAAGCAGCGTCAGTAAGTAAAATAATTTATCAGAAAAACCCATAAAGTTGTAGATAATCGAAACAGAAATGACTGAAAGCGAATTATCGTGAAAATCTACAAAAGGGACAATAAATTACGACAAAAATAAATTTTCCAGTGTTGTTTTATTGTTAGTATATACCTAAATAATAATTATAAAAGCAGAAGATTACATATCATTTTCAAATGGAAATAACAGAATAGTTGAAATTACGTTTCTCTTTTATTGAATTTGTCTTCTATTTATAGTTTTCACTATAGTTATACATTTAAAATAGTTTTCTACTTCAATATTTTAAATGTTATCAGTACCTGTATAATTTGTTAGCAATGTTGTAGGCACACATGACGGTAATCTAGAAGTCCATGCTCCATTGTGACACTGAGGAATTGGTGTTCCCAAAAGTTTGTACAATCCTACTTCACGACATCTGGTATGAAGCCTTGTACCATGCGGAAAACTCCACCCTGTAGACTAAGTTTGAAATATTAATACAAACGTTAAGTATCAAAACTAGAGAAATAAAGTTTCATAGAACTCGAGAATAACAGATTGTGTAGGTGCCCTAGAAAATAACAACTTTACACGAATATGTTGATACTGAAGGTATTTAAGAAAAAGCCCGACTTGAAGAAAATGGCTATCTGATTGGAGTCGTTTTATTCATTCTCATTACAGAAAATTTCCAGATTGATTTGCTGAAATCGTTGTTTTGCTTGGCGTTCTCGAATTGGTAAAACCGTATTGCAAGACTGCCAAAAACGTAGACAAAATCTTGAGGAAAAGTTATGTAGCATAAATTATAACATGCAGATGTAAAAGAAATGTATAACGTGACTAAGGAAAATTTTAAAAATAAAAAAAAACGAAGAAAAAGTGTAGTGGTAGATAATGTAACTTGTTGGTTCGTTCCAAGTTTCCTTCGACTTCCATTGTCTTGAAATGGTTGATCTCACAAATTCAGGTTATCCCTGATATTTATACCCTTAACCGTCATGCTCATTGAGTTCCTTAATCCCTTCTCCCTTATCAGCGCTGCCGTACCTGGCGGTTGGTTATTGGTGATGCGTAGTGGCAGTGGCTGAAGAATATGTCTCCAAACCTTTTTAATTTGCACGCTGGGCTGCTAATTTTATTCCCGTTCGAGATTATATATGCGTCTCTATAAATTTTCATTTATACCAGTGCTCTTCCAAGTGAATTACCTTGCCCTGATCCCAGTGGATGTTATGGTATTCGGTCCATGCGTGATTAGCTAACCCAGACTTCGTTAGCTCCGCCCGTTGAGTAGCTATGCGGTGCTGCTTAACCCTGATGTCCAGTGGTCGCTTTGTCTCACCAATGTAGAGATTGCCACATTCAAAAAGGTAATCTGTTTATAGAGTTATTTCGTTTTGCAGCAGTATCCGGCTTTGTTGTAATTATTCGCCTCAAGATGTTGCTGCTCTTGAAAAACATTTTGAATCCATAACTGTGTTCAACACTTCTAAGTTTTTCCGACAAACCTTTAGTGTGTGGTACTAAGTTGCTGCCATGGTTTCCTCTTCCTGCCAAGGTGGTTTATCTTCAAACGTCTTGTTGATGATGGTTTCCGGATGAATGTTTGTCAATAGGTCTTCTCTGAAGTTTCATTTATTATTCTTTGAGGGCCTCTACTGTGCTCGTTGCTGATTAGGCTTATTCGATACCTGAACTTACGCTAAGCGATTTAATTCAATTCCAGTTATTTTAGGAAAAGTGCATACATTTTTTAGGCCTGTATCATTTTTTGTTTTCAAGGTACTAAATTTAATTAAAACAATAAAAATCCCACTGCAATCCATCCCATAAACATTTTATGAAAATAATAGCCAGTGATATTCGCGGATAGTGTAGCTTTCCATTAGTGACAGAATTATTAAAATCGCTTGAGCACTTCCAGAGGTTATCATCCCCTACAAAACATATAATCAAACAAATCTCATCATATATTAGTATAGATATAGACTATTTGGAAAGAAATTCAATGACGTCATCACTTGGATAAATATACTATTTTCTTTTTAACCGACTTCCAAAAAGGAGGAGGTTATCAATTCGTCGCGTATTTTTTTTCGCATTTTTTTGTATGTATGTTACCTGATTTCTTCTCCTGTGGTGCACCGTTTTAAATGAATATGGTCTTGTTTAATAGAGTATATATCCGGATTGGTGAAACTTCAAATTTTGGAAAAGAATTCTATTGGTAAAGTGATAAAATGGAAATCGACCAATATCCCTAATATTTCAGTCGATTTTTCGATAACTCCTTATGGATGTGTATAGTTTTTTAACGTTTAATCTATTAAGGAAGATCCTTAGGTGATCTCATATACTTTTCTGCGACGTGCAACTTGCAGTTTTGCAGAAAATCGCCGAAAATTCCAAAATTCTTATCAAAAATTTCATCGAAATGACATAACGGACATTTCCTCATAAATATTTCCAACGTAATAGTGCGGTAATTTTAGGCACTGGAAGTTTTAATTGCGAATTTGAAAATTTTCTATGTAAACCTCAAGCATATAGGTAGTAAAGTATAGTATTTTCAGCTCCTTAAGTCAATGAGTACCAAGCTCGTTTTGTTTGTATACCAGGCAAATACCTATTTAAATGCAAATTTTTCCATTTTGCGAAGACTGTGGTTGTCACATTCTCCCGGCCTAATAGAAAATTCAGTGACAACACATGTCAAACTTTAAACTTGCTATTTGGAGCGTTTATAGACAGGGTGTTTAGTTATAGCATACAAAATCACAAAGTAAAGTGATAGAAGGTGTTGCATTTATATGAAGATTGAAATATAGGACGGACTAGAATGATAGTGGTCCGTAGGCAGCTGTATATACAGGATGGTTGGAATATAGGGTGGACTGGACGTTTGGTGGTATAAAAATGTTGGAAAAAATGTGAAATTAAAATTATATAGGGTGATTAAAAAACTGTTATATGATGTGGACATAAGCAAATCATATACAGGTTGGTTGAAATATATGCTGTAGTTGAATTATATTTATACAGTGTGAGTAATAAATTATTTCTTTTATAGGCCATAAGAAGTTGCATAAAGTGGAGAGGAATTAATGTTACGGAGGGCGATAATATAAAATCTTAAAAATGAAATAATTTATGGGGTAGCCCACAAGGAGTTATATACTATGGTTGAAATATAGGACAGATTTGACTCCGTAAATATGGGATGGATTCTACTCCGTCCTATAGTTTACAGAAGGCAGCTAATAAATTTATGCTTGTCCGTGGGCAGTCGTATGTACAGGATGGTTGGTACATAGGGTGGAGTGGAATTATCTATAGATATACAGGGTTGTCAAAAAAAGTTGGAAAAAGGTTATATGGCATAGTCCGTAAGGCATAAATATATTTTGGGCTTATTAAGTCAACGCGTACTAGTACATTTTGTTCGGAAAGATTTACCTGCCAATTTAAATGATAAAGTATCATTGTGTAATGTTGAGGCTTTCGATGTTACCTGGTTCTGTCTATTAAGGTTATACATATAAAATAAAAAATAAAGAATGAAAACTACCTGAGTTCAAAAAAACTAAAGCAACAATCAAGTTTGATGAATTAGTTGATAAGTATGCAATGAAGGATTTTAGATTTGCTTGGCACCGACTTCAAAAATATACTAGATTGGTAGGTAATTAATTTGTACAGAATGAGCACCTTTTAATGTTTACATTTTTTACTTCCTGGGTAAGTACCTAACAACATTGAATGTGTTATTTATTTACTAGAGTTGTATGTTGTTATAATTATTTTTAGCTTTTTAGTTATAGGTAGAAGTCGGTTATATATTTTTTAAAAATGTTTTATTTAAAATAATATTTTGGGCATTTTTGGAAAACAAAAAGAAATTTGCCTGATTTATGAATTTTGTGCAGAAGGTTATCATAACGATTGTCGAATTACTTTGTTTTATATCACTAATTTATTTATTAAATTTATTTATTAAATAAATAAAAAACCGGGACTAGTTTTGACAACACTATGCCATTTTCAAACGGACCAAATTCATGAATGACGATAAAACATTTTGAAACAGACCGGAGGGTCTTGTCTACAATAGTAGGTATATGTTGAATTCTTGGAAAGATTACATGAATATCGGTTTTTTGTGTACAATAATATTGAAATAGAAACAACGTGGTCTATTAAGAATATTTAAATATATCATTTTTTCTTATTTTGTAAATTTCTACAAGTATATTCTCAAGTGTTTCAATAAATGGCTTAAAAATGTTATAATGAATGATCTCTGTTTCTTGTAATTTAGGAAAAGTATGCCCTGTTGTAAAAAAATGATTAGCAAATGTTGAATCTGTTCAGTGTTCAAGATATCGAATATTGAAATTTCTACAGATCATACCAAGGTAAAAACTATTGCACTCTGAACATTTTAGTTTATATACTCCAGATTTCGAGAACTTATCACTAATTTTATTTTTGGCGTTAAAAATATGGTTTGACAATTTGGATTGGGATCTAAAATTAACTTTAATATTATGATTCGACAAAAGTTTCGCTATTCTCTCACTTGTGGTTCTAAAATAAGTAAGGCTAACGTATTTGAATTGATCATTGTTATCTTTAATTTTTGAATAGATTAACTTTTGAGCAATTTGCTTTCTTTCCGGAAAATAAGTTCATTCATTAACTTGTCATAACCATTATTAATGCTCTTGATAATATCCAGTTCATTCTTTAATTCGGTTTTGGGAAGAAGTAATGTAAGAACTTTATGTATCATCGATTTCTATGCTGCTAGTTTATGTGAGTGTGGACTAAAAGATGAATTTGGGATAGTGCCTGTGAATGTTGGTTTTCTGAATACATTAAACATGATTTTCTTATGTTTATTAGTGAGGGTGAGGTCTAGGTAATGGATAGATGAGTAACTTTCAGTTTATTGAGTAAACTTGTTATCATAACACTGTATATTTAAATTATTTTTATTTTAAAAATATTTCGAATCTACCTTATTGTTTTGTTTTATTGTTTCGTTTACATCATAATTCTTGGTACGTAACGAAAAGAGTTAGGTAAAAGTTGCATGAATCAATTGACATATATTATTGGGCTTGTAATTCGCGACTTTTGGCTGCGGCCGCTCCTGACTCGATTATTCTTTTTTGTTAACGTTTCCATATTTCTGATTTTGGTATTTTTAAGTTGCTATATGTAAAAGCTTAATATTTGCATTTTCTCTATGTTAGTAATATTTACAATATAATAAAGCAAATCATTTCATATATTTTTTGTGATAATACATTTATCAAAAGAGTATCTATAAAGATACTGACATGGATGATTTTATTTTATAATGTTTCCTGTACATGTACATGCAGTGGTAATCCGGGCAATTTTTCCAAATTTTCCTCCTACACTTTGTTCTACTTTTAAACAAATAATTATATGTTGCAGGAAAAAACTGAAATTACTTACTTTTATGGCAACATGCCGGAAGGAAACAATTAGATTGGGATTGAGCTGTTCTAACTTGCAGTTCTTGAACTCTGGATTTGGACGCCCTTCATCTGTAAAACACAGATTGATTCAAATTATTATCGCAGAATAATTAATCAATTTTAAAAAGTGGGCAGACTTTGGGATAATATTTTTTAAGAAAATAATGCTACTAAGCTTTCAGTGATATAGACTGATTCAGCGCTAAAGCAAATCAACGGTTTAAAAAAAGAATTTGGCTACATTGCAATCTAATGATACCTGTGATAATGTTCAATAAATTCAGTTATTATTATTATTCACCTTGTTGGTCTGTACACAGCGGTCCAACCCATTGTCCAGCAATACATTTTATTTTACAGGTGCGTTGTTCCCCCTGTGCATCCACAGTTGTAGAAAATTTAACTTCTTTTACTTGAGTATAGTCTTCTTGGATTCGTTGTTCTCGACTTTCAATTTCAGATCCATTTATTAAGGCCAATAATGGTGGTGAACAAGAATCGGGAAGATAGTCTAAAATTTATTTACAGCAATATGAGAAACTGACGTCATTTCGTTAGATGGAAAAATATTATCCCAAATTCCGAATTAATTTAAATATTAATACAGCTATATAAAAAATAATCGTTTTCTTCATAGCTCAGAAATGTGGGGATTCTTGTTGAACATTTTTCTGTGTTCACTGTTTTGTTAGGTATCTGTAGTCTGAAGATGGTTTTAATTTGGGCTTAGTAAATATTCACTTCATATCAGAACTAGACAAAATAATTACATCTTATCTACCTGTGTTTATTTTCGGAAGTTTATATGTACACATTTTTCGAAAAAACTCACCTATGCAAAAAGTAAGTATTTGCCAATGAAATTACAATCAAAGGTAAATTTTAAGCTGAAGTTTAAATTGATATAACTTTTAAAAATCTATTACTTCATTATTTAGACAGATGAGAACACAATAATTTATATTAAAAAAGAACCGACTTCAGCTGACTTAATATAAAAACCGTTTTAGAAACCGTGTGCATTCAATGACTATTTTCTGACATATCTTCTTTTTTATTTTAAAATTTTAGCGTATTCTTATCTCGGTGACATCTACCGTCTATTGAGTAATTTAAGTATATGAAGGCATACTATGCTATAACATATACCATACTCTTGACAGATGGTTCGAGTTTTTTATATAAAAACACATAAGTAAATATATACAGATATATATCCACATATTTAGAACAATATCATTCAACGTATGACAGCCGTTTCGAACCAGGAGTTCTCGTCAGATATGCTTCCTTGAATGACAAGTTCTTACTGTTGTGTATTACATCCAAGTATTTCACTTTAGAACTTGTCATTCAAGGAAGCATATCCGACGAGAACTCCTGGTTCGAAACGGCTGTCATACGTTGAATGATATGGTTCTAAATATGTGGATATATATATCTGTATATATTTACTTATGTGTTTTTTTATAAAACACTCGAACCATCTGTCAAGAGTATGGTATATGTTATAGCATAGTATGCCTTCATATACTTAAATTACTCAATAGACGGTAGATGTCACCGACATCTATTAGCTTCAATACACTGATTGTTGTCTTACTGTTGTGTATTACATCTAAGTATTTCACTTTAGAACTTGTCATTCAAGGAAGCATATGTGACGAGAACTCCTGGTTCGAAACGGCAGTCATCCGTTGAATGTTATAGTTCTAAATATGTGGATATATATCTGTATATATATTTACTTATGTGTTTTTATATAAAACACTCGAGCCATCTGTCAAGAGTATGGTATATGTTATAGCATAGTATGTCTTCATATACTTAAATTACTCAATAGACGGTAGATGTCACCGACATCTATTAGCTTCAATACACTGATTGTTGTCTTACTGTTGTGTATTACATCTAAGTATTTCACTTTAGAACTTGTCATTCAAGGAAGCATATCTGACGAGAACTCCTGGTTCGAAACGGCAGTCATCCGTTGAATGTTATAGTTCTAAATATGTGGATATATATCTGTATATATATTTACTTATGTGTTTTTTTATAAAACACTCGAACCATCTGTCAAGAGTATGGTATATGTTATAGCATAGTATGCCTTCATATACTTAAATTACTCAATAGACGGTAGATGTCACCGACATCTATTAGGTTCAATACACTGATTGTTGTCTTACTGTTGTGTATTATGGCCAAGTATTTCACTTTAGAACTTGTCATTCAAGGAAGCATATCTGCCGAGAACTCCTGATTCGAAACGGCTGTCATACGTCGAATGATATAGTTCTAAATCTGTGGATATATATCTGTATATATATTCTTATTTCTCTCCCTTTCTCCCTCTCTAATTTGTATTCTTTTTGTATATTTTCCAAATATATTTTAACTTTTTCATTTGTTTTATTATTTGGAACCACTTTCTATAAGTGTAACTCTAATTCACTCTATATTGCATCCACACTGTATATGCTTTTGTATATTGGTCACCCCTATAGATAGACCAATGTCTATCATTTTTTGAATCACCCTCTACAAATATAATTATAGAAAAATATACGGAATGAAGCTGGAAGATATCTTTTTAGAATACAATTTATAATATTCAAATTGATTGAGTCGTTTTAGAGAAAGCAGGGAAGATTCATATAGAAATTCACAAAAATCTAGTCCCTTATCTACTTTTTTTTGGTTTTCTCGATAACCGTAAATCTCATGTTATAGACAATTATATGGGACCTTTCTGTAATGGTCCTTAATATAACGCAGATTAAATCATCAAAATTGCCGATGCCGTTTTTGAATAATCGCTAGTCATACATAAAAAAAAAGTTGCAGACGAATTGAACTTCCTTATTTTTGGAAGTCGGGTAAAAATATATAAAACTTTACAGGTAAGTCTCGCGTTAAAATTGCGAGGACGGCAAATTATATTAAATTCCATTAACTAAAAATAATTTTACGTATTCCATTCATTCTGCAATATCTGAGGGCATGCAGCAACAAAGTTTATATTAACAACCATTTTAGTACAAACTAACTATAATAATTGTTATAACAATTCATACCGGTATCCAAACTAGCAAAACTCATATCCGATTTAAATGTATTATAAAGTAAATATGTTTTAGTCAAAGCAGCATACTATTTCATGCAATCTCTGGACTTATTAAGAACTATATTCCACTCATTTGATGATGACAATAAACCAGGTGCAGATCCAGAGACCGAGAGTTTTAAGATCATTTAGATTAACACAATTAGAACGAGGAATTCTTCCATCCACAAATTCAAAATAAAGAAATTTTTGTGTGTTTAAATCGAAGATCCACTATTTTTAATACAACAATCCTGGAAATTCAATGTTTTTGAAACCCTACAGAAGCTCCCCCTACTAAGGTAAATTTTGTACGAGATCGCCCCCTTAAAGTTCGACTCTAGATATGCCCGTACAATAGCCAGCGGTTAGTGTTTGCATAAGCGTACCCAGGCAAGTAGTGTGGGGAGAGGGATCCGGTCCTTGATCCTGGAAGACGATTTCGATAGGAGAACGTTTTTCTCTGAGCAAATGGTGGTAATGTTAGATGAGAGCACATTTACACTTTACGGTCATGTTAATCGTCAAAATTGTCGCTATTAGTTCTAACGAGAATCCTCACTGGATGACAAAGAAACATACGCAATATCCTGAAAAAGTTAATGTTTGGGCAGGAATTGTTGGAAATTATATCGTAGGTCCCTTTTCATTGATGGCAACTTGAATGGAGATAAATATTTAGAACTGCTCCAAAATAATGTCCTGCCAACTTTAACAAAGTTATATCCTGATCCAGAAAACCCACAAGTTCCTGCCAATACAATATGGTTTCAGCAAGATGTAGCACCGCCCCATTACGAAATCAATGTCAGGCAGTACCTGAACTAAATTTTTCCATATCGGTGGATTGGGAGGTGCGGATCCATAGAATAGTCAGCAAGATCTCCTGATTTGAAGCCATTGGACTACTTTTTGTGGGGATATGTCAAAAGTTCTGTATACAAAACTAAACGCCTCAACTTAGATGACCTAAAAAGACATTCGGGCGAGCATTTTGAACATTTCCTCCATTGACATTAATGGTTTTTTTTATATATTATTAAGAAATAATCAGTATTACTTATTAGGTTTTTAGTGTAATGTAGGGAATTTGTGAAATAAAATAAATTTCTTTTTTTTTTAATGTTGATTTTTGTATTAAATCTGAAAACACCTAATATTTCCGAAAAAGTTGAAGATGTGTATGTGTGAATGATAAAAATAAATAATATACAGGGGCTTGCATTTAAGAAGGTTTTTTTTGTTGAAAAATGGTTATTTAAAAATACAAATCTTTAGTTGTTATCGAATTTATTCTATTTGGCTGTTCCATACTGTAGTAGGAACATTTTTTAATATTTGAAATTTCAAAGATTAATTTATTTATTTATTTAAGCTTTATTGCCTAACTGTATAAACCATTAACAGAGCAAGTATACATAAAACTAATTAAAAATACATTGATTCATTCACAGCTTGAACCAGATCTCCAACGTGACAAAAATGAATGTCACATTGCTTGCAGATATTGGTGTAGCAGAACACATATTTGTGTTCGGAGATTTCATGTCACAGATATAAGATTCATAGATCTTCTTTTTCTGCACTGAGTTAAAGTCATTTTTACTTTTCTATTCACATATTCTTTATCAAGTCTAGAGTAGGTATAGCTAGACGGCAATCGCAATAAAATACTGTGGCTCTTATTATAGTCAGATTTTGAGCGTCACTATAATAGATTCAAGAGCTATCACCTTAGTCTCATTCTGGACCTTTGACAAGCTAACTTTAATTTTTAATGTTCAGGTCAAAATGGGCTTCATTCTGGTTTTTAAAAGTGATCAAATTTGATTTTTATTAAAATAGGATATTTTTGCTACAGTCTATATTCCCTCAAAATGTCTATTTATAAATATAAATAATTAAAATAATATCTGAAAAGGAACACGTTAGTTAACAAAATACATAAGATGCGTTTACCAAGCAGTGTTTCTTTTTTAATAACATATAAATTCATATACAGGGTGAGTTTTTTTGATCATATCTTGGAAACTAGCGCAGATAGAGCAATGGTTAAATTGGGAAAGATTTGCAGTTTTACTGGCCCAATTTAAAGACACTTTCGGATTTTTGTAAAAAGTCATGGCTTACTAGATATTTTGATTTTATAAAAAAAGTGTTAACATCAAAATTGAATCCCTAATATGACTGTCATGTCCTAGTTTGCGTTACAGCTCTCGTTAACGAGATATGACACAAACTTATCTTTTTTTAAATGGAAACCATAGTTGGCTATGACCTCAAAAAATCGGACATTTTTAGAGCTTTTCAACGATATAATACTCAATATAGTTATTCATAAAAATAACGGAGTTATGGATGCTTTTCTCTCTTATTTTCACTTTTAACTTAGGTAGCCATGAAAAAGATTTTCACTTTGACGTTTCCTCATTTGAGAGTAATTCCATTAGCAGTGCTAAACTTACAGTCAATATTGACAAGTTTTTGTGATAAAATGGAATATTCTAACGAAGAAAAACTGAATATGGTGGAATGTTATATCATATGCCATAAAAATTCAGTTCGTGCAGCTGAGGAATACTTTCATAGATATTTTAATCGTCGTCAACCTGCTCTATGTACATTTAAGAGGCTTTACGATAGTTTACCCAGATATGGATCTTTTACTAAACCACCAAAGGAACGTAATCAAATTAACAAAGCAGCACAAATAAATGTTTTGGCAATGGTAAATCAAAATCCATATACGTCGACTCATGAGATTGCGGCAGAAGCTGGCACATCTCAACGAACTGTAGGTAGTTAAGGTACTGAAAGCGCACCCGTACAAACTTTCAGTGTCTCAAACTTTGCATTCTGGTGACGAACATCGACGTATTTTGTTTTGTACATGGTTTAGAGACATGTGCCTTGACAATCCACAGTTTCCATTAAAGGTGTTATAGTCAGATGAAACTAGATTTACTAACTGCGGTATGTTCAATAGACACAATGAGCATATATGGGCTAAAGAAAACCCTTTCCATGTAGAACAAAGACGACCACAGATAAAATTTGGTTTTAATGTTTGTTGTGGTATCATAGGGTCTACTATTCTGGGGCCTTTTAACTATGACGAATCACTTACTGGGGAGCGCTACTTGCATTTCTTGCAATACACAATTCAAGACATGTTGCATAATTTTAATTTGAGAACTCGTTTAGAAATTGAGTGGTTCCAACATGATGGAGCACCTGCTCGTAACTCGTTATTAGTGACAACACTTAGATAATATCTATCCAAACTCTTGGATAGGAAGAAATGGCCACCCCGGTCTCCCGATTTGGCAGTTATAGACTTCTATTTATGGGGTGCGCTAAAAAACAAAGTATACAAAAGAAAGTATGAGACAGTTGGTGACCTAAGGGAGGCGGTATTACAAGCAATTGAAGAAATTGATAGGGGGCCTGTGAGGAAAGCGGTAATGTCAATCTTAAAAAGATGCAATTTTTGTCTAAATAACAATGGTGGACTTTTCGAAGATAAATTGTAACCACTATTATGTACTTTCTTCTTAAGTATTTAGTAAGTACCTACTTATTTAGTTTTTTCGTTATATCTGATATACCTAAAAAAATCGTTTAATGTTTTTTGGAATAGTTATTAATAAATCAATCTATTTCATGGCTAACTACGTTAAAAGTGAAAATAAGAGAGAAAAGCATCCATAACTCAGTTATTTTTATGAATAACTATATCGAGTATTATATCGTTGAAAAGCTCTAAAAATGTCCGATTTTTTGAGGTCATAGCCAACTATGGTTTGCATTCAAAAAAAGATACGTTTGTGTCATATCTCGAAAAGGAGAGCTGTCATGCAAACGAGGACATGTCAATCATATTCGGGATACAATTCCCTTCAATTTTTATTGTTACACTTTTTTTATAAAATCAAAAACAAAGGAGCTAGAGGGATTTGACTAAATCGACAGAATTTCGTTTTTTCAAAATATCTAGTGAGCCATGACTTTTTACAAAAATCCGAAATGATTAAATTGGGCCAGTAAAACTACAAATTTTTCCCAATTTAACCATTGCTCTATCTCCGCTAGTTTCCGAGATCCCCATACTGATCATCAAAAAAACTCACCCTCTATAAAAAATTTTATGTTTAGTGATTCAAATAGAGATTTTTTGGGATAATCCAAAATGAAATTAAGGATCCTGAAATGATTGTTTCCCGCGATTATGTTGGAACCTAAGGAAAATAGTAAAACATTATTTTGATTCGATTTTTCCTTCAAATGATATTTTCAGAAATACACTCTACGTACGATACAGCCCAATTAAAAAAATGTCTCAGATATTGTTTTTTCTAACATAATTATATTTATGAAGAAATTTTTTGAAAATTGTGTTCAAATACACATACAAACGTATTATTAAAAATAGAGATATTTACCTTCGTTAGTTAAAACTGATAATACAAAGATGACCACCACAACAAAAAAAGCATTAGGATACCGTAAACACATCACATTTAAATACTTTCGTCCATATTCAGATGTCTCGAGCACAAAAGTTTCATCATCTTCTGTGTAGTCGGTGAGATACAAATGTTTGTAAATATAATAACATGTAAATTGAAAGATCTTCTCGTTGCATATTCATTGAAAAAAATCTTTAAATGCCTCTCTAAACAATGACCTAGAATTAGCAACCGGCAGCTGGTTTGCTGGATTTTGGCGCAGGCGTCGGGATATTATTCTCACTGCATACGCGTAGATTAGGTAATTGGAATTCTGAAAAATTGTTTGAGAGATATTCAGAAAATTACAGTATACAAGATTTCAAATATAAATTCTTCGAATTTGTTTTTCTTTCCAAAATCGTTTCATAATTATTCAGACAACTGTCCTATTCTGAGTAGTCTGATAAAATACCTTAAATTTAAAAGGACTGTGGCTTGCAATTTTCGCTTAAATGGATAATTATGTAGTAAAATAATTAAATAATTCATGTTTATGAATGTGAATGAAAAATCCTGAAACAGGTCAATTCTTATATTTCAAAATGTGTGATACCGCGTTTAAAAGGGATTTCAGTTCTCTTTTCGGCAATATACTTTCTTTTTTGGACATTGCTAATAAGAAAAATCAATTTTCAATTGTTTAATTTGTAAAATATTTAATGATCCTATAGAAAGAAATAAAATTGGAAGTAATAATTATATTTATAAGAATTATAGTGCAAGTATTTACAAAAATTATAGTGTAACTCATATCATGACAAAAAAAAACGCTGTTGAATTTATTCGACGCCGTGTTGAAACATCTTTACGGGGATTTCATTACTTTCTTGCCTTATTCGGTGCTTTAAATCATCAATATTAGTTGGCTTACTCTTATAAAATTTTAATTTTATATATCCCCACAAAACATAATCCATTAGAGTGGGGGATGGCAAGAACGGTGTGACCATGCAATTGCGCCACATCTACAGATCCACCGATGTGGAAAAATTTGGTTGAATTAAAGCTCATACTACTGCTGTATAATGTGGTATAGCTCCATCTTGTTGACACCATATGTTTCTATTAATGTCTGTGATCTTAATGGTATCAGGTAATGTTGTCTTAATTAAGGTATTATAAATGATGTATAAAATCCAAGTAACTCGACCCAGATAATGCCCCCTGAAAGAAATGTGGTCCAATTATTCTATTATTTATTATATGCCAGTCCAAACGTTTACTTGAATAGGATAGTGAGTGTGACCTTCCCTCATCCAGTGAGAATTTGGCCTACTCTAATACCCATAATTTTGCTTCTTGACCACTCTTTATAGGGTAAACGTTGACATGTCGGAGAAAAGATTATTTTTGGGAAACAGCCCTTGGCATCTATTCGTAACCATTTCACCAAATTCTAATCTACGATCAGGATCATTTTTAGTTCTTGCATTTTAATTTTGTGGATGGTTTTTCTTTTTTTTTTCAAAATTCTTAATATAGACAAGGGCGTACCCACCTCTTGCTTTATGGGGTGGGGCAAGCTAGGGTAAAAATTGTGCTAGAAGGGGGAAAATCGAAAAGAAAATTGTCCTATGAAGAAGGACAATTGAAAAATTTTGTTGGTTCAGTGGGGGCAAGTCAGCAAATTTATGGAAATGTTTAATGGCTCACGGCAGATTTTTCAGATTCAGGGGGGGCAGCTCCCCTCCCTCGATACGCCCATGACTATAGACATTAACTTATATCTTCACCAGTTACTTTTCTTTTAGGTTTCTATGAATTTTCCTCGACATTTTACGGTTTATCAAATTTTTTACCTAATTTTGATCTCTCTAGTTTGGGAAGACAGTTCCAAATTGACCGATTTTTGTTATATTCTACTCAACATAGAGTGGAAAATGTCATTAAATATTCTAAATATGACAGAATGCTTTATTGTTTTATCACTCACTCCAATTAATATTAATATATCAATTGTTTGGGTCTCAGAAAGGCTCTTCAAAAAATTAAATCAAATTTTAGAAATTACCAAATAAACGATTAATAACTAAAAATGATTAACGACGTCTAGGGAACTAAAATAAATGTCACCAAAAGCGAATTTTAAAAACATATTAAATGTCACAAAAAGATCCAATATTACTTTTTTGGTAAACAGATAACTAATAGTGGGGACTGATTAATCACAAGTGATATCTCCAAATAGAAAGTGACGGATATGCAAAGAATATTAAGTGACAAAGATTTATAAAATGAAAATAAATTCAATAAATGACTAAAATATGAAATTTTAAGAATAATATACTCTAATCGAGATATACGAGGTTTGTACCAACGTTTTACAGTGTACAGTTGTCCGTCGTTATACAATCATCCAGCGTACAGTTCATGAACTACTCAAAGCGCATTTCTGAGATTTGTTCGGTTCCCGTTTACAGGATAGTCAAACGGTTCACCAGGAAGGCTGTCATTTCCTTGAGAAACATCATTAATGCAATGCTAAGACTTAGGTACTACCCGAAGAGATGAAAGTATGCCGACATTATCATGCTGCCAAAGGCCAATAAGGACGGCACTTTTCCACAAAACTATGGGCCTATTAGTCTACTACCAGCCATGCGTAAAGTAGCAGAAAGGATCTTCGGGAATCGGCTCCAAGAGACCATATACGATCTGAACATGATTCCAAAACAGCAGTTTGGATTCAGACATGGAGACACCACTGAACACCAAGTTCTACGCCTTGTAGAATACGCCCCAGATGTAGCAAAAGCCTTCCACCGAGTATGGCATGACGGACTGTTGGTAAAGATGGCCCAATTAGGATTTCCCAATAACATCATCGCTCCTTTTTGAGACATCGAAGAGTAAGAGTACGAGTAGGCCAGGAGTACTCAGGATACCGGACCACCGAGGGAGGGGTTCCCCAAGGAGTAGTCCTGTCCTCGATGCTATTTTCAATCTACACTGCAGACATTCTAAGACCAGCCGACGCTATAAATGTCCAGTTCGCAGACGACACCGCCATATGATTCGAGCCAGCCTTGAGGCGCCTGCATCAAGCCATTGACGATTTAACCGAATGGTATCTTCGGTAGAAGATAGCCATAAACGAGGACTCAAGCTCTGTTTATCAACGGGAGAAGCCACCCGATCGTTCCAACAGGAAACCTGACTGTCAATGGGAGACAAATTCCATGGAAGAACGAAGTCAAGTACCTTGGAGTTATCATCGACAGGAGGTTGATTTTCACGAGGCATGTCCAAGAGACTCGTGACAAAGTCCTGGCTGTCCGTGCCAGACTGTACCCCGTAATAGGAATATACGCTTCAATAGTATGGGTACACACCAGCAACAGGCAGGCGAACCAAAGGCAGGAGAACCTATGCCTACGCCTGCAGTCGACGCACCCTGGTTCGTTCGTAACACGGTGATTTTCAACGATTTACGACACCAACCAGTGCTTGCAGAAAAGAAGATGAGGGCCAGAGAGGCTTACGCAAAACTGGAACAGCACTAAAACCTTCACCTACGACAACTAATCGACTATGATCCCAGATTTATTGACAGATACAAACGGCCTAAGAACCAGCTCTGCCTAAGCGAAGAAGATGATGAAGAAGCCCAGAGGTAGAAGATAGGTGAGTATAAAATGAAGTACATAATATTCTATATTTTCAGAAGACAACAAGGGGACCCGGGGGAAACCAACCGCACCAAGCAAAGAGAAGACGAGAAGAACACACACCAAAAATCTAATGACAACGTGCACGCCCCAAGAAGAGAAAAAAAAGCTATATATCGTAGCAAAGAATGAGCCACGAACCAAAAATAAGGCAGTTGCTGTACTACCAATAAGGTAAAGTAACGGAAACAAACCAAAGTCAAGCTATCCCAAACAAGAAGATAGCGATTATGCAGAAGGAAAATTGCGTTAGCGCGAGGACCTGAGTCAATTATCAAGGGGTGGATGGCAAGGAGTCTGGAAGTGTCCTCAGTCATTTTCTGAAGGGCAAATCTAGTTCCTGGGCCCACGCAATGGGTGTGGTTTCCGTTTAAGAGCTTTGTTGGTACGTTTTAGACAAAGTTTGTAAACCATCCCTGCGTTTTAGAAACTGAAATAATACCGACCTAGTATAGTTCGGTATTATTTCATACTCCCTGTCTGTAATTATCATAACTGTCGTTATGTTAATAAGTATAATTGATTTGTTCACAATAGTAGTGATTGTAGCAGAGAAAAATAACAAGTTGCCAATGATGCTTTTCAATTTGGGGCTTGCATCAACTGTTTCTTCTAAAAACATTACAAAATAAAACATAAATGTACGTTCTATTGTACATTACTCCTCTTCAATATTTTTTGTTTTTTTTAGCAATTTTAATTTAATTTGGATCCATATTTTTTTATGAAAAATAATCATATTATCATTACTTTTTTGTTTGATCTATGCCATGCCTCTGATAGTCTGGTTGATCCTAAATACTTATATAACTTTTCGCATTTTCGCCCAATTTTTTTCCTTCTTGAAACTTCTGTCATATAGTTTTTGTCTTTATAGACCGAGAGATCTGAGTTAGAAGTTCAACCACGATTTTGTTTCTGGAGTACTGAAAGGTTCTATGGGATACTTACATTTCATGGAAAAATCCTAGAGTTTCCTATGGGATTTTCCTGTGGAAATTAGATTTTCCAAAACGAAAAAAGTAGGTAATGCGACGATTTTCTGCCATGTTAATAAAATGATAGGTTACCATCGATTTTATCAAGAAAATTTTTTGCAGGAGGGTAGGAATGGGTCTAAGGGTTGAAATCGATATATAAACATGTAAGAAAAAATATTTATTTTTTCCTGCCAACTAAATTAATCAAACATATTTATATCTAAATGACAAAATTAATGGGCATGACGCCTGCTAGGGACATTTCTGAAAAACAGAATAAAGATGAAAATTTTTCGCACAATTTTTCAAGTGAGAATTCATTTATTGCCTAGGAGGCATCACGCCAATTTTTTTGGTCGTTTCGATATAAATATGTTTGATGATAGTTTCAGTCTTTACTTGATGAAAATTCATTTTAATATTATATTAAAATAAATACACTGATGTAATTTTCACTTAAATTTATTCACTATTGACAATTGTTTCACCAGGTTACTGGCTTCTTCAGAATACAACGTAAGACTAACAGTTAAATGCCTTAAACTATTACAAAGAACTAAGAACTGGTTACCATCCCACTATCAAAAACTCACTTTGATACAGAACTACACAGAATAAAATGTATTGCGGTCAATAACGGTTATAACCCTCAAATTATCGACAATATGTTAACTAAAAAATTAAATTAAAAGGCTTTAAATGAAGTATATCCTACTACCCCTAATATCGACCCCAAACTATATAAAAGTATCACATTTATCGGTTCCCCTTCTCAAAAATAGCCCAATTTTTATTAAATAGAAACATTCATACAGCTTTTAAAACAGATAACAACTTAGGAAAACATATAAGAAACAATAAAGATAAAATCAACAAAAATAACAACTCGGGTGTCTATAAGTTGACATGTGGTAGTTGCCCTAGTTTCTACCTCGCTCATACGGGAAGATCATTCAAGACAAGATGGGGCGAACATACCAAAGCTTTTGAGTGCCACAATTATAATAAGTCAACTTTAGCCGACCATTTATTAAATGAAAATCATGTACCTCAGAATACATTCGAAGTATTACATTTACAACATAAAAGTCAAAAATTATATCTTTTAGAGTCATTAGAAATTAACAAAAACAAAAATTCACCATACCTCTTGAATGATCAAACCGAAACCAATTCATCCCCATTACTTAATCTTTTCAATAGAATTATATAAACTCATTACAGCCATAATTTATCCATTGTACTTTCTTAATAGTGATAATCCCCTCCTACCTACTTCAATAATCCTCTAAATACCTCTGTAATTGCATCACCATAGATCTGTGTAATAGTTTAAGGCATTTAACTGTTAGTCTTACGTTGTATTCTGAAGAAGCCAGTAACAATTGTCAATAGTGAATAAATTTAAGTGAAAATTACATCAGTGTATTTATTTAATATAATATAAATATGTTTGGTTAATTTAGGTGGCAGGACTCACAAAATAATTCAAAAATGAATAATTTTTAATGTTTATATATCGATTTCAACCCTTAGAACTATTACTACCCTCCTGCCAAAAAAATTTCTTGGTAAAATCGATGGTAACCTATCGTTTTATTAACATGGCAGTACAGGAAAATTCCCTAGGAAACTAGGATTTTTCCATGAATTGTAAATAGGTACCTCAGTACACCAGAAGGCAGGACTCAGAAAATCGTGGTTTCAACCACGATTTATTTAGAAGTTCACTTCTAATTCAGATCTCCCGGTCTATTACTATCCTGTGTTGTCAACCATGTATAATAGGCTTTCTGCTCACTGTTTATTAGGGATTCCACCAATCTAGATGTTTTGCTTTTCGATTCTTTTTGTTCCACTATCAATTCTTTTGTGAATAACTTGATTTAATTGCTCATATATTTATTCCTCATCCCCCACTTCCTGTTTATCAAAAATCATTTATAAACTTAGAGCTTATACTTCTGGATGCAATGCACAAATAGCGTGCCAAGACTGAATAGAGAGGGCAATAGAGAGAGCCCGTGGCTATTTCACTCGATTAGGATCAGCTTCCAATGAAATATGTCCAGCATGTAGTTCATTTGTTACTTCCACCTACCAAGTGAAATGCCTAATTACTCCGTCTTTCTAGTCTTGGCAGGATATTTGCACTTTGCAGGCTACCTTCAGAAGCACAGATCTGTCCAGAAGTATATGCTCTAAGTTTATAAAGGAATTGTACAGATTTTTGTTCATACCGGTATATAAAAATCTAAGACTGATGACGAAAACGCCATTTCGGGAACGTTTTTGAAATAAGGTGTGTTCTATAAATACCTCTTTTGGTCTGCTTTTAGTAGGTAGGTACATTAGTAGTTTGGTATCTACACAAAAGCTAATAAGTACAAAAACTATCAGGTGCTTATTAGGTACAAACTAATTACCTGTCTATCTCAACAAACTAAAATCTTACATTGTTTAGGTACCTATTTACCAATACAGTTTGTTTATTGGTTTCTAATTTGAAATTTGGCAAATTTCTTTTTGGGACCGGGTATATGTCACGTCTCGAAGAAAATGATATAGGACCACTTAACAGAATACAGTTTTCATATTTAGTAGATGCTACAAGAACAAAAATATTCGGCTTAGTTTTATAACCCCATTAATTACTTAGTGGTTAGTTTCCAATAAAAGGAAATTTGGCAAAAGAATTAATTTTAACAAAATTTATAACAACTATGGGTTGTGGACTTTTTGTGATTGAAGGAATGGAAATTATGATATCCTCTCCAGGTATCGAGAATTCTGATATCTTATCAAGGGATGATAACTTGTTAATGTTGGGGTTACCCGCACAGGCGTGAGGATAGTACTTGGTGATTGATTTTTTGCTGACATTATCGATTGTCTTTAAAACTTACCAACAGATACTGGGGCGGCCGAACATATTGGTAGAGGATGTATAATTTAGAAATAAAAAATAGCACTTTAGAATAGAAAATAGTCATGTGCAGTTTTTACGTTTTTAGTTCATTATTAATCAAAAGTACAAAAAAGCTCAACTGCCTGATATATATACTGCATGATTCAGTTATGAGTGACTGAACAACTCATTAACTGTTACCAAAAATAAAATAATTTGAATATACTATAATCGTTACAGATTGGAGAACGTTATCATTATTTCATAAATTTTAAATGGGACTCTTCCCAGTGAACAGGTCATTTAGATTAAAAATTACCAACATAATCGGGACTAATCAACAAAGACATCGGGTAACATAATGTGACGGGAATTCATCCGATAATTCGTAGAATCGGCATTCATCTGATATTTGGGGAAATCCGAAATGTTGGTCTGTCGACCCGAGGCTGGCGCGAACATAAAATCGTAGAATTTCCACGAATCCTCGAGAACATATGAATGAAATATCCCGACGGCTCCTTGACTTTCTGGAGAATCTGGAGAAGAAATATATAAATACGGACCGCTGGCGATTTGATTCATTCTGTATTGGATTGCCGTATAGTAAAGATCAGGTGTTCAAGATAAATTGTAAATAGTTCTGTGCATATAAATTAAAGTAATGGAAATAAATTATAGTGAGTTGGACTGTTTTTAAATAAATACAAGAACTGAACTAAGCCAGAAGAGTAAATTAAAACATTACAATAATTATAAAAATGAAAGAAAAAATCACCATAATTGTTAACATTTTTGTGTTTGGAGTTAAAATTACTTCGATCGTCGCTTTCAAGGTTGATTCCTAAATCTCCAAAGTCATACTTTTACAATCGATTCGGCTCTATAGTAGGCACCAAGGCCGTAGCCAGGAATTATTTCGGGGTGGGTTGGATAATTTTTTTGATTGGTGATGGGCTGATTAGGACTACAAAATGTATATTTTTGTTCATGTATTTCCAGGATATATAAAATTGTATAAATGTAAAATTTATTCTTATGAATAACATGCTTAATTGGTTAAAATTAAATCTTGAAACCAAACATTCCGCTGGCTACGGGCTTGGTAGGCAGGGCTTAAAGTAAGTCCGTGTATAGACAATTTTAGGTAAACCAGTATTTTTAGAAGGCAGGTACATACATATCATAAAGTTTATTGTATTACTATTTGGGTACATTTTACGTAGAGTGCAAAATAAATTTACCAAAAAGGATTTATCACATTTATTTAGCATAATTATCACAATTAATCTTCAAACATTATAATATTTGATTAGACAAAGAATCGCCTGAAGTTTGTATAAAATATTTGTGCAATTCGAATAAATTTGTAAACAAATGATCCTTTTTAATTGCCGATAAATCCTCAATATTGTTCGATTTGTTATCAATTAGTATGGCTTGCCAACCACAATTTGTGGCCCCACAATAATCCAAATAAATGTTGTCACCAATATGTAAACATTCGTCAGATTTCAAATTTTGAATTTTCGAAAATTCCATTGCTTTTTCAAAAATCCTTTTATCCGGCTTTTCAACTCCAACTTCATATGATGTAACCACAAATTTGAAGAAATGATTTAATTTCATACTGGCCACCACATCATGCAATCGAGGATCAAAATTCGAAATTATCCCCATGGGAATACCCTTACTTCTTATGGAAGACAACAGATTTAATGCTCCATAGCAGTGTTGCCAGCAAGCAGATGTTCTGAAAGCATTTATTAAATGTTTGGCGATTAAGTCGATTTGTTCATGTTTGTAATCGTCAAATGTTCCTTTAACAATATCCTTCCACCAATTTTCCCACCCTATTCCTGTATGCAAGCCAAAATTAGGATGTTCTTTGTTCATTCGACGCCACTGCCTTTTAAAATTTACGCTCAGTGTATCGCTATCGCTTTCTATCCCGTACACTGCTCCTATCTCACCGTATATCTTTGGAGGAGGAGACCGAAACTTCAAAAGGGTACCAGTTACGTCGAATGTAATTAATTTACAACTGGTCATCATCATTGTATTTTAATTATTTTATTTAAAAATGTTAACTTACTGCTAAAAACAAGGCATGGTTTGTTACAAAATTATATTGTTTCATCATTTGCATTAAAAAATCACTCTACACGTTACATTGACACAGAAAACAATCAATATTGGTTTTGTAACAAATTGCATAGACACTACGAGAAGACTTAAAATCTTTGCGTCTAATGAAATTGGAATAGAAGAATGCAAAATTGTTATAAATTTCAATTCATGATACTGAGAAGCTCATGAAATAGAAATTAACAAATTAACTAATTTCTAATATGTTATTTGGTCAAATTCAATTTTTGCTTTGGCATACGTAAGGTGAATGAGGTATACATGAAGTCATCATAATACAGCTACACAGAACAGATGATTTTAGCCTATCATATGTCAACATGAAATGTTCTATGAATTTTGTCAAATGTCAATTTGATACATGAAAGAAGTTAAAATTTTGAAGACAAAAATTGCCAAAAACCCAACAAATTTATTCATTCTACAAACAAAAAATTAAACCTTATATCATTATATTATTTTATTATTGAATATAATGCTAATGAATATTAATTGTGGCAATAATAATAGTTTGCAGCTTAGAAAATAAGTCTATTGACAGGCAAGATGCAAATTGCACAGTTTCTCAGTATTTTTAAATTACAAGGTAAGTATTATATCAGATAATGTTACATACAATTATTTTATTAGAGAAAAACGTCGGATAACCTCACGTGAAAAAAATAATGTTTGCATTTTTTATTTCAGATAGTGGATTAACCTTCCTTTTTTTAGATGTTTTTTTATATTTTGTAAAGTCCGGTCTTTAGCAGTATTTATGTATCGTACCCAGATTATTACATTTTCATTTAATTAAATATTTCAACATCTGCCATGGCTAATGTATCCAATGACATCTTAGAACGTCTGGAATCTGCTGATAAACAGGTGGTGGAAAATGTGAAACAGTACCTTCGTGAGCAGTTTAGCAAAGGTGAGAATACATAAACAGTGTTGAAATCATTTTTTTAAATGTACTTGATATTTAGTCAAGTTTGAGTTTCAAGTTCATTAATATTGGCATAGAACCATATATTTGGTTCTACATTATAATGTTAGGTTGGTTAATACTGTTAATGTTAATACTGTTAATGTTCAAAAAGTAACAGAGAATATTGATGTTACAGCTATGGATTATTCTGTAGCAATCAAAGGGTACAATGTAGACATGGCAAAATCGAGAAATTTTCTATATGAATAATTAAAAAGCATTAAGCACCTACCTATATCTTGTTTTGTGATAAACAAGAAATAAGGAAATTGCTTATTAATACCAGAAGGAATTGAAGGAAGTTCTCCAGATTTTACTGATTTCTCATTTCCAAGTTGCAACTTTTTTCGTTTACAGGAATTCTCTCAAAAGTAACATAAATATGTTAATAAACTCCAAATGCAGATAAGCACATTTCGCTTGTATATAAAATTGGATTGTATTTTTCCTCTGATAAGTCACTTAAAGTTTTCAAAATACAGAATTTTTCTGTTTTCATTGCTCATTTTCCTCATATGATTATGATTAGGATTTCATGACTATACTTGATGTAATTGTACTCCAGTTTTTTTAAAGGCCAGCTTTTAATGTTTTGTTTGAAGGAATAAGTTTAATTGTGATGAACTCTTTTAATTCATTAATATTTGTAATTACTTGCTCTATTGCCTCATCAACAGATGAAAGTTGTTTACTGTGCTTTATTATCTACATGTGCTACATTACATAAATTTTGAAATATTCATCCCCTATAGTGTGAATACTTCAATACTCAAATCCATACTGCAGTGGAAAATCTATACTAGAACTCATATGATTTGTTTCAAATAAACAGATTTTGTATGGGCACAAGTACATATATTATTTTTGGTTCAGTGCAAACATCAAAATAAACATGACATAGAAAATGTAAAATAGTAATAAATATATGTTAGTACCTTGCGCCAATATAAAAAAGTTACTGTTTCATTGAAGATGAACATTATGTTATAGAGAATGCATGGGCAATAATGTAAACCAACCAATCAAAAGCAATATTTACACTATAGCAGGTTTTTCCTTGTAGAGAGTTTGCATTATATTTGAAATTCTTCTAAGACTTGATTGAGAAAGTCATCTGTTTTATTTTTTATAAGATTATAGGTTCTTTAAAAATATTTTCTTATTATATTTTTTTTACCACATTAAAAAAATTGTTACCAATAAAAAATAGAATTACAGTTTCTCATGTTTTTTCTGTTTTTTAGGACTCTTTATTTTTCTAGCTTTACTGTTATGTTTTTTGAATTCTTAATCCTTTATTTAAAATTTGTAATTTACTTTCACTTTTGTGGAAGCATATTTTAATTTTAAAAGACCCAGTCACCGGAGTCTGTGTGGTCAGTACAAATAGAATGTTTCCTTTTACATAATCTTTTTTTTTGTAAATTGTTAATATTTTTTTAATTGAATGCCATTTACCTCATTCATGTCAATGTTCTTTAACCAGCTTCCAAAATTTTGGAACTTCCCCAATCTTTTTTATTTTTTCATCTATAATTCAGATTTTAAATTAATGTTTCAAGTAATATCCATTATAAGAAGTTAATCTTTAATGTGGAATAAGGCTTACACATAAATTTTATTAGAGCAGTCACAGTGGACTAATGTATTTTGTTTGCAAATTTAAAAAGTTAGGTAAAAATTGTAAATAATGTCTTTAAGTTTTATTTATGTTTATTAACATATAGAAGTTATATACAGCATAAACTAATTCAATTTCATAATTATGGGACCAAAAACTACAAATATGTGTAAAAATTACTTAATGATAATCAATGTTTTGAAAATATTGCAGCATTTTCATACAAACATTCTGTTTTTTATTTGTTGTTCCTTTGAAGAACAACATTCTTTCTTCTTAAACCAAGAACCAAACTTCTATGTAGATTTTTCAAATATCATATTGTTTAAAACTGAATTACATATTTCTTTCAAGAATGATTTATAATTTTTATCATTTATACTCATTCAAAAAAAACACAATTATTCTTCTATATACTTGTAACCTGAAATCATTTAAGTACTTTATCCACATTTACGCTAGCCAGTTTACCTGTCACATTTTTTAGTAGTTCGGCATTAATCCCGTGTGGACCTGTGGATCTTGCATTTTTTAGTTGTATTAATGTTGGTTTTACTAAAAGTGTGTCTCTTTCTACTTTTTCTTTTTCAACTTGTATATCTCTTCATGTTATATTCTTATCTATATTCTGTCAGTTGTGTTCCATAGTGCTAATAACTACACATGAATTAGTGTACTTATTAGCTCTAGTGATATGTTGGTTATTTTTTTGTTTGTTAAATTAATTACTTAACTATCAGATGTGTTCTCTAAAGGTGATAATTTTTAACTTGCCAAATAGTATTTGTTTTGTACCAACAATCAAGAATTGGTAATCATGCTTTTACTGTGAAAAGCTTATAGTTTGTTAAGGCTAGTTTTTCAAATGAGAATATGTGGGAGCAGCATCGGATATTGTTGGAGATATAATATATGGGTGATTTTTTTAAGTCAAAAATGCTTTAAAACTTATGTTCTGGGACTATTGGTCTTTCATTATGCTCATAATTAAGCCTATAATGTAGTTCTACTACAATTTTAATAGAAAAGAAACCAGAAAAAAATTAGAAATTTCATGGCCACAGTACTGACACCAAAATGAAATATTTAAAATAGGTACTTCCCTAATAAATCTCTTTAAATTCTTAAAATAATTAAACAAATGATAAATTATACGACTTTGATAATCATACAAATGCATTTACAGTATTTTCTTTCTTGATTTTAACAATTTTTAAAATTTACTAACAGTAGAATTTCAAATAACATTTTTATTATAGTCTTAGAATAAAAAAAGTTTAATATTAGTTAAATCTATTATTCCTTTCTACCAATCAATATTGGGGTATAATTGCAGCATAATTTGATGAATTACAGAATAGATTTTAGTTATAAAAGCTAAATTTTAGATTATAAGACAACTCTATAGAAATTTTTACATTTAGTTGAAAAAACCAAATTATGACATGCCATGGTACTGACATTTTGGGTATATTTCTGTAAGTTATTCATGATTCATGAAGATTTATGCTTTAATACACAATGTTGACGGTAATATACTATCAAGTTTATCATATTTATAATTGTCTGATCAAAAAAAAACATGCTGAATAATAAATAAAGTAATAGGCATAAAAAATCAAAACTATCTAAGAATCACCCTTATATTGTGTCTGATTTTTATATATTCGATACTTATTGTTTAATATATGTGAGATGTAACGTTCGACATCTAGGACTTTCGTGGAAATTAGCACCCAGTGGATCCGAATCTGGAGCGTTCCGTATTATTGCTGTTATCCCGTAATTTCACTTTAAAATTGTCAGTTTCACTTGTCAAGAGATACTCTTTTCAAGGTGTCAATCTTGTCTTGTGTACAAAAGAATGAAGAAAAGTTAATATCATGGAATGGCTCCAAATTCGGAACCTCTGCCTGCTAGTTTCCCGAAAGTCCTAGATAATTAACAAATCGCTAAAACCAAATACCTACAAAACCCATTTTAGACAGTTTAATTAGAAAACAACTCTTGTGATGCACTTTTTACAAGATAAACCATTGAAGTGATTATACAGAAGAACTTCAAGATAATCCCAGTGTTTTTTTAAGTTATCTTTAGTATTTCTACTTCATTCCTGCACCTCTACATAATGTACAAAATATTAACATAACTGATCATATTGTTGCAGTAAGTGAGCCTTGGTTATTAAATGGAATGTATGAATACTACCTAGTAAGTAATTCTGAACGTGCCATGGAAATATTGGTTAACATTAAGGAACCCCATCATTTGTACTTATTTGATAGGTGAGATCATAACAATTTTATTCCATAATATATTTTGACAATTTTGTTTTTAGATTATGGGAGTCTTTGAAAGGTACAAAAGCAGAGAATAAAATAAAAGGACTAACTCTTTTGGGATATCTTGTCCGCAACCCGCCAACATGGTTATATAAACTTCAGGATCATAATTTATTGAGGGAGTTGTTGAAATTGCTTAAAGTAAGTAGTTTAAAATATGATTTCCTAATTCATTTTTCCTTATTTGGCATTTCAAAATAGAAATTTAAATATTAAGATCAGTCATTAAAATATGTAAAGCAATCAATGAAAAATCATGAAGGATTGGTTCTAAGAGGTTGTCCACTTTCTGGAAAGTCAGGGAATGAAGCTCAGTGTCTGGAGAATTCAGTGAAGTTGAGAAGCCAAAATATCTTTAGAGTTTTAGACTCAACCCTAGTCCAGACAATTGAAACATTTTATTCCATGATTGGAGTGACCTACATTGTGATCATAAATTCGGGTGACAGAACCACTGGTATATTTAAAAAGAATGTTCCTGGACAGAATATTCAGTTTAAATTTTCCACTTGGAAGAGCAAAAAGATCATGTTTGTAAAAAGAACTTAAAGATTGTCTATTTTACGTCAGTTTTTTGATGACTCATTAAATAAAGTCTCACAAAAATGTGTCATGTGCATAATCATAAGATTTTGGAAAAAAAATATCGATAAAGGTGAAGCATTTGGCTAAGGAACTCGACTGCTAATAATCTATTTGATGGATTTATATTTACACCAAGACAAGTTATTAAAAGTTTCAGTGGATGGAGCCATAATGATTCTTAGTTTTCTTCAAAAGTGAAAGACTGACCTGCCGCAGAAAATTCAAAATCTCCATTAATAGGCTTTTATGGTTTACACACCGTTAGTGACCCCATTAGTACTGGACATAAATTGGTTGGGAAATGAACGCATTATTAAGAACAATGTATAATTATGCTCACTTGGACCTGCAATCCCATGCGTGGACCAATCAACATCGCTGTGCGTCGCTTAATTGCCATTGCTCGATGATATTTGATTTCTGATGCACAGCTATAGGGTTTTGAGAATCGTCATGAACTATATGGAATATGTTAAAAAAATCGAGATGTCCTCCCAAAAACAAAATAAATGTCATTGCAGATTAATCCCAACTACATAAATAGAACGGAAAATCTGCAATGCTCTTAAATCTCATGCAGAACACATCACACAGGAAATGAGGAGAAAGCTGGCCAGTTATTCTACAATGAAGAATCATACATCCATCGTGTTAAAGAATCTGGATTTAGTATCTTAATTTGAATAAGTGTTTTTCAAAACTTGCCACTGCGAAGCCGACTGCTTGCTTTGTTGACGTTCTCGAAGAACTCGAGAGGCCATTAGGAATCTCTCGATAGCTACTTGACCTGCGAAGAAATAAATGAGTGTTGACGAGTGGATTCATTCAGTATTCGATTGCCGTACAGTAAACAGCATGTTTTCAAGATAAATTGTATGTTGTGTGAATATAAAAGTAGTGGATATAAATTATAGTGCTTTTAAGTAAATTCAAGAACCCAAAGTGAAAAAAAGCGAAAAAATACGCGACGAATTGATAACCTCCTCCTTTTTGGAAGTCGATTAATAAAAACATTACAGTACATTAGCTTACACCTCTACTGTACATCAGGATAGTTGTTTAAAGAAGCACAGAGCTTGAGAAAATAATTCTAAACAAATTTCATAGTCTACATTATTTTGTTAGTAATTTCACAAATATCCCTGAAAATGCTTTTAAAAATATTTGTGGCATGTAATATATATTTTAATGTTTTTTGCAGACTGAAGTAGAGCTTTTACCATTAATAAGTGCACTTCTTATTTTGGTTGTATTGTTACCAGTATTGCCAACAGCTATGGGACAATATCTTCGAGATGTGTTTGAAATTTTTTGGTAAGTTTTTAGTGTAATAATATTATTTTGATTTATCGCACTTTTTATAAAATTGAAAAGTCATTTTTTAGGTCTCATTTGAAAGATATTCTAAATAGAATAATAAATGCACATTTTGATAGAAATAAAATATTTTCATTTCACAGTTTTCTGAATATTTGTGGAGGAATATTAAATTATTCTTGGCCATAATTCTAAAAATTAATTTGAGATTTTTCATTTCAAGAAAAAATCTACTAGGGCCGAATATGATGAAGAGATCCTTGCAACTTATCCACTTGTTTGGAAAAACTTTATGTACATATTGTTGAACTGGTCGAAAATAGTAGAGCAACATGTTGTTGAATCCATTATATGTTTCTGCATTATTATTCACGATTTTTCGAACTGATAAAAGATAATTGACAGTAACAAAGGACCAATATTATTTCAAAGAATGCCAGCCAGACAAAGTCTACTTCCCATTCCCTATATTTTTACTTCAGTGTAAAAAAAATCTTTTCATTTCTGAAGCACACACAATTAAAAAAATATTGTTCGGGGTCAACAATATTTAATTCATGAACCAATTTTCATTTGCAAGGATGGTACTTAATATTGCGAACTGTTTTTTATATCAACTCCTTGATTACTGCTTGTATTTAACTTTGTCATATGAAATGAAATCGTATGTATTCGTTACTAAGTAACGAATACTCGATAAGACTCGAAGTATGGAATCGTTACTTTTACATTGGTATCGTTACTCCAATCGCATATTTGCTTTAGCCAATGACTACTAATATAAATGGCACTTTCATATACGCTCGAACGAAAAATGGGTTGAAACATGAGACAAAAATGGAAAGAGACACAGATATATTTACAGGTAGCACAAAAAATTCTAAAGATCATGAATTATAGTTAACCAGCTTTCAAATTAGAAGAATTTGAAAGAGTTGTCTTTAGAATTTATAAGTGGCGTTCCTAGGTTGTTATAAGATAGCGCATTCGCCAAAAATGCGATCAAACAATTCTATTGTTTCAGTGATCCCATTAACGTCATAAGGGAAAATCTAGGAAAAACGTTATGAACTAAAAAAACAGATATATTTGTTCACAAATATTCCAGCACCAGCGTTCCGTCAGCATTACTTTAAATGTTCATGTTGTTCACTATCAAAATAATACAACTATATAATCCACATATTACAAATATGTTTAAAATCATTAAAATATGTACACAATAATTTATGACTTAATAACCAACATGTAATATTCATTATTTATTGAAGTTGCGTCAAAAATGTAAATGTGGTATTCACTGTAGCTAGGTAAGAGGTGCAGTATGGGTATCAAACCTCATAAAGACTTGTCCATTGTTAGTAATTACTAATGTATATTTTTAAACATGCAATGCTAGAATCATTTTTATGCACAAATCATGTCTTTAATCTCACTGGATTATAATACATGATCCTTTGTATCCAATTAAACAATTCAATTTATTATAACTGAAAAGTTATTACAACACTATATTAAGAGTACTTTGTAATGTAATATGAAAATTTGTTTTTATTTCAGTCGTTTGGCGTCCTGGAACTGTAGTCCTGGAAAAATTGTAGAAGATCAACTAATTCACATGCAGGTTGCCTTATATGCCTTATTCCTGAGGTTATATGGAATGTACCCATGTAATTTTATAGGATATTTGAAAAATAAGTACAAAGACAAAAATGAGCCAGTATTTAATCATACCATTAAGGTATGTAATTATTTAATTATCTTTGGAATTAAAGTTTATAAGTTATTTCGTTTCAGCCTATGTTAGATTCTGTTAGAATGCATCCATATTTAGTAACTGCTTCTAAAGAAACTGAGACTACTACTGAAAGGTACCTATCACACTTTAAAACAAAACAGCATAGCGCCTCTAGCAATTACTTATTACTTTTTATGTGAAACGTTTTTCCTCTGCGAAAAAAAATCGAAATGTCAGTTTTAAGAGTTGGCAATTTCCATTTTTGGATTCTTAAAAACAGATTACCAAATATTCTTTTGCAAAATAATTATAAGCTAAATTGGTTATATGTACGAATCGCAAGTTGCGTTCGACGAGTTTGACGAACCTTATAAATCAAAATAACGAGGCTATTTTACTGATTACCGTAACTTTAATTTTGGAGGATTGTGCAATAATTATTTTCGCAATCAATTGATCGTATTGAGTGACACATATTCCGTCGCGGTTTTTCAAACGGACTACCTGAATGTGTTAATGTTGACAATGTATGCTGATTGACTATGACTTGACTAATTTTTGGTATTTGTTTTTTAAATCAAATAATTATTCCTGTTTAAATTAATAACTAAATTACTACTGTTTGGTAATTCCCGTTATGTCAAATTTTTACTTATTTATTTTTTAATTAAATATAAAAAAATAAAATGTGTAATCGACATTATTTTATCCAAATTTTTATAAATATGCTATGTAAAATATTTTTTATCCTAAGACTAAATGAACGGGTTTAATTTCAATTTTCTAACATTTAATATATTCTTTTGTTACCGTTTTTTCACTACCCTGCATAACTCTAATTGAGTTTTTTGTAAACCATCATAAATTATAAATAAAAAAATAAAGACCGCGCAAACGCTTCATTTTTTATTTGTGGGGTAACCAACGGGTCGTGTATTTCATTGTATTGTTCTGTGACGCGTGCTTAGAGCATATGAAAGGCACAATTATCTTGACAAAACTGGAAAGAGAGGGCAGTAGAAATAGTAACAGGCTAGTTCCTCGATTGGGAGCTGCTTCCACAGCTCATTTGATAGCTTTCACCCACCAAGTGAGCTAACATGATGTTCTGCAGAAGTATATGCTTTAAGCTTTAAACCCTACATGAACACAGAACCACACACAGAACTTACTTTACCCATTAATTCATTTTTTCCAAAATTTTCTTAAACCACCCTAAATTCCAACTATCCTGTATATGCGCCTGTTTATGAATTACCCTACTTTTTGGTTCTAAAATCTTTGAACTACCCATGGTAACTAAAATTCTATTCCGCACTATATTTCAACCATCATGTATATACAGGGTGTAAATAGTATGAGTGCATATATTTTAGGTGGAGATAGTCCACATTACATCAAACAAAAAAATTCTTGTAAATCAATGGGCTATGGGCTTTAATAACCAAGTTATGACAACATATATGTTAAGTAAATTATTGTCAATGCGACGATATACTTTCACTTTGACTCATTTTTCTTAATAGTAAAAAAATGACCTTGACCATGAAAATTGCACTGCAGAGTTTTGTATTAAATAATTGTTTTGTCGACGCTTTGCTTGATTTGAGTAAATGAAACATTTAAGAATTAAACGTTTTCAAAACATTATCGTTCTTAAAACTAAACTTAAAATTTGCGTAATTCTTTTATGTATTAAGTTAAAGAACACAAGAATAAAACGTATTTTACTTTTGATTCAGAAATAACTTTTCACAAAATACATCAAAACATCTCTCAAGTACCCATTTTAAATTGAATATTTCCAAACTAATTAATTAATTCATAAAATTATTTATGTTGGATAATAAAGTACCTATGTACACAATCAATAAATTCCATAATTATCACACCAGATATTCAAACACATAACTGTACAAATGCACAAACTACAAGTCTTTAGCCAGTTTTTCTACATAGCACATCAGGAAACAAACACGACGTTGCAAATTAAAAAACTATGGCGCCTCGCGTAAGCGGCCAGCCACGTTGCCATATCTTCTCTGTAGATTTATGTGGAGTTTTTGTATAATTTGCAACCTGAAATGAAAAAAAAGGTTTCATAATGAAATTGGGATTAGTGAAAGCATATAACCTGTTTTTATATATCACGCTTTACAGGCATTTTACAAACAAGATTACGTGTAGGTGACTGTAAAAATAAGGAAATAAGGACTAAATTAACCTAACCTATAGTTTTTTTGTAAAAATGCTATAATAAATTTTGATTTGTTTTTACCTAAACTGCCATTCCTCAAAATATTTACACTCAAACCGTTTACACCCTATATATGCAACTCCATATGAACTACCCTATAAAACATCTTTTTCCAACATTTTTTTTAACCACATTGTATAATGATAACTTTGTTTTGCCCTATTTTTTTCAATTATCATAAATATCCAACTGCTTATGGGCTAGCCTATATAATTATTTTTTCTAGTTTTTTTTCTAATCAACCTGTTTATGCAATTGCTTATAAGCCACCCAATAAAATATTTAGATCCTAACATTTTGAACCACCATGTAAAATTATAATTCTGCAGCTCTTTGTATTTCAATCGATTTATATATACAACTTCTACATATAACATTTTTTCAGCCTTCCTGTATAAATATAAGGGTTTAATAATATATAAGATAGTGGAACGAAATTCTAACGACACAAAAACTCAACTGCAAATGACCATGCAAGTTCAAAGTTTTTACACTCCAAAAATCGCCAAACTTTTTGATACTCTTTTATTAGGTGGGTGTATATATACGAATGTAACGTAATTTTCACCACCTTAAAAAAGTCGGATTAACTTGAATATTGGCAAACGTGTCAAAGACCGATGACAATACAATTCTTTAAGCTGAATTTTCTTGTTTGTTTTCTTTTTGTCACTGTTCTTGCTTAAAGGCCAAATTCCTCTATTAACGCTGCCATCTAGTTGGCAGTAGTAGAACTTGAGGTAATGAAATGGAAAAGTTACGCAAACATGAAGTAAAGTTTTTGTTATTATAGACTAAAAACGTAGAAAACAATTATAGTTTTAAAAAAACTAAAAAATACACTTTTATAGCAAACCGAACTAAAAAGCAGAGAATATTTTTTCACTATAAACAGTTTATATTACAGAAGTAGAAAGCCGAAAAATCAATCATGATTAATTAACTCAAAATAAAAATATATTAAAATTTGAGTTACCAACAGAAAAATTCGATCCAGAGTAAAAAGCGTGGGGTGCTTGAAATATTAAATTTTACAATTATTCTATTGGCAACTATTTATAAGAAGAGAGTTATGCACCCCATGCTTTTTACTCTGAATCGAATTGTTCTGTTAATAACTTAAATTTTATTATATTTTGTTTTGAGGTAATAATCATGTGTGATTTTTCTCCTTCCTACTGCTGTATTATATAAACTGTTCATAATTAAAAATTATTTTCTGCTTTGTAGTTCTGTTTAGGTACTATTAAAGCAAATTTTAGTTTTTTAACTATAATTATTCACTTTAAATACTTGAACAGTCCAGCTGTAAAAATTTAATGCTAGAAATGTCAAATTGCCTTAAAATACTTACATATTATTACACACCAAGAAAGTTAATAAATCACCCTGCATTGAATGCACCAGCTGTCACAATTGTCAGAAATCGTCTCTGTATTTTTATATATTTAAAGTTGTACTACGATTTTTTTACAACGATAGGACCACCAATCGATAAACATCTCTCGTATTTTAATATTAGACTAGAATCGCCTGTGGTCGAAATTCGACCAATTGTGTCAATGAGTAATGAAATTCAACTTCTTGTTCATATATAATTAATAGAATTTTATTTGTATAGAAATTCATAATTCTCAATTTAATATGAAAAGAGACAGTAAGTGGAAATCAATCACAAAAATTTAGTTACCACGAAATTTCTTAGAATGAAATAATTTAGCTTTTAACCGGCAGAATAATATAGAAAATAGAATTAAGGTAGGTAAACGATAGTTCCATTTGAAAATATGGAATAGTTATGAAGTAGAAATCGCATATGTAAAAATTACAAAATAATTTATTACTAATACTTATTCAATTTCCATTTGTACATTTAATAAACAGTACATGGGTGACCGAACTTTACTCGTAAATTCAAGGAGTCATCAAACATTTTGGTACATATATCCATATAATCGGACATTTGCAGTATAAATTATTTTTTCTCAAGCTGAAATGTTTCCGTTTACTTTCAATTCTCTAACATTTATTAAGCTACTCATTATAATAATTCCACTTCATATTATATTTCGACCACCGTTTGTTTATAACTGCTAATGGACTACGCAATATAAAATTGTTTGCAAACATTTTTCTAACCACACTATGAAACTATAGTAATTCTACTCTTGGCCATATTTTAAGCACCCTATATACAACTGCTCATGGACCACGCATCATATTTTTTTAACCCAGTAAAACTATAATTCCACGCCAACCATTCTATATATGTGACTTGCCTATGAGCCACCATATTTTTGTTTGTATTTTTTTAACTATATTTCAATTATCATATATGTGCAACTCATATACCATTTCCTTTTCTAAATTTTTTTGTAATTACCCTGCAAAACTATAATTCCTCTTACACTATATTGCATCTATCCTATATATGCAACTGCTTGTGGGATACGAAATGTTGCATTTTTTATACCACACTGTATTACTATAATTCTTCTCCAGCATATTTCCAACAAACCTGTATATGTATCCCCATATAATATTTGCACCACCCTATTTAACTATGATTCTACTGCGCCCTCTATTCCAGGTACCCTGTAAATGCAACCGCTAATAGGCTACCCTATATCATTTTTTTTTCTAACCACCCTGTATAACTATAATTGTACTCCACTCAATATTATAAACAGTTTGAACGTGCAACTGGGCCACCCAATAAAAAATTTGGTTTCTAACATATCTGGAATCACTCTGTATAATTGTAATCTACAGCACCTTATATCTCAGTCTATTTATATAAACATATGTAACGACTCTTAAGAAAACTTTATTGTGTGCCTCAAATTAATATGATAACATAACTTTTTTACCCATCCAAAAATGGCCTAACCAGCACTTTTTACTTTAAAATCGTGAAAATTTTTAATAAGATCCTACACATCAATTTGCATTGAAAGAATTTTTCATAGCAGTTTTATTCTCAAGTGGGTCACCAAATAACTTAAAAATATACTAGATTGGTAGGTAATTAATTTGTACAGAATGAGCAACTTTTAATGTTTACATTTTTTACTTCCTGGGTAGGTACCTAACAACTTTGAATTTGTTATTTATTTGCTAGAGTTGTATTTTGTTATAATTATTTTTAACTGTTTAGTTATACGTGGAAGTCGGTTATATATTTTTTAAATGTTTTTTTTTACAAGATTGCCTTTGAATGCAGTAATGGATACACCAAAATATTAATAAACAGTTATTAGATTTGTGATAAATTCATGACTGAAGAAATATATATACTCAACTTGGTCAGGATCGGAAATAAAATTTATCAATTAGCTTTAGAACTAAATAGTTATTGTACTTACGTAAAACTTTGCATGGAATTCTTCTGAAAATACGCAAACTTCTTAAAAACACATCCAATTCGATCACAACACAATAGTTTCTGAAGTCAACGTTTTTGTAAAAAAGTAAATGAATAGAAAATAAGGTTTTTAGAGCATACATCATAGTAAGTAAAAGTCGATTATTTAAGCAATATTTATACTTCGCTACTCGATTGGGGTTTTGTCGACTGCTGTCAAATTTCGAACATTAGATTTTAAGGGTTAAGGTAGTTGTTCATAGTGGGCGCCATCTTACTTGGTTTTTATCAATTTTATATTTAATTTACTTATTCTAAAAGAAACAAAGATTTTATATATATATTCTGCACATCTACGGCACATTACCTTTCCAATAGTATACGTTTCATTACCCTCCTTTCAAAATGAGTACCAAAAAAGGGAAGTGGGTTTACGTCTTTGCGTATTAATAATAGCATAGAGATGGGCAAAACTGATAAATTTAAATAACAGTTGCTATTGTTATTGCTATTTGCAAATAACAACTGAAAATAACAGATAACAGTTATATTGTTTACGCTGAAAATTGCTGTCGCCATCTATTGGTAAGAAACTAAAATATGCAAAATTCATCTCGGTTGGCTACTAATATGATAGAGATCTTCGCATTTAGTACGATATAGAATATATTTGTAAGACTTATTATTCCTGCAATTTTGTATGTTTAAGAATAATATTAAACTGCAAATTCAGAACCAAAAATTAAAATACACCAAACAATCTTCTGACGTTTTATTTTTTATGCTTGGTAGTGTTGTTATGGAAATATTATATATTTAATCCTGGCGTAATTCTCAATTATATTAATGAATATATCTAACTATCCAAATTGAAGGGATTATGGGAAGAGATTGTTTGGCACTGTTGCTAAGTCATTGTCTTGCAATAGGCTTTTCTCAAAAACTGGAAAACTCACGTCACAGAAGGTGGTTATCTACTGATAAAGTACAAAGAAATATATCCCACTGACCCCAATCCCATACCTATATTATAACATACTCTCACATTCTATGAAATCTGTTTTACAGAACAGGAATATATATACAGCCTTGATAACAAACAATAATTTACCTAGACATATAAAAAACAAAAATGATAAGAGTGACAAATTCTAACTCGTGTGTCACCAGGTTGAACTGTGGGAGTTGCCCCAACTTCTATATTGGTCACACTGGAAGATCGTTCAATTCAAGATGGCGTGAACACTCTAATGCGTTTGAAAATGAGAGCTCAATAAATTACATTTTCTGAACACTCAGAAAACCATATACCTCAAAATATATCCCAAAATTTAGATTTACAAAACAAAAGTAAAAAATTATACCTTCATGAATCCCTGGAAACGAACAAAAACAAAATTCTCCGAATCCTTGAATGTTCAAACTGATACCAATTCATCTCCCTTACTTAATCTGAACCACAGATCATACATCTGAACAACCAGTTTTAAATAATATTATATTATTCTCATCTGTTGTCAACAATGTTTTATAAATGTATAATTTACCTGAGCTACACCACACCTACTTCCTCAGAAATCCCCAGAATTAAGACGACACCTTTAATTATTTTATTACCCTATCTGTACTTTCTAAGAAATATAAATTTGGCATTCCTTGTATTTCCAATTTCTAATGAAGCCAGACTTGGCAAAACATATCAAATTAAAAATAAATAAAAAAGTGAAAATTTAACCAGGTGTTTGTTGTTTTTAAGTAATTTTAACAATGAAATTTCATCAAGTGGAGACTGAAACAATCAACAAAGAAATGATGATTTTAAAACATTTGTAATTACCTACTTACTTCTTACTTAGCACTATTTTTTAATTAAAGATTGGTACATCATTTTCATACCGTGGTCAATTAAAGAATAGTCTTATTTGTGGCTTATGTTAATATTCGTGAATTAATGTAAAGAACTAATTCACTATATGTTAATATCTAGAAACAATTTAAATATATTTTTTTCAAGAACATAAACCATTATAATAATAATAAAATATAAACCCTTAATATAATTTCTAATACATATAATATATTTAAAATTCGCTCATTTATAATTACATTGTAATTTCGAAAAGATTGTTGAGGAGGTCTTGAATTATTTTGTCTATTCATGGGTTTTCTCTCCTCCAAATTTTTTCCTGTAACAGATAAGTATTTAAAAAAATTGTATATGTAGAACAAAGTGTAGTAAGGCAATTTCGTAAAATTGCCCGGATTACTGGCTGTCTGTACAGAGATTCTTCCTCACAGTTTTTCTGAGAGAAAGAGATGTCTATAAAATGATCAACCAGTATTCCTGTATATAAGTAATGTATTGTATATTGTGTAATACTTATCTGTGTATGGAGACGTTTCAACTCCGAGTCTGGAGTCGTTGTCAATCGTTTAGTGTTGTTTTCGAGGTTTTTTTCTAAAAAATTTTCGCTTTGATTTTGAATTTATTGTTTGTCAAAAAATTTGACACTGACAAAATATAATTACATTGTCAAGATTTCAGCAATGACAACGATGAACGAAAGTATATCTGAACGCTATTATTACGTTTGCAAGATCAGACAAACTCCTGTTAAATTTTTCAATAATGTTTTTCTGCTTGGCCGTTCAGCGCGTTCAGTACGAATCAGTTAACAGCTTTTGGTATTCAGCCTACGTTTTATTTTCAACAACTGCGAACAGAAACGTTGTGTATGAAAATTGCTGTGTGCGTTATCGGTCGAAACAGAACAACTGTTTTTTCAGTCGTTTAGTTTTCGGTCGATCTGTTATTGCTATTCGAAAAGGCAGTTGAGGTTAGAACTGTTTACGTTATTGTTTGATCAGCGCTAAGCTGTAATAAACTTATATCTGTTATCTGTTATTTTTAGTCGGCAATAACAGTTGCTATTGTTATCGAGTAAATAATAGTTGTTTAATAGCAGCTATGTTAATAACGCCACATCACTATAATAGCATGATATGATTACAGGCATATATATCAAAATGAATAAAACAGTCTTTGAATTTATTGCAAATGATTACAACTTTGTTATAATTAAAGGCACAGTTAATGTCTTTAGGAATTAGAGAAAATAAGCGATTATAATAAAAATACAGTAGTTATGTCAACAACCAGAAGTCAAAGAGTAGTTATTTACATTTTGGTGAATGCAAATATTGGAAAGAGAGCCTTTAGGCATTTAAATTATTGAATACCTTGATCGTTTCAAGAATAAAGTGGTAATTATCGACATTTAATTGGATCTATCAAGAAATAAACTGAACATATATTTTTTTAATTTTTCATGCTAATCAAAACTTTCTAATAATTAATAATCGATTGTCTTACATGCGGTAATTACTAAAAAAGGCATCTTTAGGTCACTCGATCGAGAGAACGCCGCCAAGATTTCTGTGTTATTTATTGAACATTCCTATAAAAATTAGGCTTATGGTAATCGGCAAACGTAACCTTCTTAAGTTGACGTATGGAAATATAATTGTTGTCAAACTCAATGTTTCGTGAATTTTCGCAGCGTAAAACTGTCACAGACTCCTGTAGTGTCAAATAAATGGTAGTCAGAATTTGGTAAGGGCGCTGTACTCTGGACTATGAAGATTATGATTACTTTATTCTTATAAATTTTTTCTTTTTAAATACTATCTGGATTTTAGATGGAGAAAAATGGGCGTCCAAGATGTCATTGTTGAGTGTGAAAGATTTAGTTTAGATTTAACTGATAGATGTCCACATGATAGCTGCCAATACCCATCGGGGTTTCGCTCAAGATCTGGTACCACCAACTCAAATTTAGGTAAGTAGTTACATTCTTCATATCAACTGTTGTATATAACATTTGCCTTACTGTAACAGTGATTCTATGGACTAAATATACTTGGATATATTTGGGTGTATATGTAAAGTTAAGTTATCAAATATAGAGGAGATACATGCGAGGTTAGTTTTGCCTGCCTAAATAAGGCCTATCTCCCATGACTCCCAAGGAGTCACGGATAGAATAGGGAAAATATCGGAAAAAAAATTACAACCAGTATACAAACCGAAGAAAACCATTCAACAATCGCCAAGGCCGGTATTACGTTGTCAAAGATCTGTCATAAAATCTTTTATAATTTTATTTTATGATATTTGATATGAATGTCAAAACAAATTTCATTAAATGACATATTACACTACATCAAATATTTGATCAAATATTTTCTATTCAAAATGGGGAATGTATGTAATTTTATTCTTCTTTGTGCTATTGTGGTATATTTTTATGGCTACAGTTTCAGTCATTTTAAAAAGAAAAAGTAATGGATGGTTAGAAATGTATAGTTCATCAGTAGTGGGCCTGATAAGCAAAACTTCTTATTAGCAGTTTAACCAAAATATTAATTCTATGATCAACTGTTGAATTTTATCAAACGAGCGTGGGTGATCCTTCCTGGAAAAATAGAAAAGGGGCCGATAACCACCAACGGTCAGCAAACCGACGCACCAAGCTACTACCGCACACCTGAACTTATTAAAAGAGATGAGACAAAAGGCAAGAATGACAAAAGAATTCTTTTTAAATGGATAATGCTACATTATATATGTTGATACGATAATTGTCTATTTTAATTGCTCAAGAAATACACAAATGAAAAAAATGTATAATATAGAGCGTCCACTACATCATTTTAATCGAGTACAACACTTCATTATCTATATAGATCTGTGATATAATTTATAGCTCATTATTTAACAACATTCGGTATGTTTATTAACTTTTCAATGCGCCGGGTTTTCTTTAACAGTCTTTGTACGTCCACACAATGGTACTAACAATTTTCATTGTAGACAATTAACCTGTTGTTTTTATTTTATATATAACATTATACAAAATAAACGGTCTTCATACTCAAATAATAAAATTTTTGCTGTACAATTCACAATAAAATTTTCGTTTTCACTGACAATTAACGTCATATTTTTTTATCAAATATAGGACGACGCGTGTAAATGTGATCGAAGATATGCCAAAGAAATATTTTATCAAAAATTGGGTATTGAACTATCAAATATTTTTGACAAAGATATTTTTTCAAAAATATTTGAACAAAGATTGACAATGTAATAGCGGCCTAAGGTCGGTCTAGAATGCTCAAGACCCCCCCTGACAGTTCTGGGAATATACCAAATACTTTGCAGTTTTGGTGAAGTATACATCCGATACCACAAAAAGAAGTGTTAGCACACGTTTATGGGAACACAAGTGGAGTTGCAAAATGTGACAGACTGATAAGTCAGCGGCCCCCAAACATAACTGAGTTAAGAGAGGCATTCTACCCGGTTCGAAGATAACGAAGTTTTAGCATCAATTTGCCATTTCTAACCCAGGATTTATAGAGAACACAACACAACAAGTGAAATCTTTAAAAATAGAAAATGCCAATAATATAAAAAAGTGACAACGTTGTCAAAAATGTGGAAAATATCAAAAATGTTAAGAATGTCAAGAATCAAAAATGTTACAAATAATATTTTTTTCTGTTCCAGAACCTTCATACCGCCATCAAAGTTTGAAAAATATACTTCCTCAACCGAGTACTGCAGAACCAGTGACATTTTTTACACCCAGTATGTTATTTCACGCCGAAAATAATGCGATCACGGACACTGTCCTAGCGAACATTCCCCAGATTGAGGTAGGTAAGGTAGGTTGTGGTGTGATGGAGCCTTGCTTGCTGATGATTTATTTGCGCGTGTGATGTTTCTCACAAAAAGCATGATGCTTTACATGGAATGGCTTTATTCGCTTGTTTTGCCGGTTGCATTTCTAATAACTTATTTCACATGTAAGTATAGTTTGGGCGTAGACTAGTATGGAATGGTAAAAATGCATTGTACGAAGCACGCTTTTAGTGTTAGCCTACGATTTTTACGAAAATTCCTGACAAAATTAATTGTATAACAAAATGGACACCAACATTAGTTTAGGATGGTCGATGGAATATGATTACTTATCACAAAGCCCTACTTTTTTGTGTTAATTTTTGTATTCTATGACCATCACGTCAAAAATCGGGCAATTTCAATAATTTCTGGCTTAAATAATTCAATCAAAAGAGACTTATTTTATTTTATTTTTTAAATTTATTATAATTTCTTTTTCATTAACTACTCAATCTATATTCTACATATGTACCGACGGGACGGACACCCTATCTTCGGTAGTTGATGCAATTTAACCATAGGCAGATTTTTTACCTGCACTCATAGACCTATCCTTATCGTCATTTAAAAAGCAGTGTTGCAAGTTAGATCTAATCTTATGCGTTTCAACTAACATTTATTTGAATTTTCAGCCGGGTATATAAGTTAGTGTTTCTTAGATTTTGGGATATTTCAAAATAGTATTTTTAGGCTCCCGTCTATCCAACGTACGGAAACCCAGAATCATTCCTGATTTCTTTGTCTGTTACATCACAATTTTCTCCAACACTATGGACGGAAAAAGTTGCAATTTGGTACTAGTGTATAGTTTGGTAACTCTATCGGGAGTACTTATCGTAAATGAAGAAATTTTTATTTTAGGAGTACTTTTGTGGGGAAATTTTACAAGAATCGACCATTCCCCCTTATCTCCCAAACTATTGAGCCTAAAATTTTGAAAAAAAATCAAAGGGCGCATTATGAGGAATATAAATATCTATTTTTTTTCATATTTTTAAAATAAATTATTTAAAAGGTATTAATAAAAATATATAAAAAAATACCTATGCCCCCTTTATTTCCAAGGCTATAAGTCCTAAAATATGAAAAAACTAGGGGTATAGAAGAGATTCTATACCCCTAGTTTGAAAAAAGTTTAATTTTTTATTTTTATTTTAGAATTAAATTCTATAATTTGTCCCCAAAATTAATATTAGGGTAATCTCCATATCTTCAAGTTCTCACTTGAACTTTAGAGGAAAGATATGGAAATTACCCTAATATTAATTTTAGGGACAAATTATAGAATTTAATTCTAAAATAAAAATAAAAAATTAAACTTTTTCAAATGCATCATTTAAGATATCAAATAAAAGGTTTCATTATAAGGAATATTTTTTTCTTATTCTCTTATATTTAAAATAATTTCTTTAAAAATATAAAAAAAATGACTTATAGTCCCTTTTAATTCAGAGAGTGCACGACCTAAAATTAAAAAAAAATACAAATATAGGCCCTTACATGAACTTGAAAATAAGGAGAAAATCCTGAAATTAACTTTGGGGGCCAAATTCCAGAATTAAATGAAAGAATAAAAAAATATATTTTTTTCACAGTCATCATATAATGCATCAAGTAAAAGAGCTCATTATGACCAATTGAATTATATCTTGGTTCTTTTCAAAATTATTGGAATAAGAAAAAAAATTTTGTTTCGAGTGGGAAATTTTTGAGGTGAGTTAGCGCTTGCGTATTCAATATAAACAGGTCAATTCAATGATCTTGATATTTGAGAGAGGGAAAATAGGTGTTGTCGTATATCATTTGAAAGGCCTTTTTACGGACTATATATATACATTTTTCATTGCCTAACTTAACTTAACCTAACGGACCTAGTAGTAAAACCGGATTATTAAATTAAAAGTTTTTACTGCATGGAAATGAATTAAAAAGGAGTTATTTTATAGTATGCTTTTAAACCATCCTGTTTCACTGCCTCACCATGTAATAACAGACAATATAATAAAACATTAAATGTAAACATTCATTTATTTTACATTATTTTTTGCTGATATTTATAGCAAGCTTGTGTATCTATTCTGACCTTTATTCGATCATTTGAAGCATTGTACATTTATCTTTCAAGTTATTACTTTACTGATTTGTTAAAAATTTAAAAGATAATTATGGTATACACATAGCAAGAACGTGTTAAGTTGGTAAGTCTTTATTACCAAAATCAAAATTGTGCTCGATCTGCTGCAAAGGTTTTTAACCAAAATCATCCCGAACGTAACGTTCATCATGGTTTTTAACCAGAACCATCCCGAACTTAACGTTCGTCATAAATACCTATTGGAGTTGATTTTAAAATTTGTTGAGACGGGCTCAGTAATGAATAAAAAAAGAGGTCCCATTGGAATTGTAAATGTTGAAGGGGTAGCTGTGACTACATTGGGCCATGTCCAATTTATACCAAACACGCAGTCTGTCCAGCAAATCTCTGCAGCTTCCGGTATATAGCAAAACTAACGTTTTTAGAATTTTGCATAAGTACGAATTCCATCCGGAAGCCAAAATTAAATTACTTTATGAATTCAATGAGGATGATTGAGATCGAAGGCAATAGTTTTGCGAAATTATGACCCAGGGTATGATCGAAAACCCGAATTTCTTCTATAATTTTTTGCTTTTCGGATGAGTGCACTATTTCACTTCATTAGGAGGTTAACCGACATAACTATAGATTTTGGAGCGTTACAAATCCTCAATTATTTCGAGAAGCTCAAAATCAACATCCGGTAAAACTAAACGTTTGGGCAGGAATTTTGGGAAATCATCTAATTGGACCCCTGGTAATTTGAATGGTGAAATTTATCACAATACATTGGAATATAAAACTAATGCATTGATAATAGAAAAATTAGAAAATGATTAGAAATACTACATGAAGAGCAATTGCATTTTCAACAAGATGGAGCTTCTCATCACTACGCCGCACCAGTTCGTCAATACCTCGATTTGGAATACCCTGGTCGCTGGATTGGAAGAAGAGGTCTTATAGAATGGCCTGCCCGATCACGCGATCTGAACCCCTTGGATTTTTTTGTGGGAACATATATAAATCCAAAATTTTTATGACTCAGCCTGAGAATTTGGAGGAACTACGTCAGCGAATTATAGTGGAGTGTCGTCAGATAACACCGACTATAGTGAACCATGTCAGAGTCGGCTTTCAGTCAAGGTTGAACTATTGTATGTATTGTATTGTATGGACTATAAGTCAATGGAAGACACTTTGGACATTTGCTTTAGAGGCATTGTATTGTAATTTAAATTCGTTTTTTTAATACTCTTATTATTATTACATGTTCAGAAATTGCAATAAAATTTTTTATTACGACGGTATACTCCGTAAAAATTGCTTTCAAAAAAGCTCATCGAATTGACCTGTTTATGTTGAATACGCGCAAGCGCTAACTCACCTCAAAAAATTTCCCACTCGAAACAAAAATCGACCTGTTTTTTCTTATTGCAATAATTTTGAAAATAACCAAGATATTCAAGTGAGATGGAATACCCTGTATATATAATATTTAAGGCATTATAATGGGCGTTATGTTTGATGAAGGATATCTGCTAAATAAACAGTAATTTATCTTAAATAGCAAGAAAAACACTAATGAAGATCCAATTAAATAACAAAATCCTTAAGAATAATAATGTCCTAAAATAACACACAGAAAACTTTTTTGGGAATAATCCCACACTCGGTGTAAAAAGTCTGAATATTTCAAACCTTCCAAATGTTTGTGGATCTAAATCAGGCCCCATTTCCAATGGCATTAATACAAAGAATAAGAAAAAGTACATTTTTATGCCAGGAAATGACAATGTACATTCTGAAACAAAAATGTTTGACAATTTAATTTCAAAGTACAACACAAAAAATCCACAAACTTCGTTCTTTCTAACCCTGCTTTCTGAATGATGATAGGTCCATCCAATTAGGTAATATTTATTGCCCTTTTAAAAAAGGGCTGTCAGCTATTTAATTGTAATTAAAATTGAATGATAACCTTTTCAGTTAATAAGCGAATTTTAGATATGAAATTAAAATGCAGCAAACACAGTTTTGAGGTTATGATGGTTAAAAACAAAAAATGTTGAAACCAAAAATTTTGAATTTTGGGTGACTAATCTTCTATAGCTACAACAATTTGGTGTTGACTTTATTCTAGTATTAGTTTCTTGTTTCTGTAAATGACTTGGACTATTTCGTTGGTTTCAAAGTTTGTAATGATATTAATGAGCTTTTTTCCGGAGTGTTGTAAATTTATCAATTTCTAGAGGAAAACGTTATTTTTTTTTTGTTATAGCAGCTTATTTTTTTTTATTATAGGAGCTCAAATTTAACATGTTAAACATAATGAATACCTACATATATCAAACAAAAAATAAATGAATATATTCGTTCGTACGGGAGGGATGAGAGGGATATAACCATATCCCCAGAGCGATCGTGATTAAATGTATTGTTTCAAAAAAGTGAATATGCTTATTTAACATTTTTTAACTTTGTTTCGTCCACTCTGTATAACTATAGTTTTACTGCACTCTTGTTTCAATCACCTAGTATACGCAACTACTTATGTGCCATCCAATACAACATTTTTTGAACCCCCTGTATAACTTTAATTCTATTCCACCTTATGTTTCAACCATCCTATATCACATTTACTTGTAAGATTTTTTAAACCCACATGCATAACTGTACTTTTACTTCGCCCTATATTTCAACTGCCCAGATTGCTTGCTGTTTGAATTTCCAAGCACGCACACACACACACCTACCACCGTTTACCATATAGCAAAGATCGCTCACATAATTTTTCTTTTCGATACATTACACACATTTAAGCCCCGTAAAATGAACACTGTTACAAACACCCTGTACATTTTACTTTCATGGCGTATCTAAATATTTATGATGAAAATTTGACATTTACATTGATTTTTACCGTTTTTGCACATATTTTTCCGATTTTCAGAAAAACGGTATATTTTACGTTATAGAAAATTATATGGAATCAAGCTGAAACATCTTTTTGTAGAATACAATTAAAATATTCGAATTGATTGAGCCGTTTTAGAGAAAACAGTGTAGATTCATTGAACTTTATTGAAGTGTAGTCCCTTAATTACTGTTTTTTCTGATTTCCTGGAAAACTGCAAAACTGCACGTTCAAGGGCGTACCCAGCTTTTGGTCTAGGTAGAGGCAAATTTGGACAAATCGGAAAAGCAATTGTCCTAGAAAGAGGGACAATTCTGAAAAATTTTTCGTCCAAGGGGGGGGGGGGGCAAGGCAGCAAATTTATGGAAAGGTTTAATGGCTCACGGCAGGTTTTCCAGGTCCAGGGGGGCAGCTCCTCTGCCCCTCCCCCCTTGAGTACGCCCATGCTCACGCTATAGAAAATTGTACGGTTCCTTTCTGTTACATTCCTTAATGCAATGTCGTTTAAATCATCAAAATTGCCCAAGCCGTTTTTGATTAATCACGCATACGTAAAAATGTGCCTCCTCCTTTTTGGAAGTCGATTAACAAATAGAATTAGATCAGATAATCCAAGATAAATACTGGTGATATACAAAACTTGTGTGGTGTTTTTGGGGCTGGAGTCTTAATTGATTCGAATTACATACACAGTGAAGCGGGTGTCGAGATAACTGTGAATGAAACTAGATATAGAACAATGGTAATAAATTACACAGGCACACAAAATAAAAAAAGGTCAAAGTCCACGAGGTGAACTCGTATCAGATCGTTTTCAAGGTCATTTGAAGGGCAAATTCTGAAAGAAGGCTCAAAAAATCTGGAAAAATTCATACATAGGTTTTTCAGAATGCTGAATACGAACCCGGTGTCGGTTGAACTTTATCAGCACAAGGTCAAGGTCATTTGAAGGTCAAATTCTGAAAAAAGGCTCAAAAAATTGTGTAAAAATTCATACAGAAAGCATTTTGCGGCAATTATTGCAAATACTATCAGGAGCCCACTCTACCGAAACTGCATCTAAATTAAAGCATTTCTTTGCATATATTCCGAAAATTTTAGTTGAACGATCGTCGATCGTTTTTTTTTTTTCGGAATAAATGCTCAACACACGAAGCAAAATGCGTTTCTATCTTTTGAGCATTTGTGTTAGAGGATGAGGTTGAAGGTTTGTTTAAATTTTCCATATTTTTATATATAATCCCGCTCGATAGGGATCCTAGTCCGATTGCAGGTGAGTCCGTCGTCCTGTAGGAGATAACCCTTATACCTCTCCAGGGCTAAGTATAAGGGCTTTGACGAGGACAAAGTCAACTCGTCGACGAACACACTACGGCTTCATCCTCATACCCTATCGACCCCCTGTAAGGCAGTGCACTTCCACTGGCAATCGTATGAGCGAATCATTCTACACATCCCCTTACGAGGCAGTTGTCACCGTCGCAAGACTCGTCGAGGCAACACATCTAGACATCCATACATCCACACATCCCCGCATTCGCACATCCGTACATCCCCACATATACACACATTTACTCATCAACGCATCTGAAAATCTACACATGCAAAAATCTGCATATCCGCAAATACATCAGGCCGTCTCTAGTAAAAGCATTTTTTGCCATTTTAAGGTAAAAAAAAGAAGACAAACTTCTTTTTTGAAGGTACATTTTTCTTGTGGGTACAAAGTTGAATTTGTACATTGTTTGATTGTTCTTAATTTCATATTTCAATGGCCTTGAAAAAGTCAGATTCTTAAAACCTATATATTATTTTCTTCAATTTTTTTAACACTACCTTATTAATTTGACCTTAAATTGACTTTAACCTTGATCAGATAAAAGTCAAACGACACCGGATTCGTACTGAGCATTACGAAACACCCATGTATGGATTTTTTCAGATTGAGCTGGCAAATGCCAACTGACACCGGATTCGTATTCAGATATCTGAAAAACCTATGTTTGAATTTTTTCAGATTTTTTTACCGCTTTTCCAGAATTTGACCCAAAAAACATGTAATCTCACAGGTCCCCTTCATGAACTTTGACTTTTTTATTATTTTGTGTGCCTGTGTTATTTGTAAAGTTGTCCTGGTAAAAATGTATCTTAGCCGAGATTGTAACATTACTTACTATCTGGATCAGTATACTGATTGTTTGGGATATTCAGATAGATGCTTATTTCAAATCGAGCCAACGTCGAATGATTACATAATTAGATCAGTTCTGAGTCCCGCTGTATATAATAATTTGAATTTAAAAATTAGAGAGGTAATTATTTATCAGAATTTTTCGTATAATGGTTAATAGAGTGCTTACACTATTTTCATAACTCATACACACATATAGTAGGTAAGCGCAGAGATGCAGATGACATGTTTAAAAATACATACTAATTATGGTATTTACGCATGATACATTAAACAATTTCGAAGATAAAATAGATTTGCACTTTATTGACTATCTGTGGTTGTAAACATAAGCTATGAGTGTTTTTACAATTTTTCCTATAAATGCATATCTCTGTCGCAATTTTTGAATGGGATTTATATGATTTTATCTTATACATACCGCCAACCTCGTTCAAAATTCATTCGTCCTCTTAAAAATTTTACTTATATTCTAACTGTATGTGACTATCAATCCATCAGTTAAAGCTATTCAAATAAAATATTTAATAATTGCTCAAATATTTTGTTACCAAATAACATTTGACTTCTTAATTAAATACCACGAGTGTCAGATGAGTTGAGTTTTATAATTCGACCACAAGGGTGGTATCATTGTGTCACTATATCTCTGATCATTTGGGTACGGATTCTGCCGTACAACATTTGAATCAATTTCTCTTCCATGCTTATACGAGAACTCAAATGATTGAATGTACAATTGAGATGTGAGATGTTCCAATTGCAAATGATACGTTTATACCGCCATCCAAGATTCGAATCATTTGGAACAGTTCGATGTTATGGAAGAGTGAATCATTTCAGTAAAGATCTATACACGTCTAATGTAGAATGATTTGTCATGTATTATTGATCAAAAGATGTTGTTTCAGCAGGGCCGGGCTACCTGCTTTACAGAGAATGCAGCAATTACTGTGTCAAAGAACATATATAAATAGATCTTTTAGCCCATTATTTGCAATGGAGATTTTTCAGCAAGAGTTTAAGCTAATGATTTCCTAACAATAGTTTTGAGCTAACATAACTTAAGCAATTAAGTAATTTGACAGAATGTCTGTAAAAATGAATGTCTACATGATACCTATATCTCATGTTAGTGCATTATAAATAACAACAATTGTACATACAAATTCAATAATAATTTATTATGTTTTATTATTAAATTAACTTGGAAGATCAAATTCAGAATCTATTAATGGACTTTGTTTCAAAATCCATTGATTTTATTTTGCAAATATAATGCTGTTAAAAACTTTTATATTTCTCAAGTAATTAATAATGAAAACATTCCCATTAAAAAAGTAACAAATATTTAATATGAAATTAAATAAACTCGAACATGAAATTAAAATGGTACCTATTTATGAAACGGTTTTGCTGATTGCTTTCAGGGAGTGGAAACTACTTTTTCTGCACTAGGAGGCTCACCGCCTGAAGCTGCCATAGAAGCAACCCCAGAGACTACTCCTATAAGAGTAAGTTAGGTTTTAAATATTAAAGTAATATTAAAGTAATAAAAATATTAACTTATCAATTTTATGATCTATTCTTACTCTTCAAAAAATTGAGTTTTTAATACTGCAATAATTAAACATGTATTATCAAGTATTTAATTTTATACAGGGGTTTTAAAAGTAAACGTACAATTTGATTTGGATTTAACATATTCTTGTGAAGAAGTCAATCTTATGCTTAATTTAATCCCGGAAATAGATCATAATCCTATAAAGACGTAAACGTAAATGATAATTAATTAATAACTAATTAATAGAGAATAAAAATGTTCTGCATCATCTGGTACAAAGAAGGAATACGTTTCACAATTACTTCTTTAACAAATACAGTAAAACCCCGCTTAACGCGTAGGATACGTTCCATCAAAGTAGAGTGTAATGCGAAACAGCGCTAAACGAAGCTATCTTAACATGTAAATAATGGGGTTAGGGGAAAATGGACAGAAATGTTTTTTAAATAAAAATAAAACCAAACATTTCTTTCAAAAATAAAAACAATATAAACGAATATATTTATTAAAACAAATAGAATTCTAAGTCAGATCATTCAATTTATTCTGTGTTTCCAATTTTCTGTTTTTTTTGTCAAGAAGGCCTCTAATGTAGTTTGCGTTTTCCTTTTGCGTTCTGTTATAAATTGTTGATAAGTGGATAAAGCATCTATAACACCCCTCTTGCTTTTGAACTCCTGTCAAAATTTGTATCATTAGATAGACTAGCTGCTGTTTCTTGAACTACTTCTTCGGCGTCTTCCACATTCATCTCATCTAAACCGATTTGTTTGGCTAATTCCACTATTTCATCCATATTGACAGAGTGTTCAATGTCTTCGCTCTTACTTAAATCTGGCCAAATGTTCTTCCATACTCCTTTCCAAAAACTTTCTGTTATCTCATTCTAAGAAAGGTTTATGTTTTCTATGACATTCATGATATTGTAGTTTTTCCGGAATTCTCTTATTGATTGCTTCTCTTCTCCGTCTGTTTTTTCAAATATCTTAAATGTTCCCTGTAAGTAATAAGCTTTAAAATTGGATATAATGCCTTTGTTCATTGGTTGGATTAAGGCAGTTATGTTAGGCTGCAAGAAAACCACTTCGACTGGAATGCATGTTGTTAAGTGTTATAAATTTGTTGGGTGGCTTGGAGCATTATCAATAGTAGTATTCTTTGTTCAAGTTGTTTCATTTCGTAATATCGTTTAACAGACGGGCAGAAATGTTCAGTGAACCAATCCTGGAAAATTTTCAGTTATCCATGATTTTTTATTAGACTCCCAAATTAGAGGGAAAGTTGATTTAGATATGCCTTTCATTGCTCTTGGTGTTTTAGAGTGGTAAACTAGTAGTAATTTTAATTTGTTTGCGTTACCACCTAGTAGAAGTGTTAAGCGTTTGCAGCTTTAATTCCTGGTGCTCGTTTCTCTTCAAGAGATACAAATATTCGTTTTGGCATTCTTTTCCAAAACAGGCCGTGTTTCGTCAACATTAAAAACCAATTCTGGAGGATAGTCTGGCAATTCAGTCACCGCTTTCGTATCACTACTTGCTTCTTCTCTTGTAATCTTTATGTTGTGAAGATTATAAATCTATTAAACCAATCTCGACTAGCAACGAAAGTTTCATTTATGTGGCTTGCCTCAGCCTGAATGTAATTAAACATTCTTCTAGCTTTTTCCATTATGATACATTGGCTTAATGGCATATTGCGTTCAATTTCGTCGTCAATCCATATAGACAGTCATTATTCCATTTCCTCTATAATGTTATTTCTAGAATGGGTATCTCTAGTTGCAGAGCTTGACGTAGTTACAGTTACAGATGACAGTATTTTTTCCTTATTCCTTCTTGAATTTAATCTTCTAATCATTTGCATTTTAGTTTCCAGTGAAATGCATTTTCTGGTTGCTTTCTTTTCTTGTTTTTCATTATCACCCATAATGGAAATGCTGTGGCACCTTTGGTGTGTCACAAATGTAAAAACACAGTTTTGCACTCTAACACCAAACCTTTATTTTCAAACACTCAACGCCGTTTCAACAACTCTAAGTTGTCATCTTCAAGGAGTACTTACAAATGTTTCAAATCATAAAAATTCGTCCGTACAGCACCGCTCCAAGCAAGAAACACTACTACATTGTTTCGGATATGTTATGTACATATGTATTTGGAAACCTAGCCCTGCGCACAATTTCGGGGAATCCCCGGTTTGAAATAAAAGCACTAAACCGAAACAGCGTTAAGCGGGGTCTTATTTTAAGAAGAATAATAGTTTATTTTGCACATTAAGAAAAATGTTAAAATATGTACAGTGTGGTAAGTATAAGCATTAGGGTGGTCGTTAAATATTAAATGTATTGCGACGCCCTCTAAAAACTTCCTTTTGATGAAAAAACAAGGCAAAAGTCAATTTTTGAGTATAATCCCCAAAAAATTCATCATCCAAATCTTTATTAATATATTATAGAAGAAAAAGAATTAAAAATACGAAAGAAAGCTTTTTCATCGAATATTCCTAAAAAAGATGATTGTACCCGTACCCAAAAATTGACTTAGATCATCTAGAGTCAGTTTTTTTCATCAAAAGGAAGTTTTTGAGGGGGCGTCGCAGAAACGTCCACCCCAATAAGCATAGTAGGTATAAATACAAATAAAGTAAAGATGCATAATTAGAGCGCCCAAACAATAAAACTGATACAAAATAGATGCCCTATCACTCAATTTTGGGGTTACAAATTGGAATACATGTTTTTCACGGGACACAACATTCTACCAACTGGAAGTCACTGACGTTTATCGACATTGTCACTTGTCTCGGTCGTGCCTTAAAGTGTACCTTAGGGTAAAATATTTAAGGGGGCAATTCTTGGGGTCATTTTATGAAAAGACTGAATATGAAAATCTGTATTTAATTTTAGAGATACAGGGTAATGTTTTCAAAAAAATTTTTTTACCATAATTGCGATATTGTATATATCTTTCTGACATTTGGTTCACGTCTTTTATGCATTAAGTGCATTTTCTGATGTGCAAATAATTTTATTAGTCCTTCCAGTGGCATCTGTAATGGTGTTGTATTGAATATAATTTGGTGAAAAAAGGTACGCCACTTTGTCTTAAAATAAAAAATTTATTTGAAATCTCTATTCATTTCAATTCATTTCAAAGCAAATTTCAAGTTTGTTGATTTTCTTTCGTTATTTCAGATATAAGTAACTGATTTTTGCGCGTACACCGTATAGTTTCACACGAGGCAACTATCGCCTTAAACCTTCTACAGTGTTAGAAATTTTGGACAATAAAGTTTTAAGGTGCTCCCAAAAAAAGTAACTTCAAACTATTGAGATGGGGGATCTTGTTGGCCATTCTCAGTGATCGTGATTAAATAGATTTATTAGTCGATTTTGTGATTAGGGTTGCCACCTTTTTTAAAAGAAAATAAAGTATATTTACTATTAAAGGTAAAAAAATAAAGTACATCTTCTGAAAATAAAGTTTTTTTTTGTTTTTATACATATATTTTATCAATTCAAACAACATCTAACAAATATTTGTTATTCAAGAATGTTTAAACAACATCTTTGCACTCTTGTCCATATTAAAATATATTAATGGTTCATTCTTTATTAAATTTAAGGATGCCCTGTTTCTTTCATCGCGCCACTTAGCCTTCTTCGGAGAAAAAACTATCTCTGAAAATGCTGAAGTGGCGGAAATTGACAGCAGAAATGAAATATGTATTTATAAAATTATTATCTATTAAAAAATGTTACCACTTCTGTACAGTTCTTTATCAAAAAAACCTTTTGAATGATTGAATGAATTTGAAACAAGAATTTTTTTCATATAAAACAGAGGCGTCCAAACTTTTTGCTGCGAGGGCCAGTTTGGTATTTAAATTCATTAGCGGGGTCCAAGCATTGTAAATATGTGAATTAAAAAACCTTATTATGAGTAAAGCAGCATTGAATTTTATTTTTTATAGTAAATTACAGATATAACAATACTAAACAAACATGTCTAAATTATATTATTATAAAATTATTTCATGCAATTTTTAATGGGAATGGTGGAATTTTTTATGGCTTTCCAATTTACCAATATTGTATCTATTCAATCTAGAAGATAATTCGTACATGGCGTTCGAGTTCATGAAAATCCCCATCTACAGATTCTATGATTTTTTTAAATCTGGTCTCCGTACAGTCCAGTAGCAAAAATGAGCATAGATTAACATTTTTGTTTTTGTTAGGAAAAAGAATTAAAATCTTTAAAAAACATAACAGACAAAATAAAGTGTTTTCACGTACTTTATTGCCTTGATAAAGTATAAAGTACGTTTTTCCGAAATAAAGTACAATACTTTATTATAAAGTACGGGTGGCAACCCTAATTGTGATCCTAAGCAAATTTAATTTAAATGTTTTAATCAACAACCATGCTTCAAATTTTTAGCTATTTAACCCTGAAACCATACGTTGGACGAACCAAAATCAATAGATAAAATTTGTTCAGAAATGGATTGATATTTCAAAAATAATTTTTATTTTAAGACAATGCAAAGGCGTACCATTTTTTCACTAAAAGTATTCAATGCAATACCCATATGCGGACCAAACTGGTAGAAATAATAAAATTATTTGCATATCAGAAAATGCATCTTAATGCATAGATTGGTATCAGTTCTAAAAACATACGTTCATGTGAAGTTTTTTTCATGAAATGAACCGAAGGATCGCTCCCTTAAATGTTTTACCTTACTTTGACAATACCCTGTATATTTCATACTTTTAGTTTCCTACTCAAAACTGCAAAAATTTCATTTTCATTCATAATGTATTCGATTATTATCTATTTTATATATAAGAAATAACTAAAATAATAAATTCGGCTGTACAATTCTTAAAGTCATAGTGGAATATTTACTTCGAAACACTTAGTACGATTTTCCTATGACATATTTAATTGGTTATATGTTTTAAGTTTTAAAGGAAAAATTTGCTGAAGGTCGAATTGTATGAAGTTGACAAATCAACTCAAATAGTCTGCCCAGTACTAGTGTTTGTATTATGTAGCCCAAGTCAGTCGAGATCTCAGTTGTTGATATTCGGGTCTTAAATTAAAATATAAAATTAGGTAGAAAATTCTTCAATGTGCATAATATAAACACGTACAATAACTGTGTTAGATAAGTTTTTTCCTAAAGTTTCATTCAATATGTTTTCTTTCCTCGTTTGTTTTTAGAAACTCTACTAATGCTACCTATCGTGCGTTAAAAAATAGGGCAAGAAGCCAGGAGATTTGCATAAAATATCTGTTTTAATTTTCTTAAAATCCAAGATATTGTAATATTGATGTTGGCACAAAATGTGAAAATCAAAAAACAAACTTATTCTTCAATCCATTGTTTTAGAGCAATTAAATTGCACTCAAGACATTGAGGTCAGAAATACACTAAAATCATTATAACAAAAACAAAAAATATTGGTCAAAATTCAAACAATTGCATTTATAAAATTCCGTCTAATTGTAAAACATTCTATATTGGAGAAACCTTTTAACCTCTAAATGTTCGAATAAATGAACACAAAAACTCCATTTAAAAACGAGAATTCGAAAAGTGCGAAATTTGTTGACATGCCTGTGACCTTGGTCAACAAATTCAACTATATGACACAAATATCACAACACAAAACTAAAGATAAAAGAGTTAGCTTTAATTTTGTTAAATGAAAACGGTTGATCGCTACTACCTCTCTTGAATTCAGTCGTTGCTAGTTGTCGATAATTAAGGAAGAAGTTACTAATGACGATGCCTTTTTAAATCAGCGACGGCTGGATTGCAAAATTATTGTGGGAAAAGTAATAAACCGATAAGTAATTTCGCAAAGATTGTTGAGGATGTCTTGAATTATTTGCCTGTTCATTGGGTTTCCTCTCATATCATTTCCTGCAGCAGATAAATATTTGAAAATTGTATATAGAGAACAAAGTGTAGTAAGGCAATTTCGTAAAATTGCCCGGATTACTGGCTGCCTGTACAGAAATTCTTTCTCACAGTTATTCTGAGAGAAAGAGATGGCTACTAAATGATCACCGAGTATTCCTGTATATAAGTAGTATATTGAATATTGTGTTATACTTATCTGTGTTTTGAGACATTTCAACTCCGACTCTGGAGTCGTTGTCAATTGCTCGGTATTGTATTTCGAGGTTTTTAATAAAAAAAATCTCTGATGATTTTGTTATTTGTCAAAAATTTGACAATGACAATTTTTCGTTTGGAGATCACTTGATACTAAGGGTACCGTTCTTTTGCTCTCTTAGCAATAGATTTCTCCAGTTCAAAAGAAGGTAGATTGAAGGTGCCCCGATTTCCGTGTTATTTGTCATCTTAAAGCTGGCTTCCTTAACTTTTCTCTTTTTTAAATTTTCCTCTTGCAACAAGATTTTTGTTTTATCCCATTTTGTCATATGACTGCCGGTGCTGGTTAATACATGATTGGCCAAATTTGATTTGTCCACATGTCTTCTGGAAATATTATATTAATGTTCTTTTTTCCTTACCTGTATCGGTGAAACTTCAAGACCTTCAGAAGTAAGGAAAAAAGAACATTAATATGAAATTTTCCAGAAGACATGTGGACAAATCAAATTTGGCCAATCATGTATTAACCAGCCCCGGCAGCCATATGATAGACAAAGATTTTGTTGAAAGGGAAAAATTTTAAAAAGAAAACTTAAACAAGTCAGCTGTATGATGACAAATAACACGGAAAACGGTACCCTCAGTATCAATTTATACAAAATTTAATTCCCAATCATTTCTCAGTTCAACTATTCTCTGAAATGAATAGTTTCCAAGTTATAAACGGAAAAATGGAGATAAAATGTCTAACTTTAAAAAGTTATGCTTATTTACAAAACAAGTTGACTAATACTATCGAAACAGCTGATCGCTTCGCTCGGTCGATTCAGTTGACGCTAACGCACTATAAACTGCTCGCCTCATAAAACAATCGCGGAAAATACCAGAAATGGAAGGCCACGTATGGTATGCCAGAGTGTATAGTTTTCTATTCAGGAAATGAAATCAAACTCTTGTGGATTCTTGTTCTTACACTTCTTTTTATATTCGGCCGGTTGTTTATTATTGCATTCGCACTTTTATTATTAAATATGTTTATAAGTTACTCTTGTAAATAATTGTAGTAGAAAATTTCGCTATACTGTAGAAACTTGAAATTTTTAGTGGATCTAAATAAGTTTATAAGTTTCTTTCGAATCTGAGACCAGCGCCGAATATTTAATTTCATCCTGTTTCTGTATTATTTACTATTACGAAAAATTAACTCGTTACTAAAAGGACCCCGCCATACCTTCATGGAAAATGGCTTTCAGTGAAATTTAAACCCATAGAAGTGACCTTCTTCTAGGCTCTTGGAGTTAAAATTACCTCGTTTTAATATTAAATTTTTTAACTTTGAGGCTCTCGGAGAGGGCCATCGCCCCCATTGTCCCAACCCCTTTTGGATCCGCCATGTATTATGAAAAGTGAGGCAACAACACTTTGACCTCTAATATCTTAAGAAGGAAGGAATTTTGTACCTGGTGCTCATGAGAACTAATTTGACTGAAGGCCATTTTCTATAAGTATTTGGCGGGGTCCTTTCATTCGTAAACATTATTTATATCTACAGAACACACTTATCGTTAAATTGTTTATTGTCCTCATTGAAGAATTTTCTATGTAGCCATTATATTCCAATTCTAGACTCTCTTGACATCACTTATTCCACAGTACCATTATAATGAAAATACTCGAAGCAAAATGTAACTTGTTTCTATTTCCTATTATTTCGAATTAAATTTTAGCCCGTGATTTTTCCTAGAAGATTTAAAGAAAGTTGAAAGAATATTTCTAATACTTGTGTGTATTTTTTTATTATACAACTTTTGAGTTTAAAATTACACTTGTTTTTTTTTGTTGATCTGCATGCATGTTTATTTTTACAAGTTGTTCTATAACTGTATATTAGTGATGTGAGATTTTAGTTTAATTCCATGTTAATAACTCAAATTTTGAATGATATATGAGGTCCTAAAAATGAATACATCCTTACAATAGTAACAAAAGTTAATTTTTATCATGACACATGTCATTTTTAAACTAGATTCCTTCTTAGATTAAGCACTTTTAGATGGTGTTTTATAGAATTCGAGAAGACTTCTTGGCGGTCAAACATATTTTACTACAAAAAATAAAAATTTTTACACCATACCACAAAATTTGTAGTATACTGTAGTAACTTTTTTTTCCTAGAAAAATATATGAGTAATAAAAAAACATAGAAACATAGTAAATAGTGCGTAAATATTTTTTTTACTTCAAAACTCAGTCTAGTATGTCTTAAATGATTTATAGTATACTGTGGTAACATATTTTTCTGAAAATTTTATCCTAATTAAAAGTATTAAACGTATAGAATGTTCAGCCGTTGAGTTGTCTATTATTTTACTCGATTGGATAATAGAAAAAAATTATATCAACATAAGCGCTGTAGATATAGGGTTATCTGTAAAAAAATCGGTCCTAATAGTGGTATGGTAACCAACAAAATCCAGTCCTGCTTTATTTAGTTCAACTTCATGATATTTAAATTATTTTTTTACGAAAAGCAAATTTTAACGAACAATTTTTAAAAGTTTCATCAATAAAATATTAAAGAATCGTCGGAGTCACACAAAAAAAACACTTGTTAACCATTTTTTATCACAACTATACAAAATAACACGTGTTTTCAATGCAATATAATATGAGTCAATAGCTACTCCAAAATAGCGCTTACTGGATTACTGTTTACTACTAGTAAACTCTAGTAAATTACTAGAGTATCGCTGCCATACTTTGTCGTATAAATACCGAGTATGCCCACTTATATTCCAGGTACCATCACGTGCGACTGCGATGTTAGGTCTTTTATTATTATACGGTATACTTACCTCGGATCTCTCTGTCACATGTTTCTACTCGCGTTCATATTGAAATCTTTAAAATTCCCAAACCCCTATTAGGACCGATTTTTTTGCAGACACCCTATATCAAAGTGTTCGCAAGAAAACAGTGCTTGTGTTGATATAATTTTTTTGCTAATATCCAATAAAGTGAATTTCTATTATTCAATCCAAGTGAAAGTAACTGGCATACACATACCTGTTTATACCTGGCAACCAAACGGCTGCACATTCTATACGTTTTATAAGTTTACTCAGGATAAAATTTTCTTATTATCTTGATGATGCAACACTTAATTAATTAATTAGGATTTTTTTACCCAACCAATTTTTAATATATATTTTCTAATATACTAAATTTATTATAAACTATGGTTCATTCTATTATCAGCTCTATGAAGGTCGATCTAGGTTGGGATCTTAGACTAATCTATTTAATTATTAATAGTTAGTATTTTTTAGAAAAAAATAACGTATTGTGTGTTAATTAGGCTGTTACTATACTGCAGTAACTTTTACTTTCTTGTAGTAACAATTTGTTACAACATTTATCCACTCCGTCCCTGGCGAAAGAACATAAAAATATCAATTTCTAGAGTCGTCAAAATGAGCAAGAATTACGTTGGAATAAAAGTTCTAGAAAGTGAAGTGTATATGAGTATTTTTTAAATTAAGTAATTGAACCCACATAGTTTTTAACAATATACTAGTCGTAAAATTTTAATTTTTTACTTTGTAGTTAATACATGTTTTTATATTTTCACCACTAATATATTGTACTACAAAAAAACAAAGTTACTGGAACATACTAAAAACCAATTAAGACCTACTTCGCTGATTTATATAGTGAAAAATACTGAGCTATTATGTTTTTACTACTGATATATTTTACTACAAATGTTACTACAGTATATTACAAATCATTTAAAACATACTACACTGTTTTGTAGTGAAATATTCATTTACTCACAGTTTATCAAATGTATTAGTAACAACTAATACATTTGATAAACTGTGAGTAAATGAATATTTCACTACACTGAAAACATTCAGGATTAATATTTTTACTAAAAAAAAGGAAATAAATATCACTCCACTTTTTCCTATCATTTGTAGTACATGTATACCAAAAATGAGATTTCTATCAACAAGTTGGATTCCAGATTTAGACAACTTACTTAAAGGGTGTATTTGTAAACGTCCATTATGTGGAAAAGTGAAGTAGATATTTAGTAAAATATTAATATCAATAAGCACATTTTTTCATGAGTTTATATTTTACAATCAACGGATCGTAGATTTGAAATATGCCTCTTATTTTAAAAACATTAATTTATTTCCATTAAATATTGTAAATAATGTAGTTGGGAATTTTTAATTTTAATTGTATGATATTAATTATTTTGTTCTGATGCCTGTCAATTGTTGAAAGTCCCATTTTAATTTTATTAATTGTTTGGAAACCTCTATTAAAAAACTCTTGCAAATTTGGAAAATTAACTTGAATAGTTACATCACTAATGTACTCTGTAGACCTTTACCCTTTATTTTTTTTTGGAATTTTATTTTTTACGTATCAGTTTATTTTTAGGATTATACGTCGCATCATCCGAGATCTCAATCGTTAAATCCTAATATCGCCAGAGCTCTAACATTATCGTCATTTAGTAGTAAAAGAGCTTCAGTTTCTTTGATTCCGACAACTTCACATTCACAACCATCTTCACCATTACATAAAGAAAAATTTGTGTATAATGTTTCGAACAAGTCTGGTCCAAACGCTAAACAAGATTCACGATCAAACCAAAAGATACAAAAAATTATGTTGGACCGGTCAAAGGTTTGTATATTAAACTGTATATGAGAAGGAAGTATCTTTTTGTTTTTATTATTTAGTTTAGTTAGTTAATGTTATGTTTTTTCTGATTTTGTTAACAGGAGTCAACAGTTAATATGTACTGTTACCATGTTCTTACAGAATATTTTAAATAATTATTAGTTATTTCTAATATTTGTATTTGTGTAGTTTAGTGCTCTTTGAAGGTGGTGGTGTCTAAGAGATTTTCTGGACATATAGTTTTTTCGTCTTTTCTAGGCTGTTTTTGTATTTCACACTTTCTTTTCTTAACCACTTTATCTAATGTTTAAAAAAAATTTGACGGGGTAAATAGATTGGGGTTTATATCTTCACTGTGATGTTAAACAAAAACAGATAATTTAAAGTCTGTCTAAACGAATTTTCTGAAAATTTTCCGAAAACTACTTCCTTTCTTATTGAAGAATTTTTCTTAGAATTAACACGGTGTTATTAAACTGCCCTTCAATGTAAAACAAAATGGTGCAAAATCTTAAGTATACTAACTTGTTCGTTTTAAAACAACAAAACAACAACAAAAGTTGTCGGATTTGCTGTAAGCTACAAAATAAAATTATTTGTGTTTATACTTTAAATGTTTTATGGAACACCCTCTATATACAGGGGATATGATATAACTACAGGAGATACGAAGAGCTTTAATGGGGGCAAAATTTAGTGCTTAAAGGAATGTCGTTTTTCAAATTCAAATTTTCCGAATACTTCCCAAGATATTCGAAAAAAAAACAGAAAATTTGAAGATTTCGTTTTTATTTTCTTTGTGTCATTTGGCAAGGAAACACAAAACCAAAAACACCTTTTCATTGCCATTTTTTCCAGCTATAATATGATCTTATGGACTCCATATTAGATTTTTCCACAGAAAAAAACTTCTTTAAAAAAATAGTGTATTTAATTCTGAAGTCTGATATACAACTTGTTATAATTTGCTTTAATAAAGGCACATAATTTAAATTTAAAAAATTCACCTTTGTTGGTCTTTACTCGATCGAAGTGCTTGTCAAACGAAATTAGAGTATACAGTTTCAAACACATTAGTTTCACAAATGAAACACGGGACATGTTAAGAGTTTATTATAAATTTGATACATAAACAGGACGAAAACAGCTCAAACCTGTAGTGAGTTATATCCGGAAAGGCAACAGCCGCATAGAATATTATGTAAAATTTTGGTTGAACATTAAAAGCAGTGTTTTTAAAAAAAATTGGTGAAAGCTCTAATGACGTCTCTTCTTCTAATAGATATAAATTATGTAATGATGTTTTCCCTTAAGTTCTTTTATTGTGTTATACTCTCATTCCTCATATACTCGTATTTTTCCAAGTGTATCACAAAACAGTATCCAGAACTGTAAGGTCGGGAGACATATTCTTCAAATTGGGTTCTCAAGAAATGAAGATATGTTTCACCATTTAAAGTCTCCTATTGCCAATTATAGCCCATAAATTTAAACAAAAACAGACTTGCTGCCTAACTTCCCTAAAGGGTCTAGAGTTATTTTGATTCCAAATATGTTCATTATTTCTATTGAAGACATTTGAAAAAGTATTTTCGTCAGTCCAAATAATGGTTTTCAAGAAATCTTGATTATCATCCCTTATATCAGGATCATCTGGATATAGTTTCTGGAAAATATGTATTTTGTAACGTTTTAAACCACTTTCTTTAAACTCCTCTCAGGGGCTAGTCCGTGGCACATACATATGTGACGACACTTCTTCTTCTTTCAAGGTTAGCCTTTCAGGTCTGAGGCGTCCAAGGCTGATAGTGGTCGTGATCTTTCGATCCTATTGACCATACCAGTGTTCTAAATTGTATACTTGGATATCATGTGTAGTATCTCCTTTAATTGTCGATATGTAAATTAATTTATTTCTTCGGGTTACTGTGTGCTTTCTTCCAAATATGTTTAGTACTATGCAACTATAAAAAACTATATAAATCTGTTAGCAAGGTATATGTATATCATACTAATTCTCTGTATCTCTTATGGTCCGTTATATTTTATATCCAGATTAAAAATCGAAAAATAATTATAGTTTAAAAAATCTAAAAAAATACGCTTTAATCGCAAACCGAACTAAAAAGCAAAATAATTTTCAAATATGAACAGTTTATATTACATCAGTAGTTGAACAATCAATCATGATTAATTACCTCAAAATAAAAATATAATAAAATTTAAGTTATTAACAGAATAATTCGATTCAGGGTAAAAATTGTGGGGTGCATTTCACTATATTTGCATAACTCTCCTGTAATTAATAGTTGTCAGTAGAATAATTGTAAAATTTAATATTTCAAGCACCCCACGCTTTTTACTCAGAATCGAATTATTCTGTTAATAACTTAAATTTTATTATATTTTTATTTTGAGATAATTAATCATGATTGATTGTTCGACTTTCTACTGATATAATATAAACTGTTCATATTTGAAAATTATTCTGCTTTTTAGTTCGGTTTGCTATTAAAGCGTATTTTTTTAGTTTTTTTTTAATATAATTATTTTTTTGTCTCATAACAAGGTCTATAGTATTTATAATTAAAAACTTTACTTCATGTTTGCCTAACCATTCCATTTCATTACAACAAGTTCTACTAATGCCAACTAGATGACTGTAGTTAATAGACGAATTTGAATTTAGGCAAAAACAGTGACAAAACGACAACAAACGGGAAAACTCACACAAAGAATTGTAGTGTCATCGGTCCTTGACACGTGTGCCAATTTTCAACTTAATTGGACTTCTTTAAGTTTGTGAAAATTACTTTGAAAGTTTCCGTTACATAGATAGATACATATGTACACATCAACCTAATAAAAGCGTATTAAAAACTGATTCTTGAGATGAAAATAAAACGCTAAACTTGATAAGTTGATTTTGAACAGTTCATATTTATCTATAAAAACTTTAAATTTATGTCATATTCACTTTTACCTAGTTTATTTTAGATTTTCTTGGGAATAATACCACATCAGAGTTCAAACTTGTGTATATTTTAAAACCAAACGTTTCAAAATCCTGTCGGATTTCGTTTTCAATGGATAGAAATTTATAAAGTAAAATTGAAATATATGACAATTGTCATATGGATATAAATTTATAAAGTAAAATTGAAATATATGACAATTGTCATATATTTCAATTTTACTTTATAAATTTATATCCATTGAAAACGAAATCCGACAGGATTTTGAAACGTTTGGTTTTAAAATATACACAAGTTTGAACTCTGATGTGGTATTATTCCCAAGAAAATCTAAAATAAACTAGGTAAAAGTGAATATGACATAAATTTAAAGTTTTTATAGACAATTGTCATATATTTCAATTTTACTTTATAAATTTATATCCATTGAAAACGAAATCCGACAGGATTTTGAAACGTTTGGTTTTAAAATATACACAAGTTTGAACTCTGATGTGGTATTATTCCCAAGAAAATCTAAAAATAAACTAGAAGATGCCACAAATAACATTCAGAAAACACTTTTACCTCTCTGCCAATAAGTTATTTTTAGTACCTTCTTCAATTCTGCCTCCATGCTTTATCTTGGGTCACGGTGTAATAAAAAGGTGTAACGACGCTCTCAGTTCAAGGGTTCAAGAATGTCGCAATAGTAAACTAAACGTCCTCATGAGGCGTCTAACTGTCTGGCCCGGTTCCTTAATAAAAGACGTAATCAAAATGTTTTATGATGTAAATAGTATTACATAACTCTTAATAAATTTAAGTTTACATTATTAAGACATAAAAAATAACTTTATGGTAAATAAGGTGTATGTAAATAAAACTATTTTTTCAATAAATGATAAAAAATGGTCACATATGCATAACCTTTTGGGTAAGAGGTTACATGTCAGATGCCCAAATTTGACAGCTTTTATTTACGAGATTAATTGTTAATTTACTTTGTGTGGATATAACAAAGAGGTTTATACGTAGAGTGAATTAGGTATGGGCGTTATTGTAAGTGGCAGTGTAATAACGGTAGAAAGAGAAAGACAATATCAGGGAGCGCTTGCTATGTCTCTACCCTACCAATAGTAGGCGTCACCACTGACACTGACCAATCAGGAACGACACGCTTATTCTCTCTCTCTTTCTATTGATATTACATGAATTTCGCTACTTCACGTACTCTACAGTATTAAGCTCTTTGGGATATAATAATTAAAATATTTAATTAAGTTTTATAATAGAACATAATGTAGTTTTAAAACATTATTTTGAATAGGTAATTACTCAATGATTAAACTCGAAAAAGTTAATTTTAAATGTTAATAATATATACTTGTATTAAGTCTATTTCAAACATCAACTGAATTTAATAATGATTTATGAGCTAAGTTATAATGCGGGGATATTGGAACAAGATGTTAAAATTAGCAGAGGATTTATGTATTTACGTGTCAGAGAAATTGAAATGTATTTAATTGAAAGCAGACAGTTAATATTATAATACTAAATACAGATTTTTATGAAATTCCGTATTTTATCACAGTCTAGAGTTTCGTACAACAAACAGTGTTCCCAGTTTCTGGGCAATTCAGGATGGACGGTATTTTCTAATAATGCGTCCATCTCCCAAACCAGAAAAAAATACCAATTCAGTATGTCTGGATTTATTTGGATTATTATTTTTTTCAATATTGAATACCGCACAGTGCCTAACTACTTTTTAAAAATGTGCTACGGAATATATTGTTATGAACTCCGAGGGTTCAATTAAAATTTAAAAACTAATATTCACTCTCACTTTCTAGCAACTTTTGTTTAAATCAAAAATTCACATCAGCTGATTCGAATATCTAAATAATAACACGAAATACACTCTTCGCAGTAACTAACTCCTGCGATGATGGGTCCCTCCTTTTAAAATCAGCATCGAATTCTCCCGTACAATTTTACAGTTGTCGAGTTATTTCGAGATAAGTTTTTTTTCCCATTCGAACCTTCTAGCTCTTCTTTTTTTCTATCCAGCGAGATTGATGTCTCACGGAATGAAACCAGGGAAGGACTGGATAGACTTTTATAACAATATTATAATAACGCAACCAAAAATACACTGATACATCTACTGACAACATTAATGAAGAGAGCAATTCGGGTTGCGGTGGGATTGGCGTCGAACCACCTTTTTAATACACCGTGTATTGGGTTTTCCAAAAGCTTCAAAATCAGCCAAACGTTCATCATAAATTTTAAATAATGTTCTCTGCGGTTATTGGTTTTCCAGATATAACTCGAAATACTCTCTAGCTGTTTTTGTTTTCTTAAAATAACTTGCTTTTTCTTCATCTGAAACTCATTGTGTTTGAAACTATGTGTACTCTAATTTCTTACTGTCAGGGTTATAACAAAATTCTTGGGTGGATTCGAGGCCAACCAAGATGATATTTCTTTTTATTTAAGTATTCGTGCTTTTAAGAAAACAAATTATAACACATTGTATATCAATGAAATTAGAATCAAATGCACCATTTTTCTGTGGAAAAATCTAATGTTGCGTCTATAAGAAAAAAAGTTTATGATTGCAGCCGAAAAATGAAACATCGTATGACAAATCTGAAAAGGTCATCGTATAACTGAAAAAATAGCAATGAAAATGTGATTTTGGTTTTGCATTTCTTCTTCAAATAACGGAAGGCTTAATTATTTTTAGTCTTTTTCATATTTTTATTTCCATTGTTGTTTATATCCTCTATTCTGCTCAATTCGATTTTCAAATTGACATTATTTATCAACAGTAACATATTTACGTGACAGTTAGACACTACAAAAGATTGACTTATATAAAGGTTATAGTTTTTCTCCTTTAGCCTTTATTTTCGTGTTATTTGAGACGATTTTCACGTACATATATTATTGTTGGTGAAGAATGCCAATTTAATACCATTATACTAATTTTTTACATAATTTTGTAATTCTTTGTTGCTCAATATTGTTCTATTTACTGTATAATATATTCTTGGTGATTTCGTTTGCTAATTCTGTTATTTGTTATATTTACGTTATATTTCCTACTTTTCAAAATCTGTATATCAAAAGCCTGTCATTAAAATATAAAACTTTCAGGGTTTTGTGAGACGTTGCGTTGACAATAAAAATGTAAATTTGTAGTTAAACGTTTGATCTTTTTCCGGTGGCATCACTAAAAAAATTATATTTTTTTAGATTTACGGGGTAGCAAAAAAAATATCAATCGGGAGTTCAAATTCACTGGTATACCTCCAATAAGTTCCCACCAACCTATTTTTTAACTAATGACGTATCTGTAAGTAAAAGGATATGCTCTATCGATAGGAGGCAAAGTAAAATTACGGTTTAAACCGGAAGTGGCGTAAATAGACCGGAAATTATTTTTTCCGGCGGAAATGTATACTTTTATAGCGGGTACGGAAAATACTCACTTCCAGTCCTAACCGGAACTAATTATTAATACTAATCTCGGGGGTTTGTTTTTTTCAAACTCAAGAAACATACAATATCCCGAGATAAATTTTCCACTTCCGGTTAGTATCGGAAGTGAGTATTCTGCATTGAGAGTCCGAATCCAAGTTTGTACTGTACATATCTCGCTCAAGAAAAACCTACTTCCTTTTTCAACATAGAAGTCCAAAATAAAATACGCATGTGCCATTTGAAAAAATCAACTTGCCGTCTGTTTAAGTCACTTCCTGTTTAAACCGGAAGTTTATTTTGTATCCAGTCGATAAAGTATACTCCTTTTACCTATGGCTACGTCTCCAGTTTCTAAAATGGTTTTACCTACCAATAATTCCAGCTTTTAAAAGTTTTAGGAAGGATATCTGATTCTCTACACTTTTTCGTTGCCGGCATTACGATCACTCATCACATTTTATAATATGCCTAAGCAAAAAACAAAAGAAATCCATATTTTTGTGAGATTATTTTGTTTCTTATTTATTTTGTTTCATTTTTACAGTAGCCTTAATAGAAGGCATTTCGGAACATGATAGACCAGGCACATTTCTTATAGAGCAGTGGAACTAATTTTTTTAAATGTTGGTATGTTGTAGAACTTCATGTTCTGACAAAAAGTGTTCACATGCTCAAACACATTCTATGAGTAGTTAAACATCGAAAAGGCCTCCTTATCGTTATAAGATTTCTCATAATAGACGTGTTTTATTTGCGTTTATTGTAGAAAATGAGAATTACACCATTAGTTGCCACTAATATTTCACAAAACAATTACCATAAATTTTGGTGAATTACAGTGTTCAAAAATACCCAACATGTTTTATTAGACAAAATCATTTTTTATTATAGCAGAAGATGTTATAATTTCGATTTTTACAGCCGCGATTTGACGACCACTGCTAGACAATTCTACAACACTCAAGGACAATTACTACTGAAGATTTTTATTATGTAATTAATGTAGTTTGTTTCATTACTGTTTCAGGTGAATCAAAGAATATTGAAAAAGTGTTTTTATCTTAGTAAAATGCATTTAATTGTGTCATTCCTATGACAATATAGAACAGACTGAATATTCCGGACTACAAATACCACATATTCGGACATGCATACATACGCATATACAAATATAATTAAATATATACATTATTTTTAAGTTTTCTTGGGAATAACACCACAATTGAATTTAAAAAGCTGTATATTGAACAAAAATACCAAACGTTTCAAAGTCGATTCTGACTTCGTTGTCAATGGCTTTAAAATATGTAATGAAAATTTTAAAGCCATTGACAACGAAGTCAGAATCGACTTTGAAACGTTTGGTATTTTCTTTCAATATACAGCTTTTTTAATTCAATTGTTGTGTTATTCCCAAGAAAACTTAAAAATAATCAAGAACATGCCACAAATAACATTTAGAAGACAATAAATATATATATATATATATATATATATATATATATATATATAGTTACGACGCGTGTGTTGGATAAATTCATTTAAAATTCAGGTGTTGTTTTTTTTGGAAAAACGCTCGGACACATCGGTTTTTTTTGGACTGGCGATTTTTGTGATGATAAACTCATTTATACAGTGTGGGCCAGAAATAAATTGCGACCATCAACTTAATTTTTTCAAATGGAAATTTTTTTAGTAACTGTTAATTTTTGCTATACGACATTGTACATAAAAAAATCAATGCAGAATTCAAAAATAAAATAAAAAACAAGTGTTTCCATTTGAAAAAATAAAGTTGATGGTCGCAATTTATTTCTGGCCCACCCTGTATAAATGAGTCCAAAAAAACTGACCGAGCGCTTTTCCAAAAAGCCAACACCTGAATTTTAAATAAATCTGTTCCAACCCACGTGCCCTCACTGTATATGTATGTATGTATGTATATGTATATATCTAGATATGCCGTCTTAACGTTTACTTGTATTTATATGTGCTTATTTTTAGGTTACTGCTTCTACAGTGGAAGCTCTGAAAAATACGAATTTACCTTCTCCTTCTACCCCTCTTAATATAGTAAATTCTGATAACTCGAGGCATGCACTGTTAAACCAAAGAAATGAATCTCTAAATAGCAAAGATGATGAAGAAGTAGCAGCAATTGTAAACCAGAGCTTAAAGTCAAAGTCTGAAAATAAATCACCGGAATTAGAAGAAGGTGAGTAATGTAAACGTGCTATTAAAAAAAAGTTAATTATTGATAATAAAATCAGAAGACATCAACTGGATTGTGTCTATGTCAATTTATTGGAAAATTGTCCAGCAGCCGTATTCTGTAAGTTCATACAATTATAACGTTACGATAGAACAGAGAATTATTAAATGTTTTGTGACTGCGAATCGCTCTTTGCGTTATAATGACATATAGTTTGTTGAGTAAGACCATCCCAATAAGCAGGGCCGGACTTACATTAGAGCTCTTTAAGCACGGCCCAGGATCCCCCTCTAACTGTAGACCACGATTTAAAATATATATATTTAAAAAAAATTTAGCAAAAAATGTCAATGAAAGCAAAAATCCAAAAAAATTTGCTATCAAAATACCAAAGATACAATGTTTTTATTGTAAGTCTACTCATTTTAAAAATTAGTTAGTCCGGTTTCGTACTCTCAGTACTCTATATATATATATATATATATATATATATATATATATATATATATATATATATATTTAAATATGTGAGCAACCCGAAGCATGTAATATAAAAAGGAGAAGCAATTGAAATTAGCAGGTAACTGGTAGATAAACCGAGTCAAATAAGTCTTTTAAGCCAAGGGGATGGGCTACTCAAGCAGAACTAAGCAATTTTTTTGAAAATTTATCTATGTAGTTTTTAAAGTTTTTTTCATTTTTCAATTTGGCTAAACATTATTTATTTTGAGGTACTCTATATAAGTATGTAAACATCGATTTATATGTCATGTTTTATTGAAATTATAAATGTAAAATAAAATACAATTGCCTGCCAATTTTGAACTCGTTTCGCCGTGCCAACCCTCGACTTTTTTTTCAAACCGGTGCGTTTCGACACATAACGAGTTAAAGAATATGGTTGCCGACGAGAGTTGAAAAATCGTAATTGGTTGAAAACGAACTTTGTAAAAATTCAATTTGAGGTAATTTTTATGTAAATAATATTTAGTATTTTTCAGATATAGATTAATTAGTGTAATGATTAATAATTTTACACAGATTTTTATATTAATTCAGGTTGGTCAATTTTTACAAATCATATTCTTTGCTGAAAATAGATATATTTGTTTTTTGGGAATAGTCCTGAAACAAATTATACAAGTTTAGCAAACAATGTTTATTTTCTAAATGGATAGTTTTGTGTTGAATATTTTTCGTTACTCAGTATACTAAAGTTTTGTTTGTTGATATTCAGAAGATGCACATCTCGATATAATTCAGGTGGCAGTTGAATTTTTGTAGTTTGAGCTAAATCTTTACGCATGATACACCAAGTACACCTTAACAGAAGACTTAGTGGCTACAAACCGAATATTTGACTGACATTTTCTGATTTTATTTCATTAGGAACCCATATTTTTAATATAGAATTGAAATGACCTGGACATTTTTCACTGGGTATCTTCTAACCTCTTACGCTTAGTTAGCGTTGTTTCTTTTTCGTACTCCCTTAGACTCTCAGGCTTTGGGGTGTCGTTCCCATAAGTTTTCTAACCTCTCATGCTTAAGTGTTTGCCTTTTCCTGAGAGTTTTCTACCTCGCACGCTTTCATTTTAAGCTTCTGGATGGTTTTAAATTGTTTGGCACCAAAACTGTCAGAAAGCCATGAACTTTCTGGCAATACTTTGTGATAAATAATAATGCGGTTTCTTATTCTCTAGATCTTTAGGTTTTGTTCTTTACATTTGTTCTTTTTGATAACCCATAACAATAATCTTAGGGTGTCAGCTCTGGGGATCTAGCTGTCCATTCAATCATACCTCTTCTACTTATTAATCGTTTTAAAAAATATTTTTAAGGTATTGACGGATATCTCATATATAATGGTCTTGCGCTGCTCCAGTTGAGGAGTTGTAATCAAATTTGCTCTGAATTGAATTGAGATTTCAAAAATTATATATATTATGGCAAAACAGTGGCGTACCATTTATTTTATCAAAAATATTGCAAAATCCGTAGAAATAATAAAATTGTTTGTACATCAGAAAACTTGATGATCAGAGATGTGTACCAAATATCATAAAGATATCTACAATATATCACAGTTATTACAAGAAAAAACATTTTTTTCGGGATGCTATACCACCTTTAGAGGTGTAAAATAAATTGAACCCAAGAATTGCCTCCTTAAATATTTCACCTTACTTTTGAAACGCCCTGTATACATGTAAGTTCGGATAAATCGATCAAATTCCAGGCACCGTATTATATATATGTAATATAATGTAATAAAGTTAATATTATGAAATTTTTATTTATTTCCAAATTGTAGTATAATAATAATGTTTTTAATGATCAACCTAATTAATAAAAAGGAGTTTGCAAATTTTATCCCAAATGTATTATGCTGAAATGAATATTTTGTGTATTGTACCAGAGTAAATTTAAGTAGACCTATTACTAGAAATGTATATGTCGGAGATAACGAAATAGTTGGTTTCTCAAGTGGCGAAGGTCTTTCGTACTTTTGTTTACGATTATTATATTCTATTACAAATTTGCCAGCTAGGGACCGGGGGTGAATCACAATCACCCGGCGAGCTGTTGATTACGTGATTGTCGGTGAGTCAGGTGTTATGCACGGTGTTTGTCATGAGAATCATATCGAGATGAACGAGAGGAGTTCTGTTCGAACCTCGAGCGGGGTAAGATCGTAGAAGACTATCGCGTAATCGGGATTTCGCCGCGGTTCCGAGTAGAATACCTTGCGTACCAATTTAGATTAATAATATCATATCGCTACGCCGATCGAACTTATGTTAGGTGGCACCCAATTATGGTGCCTTCGGTCAGTTTAGTGTGATTATTGTTTGTCGAATAAATGTTTAGCCCACATTTATTCCCTTTTGGATCAAACCCGACATTCCCTTGTGGATTATAACCCGACATATAAAAACACCAATCACCCTCCAAAGCATGGATGTCATAAAGCCACTGGCAAAACTAAATAGTTGGGGCATTAAAAACACAAATACGTTTAATCATCCAATTTCAGTAGTATGGTAATTGAAATAATAATGTGGCATTGCTCATCAACCTCAAAAATCTGACTAATGCAGGAATGTGTGGATTGAGTTTGGCGAGTAAATATTTAAATTTATAGTGTAGTGGATTTTAAGAGTGAATGAGGATTTTGAAAATCAATAACTAATAATACGACAAATGTAGTTAATTTTTTCTAACAACTATTAGTCTTAGAAAAATTAATGCGTAAAAGCATTATCTACATTAAATTTAATAAAAAAGAATTAAAAAATCTAATGAAATTGTTAATACCTGCACTTTTGAAAGTTTACTTATTGTTATAATTAATGTATAGACATTTTGTTATTTTCTCAAATTCATCGTTTTATTTTGATTTAATTAAATTAATAGTTAGATATATATTTTAGATTTAGACAAGGTAAAAGACCCTGAACAAGGATCACCATGTACGGCTGGAGGACTTCACATGCCGAATTCAAAATCTATGAGTAATTTCGCGAAACGAATACATCGTATGAGACATCACAGCCAGTGTAATCCGGAACTTGACAAAGTACAGTCTTCAACCGGTAGTAGTCCTGGCAAAGGTAAGTTATGTTTTTTAACTGATTATAATTAAAGCAGAAATTATTTTAAATTTTATGTTTTTCATTCCGTACTTAAGGCATGAACTTTTGGTATTTCAAAAGACATTGTAGTTTAGCAACTCTTAGCATAGTGATTTAAAAATTGTTACCAAGGTCGTGCCAGTGCAGTTTACCTGAAATAATTATAGAAGCGTATATCCATCAAGAAATATCGACATATGGCAATCACGAGATTGAGGCATTATAGAGAATTTCAAAGTTCTCAATTCAGCTTATCTGAAGAATCGTGTGTAAAAAATTGTTTGCCGTAGGAAGCTGCGGTTAGTGGGGTCAAAAATGGTCATCGTTAAATTATGTGACACCATTTTTAAATGTGTAGAAAAACGAATTACCTTGTTTTATATCACTAATTTATTTATTTATTTATTTAATGAATAAACATAAAAACCGTGACTGGTTTCGACAATACTATGTCATTTTCAAACGGAAACAAATTCATGAATGACGACAAAACATTCTGAAACAGACCGAAGGGTCTTGTCTACAACAGTAGGTATGTGTTAAATTCTCGGAAGGATTACATAAATATGGCATTTTTGTGTATAAGAATATTGCATAGAAACAAAGTGGTAAACTGATTAAGAAAATTTAAATATATCATTTTTGATTATTAGTTACTTAAAAAATTTCAAATAGGATGCTATTTTTAAAATCTACCTGCTCGTTAAGTAGTAAATTGCAAGAAACTGAATTATTATGGCTTTTGTAAATTTCTATGTTCTCAAGTGTTTCAATAAAGGGCTTAAAATTGTTATAAAGAATGATCTCTGTTTGTTTGTTGTAATTTGTTTTTATGTTTATTTAGTAAATAAATAAATAAATTAGTGATATAAAAGAAAGTAATTAGTTTTTCTACAATCATAATGATAGTATATCACAAAGTAATGGCTTCCACCATCAACCATTTTTAAGACTTAACCCGTCGCTTCACTTTTTCAACACAACTGATCCATAGATAAATAGAGACCACTTCCAACGTGTAAAGTAATCTGTGGATTAAACCAAAAACTCTATGGTTCACTATAGGATGCTCTAAAAACGAGTACAGCGTCGTCAGTGATGAAGAATGGTGGATATACTAATATTAATGGGAAAATATACTCCAGCCGTCTATTTTGGAGGTTCAAGGTGAATAATAGCCTACAAAGTCATACGTTGTCTAATTTTGTCTAAAAGCTTGTCCCAAAAATAGGTCATGTAGCAATAATTACCTTGAAATATGAAGAACTTTTACTGTCTATATGTTTTTACCTGAAGTCACCGCTGAACTTCGAAAAACCAACCACTAAGGCAATGCAAGTTCACACACAGACAACAAAACAATTGAAATCTTACAATTTCGAATTAAGATCCCCAACCTTTGTACTTAATTTTAGGGAGCGAATTAGAAAATGAAATAAATATTTTATAAAATTCAAACAGATGAAAGGCGAATGCTTGTGAGAAATATAAGTGTATATTTTTAATATAACTTTATAACTCATAATTTAACGGATATTAAGGAAAATATAAGAATATCGACTTAATCCTTGCGTATCTTCGAAACTATGTAGCCAACATTTTAAAAAAGAATGCAAGAAACCTAACCAATTTTCTATACCGTCAGTTTTAATTTCATGCAGTCTCGATAGCCTCCAACTTTTCATCGTTTTATGCTTATATCCCATGTGAATGGCTGGTATACTTTATATTATTTTTGACTATATTTTTCCTTTCATTTTATTTATAATATTTTACTCTTCCATTACCTCCCATAATTTGCTTATTGGGATGTCATACGATTTCAGTAGGTCGGTAAAGGCAGGTTTTTTTGCAGAAATGTTCTACAACCCTTTTAAGAATAAACATATCATTTGTTGAACGGCCTATCGAAAAACCTGACTGTTATTCTGGTTCTTATTCTACTATTTGACTTTCCATCACATTTCATAAGATTTTGCTAGTCGACTTACGGAATAAATTTTTGATGTTCCACGGTAATTAGATCCCTTTTAATGAATGGAAATTGTATAACATTAGCGCCTTTAGGAAGCCCCTCCCAGTTAAGGCCTCTTTGAAATAAGGAGTGGAGTAGTTTAAATAATTTATCCGGGGCAGTTTTCAAGTGATCAGCTGGATTCTTCGTTTTTTTTTTTCATCTTTTCGAAAGTCAACTTATAAACAAGTGGAAGAAGCGGACTCAAGCGCTTGTAAAAGACTTTAGGTTAGTTAAATTTGTTGAAAAACGTAAATTGAATTAGAGAACCTTGTAACTAATGTGGATGAAAAGCAACAAAACTTAAGGGGTTATTTTCGAAATTTGGAGATAAACAAGAACAAAGGAAGTAAAGAAAGAAAATGAATTTAAAATATTTGAGGAAGATCAAGAACAAACTGAGTTAAAGAGACAGACAGATCAATTAAAGACAACAGAAATTTGAAAAATTAATGCAAATATTAAAGTAAGTTAATGAAGCAGTTAATCGGAGAATGCAAATAGTAGAATCTGATGGTAGTTCATCTTGGTCCACGTTTGTACAAAGGGCAATTTCAAGCAGTGGCGGCAGCTAATGGATGGACAGCCCAGAAAAATCTACCTCATTTGTAAATCTCTTATGAGGTCCAGCATTAGACTTTAAGCATCATCTCCTGTTTGATTCCAAATCTATGCAAAAGTGTACACGAAAATATCACGCCTATCTTGAGAATAGGGGATGAAATGTCATTATTTTGCCTGCTCATTGGATGTTTCCTCTCCTCACTTCTATAACAGATAAGTATTTGAAAGTTGTAAAGAAAACAAAGTGTAATAACGGCAATTTTTCGAAAATACTTGTTGTCTTTTACAGAAAATCGTTCTCACAGATGTTCTGAGAGAAAGAAGTCTACAATCTTCCTGTGTAAAAATGTGTGTATTTGTCAAGTAAATACACTGCCATATTTATTTATTTGACAAATACAAAAATTGTACTTCTCAGCGAACATCTAAGAACATACATCTCCACATAAGATAAGTGTGCAAGATAGTAGAGAGTGTTTTTCTTTCAACATCTGTGAGAATAACTGTCTGTAAGACACGACGAGTAATACGGGCAATTTTTCGAAATTGTCCACGATGATAAAATGCTTCGTTACAACTTTCAAAGACTTGCCTGTTAGAGAAAAGAATTGAGGAGAGAAAACCCCAGTGAGCAGTCAAAATAATCAAGGACCTCCTCAAAAATTACTTATGAAATATTGTAGTCTAAGATCCTAACCTAGTTCGACCTTCACCGAGAAAATACTTAAAAAATGGGTTGCCTAAAGAACTCTTGGACAGACTATTTTTAATTATTTTTATAAAAATGATTTTTATGATCTCACTTATAACGCGAGTTGAAATGTATGACAGAGAGATCCGACGTAAGTATACCGTGTAATAATGAAGGACCCAGCATCGAACTCGTATTTATACGACAGGTTGTGACAGCGATGACACTTGTGATAAAAATGGTTACAAAGTGTTTTTTTGTGTGGCTGGGACGAATCTTTAATTGATTTTACTGATGAAACTTTTAATAGTTGAACTAACTAAATGTCAGTTGCTCCCAAATATTGCTCACTGTTTACTAGAGTATCGCTGTCATTCTCTGTCGTATAAATCCCGAGCAATCACGTGCGACTGCGATGTTGGGTTCTTTATTATTACACGGTATACTTACCTCGGATCTCTCTGTTACACATTTCCACTAGCGTTAAAATTGAAATATTTACAATTAGCAAACTCCAGGACCGAATTTTTTGCAGACAACCCTATATCAACGTGTTTGCAAGAAAACAGGGTTTATGTTGATATATTTTTTTTTCTATTATCGAATCAACTGAAAGTAACTGGCATCGATATACCTGTTTATACCTGGCAACCCAGTAGTTCGTCCAGGTAAATAATAGGCAACCCAACGGCTGCACATTTTATACTTTTACTTCCAATAAAATTTTCATATTATCTTATAGTCTGTCCAGGATTTTCGTAGGCAATCCATTTTTAATATATTTTCTAGTATACTAAATTTATTATGAAATATGTTTCATTCTATTACCAGGTTCGGATCTTCTACTATTGGCATCTATACCAGATTTTCACAGAGAGTTTGGCTTCTTTTAGAGATAAACCAGATGTTAAAGAAATTCAGTTTGGTTTGGGTAGTGTGCAGTAATAAAGACATTGAAAGTGAGAGTAAATATTTGTGAAACTGAACACAGGGATGCTATTGCAATATTAATTTTTGAAAAATATAGTTGCACTCGTTTAATGCAATCTTTTATTGTAGGTTTGTCTTCAAATTATAGAGTACGAAGAACAGTTTCATGTCCAGAAATTAAGAAGAGCTCTCCACAAAATCTTATTACGAAAGAAGCGAAATCAAAATCCGATGATAGAGAGCAGAAGAGCGTGAATTCCTCTTACACACAGACTGATAGCTTTTGGGCGTACGAACATTTATTTTTAAAAGTGTTTCCTTCTTTAGATTTCAATGAGATTAAACCTAGTCCAGCTCCGAGTCCGGCACCGTTTAACTTTACGACTGAAAAGAATAATTCACCTTCTATTTACGATACATTAGACAAGTAAGTGTGGAAATATTAATACTTAAAGGGAAATAGAAATATATCGCATATTAATTTCACAGCCTCACTACACAGAACCACCAAAAAAATTTTCTAACATAAAAAACCACTTAGTTGGCCCAATAACAGTGTCACTAGTAAAAAGTGGAGGTTATGATATTCCTCGTTCAACGTTACCGAATGCTGTACAGGTTTCAGAGTGAATTGGTTGCCATTATGAATGCTTTCAAGCTTCGTGTTTAAGAATCTATAAATACACGCGAACGATCAGGTTCATAACTGACCCGTACTCGTTGTTCCGTCCCTCATATCATTACAATAAACTAAATTGTTCACATTTGTGAAATATGTTCTGTATTGAATATCCCTATTCCGATAAAATGTTATAATTCCAGGAGCAAGGCAATTTTGGGTTTTGTCTTTACCTAATTTTGAGGTTATGTGTTTTTTGCGGTTGCGAGTTATCATTTTACGGCTAGTCGAACTCGTTCGGGATCATAAGGATGTGGAGTTATAATAAAGTTTTATCAGGTCGCAGGGTTGATTTTGTTGAATTCTACCATTTTCAGCTATTTTTTGATGTTAGAAATAAACTCTCACTTGATGGGACCAAATGAGTTGCAAATTCGGTTTCAGCAACCTAAAAAACATGTAATACAGGATAGGTTTCGTCACAGACCTATAGGTCTGTGGGTTTGGTTGAGGAGACTTTTCGTCGTTTTTTCCTCGTAATTGAAGAGCTCAAATTAAAAATCTTTATAAAGGTATTGATGAGCCTTTCTTGTTTATTCATGCTGAAATTGGTGTCTTTAACGTCTACTGCAAAGTGTTGTTGAACATTCATTATAATTATCAAGTTGACATTTTTCTCGCTCCTCAACTAGGTTCCTTTTTAAAATACGCGATAAAAAATGCGGTCACCATTAATGAGGGAGAAAAAGTAAACATTCGTTACAAATTTCTCGTTTGTTGACAAGGTACGAAATAAACGAATACCGACAAATTCAGCTAATCGTTACTTTGTTACTATCGTTACTTTTTCTTTATTGATAATAATGAGTAGTTTCAGTATTCGATAAAAAATGCGATTACGTGTGAAACTGAATCGAATCTCTTCATACTGTGATTCCTCTAACTAGATGAGAGTCGCACATAAAACTGCAATGTTGGTTGCCGCATGGTATATTCAACTCATACTTTATACTAATTAATAGGATTGAGTATGTGTATAAAATGCACATATTTAATTTGAATTAAATAGAACAAGATCTATACTGGTTAATCCAGCATTATTAATCGATCTAAATAGGTCGCGGTTGTAGTTCCTTATTTTAGTTTAGTTAAGTAGTGTTAAAGTTTTTGAACCTAATATTATAATATTATCGGTTATTATTTCTAACTAGCTGTCGCCCAGTGGTCGAAATTCGACCAATTGTGTCAATATCTCTGGCAGGTTAAGTAACATGAAAATTTTATCGTGACATTCTATCCTAGGACTTTAGGCAGAACAGCAATTACACAGAACGGATCCAGATTCGGAACCTCTGTGTGATAGTTTCCTCGAAAATCCTAGATGTCGGTCTTACATCTCGCTTCTACAAATAAGTAACGAAATTCAAGTTTTTTTCAGATATAATTCATAGAACTTTATTTGTGTTCAAATTCGTAATTCTTAATTTAATATGACAACAATTCAACTGCTAATGGGCTACCCTACATATTTATTTTTTCTAACACCCCTGTATAGCTATAATTGCACTCAATTCTCTAACATTTATTAAAATCCTCATTATAATAATTCCATCTCATTATATATTTCCACCACCCTCTATATGCAACTGCTTATGGACCACACATAATATTTTTTAACATTTTTCAACCACCGGGTAAACCATTCTGTATATGCCACTGCCTATGACCCACCATATTTACTCTTTTTGTTTATGAAATTTTTAATTATCTTCTGTAACTATAATTCTACTCCGACCTATATTTCAATCATTATATATATATGGAACTCTTCGTGGTCTACTCTATAAATCAATTCCTATTCTAACATTTTTTATCACCATCCTGTATATTTATAATTCCTCTTACCCTATATTTCATTTTAACTATATATACAACTGCTTATGGGTTACGAAATGTTGCATTTCCATTTCCGCCACCCTGTATATGCATCTATGTATAACATTTTTTGCACCACCCTGTATAACTATAATTTTACTGCACCTTCTATTCCAAGAACCCTGTAAATTTTAACTGCTAATGGGCTTCCCTATATAATTATTTTATTAGTTATAATTGCACTCTACTCTATATTTTAAACACCCTAAATATGCAACTGCTTATGTGCCACCCATTAAAAAAATTATTTCTAACATATCTGGAATCGCCCTGTATAATTATGATATTCAACGATTACTTTACCCACTAAACAATAACAACGCTTGCATGCCACCTCCAGAAGTACATGCTCTAAGTATATAATAGCATTGGTCTGTCTACATATAATTACTCAATGGTTTGAGTCTGTGGGCAGCGGCACGCGGCACATTCATTTGTTTAGCATTGACATTATTGACGTAAATAATGAATTTTTATTATATTTTATTTAATGAATCAACCAATATTATAAATTAAGATTAGCATTCTGCACTGAAGGTCGTCAGTAGCTACTAAACAAAACAAAAATGAAGAAAATCGGTTGAGAAACAGAGGAGAAAATGGTACCTAATCGTTTTGTCTTAGCCTATTGATATATAGATATTTATAGGGTTTTTTGAAAAAAATTATATTTGCAAATTTTGTTAGTGGATAGAGTTTCTGATATTAATATTGATTTGAATCTTCCTTTTGAATATTAATTTTGTTTCATTTTTCAATCTGTTATGTATTAAAACTTATTGGTTTCTATTTTGAGAATACAAATTAAAATTAGTTTTAGTCAAGTATTGGCGCTTTCATGTTAATTCTACGTTATACTGAAAGTAACGATATACCGAAATAACGAATGTAAGTAACGAGTACTCAGTACCGACGTAACGATTGCTGAAAAGTAACGGTAATCTCCATCTGTAGTCATTATTTCAAATCTAGGAGAAGAAATATTGCAAGTTTTGTATTTAACATTTTTCCCGAAAATGCACTTCAGCTGAGTTATTTGACCGGCATGGTACTTTTTAGACACCTAGTAGTATATAGGATATTTCTTAATGTGCCTAACTAGGCAATTTATGGATTTTGGTATATTTACTTATAATTAAATTGACAATAACGTTACTTTGTATATACACGGTGTAAACAAAGAAAAGTTTTTATCACCAGTTGGGTATATTTAAATAAAATAAACCGTAAGTTAAATATCTATTTCTCATTCAAACCCAAGTTTAATTATTTTTCACCTGTTAATATCTTTATTATTATCGTTTTCTTAAATTATTTCTCAAAACCTATTGAGTGATTTAAATTATTTAGAATATTGAAGGAATTGCTACTTCCAAATCCAGGCTTATGTTTGTTACTATGAGACCCATTTTTTCTGATCTCTTCTTAGATATGTTATTTCAAATATCTACTTCTTTTTTATTTTCTGCATTTTGAACGTGCTTACATAAAGTTAATCTATAACTAATTAATCAAAACATACTAAAAGACGGGTACCCGCATGTAGTTGAAATATTCCAAAATAAAAAAAAAGTTTACAAAAACTCCAAAAAGTATTTTAAGGTCAAAACACAGATAACAACGTTATAACATTCACGGTTTTTCGTCAATTAAATTAGTACCCAAATTTGTTTCAGTACCATTACATACATTCTGTTTTTCGATGGTATTTATGTTTCTGAGTGTTAACACTTTTGACGTCATCTTTAAGCCGTTCTGTCAACTCATTGGCAAAAGTCTATAACTTCTTGGTCAAGAAGCAGTCGGATTTCTGCAAAAAATTGTTTTACCTCTGCCCCCTACGTTATCAACTTCTAATTGTCTGGGGTTAGTGATAATTAAATAAATATTGAGTCTGAAACCGACTCATTTTGAATTAACTGTTCATATTTAGTTTGTCCCGGTATGCCATTACATCCTCTTTTCCTAAGCAAATTGTTTAGGAAATTATTTGGTCTCACTTTTGCAAGATTTTAACATTTTCAATAGAGGATGATACTTGCAATTATTTCTCTTTTTCTTATTAAATTGTACTACTCCAAAAGCAAGTGCTAAATATTCGTCTGGTGTGTAAGCTACATTGTTTAGCAGATTCCAGATGACCATATCTTTGTAAAATTCATTTTAGCGATAATCGAAAGCTCAATACTTGATCTTCCCTCATTTTGATCGATCACTGCTTTGAGAGAAATGTTTAGAAGCTCTTCCACCAGGTAGCTTTCAAACATATTTGTAACAACAAAACATACCTTACTGAACCAATTAAATTATTTTCTGTTAAGATAGATGTTGTTTTTTATAGCAGAAAATGTTCAATTTTTTTATTATTTTGAGTCTAATTACAGTCTGTGATTTTCAACTAATTGTCTACGATATACAGGGTGTTTCAGAAGTAAGGTATACTATTGAAGGGGGCTATTCTTGGTGTCATTTTATGAAATAAACTTCAAATGAACATATATGTCCTAAATGTCTTAAATTTTGTGATACTGGGTGGTACAGATTCCAATGAATTCATAACTTTAGAGCTCAATCAAATAAATCATTACGTAAAATTTAGCTTAGAAATTAATTTTATTTGCAAGCAAACAAAAAAAACAAGTTTAATCATACAAATATATACCCCACAGGCGCACCATCCATTATAAAAATTAAACCGGACATTTCTAAAAGTAATAAAATAAAAAAATAAATCTGATTTATTGCAGACTTCTTACATTGGATTCTTTGAACGCGAAAATTTGAATATCCGCCTGCGGGTCCTTGTAATTTTTTTAAAAAAATATTAAATCTACAATAATAAAATGTTTCTTATTCTCCTTTCTAGAATAAATGTACATTTGATATTATTTTTATTTATTAGGTATATCGAAAAGGCAGCATGTTCCAGCGAAAAGAATTCCCAATATTACAGAGATCAACTTCAACTGCTTCATCAGCAATTGTTATTTGAGAAACATCGGAGAGAAACACACGCCTACAGAAACCGAAGGTTGCTAGCAGACGCGAAAAGTACGAGATTATTAGAAGAGTGTAATTCAGCTTTGGTATGAAACTTGGAATGACATCTTTTAAATTAAAACAAAGATCTTTTTCTAGAGGGATACCGTTCAACTACAACAGAAGGAAATCGATGATTTTAGAATAGAAATAGGCCATTTTCAGCAGGAACGTTTAGGAGAAGAGAGGAGATTGAATAAAACAATCCAGTATTGGGAAAATCAGGTAAATTTTGATACTTCAACTTTTATTTATCGGTACACCAGTAAAATTAATTGGAAACATCAACAACAGCGACAGACATCTTCAGCGGTGCACTCAAACAACTTCTTTTTTGTTCAAAATCGTGTATATACGAGAAAAACAGACATATCAAAAGACATTCGTTTTTGCATTGAAGATATATATATATATATATAAATATAAATTGAGGAAAAATTAATGAGAATTCTACCATAGTCTACTACTGTTAAGGTGGAAGTGACGGTTAAAGAGTGCAAAAATAAAAAATTAAATATATTTTCTGTGATATGATTTAAGAACAGATCACATATGAACTATATACATTTAAAGTACAAAACCAGTAAGTGCTCATACATGAATTCCATACCATCCTCTAATTTTATAAAAACAATATATCCAGTCGGGCATTTATCTTGATACAAGGTTATATCTCAATTGGAATTCCTTATTTCGAAAAGTTTCAAACAAAAGTTGTATAGTTTCAAGTGAGCTATCAAATAGCTCATACTAGAACTTCCAGTCTGGGCAGTATATGACCATTTCCGCCCGAAGGGGTTAATTTTAAATGGAAGTACCCAAATTTTACCCTGGAGTATGAAAGAAAAATGAAAAACAAACATTTATTGTACCTCTCAATTTTTCGATTCGAGCCAAATTTTGGCCAGAAGCTAGCCATACATAATTCATAAAATTCCAATCGAAGTTGCAGCTAAATTTCTACTGCTAGTCATCCTATTCTCCAAACGTAAAGCGGGTAACGAAAGTAATATGGGCGATTTGATGGCCCACTTAAAAACATAACTTTTTTCTACTTGAGATATGTCTCAAAATAGTACTCTAAACCAGTTATAATTCCTTTTTGACAAAAGTATTTTTCTTTTGAAATCCATGTTAAAAATTTTGTATATCCATGGAAGTGTTGTGGAACCTCTGGTGTTTTACAAATCTCTACCTTAGAAGCAAACTATGTTAAGTCACAAAACATAGTTTCGGGAAAAACGATTTCAAAGATATTTATTGAAGCGAATTCAAAGTTACTCAGTTATTTTTGAACCTATGGTTTTAATATTTGGCATAAGAGTAGCTTATTTGGTTACCTTATAAATTGTAGAAGATTTTTTTTATAAATAAGTTTTTTTTTTCTAAGTGACTTATTGTAGTTTGCTTGTTAGAAAAAGATCTTTTACAGGACTTAACTTATGTTGAGTCCCTAATTGGGTTAGAATAAATAAAGGCAAGTCCAAACAAAGGTATTTATTATTTTTAAAAAATAAAACATTTAACGAAAACATGTAGAATAGTATTGCCAGTTGCATCTTAAAATGAATCTATTAAGCCAAAGAAGTTTATTTCGACTAACCTATCAGTCTTTTGCATAAAATTGGTGAAGCACAATAAATTATGTATTTCCTATTTAAAAGCTAATAAATAGCTCTATGTTAATCGAGTTCTACGTCTGGTTCATCATCGTGCCGGAGATCTGCGTGAAAAGAATGGAACTATTGGGGTATCGATTTCAACAGTTTTTGTAAATGCTCAAATTTTTTGGTTAACATTCTTTTGTGTTTCTAATTTGGGACAAATATTCAGGTACATTCTAAAATAAAATAAAATAAAATGGAATCTTTATTTCCGGTTTTTAGTTAACATTATGGGTTTTCCGGGTGTTTTTGTTAAAGTCATGAAAAATAATCCTTGAATTTTATTTAAAAAAATTAAATTGATGGTGGGGTTTCAAGTAAGGCAAGATCTTACTTGAAAGTTTACAACTTGTGAAATAAGAGAATTTTCCCCAGAATCAGTTTTCTTGCGTATGTTAAAAGGTGTATAATTTTCTTCACATAAGCGTTTAAAATAATTTTGGTTTCCATCCCTGTCACATGAAAAGACTTTTTACACCAACTAATCTAACAAGCTACTGCCAATCCCATTGCTTAAATATTTTCAACTAAGGAATTTTATTTCGTTCCCTTTCAATTAACGAATGGTCGCCATCGGCCTCCATGTGGGTGTGGCCTTTTGCTAGAAATTTATGGTTAAGAACATTAAGGTTCCTATTTTTTTTCAAGGAGAAAAACTAGCACATAATCATCTGTGTTTCTGTTTTGTGATGGGCAATTATCTGACCTTATGGTTAATTCATTTACATTCTCAGAAACTTCATAATCTTCTGACCATTTTAACACACAGGATGCCATTTCAGTCCCTCATCGTCCAGATATCTGTTCACCCCACATCATACAATAGGCTTCTTTCATGGTTGACTCATGTATCCACTAAATTCGTTCGTCCAAAGCTTTAGGCTATAGAAGCTTTGTGAGTTGTAAATCTAACATGTCTATTTTTGCTGTGTTATTTTCTCGTGAGCGTTTCTTTTCTTTAGCTTTCATTTTATATCAATTTCCTGCATCTTGCAAATGATCATCATACTCCTTCTGTATTGAGGATCTAAGTTCCTGCGTTTCCGCCTCTTGCAATTTTAATGAAAATATATTACAAGTGTCATTATCTGGGTTTTTAAACCCATAATTGAACTCATAGTTGAAAATCTCACCATAAAGCCATTTCTTAGCAATATTGTTGGCGGGACTCGTGACCCCTCACAGTGCTCTTTATAGAGTCAATACATCTCGGCGATGTTTAGATGATTTCCAAAAAACTTTTTTTTTATCTTTCCCGGGAATAATGCAACTCATAGACAGGAAACTAAACTAAAATATCCAGACCCAAACTACGATCATGTGAAATAACCTCGTTTCGCTCAGGGCCGACTTCAGACTTAATTGGATTTAAAACAAGCTATTTTCGTTGTTTGTACAGATATCGCAAAAAGGAAAAAAGCAAAAGAATTAGAAAAAGTTAAGTAACTTAAATATATTTAACTAAAATTTGACAATTTTGGACTTAACATAGTTTGGTTCTAGGGTACAGAAATGTAAAAACACAGTTTTACACCCAACACCAAACTTTTATTTTAAACATTCAACGCCGTTTCAACAACTCCAAGTTTTTGAAACGGTTGTACATTTCTTATTTTTCACCATCTTCTGCTTCATCTGCTTCCATCTCTACAGTAGGGAATGACGGTATGCTTAATTTTTCCTCATTATAGGTTAATTAAGGTTAAATTTACATCATTTTTTCTTGGAGTAATAAGATTTTGAACCAAAAAAAGCCGATTTTACCCTTTATGTAGAATGCTCCATTTGAATTGATCCATCCAAAGGTGAAGAACTCGTATTTAGTTCTGTTGATGCATTGGTTAACTGCAAGCTAGGGTGGGGCTACGAGTCTCATCGCTGATTTTATATTCGCCTATTGGAGTAAGGGGATATCAAATTGTATTCAGTCTAGACCATTTTTCGTTGAAATTATTTTGACATTATAAATTTCTATAGCTTCTTGCTAGAGGTGGTGAGATTGGTAGCGGGAAGGGGATGACAGTACATCGATGAGTCTGTCAAACTGTATTGCGTAATCTGCGTGATTGTTTTGCAACAGCCTATATTTCGGGTTGTAACGATTGCCATTTTTGTATTAGAGTATCGCATAAACCGCATAACTTCTAATGTTGATAACTGGTCATTGGCATATTTAATAGATAGAGCTTGCGATGATGTTTTCTGATCAGCTTTTGAGAACGATCAGTTGTATTTTTCACTAGTATCAAATAATTGTTGATCTTTTGTGTGACTGCATTTTCGACTTCATTTAATAGACCTCATTATCTCACAGGTCGAGTAACCACTCGCCTGGAAGTTTAGATCTAAGTAAAATAATTCGTCTTTAGATGACTTTGTTCGCAGATTCATAAGATAAGGACGTTCTTTCAGTCAAGAAGGAAATCAATTTGGAACCTCGAGAACAATTTGTTGGCCATATATTAAAGACGAACTGGATTGGGAAGCTACTCAGAAAACAACATGTTAAAATGGTTTTCAAACCCTTTCCACAGTGTCGCCACATATTCTGATCTACTAAAGATTCTAGTCACTCGCAGTCCACATTAGTAGCAAGCAATCCTCAACAATCTTTTCGAAATTACATACATAAAGTTACCTAATTTTTGTACAAACAAATTTTTCTTAATAAAACGTTACTTTTTTAACATTCATTTCTTCTTTATCTCAATATTTCAAATAGGCATGTCTCTGCTGTTTGTCATACTCCAGTCTTAATAGCCATACACCCGATTCAAATACTGTTGTTTAATTCAACCATTCTGTTGAATTATTTTTTGATCATTCGTCGACATTCTCGATTTTACAACTCTCTATTAGGTATGTACTTCAACATAAAACAAGTGACGCTTATGTATTTCACTCTTACTTACTTTCACTCACTTTTCCAGTTAAATAGTAACTTGAATTCACTAGAGCTTCCAGGGAATATAAACTTATATAGGTTTAGGTTACTATGTATAGCTTACCACACTGCCCCACTTACGTACTGGTAAGATACTCGTAACGTCCCAGTCGGATAAACCATGCCGTGATCCCCCCTGTGAATTCTTCAGAAAAATCATAAACGAAAACCTTCTTTTTTAATAGCTTTAATTTGAAAATGCCCTAGATACTGTCCTTTTGTTGCCCGCCGGTTAATTTGACTGCAGATTATTTACCCCCGTCCTATGTAGTTACTGAAATTATCAGATGGTGGGGCTTGTCATTTTTTTGTTAATAATCTCTCTTTAGCCAGTCTGTTCTCTAGGTATCGAACGTTTTTACCTAACTGAAATACTTCATGTAAGACGATATCGATACTTTGCATGTAGAAATGTGCAAATATGAGAAGTTTCTTTATCATATTGATATATTTATTTTTACAGTGTTCGGTACTAGAAGAAGAATGTAGATGCTTGAAAGAAACCAAAGAAAATCTAATCCAAGAATTGAATTCCTTTAAATGTAAATGTCATGACTCGGAAGAAAAACTTCTTCAAGTTGAGGCTGACCTGTTAAACGCATTGGCTGAAGTAAATGTAAGTACAGTTTTATTCCATTTTTTTCTGAGCCTATGTTTTAGATTTGTCATATTGTTATAATAAACACAGTTTTATTATACTAGAAATTAATCTATAGGGTAGCGAATAGGCACTGCTCTACGATACATGTAGAGGATAGGCCTTCTATAAGGACGCGACCCTGTCCAGGCACTCACCCGCCTGGCAAGCATGGTGTTTTAAATGTCACAATACTCATGACGAGTCGTGAACAGGCCCCAAAAATAGTAGCGGTCAAAAAAGCAGAAATTGAGTGCTAAGAATCACCCAGGCGGAGCACGAATTTTATCAGCTGAAGAGTATTTCTACTAACTGGAAGTAGAACTCAATAAGATTTAAAAGGACTTCATTGGATTCTCCGAAAAAAGATGTAAAAGTGAAAATTTTATAACCTCAAATTTCTATTATTATGATGATTCTTTTCCACTGTTTGCACCCTAATTTGCAATACCAGAGAGGCCATAGACGGCTAGACTATTGAAAAGCTCATAGTAAATTCTTCAGTAGATAGAATACATTTTCTATCTAAGCCAAATGGAATTTATTTCGAAAATGCAACTCCTATGAACTTTTTCCACGGCCAATATCCCCTAAACGAATAAACATAGAGGAAGATTATGAAAACAAGCTCGTAATTAACTTTTTTTTAATTACGACCAACACTCCAACAGGTTTTCGCCGCAAAGTTTCTTACTTTCATGGTAAAAATTTATTTTGGGAATATTTATTTTATAACTGAATACGTACAATAACATAAATAACAAACAGTGAAATTTATTCAAGATAAAACCTTACAACGTCGACATATTGCTCTATCGTTTTCCGAAATTCATAGCAACTTTTTGCTTAAGAGGCCCCACAAAAAAAAGTCCATTCGAGTGAGGTCCGGAGACCGTCCTGGCCAGTTTATTGTTCCATTTTTAGCTGCGGGAAATTTATTTACGGTCAAAATTTTGTGTACAAGGCTTTTAGATAGACCACCTACTCGATCTGCTCTTACTCTCAAAGGGGATTATTACGAATCAATTGTAATAATACAATTGTTGCGCAGCATCATCTTCACTAGAAGTTTTTTGGGATTTTTTTTTACATCCTTAACATCACCGTAAACCTCAAATTTATGTACCGAATTTTCTAGGGCATTAACAGAAACGTGCATATCTGGAAATTTCCTATGAAAAATGTCTGTTACATGTTTATAGGACACCTCTCCAATTCCATAACATTTGTTAAAGTAAATATGCTGCTCTAATGTAAGCACCTTAAAGGCTTGTAGGTGACACAACAATGCACACATGTCACCTATTATTGTAAAATTAACTTAATATTGTGATTATTTTGATACCAATCAAATTTAGACGTAAATCAAAAATATTTAATATCCAATATCTTAGTGACAGAAATTCCATGCAAAAACTTTATTTGACTTTTCCAATACTCTTGTTGCCTTCTTTCATTTCAATAAAATATATTATTTTTTTAAATTAAACTACATTTCTATATTTTATCTATAACAAAATCAGATTTTCTCAACGAGTATATTTGTTAAGCTGTTTGTATCAAAGCCATTTCCAATTCTTCACAGTATGTCGTTTTTAGAATCTTTAATTTTTCTACATTGCATTTGCATATATTTCATTAAATTGTTCTGTATTTTTGTGGGCTCGTTCAAGAATTATTACTATTATTACTCCAAATAAAACGTTATTTATTTTTTAATTTAAATGTCGTACAATAATACAGTTAATTATTTTACTACTACTGCTACTGTACTATATTCACTTCAACGCCGCCGCTTTTATCTAACTAACAACTGTGTCTCGACATGCGTACATACAATCCATCCTGTTTCTCGAATACAATCGACCACTCACCGTCTCTTTATCATGCTTCTCGTTATTTTCATCGAAGACTTCTAGGAATTTTTACTTTTTGCGTCGTCAGCTGTATCAGTAGGGTAGTTAGTTGTTTATAATGAATCATTTCGAAAAGATTGTTGCGGGGGTCTTGAATTATTTTGCATGTTCATTGGGTTTTCTCTCCTTAAAATTTTTCCTGCAACAGATAAGTATTTGAAAATTGTATATTTAGAACAAAGTGTAGTAAGGCAATTTCGTAAAATTGCCCGGATTACTGACTGTCTGTACAGAGATTCTTCCTCACAGTTATTCTGAGAGAAAGAGATGTCTACAAAATGATCAACCAGTATTCCTGTATATAAGTAATGTATTGTATACTGTGTTATACTTATCTGTGTTTGGAGACGTTTCAACTCCGAGCCTGGAGTCGTTGTCAATCGTTTATTCGTTGTATTCGAGGTTTTTTGTAAAAATTTTTGGCTTTGATGTGGAATTTGTTGTTTGTCAAAAAAATTTGACAATGACAATTTGTCGTTTGGCGATCACTTGATGTTGAGGTTACCGTTTTTCTGCTCTGCTAGAAATAGATTTCTCCAGTTCAAATGAAGGTCTATTGAAGGTGCCCCGATTTCCGTATTGTTTATCATAATACAGATAGCTTTAAATTTTCTCTTTTTAAATTTTCCTCTTTCAACAAAATCTTTGTTTTATCCCAGTCTATCCTATGATTGCCGGTGCTGGTTAATACATGATTATCCAAATTTGACTTGTCCACATGTCTTCTGGAAATGTTATATTGATGTTCTTTTTTCCTTACTTTTCTAAAGGTCTTGAAGTTTCACTGGTATAAGAATGTCCACAGTCACATAAAACACTGTACACATAATTTTTGGAATTCTGGATTGCGTTAAATGGTTTGGTATGTGTGAGGATAGAGCGCAAGGTATTATTTGTTTTAAAAACAGTTTTAACACTGTATTTATTTCCTAACCGCTAATTTTTTCCGATACACCTGGGACATATGGAATTATGTTCATAATTTGGTTGTCTGTTTGTGTTTGGTTGGTATTAGTGGTGTGTTGGTTATTTGTGCTGGTTTGTTGTTGCGATTTTCTTTCTAGCTGATTTATTGTTTTATTTATAAAGTCTTGGGATATTCATTTTGAAGTAGATGTTCTTTGGTAATATTGACTTCGTCATTAATGATTTGGGTGGATGAAGATATGTTTTTTGCGATATAAGCACTTTACAACATCTTCTTCATCCACTCAAATCTTTAATGACGAAGTCAACATTATCAAAGAACATCTACTTCAAAATGAATAGCCCCAAGACTTTATAAATAAAACTATAAATCAGCTAGAAATAAAATCACAACAACAAATCAGCACAAATAACCAACACACCACTAATACCAACCAAACACAAACAGACAACCAAATTATGAACATAATTCCATATGTCCCAGGTGTATCGTAAAAATTAAACGGTTAGGAAATAAATACAGTGTTAAAACTGTTTATAAAACAAATAATACCTTGCGCTCTATCCTCACACATGCCAAACCATTTAACGCAATCCAGAATTCCAAAAATTGTGTGTACTGTGTTTTATGTGACTGTGGCTATTCTTATACCGGTGAAACTTCAAGACCTTTAGAAGTGAGGAAAAAAGTACATCAATATAACATTTCCAAAAGACATGTGGACAAATCAAATTTAGCCAATCATGTATTAACCAGCACCGGCAATCATAGGATAGACTGGGATAAAACAAAGATTTTGTTGAAAGAGGAAAATTTAAAAAGAGAAAATTTAAAGAAGCTAGCTGTATTATGATAAACAATACGGAAATCGGGGCACCTTCAATAGACCTTCATTTCAACTGGAGAAATCTATTTCTAACAGCGCAGAAAAACGGTAACCTCAACATCAAGTGATCGCCAAACAACAAATTGTCATTGTCAAATTTTTTGACAAACAACAAATTCCACATCAAAGGCAAAATTTTTTAGAAAAAAACGCGAATACGAATACTAAACGATTGACAGCGACTCCAGGGCCCCGATTCTTGAAACCATTCGACGGCTCTACCACTCGACTTCGGATGTGTCGTATGAAATCTGACATAAATGAAGTTTAATATATTGGTTAAACTTCATTTACCTCAACTTTTCATGCGACTTACGTCGAAAGTGGTATAGTAGAGCTGTCGAATGGTTCGAGAATCGGGTCCCAGACTCGAAGTTGAAACGTATCCAAACACAAATAAGTATAACACAGTATACAATACATTACTTATATACAGGAATACTGATTGATCATTTTGTAGACATCTCTTTCTCTCAGAATAACTGTGAGGAAGAATCTCTGTACAGACAGCCAGTAATCCGGGCAATTTTACGAAATTGCCTTACTACACTTTGTTCTACATTTACAATTTTCAAATACTTTCTGTTGCAGCAAAATTTTGAGGAGAGAAAACCCAATGAACAGGCAAAATATAATGAATCATCTTCAAAAATATTTCGCTTTAGTATGCTAAATACTATACTATAAAATTAAACCTTGTAATAATATTCGTATAATTGCAGATAGCTCAACAAAAAGCTGCTGAAGGAGAACGAGGGCGTAGAGAATTGGAAAATGCTAATAAAGAACTTCTTCTCATGGGCGAACTTCAATTAAAATATGAAGAAAGATTGAATCAGCTAAATGCTTTGAAAAAGTCGGAAGAGGAATTAGAGATATTCAAAGATGTCTACAAAGAAGAAATCAAATGTTAGTTTGTTTCATTATTACATATTGAAGTTTAATGATTGATTTTAAATTTTAGCTTTGAAACAACAGTTGGAATCTAAAGCGATTATATTAGATTCTTATCGAAATCGCATACAGGAGTTGGATGCCGTTGTCCTTGAAAAAGATGATTTGATTTTGGCGCAAAAGCAAAAGATTGGTGTTCTTAATGAACAAAGGTTTGAGAAATTAGAGGTGAGTGGAGAAATATAAGAAAGATCAATCTGAAAATTATTTTTAACTAACTTTTATCGGTAATTATAATTGCCGTTAAAAGTATTGGAAAATTCACTAAAAACATATTTTATTCCCTACATTTTGTGTTAGATAACATACTGTGGGAGTATAAAGTAATTTTTTGTTTTTAACTACAGAAAATATCAAAAAGCAATTTTGAAAATATAATGTTGTTATAAAGTTCGTGGGTCCAATTAAAATTATACAACTAATATTCACTTTTACTTTACTTTTTCTAGAACTTTTATTTACATCAAATTATACAGAACAGCTTATTCAAATCACAGCAACAATTCTACATATAAGCTCTTCGCTGTACTAACTGACTACCGCGATTTTTGGGTCGGCCCTTTTAAAACCAGCATCGAAAATTCTCGTATAATCAATCATCAACTCCACAGCCGTAGAGCCATTTCGAGAACATTTTTTCTCCTAGAAGCGATCGGTGTCGTACTGAAATGAAACAGGGTCGGCTTAGGTAAATTTCGTAATAATATACAATATGCTTATTTTGGCAATACCAACGTTAGATTGGAGAAATATAAGAAAGATCAATTTGTCATAATTATAATTGAGATTATTATTACTGAAATATTCACTAAAAAACAGATTTTGTTGACTACAGTTTGTGTCAGATAACGTACCATGAGGGTATGAAATAACTTTTCCCCCCTTCAATTTTTTTCATGGACTACAGGAAATAACAAAAAATAATTTTGGAAATACGATATACAATATTGTTACGGAAGTTATAACGTCAGCCGAAGGAGGACCCTGTATATAGACCTACCAAGTGTAACTGTCAGTTCGGGAGACATCTACATAGTTCGATATTAGCGCCATAGAGTAAACTCGAAGACTGTCGAATGTAAAAATTTATATAAATAGATATTCTGTGAGCGTTAGAGTCAGTCTAATTCATAAGTTCAGTGATTATAAGTAATAAAGTAAAGCAAATTGTAAATTGTGTTTTGTGTTGTATTGTATGATCTGTGTTTCAAGAAATTTGTATTAAGTTTGAAGGTTAAGGATTTGTTTTCACCGTAAATTATGGAGTGTAGAGTGAAAGGAGGACAAACTTATATGGGAATAAAACTGAAAAAGTGTCCAGCGGACGGTTTCAAATAAGAAGTTCAAGTAATGACCAGAATGGAGCAAGTGTGACCACAGGGTATGTTATGAAGTTAATTGTCAACGGATTGAAATACACAAATCCTACATTTAGAAGTGAAGCGGCTGAAAAAGTGAGAATGATGTAAAATTATTAGTAAAAATCGTAAATAAAACGTAGAAAATCTGTTATGTGAACTTCTCTTTGTAAATGGTTGTCTCCGTTTTTTGTAATCTCTGCAAGTGATGAGTTTATAGTGTGTTAATTGTGATATAAATTAATAAGCGTGTTTTTACTTTTTATAAAATGGAGTGGTTTTATAATTGTTATTTTCTTATAAAACTTTTTGAAACAGTTAAACATTGGGAAACATTTGTATATTTGTAATACTTTTATACTTATTAACAAATAGATGTTGGTGAATTAGATGTAAATAAAAATTATTTATTTTTACATTCTTTTGTTCATATTACATATTTATTTTAAAAAGTTGGTGTTTCTAGTTCCTTGTTCACCTTTCTCTGGATAAAAGGTAATTAACAATTCTTTTCACCACTGAATAAACTGCTATAATTAAGTTATCTCTTCTGTTATCATTATGGAACAAATTTCACTTGCATTTTATGCTAGAATAGTTTCTTTTTCAATGATTCTAACATTTTCACACACTGGTTTTCCATATATTTTTTCTTGTCACCATTAACTACAATTAAATGACTATTTTTGGCATCTTTCTGCTCTAGGTCTATTTTAAATATTTCCAAAGGTACGCCTGGTGAATGGCCCTGGAAAAATATCTTCAGAAGTTTGTTGAAGTTCTCGATGGACAATGCCATAATCAGTTTAGTAATTATATAATAATGGGTTCTTCAGAGTTTAATTTGTGTAGGATATTTATCTTGACTCTTAAAAAAATTTACAAATAAAATTTTGCTTGCAAGTCATTTTTATCTATGTACAATGTATTTCATTGACTGAATACATTTATTAATATTAAATACAAATTTTACCAGTCATTTTAAATCTGGTTGTTTAACTATGATGTTTAAATTTGCAATTTTTGGATGTGTACTTACTTTACAACACATTTTCAAAAAAAAATTCTTGATAGGTTCTGTTCTAACTGCATAAACTCTTCTTTCCTATTAATAATTAACCAATCTTGAGCGTTAGATTTTGGTTTTAATGTTAGCTCTCAGGCATGTAACAAAACCATCTTCTCTTTTTTACCCACACATTTTTGGTTGGTTTATTTCGCAGATCATATGGAGAGAATATTTTGTGGGAATATAACTAACTACAAATAATTTTCAATTTAATCATGTCAATAATACTACATTTATAACAAGTAAATAAAAACTTTACAGCATTTATTTTTAGAAATACTTACTTTTCATTATAAAAAAACATTATAATCTGCTGTTGTAATTTGTAAAATGTATAGGTTAGAATTTTCAATTGTCTTTTAAATGTTATTTTACGAATAAATTACCCCGTCGTCCCAGTGGCGCCCCCAAATTGATACCCTTTTGTGGACACTTTTTGATACACAGAGTGTGTCCTCCTTTTACTCAACACTCCATACCGTAAATAAAGGAGTATTAATTGTACAACAGGTGTATAATTGAACCCACGGGTTACGTAGCAATATGTTTACAATATGTGCCACTTATTTTGGGAACAACTTTTGTCATGGGGCCGTGACTACAGACGACATTATTTTTGTAAATGGAGGGGGATCGAGATTAAGCAAACTCATCATATATATCAAAGTAAAATATTTTAAATTGTTTTAATTTTTCTAGAAGTTGTGGCTATATTGACTTTATTAGCTACATAGTATTTAGAAAATAGGCTTTGCTATCAAATTTAAATGAAATTTTTGACATCTTTGAAATCCTGTTTGCCTAAAAATTAGTTTTTAAAAAGTTTCAAAATTTTATTTTCCAAAAAACAACAAATAAAATTACGTGAACATCGAACACTGGTTAAGCTTAGAATGATCTAAAATGCTATCTTTCGCATAAAGAATACAAAAGGCGTCAGCGTTTATTTCAACCTGACGCAAACAAATAAGAAATAAACAATTTAATACATATAACTCACGTTACGTTCGTGAAAAGTTTTCCATAGAAGTGGTTAAGTCAAACGCATGGCCAGCTGGTTCACCCGATTTGTCGCCACATGATTCTCTTGAATCTGATAGTATTTGAAATGAAAATCTTTGCTATCAAATCAATCAATCAATCATGGAAGAATGAAAATATATTATTGGAAACCTACTTTCCAAACATCACTAAACGACGCTGTTTTATGCAGGTGATATTGCCATATCAGTAAAAATGCTTTTATTACCTGATTGATTGATTCTTTGATAGGTTTTTAGTTAACCTACGAATTTTTTCCTGTGATTTATATCCTAGGAATCATAAGGAAATGGCACTACACACAGTACAACTCTCGATTTGGAGTCTCTGTGAGCTAGCTTTTCTTTGAAACTCTTAGATGTCGCAATTCATTTCGCGATAAAATAGGTCAAATTTTAAATTAAAAATTATTAAATCTGTTATTCAAATTATTTAAAAATACAAAAAAATTACTATGGGGTTTTCTAATAATTTTTCTTATAAATTACCAGTACCCCTAATTATTTTAAAAATTTTAGGTAGTATGGTTTCGGAAATAAAGCGAGAAATGATTTTTTTTAATTAATTTAATATTTTGTAAACAATTAATTTTAAAAATATGAAAAATATATATTTGTATTCCTCATAATGAGCCCTTTCATTTGATGTATTGCATGATGCGTTAAAAAATATTTCTTTATTTTCCGTTTAATTCTATTATTTGGTCCCCAATATTAATATTAGGATTTCTTCATACTTCTCCTGTAAAAATTTCGGTCTTATAGTTTGGGGAATAACGGGGGGAATGGGTAATTTTTTTTAGTATATTTTAAAATATTCATTTAAAAAATATATATATGTATTCGTCAAAATGAGCCCTGTGATTTGATATATTACATGATCCGTTAGAAACAATTATATTTTTTTTCCATTTAATTCTATAATTTGCCCCCCAAAATGAATATTAGGGGTTTCTCCTTATTTTTCCAGTAAAGTTCAGGTGAGGGGCTATACCTCAATTTTTTTTAAATTTTCAGCTCATGGTTTCGGAGATAAGGGTGGAATGGGTAAAGTTTTTTATATTTTTGTTAATATCTTTTAATTAATTTACTTTAAAAATATGAAAAAAAATATCTTTGTTTTCGTCATAATGAGCCCTTTCATTCCTTATTTTTCCAGTAAACTTCAGGTCAGACCTTATACCTCTAATTTTTTTCAAAACTTTGCGTTTTTAGTTTCGGAGGTAAGGGGGCGGGAGGGAACGGGTAAATTTTGGTATATTTTCGTTAATAACTTTTAACTATTTTTTTAAATATGAAAAAAATATATTTATGTTCCTCAGAATGGGACCTTTCATTTGATGTATTACATGATGCGTTTGAAATTTTTTTATTCTTAAATTTTCATTTAATTCTATAATTTGCTCCCCAAAATTAATATTAATGGTTTCTCCTTATTTTTCCTGTAAAGTTAAGGCAACGTTCTATATTTCCTATTTTTTCAAAATTTTGGCTCAGTAGTTTCGGAGAATTTTTTAGTTACCCCCCCCCAGAAGTACCCCTAAAATCAAAATTTCTTCTTTTACGTACTCCTGATCCGGTCATCAAACTATACATTGATACCACATTTCAACCTCTTCCGTCCAGTAGTTTAGGAGAAAATTGCTGTGATGTGACAGAGGCAGAAATCCGGAGTGATATTATAAGGGTATCCGTATATTGTATATACGCAACCCTAAAAACGTGGCGACGCATTAATAAACCTTCTCCTTTTTGGAAGTTCGTTAAAAACAAGAAATACTAGAAAATTTTGCATTTTTTTAAATCATCCTCTTCAGGTTTGAAGTTGTAGAGATGAGCCAGTTAACGTTTTTATCTGTTACTAATAATCCCATCTGATCCATCCTGGGCTTATTTTGTTGGTATTTTCATAATCTTCAATTTACCTGTTGACACCATAGAGATTAGTTTTATTATTTTTGATTTTAAAAGCATGTAAAGAAAAAAATCCCATTTCCTTGCCTCAATTGTTTATAACAAGTAAAGGACCATAGATGCGAGTGGAAAACGTAGCAAAATATCATATATGAATTTTTCGGTATTTTTTGCACATAATCAGATAATTTTAGCTCTATTGATTGGCCTATTGCATAGTAGTCTCATTAAAAGATTTAAAAAATACTCAAAATCTCTATTACTTACACTCTTGGGTAAATTTAAAATAACAAATAACTCAACTATATGCAAAATAATTTTCAGTACAATAATGTTAAATGAATTGTTAACTTTTTTAGTCTGTGGAAAGTAAATACCAGACGCAGTTGAAGATAAATTGTGCTTTAGAAGAGAAATTGTTAGATCTTCGTCAACAGTTGGAATTGGAAAAGGTGAAGCGCTCAGTACATTCACCGGATACAAGCAGTTGTCATGAGGTCAACGTTACAACCACAATGGGCTTAAGTCCACATTCTTCGCCTCTCTCGACATCTTTAGCTTCATCGGAAGGTAGCAACGTTTTTCACGAAAAAGAAGTAAAAAATTTACCGGTAAGAGTCCAGTTACTTTATTATAAAATATTTCATTGTATAGTATATTATAGAATAGATAACATTGATAGTAAAGTTGAGTTCTTTATGAAATCATAACTAGTTGGTTCTCGGATGAACTTTTATATAAAACCTGGCAATAAAAGATAGCTCAGGTGAAATATAAAAAAAGAAAAAAAACTTAGAAATTGTTTAGTTTTCTGTGGCCTCAGGCTAGAATGCAAAAATCCGAGTAAACAACGCTATCAGAATTATCTGGATAAGGTTGGAAGTAATTTGCGGCGTGACCCGAATAAGTTCTGGAACTATATTGAAAACAAACATTGCAGTGATATGGATATTCCATCAACCATGACTTGGAATAGTACCTCTGCAAGCAATGGTAATGGTGTTGGTAACATGTTTGCTGCATTCTTCAAAAGTATCTATAAGACACCGTCTAACCAACCATCTAATCCCATAAATAATAGTGAAGCTAACATTGCCAACAAGCCAGACGCAGAAATTTCGGGCGTCGAAGTTCGCATTGATGAGGTATTTCAACAGCTATTGCTTTTAAATGTAGATAAGGGAGCTGGACCTGATGGTCTGCTAACCGTATTCCAGAGGGGATGCGCTGAGGGATTATGTGAGCCACTAACACACATATTTAAATGTAAAAACACAGTTTTGCACCCTAACAACAAACCTTTATTTTCAACACTCAACGCACGTTTCAACAACTCTAAGTTGTCATCTTCAGGAGTAAACCCAAACTAAATCTACATTACAATTTTCTCTAATTTATACCTACCACTAAACTATTACTTAAGTATTAGTACAAGGGGTAAATCCTAAGTACCTGAATTCTAATTGACAGACTTCAAAGATAAGGCAGATTTTATATAATGCAAATGTGTAAATTAGGATAATCCTAAATTACCTACCTACTTTTATGCTACATTATTAAGTAATGACATTTTAATACTTATTTTATGGATTCTTAGAAAGTAAACTATACAATGAACTGTATGGAATAGGACCCTTATCTGAATTCATTAGTTAATTATTTTTATAAATCATAATGCTTTCGTACGAGTCCAGTTCCCTAAAATTATTTACTTGTTTAAATAATTTTAAAGAAGATAAATCTACAGAGTGGTTGAGTTCCAAAACATGATGTGCAACACTAGATTTATCCGCTCTTCCGTATTTCAAATGGGCAATATGCTCTTTGAAACGGGTACTGATAGATCTGCGTGTCTGTCCATAATACTTTAAATCACAATCATTACATTTGATTTCATAAATACCGGACTTCTCGAAATCAGCAAGTTTATCTTTAGGATTGCCCAACAATTTTTGTAGTGTTGTAGTTGTTCTATACACCGCCTTCATACCAAGTTCTTTAAAAACTTTCTTAAAGCCCCTAGTATAACGACTGTACGGAACCGAGACAAACTTTTGTTCTTGTGACTCATTTCGAAAAGTTGACATTTCTTTCATTCGTAACCGAAGCCGTTTCTTCCTAATTAATTTATCTATAATATCTGTTGGATAACTATTACATGCAGCTATTTCTCTAATAGTTTTCTTTTCATTTTCAAACCTCTCTTTATTGAGAGGGAATGTCAACAACCGATGTACAAGGAAATTAATCCCCGCCATTTTATGTTGTTGACAGTGAAAAGACGTATTAGGTAAATATCTATATGTGCTAGTATCCTTCCTATATACATCAAACTCTCAAATCAAATGTAATGATTGTGATTTAAAGTATTATGGACAGACACGCAGATCTATCAGTACCCGTTTCAAAGAGCATATTGCCCATTTGAAATACGGAAGAGCGGATAAATCTAGTGTTGCACATCATGTTTTGGAACTCAACCACTCTGTAGATTTATCTTCTTTAAAATTATTTAAACAAGTAAATAATTTTAGGGAACTGGACTCGTACGAAAGCATTATGATTTATAAAAATAATAAACTAATGAATTCAGATAAGGGTCCTATTCCATACAGTTCATTGTATAGTTTACTTTCTAAGAATCCATAAAATAAGTATTAAAATGTCATTACTTAATAATGTAGCATAAAAGTAGGTAGGTAATTTAGGATTATCCTAATTTACATATTTGCATTATATAAAATCTGCCTTATCTTTGAAGTCTGTCAATTAGAATTCAGGTACTTAGGATTTACCCCTTGTACTAATACTTAAGTAATAGTTTAGTGGTAGGTATAAATTAGAGAAAATTGTAATGTAGATTTAGTTTGGGTTTACTCCTGAAGATGACAACTTAGAGTTGTTGAAACGTGCGTTGAGTGTTGAAAATAAAGGTTTGGTGTTAGGGTGCAAAACTGTGTTTTTACATTTGTGACACACCAAAGGTTCCACAGCTTTTCGATTACACATATTTAACAAATCTATAGAAACAGGCCACTTTACAACTGCACGGAAGGTGACTTAGATCACTCCTATTCATAAAAACGGCGACAAATCGTCGATGGCCAAACTTTTCGAGAAGAATTGACTTTCGGTTAATTCTGTTTTTCCGGATTTGGAGTGCGTCTTTTTTCCCATTAATTTATTTATATATCTGAAACCAGCATATAAACAAAGTTTTCCGACGTTTCGCTCAAGGAGGAGGAAAGAAAACAAAAGTTACTTACCTTGCGGCGACTTCATTCGTTTCGTCTTTTTCTTACAAACACACTTTGAAACTTCACTTTTTTAAACTTGTCACACTGACGCACAAATTGTAAATGAACTAATACTTTGGATCTAGTCAACAAAGGAAATAATAATTGGCTCCCTGAAATTTCATGTAAAAGGACGGTAGGAGGCAATTAATGGGATTGTTTTGGATTGTTTTATGGTCGTGATGATATTTTTGAATAGGTTCCTGGAATTTTTATTAGTAGGTAATGTAAGTGATTTATTTTGTTGATGCCATTTTTGTTGAAATGTGAATGCAGGGTTGCCAGATTGGCGAAAGTTCAAAACCTTTGTCTCGGTTGAAATTCTTGGGTTTTTTTTGGCGATTTCAACGGCCTCACGAAATTTTCTGGTGAAATAATACGGAGATTTGGCTACTACTGAGGAACTGTCGAAGAGGATTTGGTGGCCCGTTTTCTGATGATGTTCAGCTACAGCAGAGTTTAATTTGTGCTCACATAGATGGGTGTTTATAGATCGACCTGTTTCATTGATGTATATTCCTCCAAAACGGGCCTGCTATCAAACTCTGTTGTAGGTGAACATCATCAGGAAATAGGCCACTAAATCCTCCTTGACAGCTCCTCAGTCGTGGCTAAATCTCCGTATTATTTCACCAGAAAATTCTGAGGCCTTTGAAATCGCCAAAAATTCCAAGAATTTCAACCGAGACAAAGGTTTTGAACGTTCGCCCATCTGGCAACCGTGCATCCTCATTTCAACAGAAATCGCATCAACAAAATAATTACTTACATTACCTACTAATAAAAATTCCAGTAACCTAAAACAATCCAAAATAATCGCATTAATTGCCTCCTACCTTTCTTTTACCTGCAATTTTAGGGGGCCAATTATTATTCCTTTGTTGTTTACAAAAAAAGTGGAGTTTCAAAGTGTGTTTGTGAGAAAAAGACGAGACGATTGAGTCGCCGCAAGGTAAGTAACATCCACTATATACTGACTTCATTAAGGCTTTTAATTTGGTCAATCACGATATACTGTTGAAGACGCTAAATCAATGCTTGGAACGCTGGACTGGCTGTCCTCATATCTTTCCAACAGGCGGTTGCCGGTGAGAGTTAATGTTTATTTGGCAAATGAGTATTAGGTTACATCTGGAATACCACAAGGAGCGCATATAGGTCCTATATTGTTCAGTATATTCATAAACGATATAGGAGACAATTTTTCAGATGAGTATTTACTCTATGCAGCTAACAAATTGAATTTACATATAAAGAATGCGCCTTGATGTTTTTATCGAGATCAAATGCTCAACTACCTGCACCTTATCTGTTAGATGGTCAGGGGCCTGTTTCATAATCAACTTGTAACTTGTAGAATTTGCAACAACAAAATTATTCTACAAGTTACAACTTGTAAAATCCAAAATTTTAGTATTCAAAATGTGCACGATTGTAGCACAGAGCCCAGTACATGCAAAAAAGAGAGAGTGGCGCCACCTAACATACGCAACTATTGGCGAATATGTCAAATAATGACGTTTATACAAAGACAAGGTTGATAAAAATCAAATAAAAATTCAATTTATAAATATTATAACACGTAAATACTTATTAATTTCATTCTCAATATGACTATCAAAGAATATATGTCGGACAAAATTAATGCCTAAACCAACCGTTAACTTGGTGCCACCCATCGCCTAACCGCTTAGATCATGTACCTCCTAGATATAGCCTCTCAAGCACAAAATCGTAACAACGCTAGAAAGAGAGGGCAACAGAGACAGTAAGAGGCTATTTCACTTAGTGGGTGGAAGCAGCTCCCAACCGAATGAAATAGCCTCTTGCCCTCACTATTGCCCTCTCTCTCTCTTTCGTCTTACCACGACATTTGTGCATAACAGGCTATATCTAGAAGGTGCATGATCTAAGCCTAACTGGTCGAATATATAGGAATATTAACAAAGTAGGCAATTTAATTCCTCTACTACTACTTGACGTAAAAAGTTTTCCATAAGAAACAGAAACTACAAGTGCAAGTATTTTGTAACTTGTATTTTTTACTAATAATATTAGTGTGATGATGATTATGAAACAGGCCCCGGGTTGTCAAAATTGTCCAGTTTAAAGTAAAAGTTGCATTATACGTACCCAGTTTGTAACATTGTGGTGACCAAAGTAAATATATTTAATGATGCATAACCATTCAGTTGAAGGAAATGTGTAACAGCAGACTCCAAAACAATTTTGGAAGTGTATCTGGGAAATTGATGATAAATTGAATTTTCTAGAGAAGCTAGAACAGAAAGAAATCCAGTAAGCCAAGAAATGTAAATAAAAGCAGTTTCTATAGCCAATTGAGAAGAAGAATGAAGAAAAGCTTCTCTCTTCTGGTGCATCTAAAAAACAGTTTGGCACCTAAAGTAATATCAGTGGCATAAAGACACCGAAATCCAAATAAATATGCGGCTTAGGCCCGGTTGTATAAACAGTATGAACGCCAGTTCAGTATCGAACTGCAGATCAAGAGTAAATTTTGTGTTGTATAAACGTTGAACGTCAGTCAATCGGTAGTTTAAGATGAACGTTGCATTTTGTCCGATCAAGGATTTGAACCGAGTTCTGTTTTGAAATTTGACAAATAAAACGCTACTTAACTCGAAGCAGTTTTTTCGTTATGAGTTTATACCCATTATTGATAGCTTACTATAAGTTAAAAAATGAGGTTTTAAACTCGCTGAAGATTTTTTGGGTCTGGTTGTTGCAGTGTTACATTCCAAATTGCTGCATAATTTTTGTGAACGGTTAAATAATTGCGTTATTTGGGACGAAACTGAATTTTTACAAAGATTTTGTATGACCTAAGATGTTGTACGACATATTATTGAAACCGTTCCTCTGGAAATAAAATGTAAAATGTAATGCAGTTTATTAATTTATTATTATTCGAACATCTAATGTTTTCCAGCTGCTTTTTCTGTAAAACCCGAATTTGCAGTTTCAATTCTGCTTCGGGTGCTATGTCATAGCAATTTCTAGCTCCTACTCATACGTTTAATTCGAATTCTTTGAATGGACCTTCCCCTGTACCTGTGAAGGGATCTTTTCTAAATATTTTCACATTTACTTTTTAAAAGTCTTTACCACTATCACTATTAAACTGGTGCTTTAATTCATTATTTGTGCGATCTGTTTTCCCACATTCTATTCTGTTGTTGTATTTGTCGACCAGGTCTATTAAAATCTGCACCTTCGTTCAAATTGTTGACTCATTTTTTACTTTCTGTTGCACTCTATCTATTACTTATTTCCTTTCTTTATAAACCACTGTAAATGGGTTAACCCCAACAATGACAGAAAAAAAAACAGAATATTACGTATAATACGTCATCGGATGCTAACATAAAAATGAAAAAATAAATATTCCCAACAATCCATACTACCAACATAATCAAAACGCGGTTCAACTGAACCACCATATAGACTCATTTATACAACAGAAAATTACTTGACTCAGGTTCATGATTTAAACGAGGTTCAATTGATCTGCGGATCAACTGATTTTTATACAACCGGACCTAAGAGTGTTTGTTTATATAAAAAAATTTAAAACATTACTCGTGACAGCAACCTTTTAACATTAAGGCCCGGTTGTATAGAGAGTTTGAACGCCACTTCAGTCTCGAACTATAGATCAAAAGTAAATTTTGTGTTGTATAACCGTTGAACGTCAGTCAATCAGTAGTTTACAACCGGGCCTTAGTGGCACAAAGAAGTTCAACGTAACTCTCATCATGTTTTGAAACTTAAAAGCATTATGAATATGTCCAGACCGTGGGTATCCGAAGTATTCTTACCCAAGATCAGAAATGTATTTGAGCCTACCACACGGAAAATAATACCAGAGGTGAATGTATCCACTGCTACTAAAACTCTTTTGACCCAGAGAAAGCCAAATTGATGGTAACCACTCATGAGCCCTCAGGAGGTTAACAAAACGATGGCAGACTCCATCTTGATTGCGTATTGCGCCTTCGTTAGACATCATGACTGTCAGGAATTTAAGCAACCGCAAAATTCTCGACAAGGGTTCCTAGTAGAGGTTCGTCACCTAGCCCAGCAGAGATATTTCAACGTCTTGTAGATGAACGAGGTTTTAAGCCTAGATGTCTCGAGGTTGACGTTCCAGAGATTCAGAAAGGATTATTTCATAACAAAGACTGAGTACCATTCTGGAAATCTGAATACAGTGTGTTTCATAAAACGGGATAACATTACAAATAATAGGAGTTATAATGTTCGTTAAATTCGGAAAAAGTTTTTGGATAAAAAATTAATTTTTTACTACGGTTTACAAAATTCGGAGCAATACCGAAATTTTCTAAAGCAAAATTTGTAAAATAATGTGATAGTAACTTCCCACTAGCAGAAATCAAGAACTTTCGGGTTCAACAAGAAGCTCGTTTGCCCTCTTAATTGTTACAATGTTATGTGATGAGAAAATAATGGTCTTTTGTTTGAACTCTTTTTTAATTTAATTATAATATTGTTCAAGTATTTTGTGCCAAATTGTTACCAAAGATTTATCACCTATTTTAGACTTAAAAATTGCTTTAAGTTTACAAATAATAAAAAAGGGACCTAAAAAGTGGATATGGGTTTTTGAAAACGAACATCTATAAATGTTACCTTATTCAAACTTAAGTGACAATGATATTTTTCTAATTGTTAAAATAAATTACAAACACCATGTAAAAGGTATTTAAATCGATTTCAATGTTATCGACTACAAAAAATGCACATAATCGAACATCTGACTAGACTGTGGACAATAAGTTATAATTATGTAATATCTATTACAAAAACGACAACGGGAAACAAAAATGGCCTTTGATATTTTTGACATTTTAAACATTTTTGAGATTCTAAACATTTTTGACATTTTTTTAATTTTTTCACATTTAGGGTGATGTTGACATTTTGTATATTTTAAATATTTGAGCTTTTTCTCATTTCAGGTTTTCGACAGATTAATTTTAACTATGTTGTAAACTTTTAAATTTGTGTTTTTTTTTGGTGTAATTAATATTTAAAAAAATGGGTCATATTTTGGAATTTATTTTCATTTCATACGTCTTTGTCATGGGAAACTGTGGAACCTTTGGTGTATCACAAACAACAGTTTTGGTTTACTCCTTGATGATGACAGCTCGCTCTTAAAGCGTACGTTGAGTGAAAAAAGAAAGGTTTGATGTTAGGGTACAAATCTTTGCGTTTATAAGTCTTGCCACTTAACATCTTTTGTGTTTCCAACATTTTCTATTTATTAATTCATCATCCTTGCCATAAGGTCATAAAAGAGGCAGTTTATCAATTCCCATCCAGTGAAAAAATACTCTACTTGATTTACACTAAGTGATTAAATTCAGTTCCACTTATTTCACCTTTCACACTTGCATCATTTGTGTCATAAAAATTACTGAAACTCATCCCCATATGCAATAATAGAATTTTAGCAAAATTTCACATCAATTCTCTATTAAATTAAAGAATTTAATTAAAGATTAACCCACTTCTATTTAGTTTAAAATACTAAATATATCAATATTTATACCCATATTACTTTCTATTTCAAAGACATAGAATTCTCCGTAAAAGAATAGTGACCCCTATTTCCCAAGTTTAATGTTTCAATTTTCGAAAAATGAAAAAACTCCCTTCTGTTTATTTTATAGGACTTTATATATCAAGATGTTGAATACCACATTTTAATTGCCCATTAAAGTATTAAAATGGATATAGTATGTTTTTCTTCAGAGATAGGCATACGCCATCGCGGACTTTTCTGTAGACCTATATATGATACATAATTCCACCATAAATTTTTTTCTTATATCTCAAAGGGTTTATTTTTCCCAACACCTCCAACAAATGTCGTTATAAGCCAATGTATATAAAAACTTAACAAATTAAATACTAAAACCTTCCTCCAGAACCACTCTATCCATTGGTGAAATCAGATAAGGCGGATGACTTTGTTTTATAATATGCCGTGATGATGTGTGTTTTTCATAGGTAGCTTATAGTATATCCATTTGTATCTTAATTTGTTACTGTATTTGTTAATCGTTACTGTAAAGATGATTTAGATGTTCTAAGCAAAGAAATCGGCTGTCTAATTCTAGGTTTGTTAAAAGCTGTTGTTTGGCTTAGATTATTTTGTGCTGATGATCATGTTTTGAATATTCTCAAGACAGTATCCTACAATTCTTTATGTTGCAAGCAATGACCACTGATATAAATGGACTTGCATATACGAACAAACGAGAAATGGGTTGAAACATGAGACAAAAATAGAAAGAGACGGATATATTTGTTTACAAATATTCCGGCTCCAACCGTAGCGTCCAATCAGCATTAAATTAAAGGTCATATTCCACAAATATAATATTAAATAAAGTCCATTAAAATGTGCACAATAACAAAAACAATTATTGGCTTAATTACTAATGTGCAACAGTAATTATCAAAACATTTATTTATTTACCTAAAATGTAGTTTTATTTACTGCTTAAGTGACCTTTTGTAAATCTGAGTTAACAATTTTTATGATCTGACCCTTACCGGTGAGAAGATAATTCGGCAAAAGAATATGCCGTTTTCCTGCATATATACCACGGAAATACCATTGTCATATTGTTTTTCAATACAAAACACGCTAAATAATTCGAAAATTTAAATTAACCTCAAATCCAAACATAAACAACGCGAACTGTCGGTAAAGTGCGCTGTTGCCTGCTCCCCATGAATCGTAACGATTCGGTAAAGCGTCAGTGTAGAATGTCTAGATTTAAGTAATATTTGTTACAATTGAAAGAAGTGTAACTCCGGAAAGTACCGGTAAGCATGTGTTTACTATTTTCCTGCAAAGATCTGTCAACCCATTTTTAATGTAAACAGGCAGGTCCATGTATATTAGTAATCATTGGTTGCAAGGTACTGACTTTTTGATTTGTATCTAAGACCACATATTTTAGACAAGACACACTTATAAAGTGTATGAGCTTGCTTTAGCTTAGCCACTCAGCTTAATTTATTCTACAATGTCTGAAAAGAGGGACCGAAAGTCAAGACATAAATACTCGTAAAGCTAGATTAGGTTAATTTAAGCTGATAAAGAGTCAGTTTCCAGTGCGAACAATTTAGACTTCTTTGTCATAGTTTACGTTTCCAGATACACTTTGGAGATATTTATTGTTGAGGGATTATTTCATACAAATATTTGAACAATTCTTGTAAATTAAAGTTGCTATTCGGAAAACAAGACAAAGTGGTATAACCAGATATTAATTAAAACTTTACATTTTTTATCGTAAATATATAAATAATTTGAATTTTATTTTGCAGGTTTTACCGGATCAAAAAGAATCGACATCAAAATCTAAAGTGGAGAAATCCTCACCGGTTGACATAGACAGCTAGTTTAAACTACAAAAACGACTGATTTTACATTTCAATATGTGTAGGAATAACGAAGATTTAACGTTGGAAAAAAACGCTTTGTTAAAATACACGGATACACGTAAGCGGTGAAGTGTTTTATTTTAAAAATATATAGAAACAGAAAAATGGAACTGTCAAAAATTATTCGTTTTTCATTTGTGTCAGATTTTATCTATGTGTCTTGTATTTTCTGAAAGTTTGCTTTAGTTGTAAATTAAAATAATTTTATTGAAATTGAGTTTGTTTACCAAATGCTCCCCATTATTTTTATTTTCATAGCGGTTTCGTTGAAGAAAAGCCTGATTTTTGCTTGAGGTGTCTGAACTCAGACGGATGCCAGTTAGAGGTTAGTTTATCCAAAACACGCCCACCATTTTAATTGAAAGATGTGAAGTCTTCTTAACCTTTAACTATCTTCGATGAAGAGATCTCATATGTTATAAGTTTAATGTTACTTGTACTTCTGGAGTAATTTTCTGAGCATAGAAGAAAAAAATCCTTTGAGATTGCTGTTGGTGGCTAAATGACAATAATTTATGCAACAAAGTTAATTAAAACTTTGATTATTGAGAACTACGAAATTAAGTGGGAAAGTCCACTAGAAGATCAATCAAAAACCTTTATATCAGCCGATCACTATTGAGTTTAAAGGCCTAGATGGAATTATTACCATAGATAAAAACTCCAGTTGAGAGCCGTAAACATTCAATGAGTGTTAAGTCTATGCACAAGCCCCAATAACAATCACTACGGAAAAGGGCATATAAAAATTTGACATTAACTGCAACAACTTTGTTGGTAGGTCAATCAGTTATATGTATGGTCATCATTTGCAATTTTTTTAAAAAGTGATCCTTTGAAAAGAACATTTCCGGCATCAGCCAGCTGGTCTCGGGTAGGTATAGTTATGGGGAGAGGAGAAATGGCAAAAAATAATATGACCGGAGTTGAAATTTGTTTTATATAAAGTTGATAAGATATATTTATGATCTGTGATCGTCAGCCACTTAGGTAAACATTCGATAATCAATCGTCAGCTATCAGTCGGTGGTTGGAAAACCCGTCAGCCGGTATTCTAAAGGTGCTGAACCGATATACAGTGATGGGCAAATGTGTGGAACCAAGCAAATATCTCTGGAATTATTAGAGATATCAAAATGAAATTTGGAAGGTGGATACTGCAGTAGATTGCCTATTTGTTTCCAAATTTTTTTACAATTTTGAAATTCCTGTTTTACCGGAAGTAATGTCGATTTTGAAATTTCCAATGAAACACCCTGTATAGTATTTTAGTATCTGATGAAACATTTTATTGCGAATACAAAAATATCGGGTTTGATATTGTTTACTTCAATACCTAGTGAGATATTAACAGAAAAGTAATTAAGGAAAGGAAAAATCTAATATCCATTAAAGAAATACATAATCATAATTATTAACTAAATCTAAGTGATTTTCAAAACATTGAAACTTAACTAAACTTAATGTATTAGATGTTCAAACTGAGCACCGTTTACTTCTTGGCAATAAGCAAGTCGGTTTTTAAATTCTCTAGTAACATTAGCTATTACTTCTGGTGTAATTCTCTGGATGTCTTGAGTTATTCTTGCAGCTAATTCTTGCAAATTATTTGGTCTATCAACATAAACCTTAGACTTTAAGTAACCGCACAGAAAATAGTCTAGTGAATTAAGGTCGGGACTTCGTGCAGGCCATTCCATAAGTCCATAAGTACCCCTTCTTCCAACCATCTGTGATGAAATGTCCTATCTAAATGATCTCGAACAATGCGAGCGTAATGGGGTGGTGCTCCATCCTGCTGAAACCAGATATTATTTGGTAATTGTCCATTTACCTCCAATGCTGGAATAACTTGTGTCTCCAAGAGCTGTAAATACCTATCTCTGTTTAAAGTTTCTTGTAAGAAGAAGGGTCCCACAATTCTGTTGTTATAAATGCCGGCCCAAACGTTCAATTTTTGGGGATGTTGTGTATGAGACTCTTGTATCCAATTAGGATTAGTTTGCGACCAGTAGCGGCAGTTATGTCGATTAACCGTACCATTTAAACAAAATGTAGCCTCGTCTGAAAATACCACATTTCTTATAAAATTATCACGGTAACAAATATCCATCATCGTTTAACAAAATTGCAAACGTCTGCCGAAATCGTCTTCGGAGAGTTCTTGAACGAGGCTAATTTTGTATGGATGATATTTTTCTCGCCTTAATATCCTTCCTACTGAACGACGGCTAATTCCATGCATATTGGCGAGGTCGGTAGTGGATAAGTAAGGATTTTCTTCCAAAGAAACACCTTCATTACTTGCACTCTTTAACCGTCCACTTTTTGGTAAATTGCTAACTGTTCCACTTGTGTCGTACCTTCGCAAAGTTTTCGTCACTATTGAACGGGATATTTGTGTATACGGATGAACAATGTTAAAAAGGCCACAAACTTCTTGATGCGTCCTTTTCCTCTCTCCATACCCAATCATCATTAATATTTCTATTCTTTAAGTAACCGCACAGAAAATAGTCTAGTGAATTAAGGTCGGGACTTCGTGCAGGCCATTCATAAGTACCCCGTTTTCCAATCCATCTGTGATGAAATGTCCTATCTAAATGATCTCGAACAATGCGAGCGTAATGGGGTGGTGCTCCATCCTGCTGAAACCAGATATTATTTGGTAATTGTCCATTTACCTCCAATGACGGAATAACTTGTGTCTCCAAGAGCTGTAAATACCTATCTCCGTTTAAAGTTTCTTGTAGGAAGAAGGGTCCCACGATTCTGTTGTTATAAATGCTGGCCCAAACGTTCAATTTTTGGGGATGTTGTGTATGAGCCTCTTGTACCCAATTAGGATTACTTTGCGACCAGTAGCGGCACTTATGTCGATTAACCGTACCATTTAAACAAAATGTAGCCTCGTCTGAAAACACCACATTTCTTATAAAATTATTATCACTGTTACAAATATCCATCATCGTTTCACAAAATTGCAAACGTCTGTCGAAATCGTTTTCGGAGAGTTCTTGAAAGAGGCGAATTTTGTATGGATGATATTTTTGTCGCCTTAATATCCTTCCTACTCGCATATCGGCGAGGTCGGTAGTGGATAATTGAGGATATTCTTCCAAAGATATAGCAACATTTTGAGCTACACCTTCATTACTTGCACTTTTTAACCGTCCATTTTTGGTAAATAGCTATCTGTTCCACTTGTGTCGTACCTTCGCAAAGTTTTCGTCACTACTGAACGGGATATTTGTGTATTCGGATGAGCAATGTTAATAAGGTCACAAACTTCTTGATGCGTCCTTTTCCTCTCCCCATACCCAATTATCATCAATATTTCTATTCTTTCTCTTTCACTTAATTCGGCCATTTTACGATCAAATGAAAACAATACAATCTTTTTACGTTCAAATAAAAAAAACTAATAACTTATTTTGACAACTACTGTCACTTCTGCAATGAATTTCATGGACTACTAAACTTGATTCAGATTTAATTTGCGCCTGAGTTAAACAAATGCACGTGTATTCGACTATGGAACAAGCAGTACTGTTGGCTGTGACGATATAATGCCACCGATTGGCCAATAGAAATACAAATCCTTACCGAGCGGTTTGTTTATATCGGGCGTAAATGAAATCTGAACAGAGTTTAGCTACCATCGAATTTTTTCTTTCCTTAGTTACTTTTCTGTTAATATCTCGGTAGGTATTGAAGTAAACAATATCAAACCCGATATTTTTGTATTCGCAATAAAATGTTTCATCAGAAACTAAAATACTATACAGGGTGTTTCATTGCAAATTTTAAAATCGACATTACTTCCGTTAAAACAGGAAGTTCAAAATTGTAAAAAAAATTGGAAACAAATAGGCAATCTACTGCAGTATCCACCTTCCAAATTTCATTTTGATATCTCTAATAATTCCAGAGATATTTACTTGGTTCCACACATTTGCCCATCAGTGTATAGTAAAAACTCGACGCACAACGATTAATGCATTAGTAGTTTTCTGAACGAAAATTGTGGCATCTCTGGTTTTTATTTTTTCTGAGTTCTTTGGGAATAACACCACATAAACTTGAAAGTCTCTATATTTCAAAAAGTCCAAACGTTTCAAGGTCTAAATCAGAACTCGTTTTCAATGGTATTAATACAAATCAACAAGAAATTGATTTTCAAATTTATTAATACACTCGCAGCTTTAGAAGACGTTAGGTCACGTCCCAAGAGTTATCTGTATTTATGGTACAGGCTACTCTCAACTAAACATTCTTTATATATTTGTCATATTTTGCAGTTTTCGGAAAATAACTAAGTATTTAAAATTTGTGTTGTGGCCTCAACACATATAATTCAGCTCTGAAAACCTCACGACTATAGAGATAACAATACAGAGAATACATTACTAAGTCATTCAAGAGACAGATACTTGGTTTTCTTTCTTTCATTCAGCGTTACGATTCCACTTGAGCAGCGCCCATACGTCACGCACTCTATCTTTACGTATGATCTCTATGTTCACATTTCACAACCAGTGGCTTGACACCACTGATGGTAGAATTTAGCAAAATAAACAATAAAAAAGTATACAACTCAGATGATTTGGGGGGCCTTGATCCCCTTAGCCCCCCTTGGATCTGCCAGTGTTCACAACACTAGTGCGCAAATTTGTCAAGATGTCACTATTTCTCCGCCCTATCAATCTGACGCAGATTGGGATCGCTTCTGATGCGACACGACAGAAGCTGTCACAACACACACATAAACACCCATATATACATTCATCATCATAAAATTCATTAAACCGACAGTTCTGACGCGTCAAGTTAGACAAATTTTATCAGGTTGATTATAACTGAAATAGACATATTTTATGAAAAAGTTGTATTTTTAATAACAATTAATATAAGGACACATTAGATGTTTAATTCTCATAAATATTAACGCAATACAAACTCAAAATATAAGAGATAAAAAATAGAATATCCAAAACAAAATAAAAATACAAAACATTTTTCTAATATAAAAATATTTTTGATACAGATTCCGTCGCCTCTTCTCCTAAAGAAGACACCGATTTCGCAAATTCTTCTGGAAAATCTCTATTCACAATTTTCAAGAAATTAACCAACGTATTTTTCCCACCTGAAAAATTAAGAAGAAATTTTAACAACTTAATTAGCTAAATACAAAAGAATACACATTTTTCATATAACTTTTGTTGAGAAATCACAAGTTATACAAAGTCCCGTAGGCTGAATATTGCAGAAACTGAATAGAGAAATATACACCAGTCAATAGACATTTTTAACTGTCATAAAATTTAACAGCAAACCACCTATGTAGTTTATAAGCCATAACTGACAATTTTAAAAGCAATCTTGTAGAACAAAAATTTAATTGTGAAAACCGTTACGTAATTTCTATGTTTTCTATGACTAAAAATATATTACAAACGTAATTAGTTTCAACGTTAACGCGTCATTATCAAACGTTATAAACATCTCATTTACAGTAGAAACAGAAGAGTGTACGCTAAACTTTTACAAATACCATAATGCTTTGCTCATTTTTTAGTCCACTAACTCATAAACTATCCGTGTACAAAAACATGATTCAAAGCGTAATTTCGACTCATTTATCAAAAGACGACCTTAAAAAAGAATAAAATACAATCAGTTTAATAACCCAAAACAACGACTTTAAACCTTAACTTAAACTTAATAAACGAGTTAATTTCGTATAAAGAGCTTCAATTAACATATCAAAGTATTTATCCCTTTATTAAGAATACAGACCCAGTAAACTACATCTTGTTAACTTACTTTGGAAACGTTAGTAATAATTTGTCATCTCAAAATATTAAAGTGAGCTTCAAACTCAATATTTATTGTTTTATGCTAAATACAAATCTATACTATTATAAAATTGTAAGTTTGTCTGTTTGTTTGTTTGTTCGGGCATCACGTAAGAACCAGTGAGCGGATTTTGCTAAATGTTTTTTTGTTGCAAAGCCTATAGTTTGACTTAAAATATGGTAGTTATTTTATTTCCCTAAATAGACCGAAACGGTAGACATAGCGAAAAAACTTCTACCATGTTGGATAACACAATTACTCTATTGGTTCTATAGCAAGCAACAAATATTAGATACTTGAATCAGCTTAGCTTTTATTAAAAATTCGGAATATGCCAATGTAACATGTTTCGATTTAGAAAAAAAAATCAACTGATATATCAACCGTAATTTTACAGGGTGTTCTATATATAGGAAACTTACTGCGGAATAGAATGACATGGATTTAAAAAATCTAAAAAACAGTTATATTAGGTGTACCATAAGCAGCTGCATATACACAATGTAGTTGACATAAGGGGAAGTGAAATGAGTTATATGGGGTGGTTCAAAAAAGTTATATTGAGTGGGTCATAAATAGTACCAGGTGGTTAATAAACGGGCGGAATAGAATTACATATATATTGTTTGGCTCATATGTAGTTTCATATATAATATGGTTGAAATAAGGCTAAAATATTTATACAGGGTGGATATATTTTTTTTGAAAGTTGTTTTAAGTAATCAGTAAGGATCTTTGAAATATGTTCTTGACTAATTATAGTTATGAAATGGGTTGAAAAAATGTTAGAAGAAGATGTTTACACAGGGTGGTTGAAATATGAGATCGAGTGGAATTATAGTTTATGGAGTGGTAAAAATATATCCATAGGTGGGTTTAAAAAATATTATAAAGAAATGTTATATTCTACAAGCTGTTCCATTTACCGGATGGTTGAAATATAGGGTGGAGTAGAATTTTAAGGATACAGGGTAGTACAAAAATGTAATATTGGGTGGCAAATAAGTAGTTTCATATACGAGTACAAGGTTGTTGAAATATAGGGTGGAGTAAAATTATAATTATACAGGGTGGGTAATAAATGGTAGAAAAATTTTGTTATATAGCAGTTGCATATATGGAGTACCTGAAATATGGGACGCAGTAAAGTTATAGTTACTCAGTGTGATTCATACAAGCTTAGAAAAAGTTTCAAATGAAGGGTGCTTTAAATGAAGTGTAGAGAGAAATTATACTTTATGTGGTTAAAAAAATCTGAGAAAAATTGGTGTTGTTGAACACATATAGGATAGTTGAAATATAGGGTACAGAAGTGTGTTCAGAACACTCTGTCTTTTTTGGGTTTAAAAGAGACAGCCTTTATATTTACATAATGTATATTCTCAATTGATTGGAAAAAACTCTGCCTTAAGCGCAATCACGAAGAGACTCGCTGTTCGCCTCTCGTCCAGTACGGACCTCGCTAGAAACTCTCAAGGGAAAAACTTTTCCCTATGTTCTCGCTTGTGCAACCCCAAAGTGCGTGTGCAGCTATTACTCACTTATTGTAAACCCCCTCGTGAGTGCGCATTGCCCAACAATATAAACTTTAGTTGTTCCTAAAAACCCAGGGTTAAGGCCGGCTACCCGCGCAGAATGCAGACAAATACATGGATGGCAGATTTCCCGAGGCTTTTACTAGATCTAACTCGTAGACAAGGTAAGAGTTTTCTTATGAAGGGCAACTGAGTTTTTTATCAAAACAGAACCACTCAAAACTACAGTCCACTGAATTCAATTCTCTACAAAGTGTTACAGTTAATTATTGAAAAAAATGTTATATTAGTTGACCAATACGAAACAGCGTATACAGGGTAGTTGTAATACATAAAAGAGGTTGAACAAAATTGTTATATAGGGTAACCCATAAGCAATTGCAGTTTTCGTAAAATATATTGGGCATTGATGGATTTATACGGGGAGGTATAAAAAATGGTATACTGGCTGGCCGATAAGTAGTTGCATATACAAGGTGGTTAAAATAGAGGATTGAGTAGAATTTTAGTTTAACAGGTTGGATAATTATTTTTTTCTATAGTTTTCAGAATGGTTAAAAATGTTTATATAGTAGTCCATGAGCAATTGCGTAAATAAGATAGTGAGTGGAGTAGAGTTATAGTTAAATGTTTAAAAAACGATATATTTGGTGGCCCCTAAGCAGAATATATAGGGTGGTTGAAGTAAAATAATGGTTATACAATATGTTTCAAATATAAGTTATAATGTTTGACTGATTGGCAGCAGTATATACACCATGGCTTTAATGTAGATGTAAGTACAGTTATAGTTATCCAAGATGGGTAAAAAAAGTTGATAAAAATTGTTATATAGGGTGGCCAAAAAGCAGTTGCAGTTTGGGTGAGTGTTCAAATAAAGGTTTGGTGTTAGGGTGTCAAACTGTGTTTTTACATTTCTGACACACCAAGGGTTCCAGAGGCATTTCCATTAGGGTGGATCGAAAAGTTAAAATAAAAATGTTATATAGGGCATGAACAGATGCATCCTTCTATATGGAATACCTGAAACATGGGGCGAAGCAAGATTATAGTTTTAGACTGTTAGAAAAAGTTGCATATAAAGGGTGATTGATTGTACTTTACAAGATGGCTCAAAAAATATCAGAAATAATTGTTATATAGCGTAGAACATAAGCAGTTGCATAGGTGAAATATGCAACTGCTTATGTTCAACGCTATATAACAATTATTTCTGATATTTTTTGAGCCATCTTGTAAAGTACAATCAATCACCCTGTATATACAACTTTTTCTAACACTCTAAAACTATAATCTTGCTTCGCCCCATGTTTCAGGTATTACATATAGTAGGGTGGAGTAGAATTATAAGCAGGTGTTAAAAAAGTTATATTGGGTGACAAATAAACATCAGCATATATAGGCTGGTTGCGCTATAGGGTGAAGTGGAGTTACAGTTTTACAAGGTGATTCAAAAAAATATCGAATAAAATTGTTATATAGGGTGCCCCACAAGCACTTGCAGTTTGGGTGAAATATATTGGGGATTGGTTGATTTATAGTTACGTAGGGTGTTTAAAAAAACTTGGAAAAAATGTAATATAGGTTAACCCATATGTTTTATAAGGTATTTCGTTTTGCAAAGACTTGTACACTCCGTACGCGGGTGAAACCGCGGGTAACAGCTAATAATATATAAAAATCAACTGTTTATAAATTGGGTATTGGAATGACTACAGAAAAATTTGCTACCCGTTTTGCCGACCATTACCGTTCATTTTGATTACTAAAAACTGATTTAACCTTTTCTAATCACATCATCATCCTTTACCTACTTTAAAACAAATCGTAATTTTTAATTTAAGTACTAACTATTTTAAAACATCTTTCTTAGAACAACTTCAGATATACGGATCTAATTGTTTTCTGAAGGATAATTGTGGCATCTCTGGTTTTTATTTTTTTGAGTTCGGTGGGAATAACACCACATAAACTTGAAAGTCTGTATCTTTTAAATAGTCCAAACGTCCTCAAGGTGTAAATCAGACCCCGGATAACTTAACACAAATAAACAAGAAAAATTAAAAGGATTCGTAAAATAATCCGGAATTATTGTTAAATGAGCAGTTAATCCCTAGAAATAATTTACTGTTTGAATTACTGATTTAGAATGAGTTTTCCCGTCTTCTAATTTGTCAAAATGTTACAATGCATTCAGTCTTACTTTGTCAGTTCAATTCTCAAGTTTCATCATATTTTATTAATGTCTAAAATGTTTCAATTTGTTTTTATTTTTTTTTACTGCCTTGTTAAATTACAGAAATATAAGATCATGTAATGCAATTTAAATTATTTTATATAGCTTTGTAAAGTGTTTTGTGTTGGTTTAGGTTGATAATGACGCGTCAGCGTCGAAACTAATTACGTTTGTAATAAATTTTTAGTGATAGAAAACATAGAAATATGTTTTATTTGATAATTGTACAACAAAATTAATTACACATTAAATATCTTCAAAAATATGGATAGAGTTGAAGAGCTGGAATGCTATAAAATGGAATACACTATGAGATTAATTATTTATTTTTGAAGTACTTACTATCATTAGGGCTCTGGTTCTTGTATAATACGTAGGCGGAAACTTTTATTACGTCTGATAAATGCTGTTTAATAACTGGGTTTCCTTGCTGATATAAACTAAAGAAACAATTTATAACTGCCTCATTCTCTTCGAAGTCTTCTCTTAAAGGAAGCTTTTGGATGAATACTGAAAATACCTAAAAACAGAGGTTAGAAAAGTTAGCGCTCAAGCGAACGTAGAATACGTAGGAATTGTTTGCAATGGTTTAAAAGCTTGTGCGAAAAAATATCAAATAGGCATCATGACTGATTTTAAAAAACTCTGAAATGTGTTATGGGAGAATTGCCCTTTTAAATTCAAGTTTGAAATTCACGCTAGCGGCATGACGTCTGTGATTGTCCGCACTAGGATAATGCAGTAATTTAGTTAGTTTATGTATTAAATATGAATTCTACAGTGTACAAGTGGTATTTGGTGCCTTCAAAGAAAACTCTTGGCAAGTGGATTGATGTACGTTTTTACCTTATTGGGTAAATATTCTAAAATATTGGTGCATAATTACATTATTCTAATCTAATTTATAAATTTATTTCTTATTGTATCTATGAATGCAACGCAATCTTTCAACGTAATATTCACTGATTTCAAATATGGAAAAATGTATTTTATTGTAAAAAAGTGCAGAATGCTTTTTACTATATTTTTATAATAACTATATTTTTCAAATGAAATGTTTACAAAAATTGATATCAAGTACCTACATTATAATAAAATTCTCAAATTTTAAAATTATTCAAAATCGTTTGACTATATCAAGTCTCTGGTGAATAAAAATGGTTAAATATTATTTCTTACCATTTTGGTTCATTTGCCAAGAAAGAGGGCTTTTTAAGATTTTATTATTATTAATAAAATAGAATCAGATTATTACCTTACCTAATTATTAATGATACAGCATTACCAGCATATTTTTGACATTGAAAATAGGTTTCGTACATATTTTCAAGTACTTTAACTGATGGCCAATTCTTATGCAAGGAAATATAATATACTCAAGATTATTTTAGGTAATTTACTGTTTGTAAACTAAGTGCAATCTAACTTGTTTTTTTAAGTATTTGAAAGATTTTTTAAGAATATAATTTTTTTGTCTGAATAATAATAATTAATTATTATCACCACCTTGGCAAAGACGACTTGAAGGGAAAATGAATTCTCTTCGGAAAGACGTTGGAAGACTGACCGAATACCAACGAGGAGTCAGGAACAACAGAATAGAAAGGCTTGTCAGTACTATTATAGACAATAACCGAATACACTCCCAGTGGGATGGAGAAAACATCACATCTCAGCAGTGCCTGGACAGTCTACGACAAAAGCTCTCCGTCTACACAAGTCGATTGAGAAGGTACAAAACCAGTAACCAACACACTCTTCCGACAATCAGACTTAGAAAACTTAACAACAACAATAATAATGAAGCCCTTTGTTACCCCAGTAAAACAGACATCGAGGAATTCTGGAAAACACAGCTTTCCACGACAATCTCCTATAACTCCAGAGCCAGCTGGATTAATGAGGAGGAGGCTGCATTTCAAAACTGTGATGCCATGCAACACCAACCATTTACAACGGAAGACACATCCAACATAATGAAGCACCTCCATAACTGGAAAGCACCAGGACCAGATGGTGTACAAAATTACTGGATAAAGAAACTGTACGCAACCCACGAAACACTAACAGCCCTTATAAATGACGTAATTACCCACCCACACAAGATGCCTAGTTTCCTTACGCATTACCTCTTACCAAAGGATAACCTATGTGCACAGGACCCAGCAAAGTACCAATCACTTGCCTTCCAACCTTATACAAACTCATAACATCGTGCATTAATCATCGCAGTTTCAAACATTGTGAGCTGAACGACATAATTACTCAACAACAAAAGGGATGCGCGAAAAATCCGATGAGCTGCAAAGAACAACTGATAATTGATTCCGTTGACTGCAATTAAGCCCACGCCAAACGTCGAAATCTCTACATGGCATATGTGGACTACAAAAAGACCATTGATTCAGTTCCACACGATTGGCTCATTAAGGTGCTGAAACTCTATAAAGTGAATAATTGTATTATTAACTTTTTAGAATATGCCTTGTCCACCTGGCAAACCAAAATCTCACTGAATGAAGCCAACTGTTCAATACAAACTGACCCCATTCCAATCAAAAGGGGTATATTCCAGGGAGACTCTCTTAGTCCGCTGTGGTTCTGCCTTGCCATGAACCCCCTCTCAAACAAACTGAACTCGACTAATTTTGGGTTCAGTCTCAAACACAACAACGTACAAGCATTAAAGATAAACCATTTGTTATACATGGACGACTTAAAGTTGATGGCAGCTACGAAACAACAGCTGCATGATATGCTTAAAATAGTAGAAGGGTTCTCTAGTGACATCCATATGAAATTTGGCTTAGACAAATGCCGAATTATTAATATAGTTAAAAGCAAAATACAGCAGGGGCACTTTGAAATGGGAGATGGCACCTCAATTGAATCTATGGAGGAAGGTCATACTTATAAATACCTTGGAATAAAGCAGGCTCAAGGTATTGATCACATGACAATGAAAAAGGACCTAACAGCAGAGTTTTATAAAGGGTAAGACGACTGTTGAAAACTAAATTAAACAGTAAAAATCTATTTCAGGCTATTAACACCTATGCGTGTTCAGTGCTCAGTTACTCTTTGGGTATAGTTAATCGGTGCAAGACTGACATTGAACAATTACAACGAAAAGTTCGAGTTTTACTAACAAAAGCTCAAAATCACCACCCAAAGAGCTCTGTCGAACGTACAACTTTGCCACGGTATGAAGGAGGAAGAGGATTGACAGATCTAAGCAAACTATTAGATCAACAAATTTCCATTTTGCGTAGTCATTTCCAGAAACTCGCAGAATTTTCTGATCAACACAGAGTCATGTGCCTGGTTGATGACTCAACACCACTGCGACTGACACAACAACATGTCCAATTACAGTACCAGACCACAGATCAGAAACTGCTGCAATGGAAAGAGAAGCCCGTTCATGGAAGACATATAAATGACGTCAACCAAGATTATGTCGACGGTGCAGCGTCGAACTACTGGTTGATCTCTGGTCATATGTTTCCTGAAACGGAAGGCTTTATATTGGCAATCCAAGATCAAGTAATTCCAACTAAGAACTACCTAAAGTCCATCGTTAAAGATCCTTTTATTAACAACGACAGAAGCAGGTACGGTTGCCAAACATCTGAATCTATCTAGCATATCACACGAGGTTGTCAAGCGTTCGCTGCACTCATAGCGTGCCTTAGAGGGAGTGTGATACCATACATTGTATGGTCAAGTCGTGAATTAATTATTAGCAGCAATTATACAAATAAAGAAATAATACCAAATAAAAATTTAAAATGTTCCACTAAAAATTATTTCTGACATAAACACATAATATTCTTTTAAATGAACAATAATTCTCACAACTTTTTATAATATCTGATAGATTGTTAAAAATTATCAGTTCTCTATACAATAACTTTTATCCTATTACTAGTTTCTACCAAAATGTCGATTTGTTTGCTGAGTATTATACTGGTGAATATCATCAACAAATAAATTATTGTGTATATAAGTACATATAGTGGCACCATGCACCATTAGGGTGTTTTATTTTTTGGCAATATTTTTGTTTTTTCGGTCCTACCTGAAAATCTGATAATTTATAGAAAAAGAAAAATATTGCCGCCTCAAGAAATTGTTACGCACATATAATCACATTTCTATTGATCTGGATGTAATTTTTAAAAATGTAAACGTAAATGATACTGCTGAACGAGGGGTTCAATTAATAAAATCATATAATCAGAGTTTAACTTTACAAGTTGTGGCAATGCAAAGAAAGCAATTCCTCAATGCTAATAAACAAACCTTAATGTTATCAACTCAGAAATGATTAATAAATTCATTTCTTTTTTTAAATTACCTTTACATTTACAGGAAAGTGTTGATATTTCTGATTTCTGAATTCATTGAAGCAAGAAACTTTCCCAGGATCAATTTTCGTATTTAAACTTGCTATTGTCTTTTCAAGATTTAACAATCCATTGAACCCAAGACAATATGTATGCTGTTACTGGTCGAGAACCTTCAACATCTCGAATCATTCTTTATTTATTTAGTACATAAAACTGAATTTAATATTTCATGGCTAAATGGGTATTGATTGATTTAGGAGTTACAGGTAAAACTAGCTCAAAAGTATTAAAAATTTTGCCAAAGTTACGCTCTGATTTGTCGGCAAGCAATCATGACGGTTGATGTATTTCGTAATTTTATTTCATCAAAATAAATATCAACCTCGCTCAAAATATAAAAATAAATACGTTTTTCAGAATTAATGAATCCTAACGCATTAGATGATCTTGGTGTTTTTGATCAGTGTCATCATATTTTTTGGAAAAAAATAAGTGAAACTCACAAATGTGTGTTGATTTAGAAAAAATAAAACTAATATTTTTACAAAGCCGAATTAGGCGAGATTAGTATTAGTAAGACAATTTTCTGACCCAAACATCTATGAAACACTTACCTGGTCTAAAGGAATTCCATTAGGATTTACAAATATCAGTTTAGCTATGGTACCGCAAATATTATCTAAGGTTCCAGCATGCGATTCTTTTGAAATCATTTCTGATAGTGCTTGCAAAATATCAGGGTATCGACTACAAAACAAAAAACGTTAAGTTTGGTAAATATACAATAAACAGCCCAGGGTTTTAACCTTACCTAAATATTTTCTCTTTACCATGCAAGATCATTTCTCCAAGACCGAATACTGAATTATTTCTAACTTCTTCGGCTGAGTCTTTCGCACCCGTAAACCACATATTCAATAAAGTCGGTACGAAGGATTCAACGTACTCTTTCAATGATTTCATGCATTCTGCTAAAGTACCATAAGCGAACGATCTTTGACTAACGCTGTGCTGTTTTTTCTAAAAATAAACACTTCAGTTAAGATTCGATTTTACAAAAATATGGGAAATAATACCGTTCGTACGGCCATCAATTGAAGAATATTATTAAAGTAAAGTAAAAATTCATCGGGAGAGATTGCAGCTGCGAATTTCGGAATGACGTCCCCAGCTGATTCCAGCAATATTTCTTCTTGTTCGCTTTCGATATCTTCGTCGTTGTTATCACCTCCTGCGTCTAAATCTGTATCTTGGCACATAGTCTATATTAAAAATTAAAAAAAAGAGATTTATAATGGAAATGCTATGGAACCTTTGGTGTGTCACAAAGTAAAAACACAATTTGGCACCCTACCACCAAACCTCTATTTAAACACTCAACAAAAACAAGTTTGGTTTACTCCTTGATGAAAACACTTGTTGAAACGACGTTGAGTGTTTAAATAAAAGTTTGGTCCTCGAAGTGTCCTTGGACTTCCATCATCTTGAATAGGTTGATCTCACATCTCAAGACGATGGAAATCCAAGGAAACTTCGAGGAACGAGGGAAGTTGTCTACCAGATTCAGACTAACATTAAAAGTTTGGTGTTAGGGTGTAAAATTATACATATGAGACTTATGAAAAGTCAAAAATTTGTGAACATGCCTGGAACTTTGGTCATAACATACAATTTCAAAATTCAACCATATTACACAAAGAAGAACACAACATAAAACAAAAGCTGAAAGAGTCGCTCTAATTTTCTTAATTGAAAGCGATTGTATAGCTAGTACTTCTATAGAAATCAGCCGTTCCTGGTTGCCAATAATCAAGGATGAAATTAATAATGATATTATCCTTTTGAACAACCCTATATCGGGATAGTTCATCTGGTTTTTCCTAGGTTTTCTCTTATGACTTTAATGAGATCTCTGGAACTCAGAATTTCTTTGGGCTCATTTTTGGCGAATGCAAACAAAGTCGTACCTAGGAACGCCACATGCAATTCTAAAGACAACTCTTTCAAATTCTTCCAATTTGAAATAAGCTTTGTTATTTCACATGATCTTTAAAATTTGTTGTGCTATATATATATCAAATTTACATCAGTTTTATTGTCAAATATTAATGTCAAATTGTGATTACGATATTTGTCATTGCGAATCCTTTTATTTTTTTAATTTTTTGTTCATTTTGTGTAATAGGGGTGTAAGGGGGTCTGATTTAGACCTTGAAACGTTTGGACTTTTGCAATATACAGACTTTCAAGTTTGTGGTGTTATTCCCAAAGAACTCAAAAAAAAACAAAAACCAGAGATGCCACAATTATCATTCAGAAAACAACTTATGATTTAAAAAAACTTGAAAAATGATATATTGGATGGGCGATATAGGGTATCCAAGATTTAGCTTAGAACCGTTATAGCTAGAAACATGATTAAATTACGTGTTTTATCTGGCAGGTTTTTATGATAATCATAGTCCTTGGCATACAAAAATAAAAAGATTACCAACAAGCTATATATTCGTGAGTGGCCCAATTATTTCCGAGTCCAACAGTTTTTCATTTATGGTACAATTTGATCGCGTGTAGTTTTCCTGTGATAAATCGGAAAACATGTCATTTTCATGATAAGATGTTTGGTAATGATTAGCACGCTAGTTTTATGTTTAAATGAAGAAAAAAAAAAAGGAAAAGGGTCGACATTTTTTCAATCTAATTTTTTCAGAAATATTTAATTCAAAACAAAGAAACGTAATAGTACAATTGTCCGAAAGAATTTATAGGAACTTAACAGTTCGACGCTCTGTAATTGTCGATTTGAAGATAACAGTCTTGGTTGTAACAACCAGCTGTCAGATAAAAGTAATGCAAACGAAAAGTTATACTTTATCTATGCAATTTCAGAATGCTTTTGGAAATAATACATCATTAAGGCACTTTTTAAACAAGAATTGGACGAAGTTGTGTTTTCATAGTAGGCTGTGATTACGCTGGCGGCCATAATGAAACAAACCAGATCTGCTTTTTAAACTCTTCGAGTTATCTTACAACTGTTTAGTGTATTTGTGTTTTCGCCTAACGGGAGACATTTTAGGTTTGTAGTTATCAATTTGCTAGCTTATGGTTCTTTCTCAACAGATAAATCTAAAACCTAAACAAAAAATAATGAAGAAAAACAGTTGACTTAGAAAAGCCCATGAATAATCCAATAACATCAGTGAGAAAAATCAAAGAACAAACTACAATTCCCAAATCTATAATATAATATAGGGTCTTCAGGGAAATGATTATATTCGATGAACAACATTTTGTGATTGATTTATAAATACATGTCAAGAAATCCACGATATTCAATATAAAATAATATGGACAGATGAAACTCGTTTTACAATTTGTGGAATATTCAATAAATATAACTATCACTACTGGAGTATCGAAAATCATCATGAATGAGAAGCAAGACGCCTACAAACAAGATTCGGATTTAAAGTGTGGTGTGGTATTTTAAGTAATTTAGAATAAATCCCTGCCATTATTACTCTCACAAATGCATTTAACTTAATTCTTGTATTTTAGACAACCGTGTAATTGGACCCTTCATTGTCCAAGACAATCTAACTGGAAGTATATAGTTGCAAGAATTACGCCAACAATTTGAAATACCATATCACATAACACTTGATTTCCGGCGCATAATACCAGAGAGATTATGGAATTCCTTACAGATACCTTTGGCGAGGTCACCAGACCTTACACCTCTTGATTTTTATTTGAGAGGATACGCAAAAAATTAGACATGAATTTTTGCCACCGGAAAATTGTGAGGAATTGAAAGAGAGAGTAAGAGATGCTCAGAAGACACCTTGAAGAGTACCCGAAAAGTTATACCACAGTGTGAAAAACGTTTCCAAAGGAGACATATGCTATTGTTTTAAAACATTGTTTATAAATATAATTGTTCAATAGGTGTATTTATTTTAATAAGAAATTTAATGTTAGTGAGAATAATCAGAATTATAACCACACTAAATTTTGCAACTAAGAATTTAAAATGTCTCTCACTCGATTGATGTCGCTTCGACAATTGTTCTTCGTATGAATGTGTTGCACTTTGTGTATTCCTGTTACCACATGAACCTTACGCAAAATCACTAATAAATGAAATGATTTTAAGGTAACTCGTTGCGTCAAAAATGACAAGCAAATTTCGTTTATTTCATTATGGCCGCCAGGCGTAATCACAGCCATCTACGAAAAAATAGTCATTTTGACTTTTAGAGCGTATGGAATTTGGTAACCTGGACTCGGCTATTCATCATTTGAAAGCTCGTGACTAGCCCTTTATATAAATGCAATAATTCAATATGGGGTTCATAAGAAATTTGAAAATTCATGAAAATATCTCGAAAACAAAGCAAGCTGAAATTTATTTTTTTTACTTCATCAAATTCTTCTTAAAAACGGCCAAATTCAAGTGCTATGCTTTTAGGAACTAATAGTACACTTTCTATTAGTTTTTCCTGATTATGTTAAAAACCTGCATATAAAACCATATCTTCGAGAAGGAATTTGGAATAAAATTCCCTACAATGTTCCTAATGTAACCATGTTTCTAGTTATAACGGTTCTCGAGATAGCAAAACATTTAAACCAAATACTGGACATACTGTACACTCGGATGAAAAATCTACAAAACAGCCGTCAAAGCACAACTGCAGAATTTAGTAAATTATATTACAGACCTACCTTGAGGGTTAAAACATCAATAACACAGTTCATAATAGCTTCTCTATGACCTTCACCAACTAAAACGTCTGACTTGAGTTCGTCCAGAAGAGATGCATATGCCTCCAAGCAAACTACGACGACGTTCCTTTCTTCGTCAGTTCTGATAAGTTCTGCGCATTTCGGAACGAACATCTGGAGTGCGTTGTATAATGACTTTTTGTCTTGAGAACTATATTTATGCATAGAAATACAAAATTGGAGTAGGGCCTCTACAGATGCCTTGCGAATATCGTCTTGGGGATAGTTTATCAATTTGAAAATTTCTTCAAATGCTCTCTCTATGTATGGAAGGAATGCAGTTCTAGAACACAAAATTTATAATTATTCTTAGTATCTAAATTGGTTTATTTGTTCAGGTACAGACAACTTATCAAAAATAAAGCAATCATGCAGTTTGTTCATAAATCTGTAATGAACCGATACCTCAAATCCTGACTATAATTTTGACATAAGATCGTTTTATATTCAAATGAAGAAAAATGTATCAATGAAAGACTACATACAGATTGAAAAAATTATTTATATAAAATACTATGATTATGGTTTTTAATATTGACTTCAATAGTAGTTAACCAGTACACCTTCCATAACTTCCTTACGAAGACTAACGACATTGTTCTTATTGTATCGATCATCACAAACAAGAAAAAAATGTAATTAATATAGATATTGGGGTGGCGTTAACCGACAAGATGAGTACCCAAGATAAGTTGGAGTCTGAGTTCCGACATCGAAACAAGTTTTATACCCACGATAGATCCTCAGGGGATATGGTAGTCCATGGCAAGGCTCGACCAATGATTCCAACGGTAATAAGGGATAGTGCTATGAACACATCAAATTAGGAACGCTTACTTACTTGTTTAAAGCCTTTCGACTCTTGGAACTCCAAGGACTAGAAAGGATACGGCCTTAAGAGTGTTCAGGCATAATCTCACAGATGGAGCTTCACTCCAAAACTCGCTCTAGAGAGTGTGTGAACCAAATATCCGACCTTGCGGTTCCTGTCGAACTGAGTATGATTACTACTATCTGCCTGCTGACTGTGATTTTCTATCACAAAAACTCTATAACTACAAATAAGAGGCAGTGGCAATTTTTTTTACCCTTTGCTATTTGTTGAAAATATTACAGATATGTACACCAAAGGAAGTTTTAAGTAATTGTGTAATAGTTATTTTAGAGGTTTAATAAGGAATTAATCTAGAGCCATCTCTTTTATTATATATGTTAACAATTTACCCAAAAATATGTCAGACGTTTCAAATTTCTCATTTGATGATGAAACGGTTAATATAAATACTTAGGCATCATTTTTGATACCAAATTGTAAACAAAGGAGAATTTAAAAAATAGGCAATAAAAATTTTTTAATTAGAGAAAAAAATGAATATAAAAACATGATTTATTTTTGAATCTAGAGGATATCACTATGATAAGCGCAAAAACAAATATATTATTTCCAATAAGATAAGAAATAATAGCTTAAGAATTCCGAAAACATATAAAACTATTACTACAAAGCGCTTAGTTCTGACAACTACTAGAGTTTAAAATCAGACACATATAGAGTTTAAAACTCTAAAAAATATATTTTCGCTTGTGACTGTTGTTTTATTCTCTTTGTGTTCAAGCTCTGCCTATATACAGTAGACCTACTTCATGGTAAAATTACTTTAGTTAACTTTTTTCCTAGTTCACAGTAATTTTTATTTAATTAGGGTTTCTTTTTTTCTGAAAAATGATCTTGGATATTAATTAAATAAATTATAGTTAAAGAAAATCTAAAAGTTGTTTGGAGCTTCTTTTGACCTCTGTTGTATTGGATTCTGTTGTTCTTGCATTAGCTTTAGCGTCAAAACTAGGCAATGTCTCTCGCCACCTAATACTTTCCATAATCATGCGCCTTTGTGCGAAGCTTCACTTGTACTAGATGAAGGTTGCTTTCTGATATATGGAAACATAGGCATATCCAGGGGATTTGGGGGTTCACCCCCCAAGTATTCACTGCATCTGCATTTAATTATTACTAAGTTGTCATAACAAAGAAAATTAAGTGTAAGCCTTATGCATTTAGAACTACTGTCCATAATATTAATATTATATAATTACGAAGTAAATTCCTTTTTTCTGTCAAGTGTTTTTTTAACATGGTCAAAATTGAATTGTTTAAGACAAGGGAATTCCTAAGGACCTCTAAACAAGTACTGAGATATGGAATATGTACTTACCCAGAATTAGAACATATTTCTTTAAGGGCCATGCAAGCCTGTTCCTTTTCTTCATTATAAGAATTTTCTACAGAATATCGACATTGTGCTGAATCGAGGCTATCGGTTGATGAACCATCAATGTCTTCTTCGCCCTCATCCTCCTCAGATAAATCGGCATAAACATCAATATCGTTTTTCTCTTCTTCGTCGTAATGAGTCTGAAAATTAACAATTTTAAAGACATTAAATCAGAATATTAATTTAACTTACAATAATTCCCTCTGTGCTTTGTATGCTTTCAATCATTTCATTAATTACTTCGGGTAAAACAGGACTAAGTTCGTCTTTTAAAACTATAGAAAGTGCTGCGAATAAGGCATACACACTTTTTTTGATGTCGGGATCGCTGCTTTGCTTCAGAATTCTCATTCCAAACTGCAAGGATTCATTAGCTAAGGGTTTGAAATTTTCTGGTCCAATAAATTGAGCAACAACTGCTAAACACTCTATAAAATAAATTCAAATATAAATAAAATTAAAACGTTTGAAGTGTTACCAGTAAAAGACAACTGAATTTAAACAGGTGGGTATAAAATATTTTTTGCACTTCAACTAATAAGTCAAAAGACTGTCAGAATATCAGGTTTTCTCTGATATATATGTGCAGTAGGGCAAAAAAGAACATTTAAAGTTATGAACTGGATGTTGATCTGACAAATTTTTGTTGATTGAAAATTGGAATAAAATAAGTTACATTAGAAAAACATGACGTCAACACTTGCATATAGTTGTGTATATGAGATTATTATTTGTAAGAACAGTTGATTAAAAAAAAGAACCTAATACACAGGGTGAACTATATACAAGGGTTGATTTCTATTCTATATACTAATTTAATTCCAATTTTCAGACGTCGCTTAATGAGTTGGTTATAGCACAAGTTGATTCAAGTTGGTAGACGACAGGCGAAAATACAAATACTGTTTACTCCTTAGACAAGGTAAAAGAGGGGACTCGTAATATTCGTATGGCTCGTGTGCCAATCTGCCACCATTCGTTGACTACCAGTGGCGTAACGCAGAAGATTTAAGAAGCTCCGCTCGGAAATAGGTAGAAAAAATAAAAAGCGACAGAATACAACGTGTTGAAGTTTAATAAGCAATAATAAAATAATAATAATGATACAAAATATGTTCTACGAATTATAATAATCAAATATTATTGTCCTTTAAATAAAATCAATTTTGTACACAAATTACGGATTGGATTAGATTTTTCAGATTCTCTTTTAGTTATGAAGTGAAACCTTATGTTCAAATAATTTTCACAAATAGATTTTATTAAACAAAAAAATGATTGCATTCATTATTTAGCACGTCAGAATTTAGGGTTGAAAAAATTTTCGTGTGCATAAAATAACAAACAATCTTATTGGTTAACAATAAAATAATATTTTTGTGTTTTGCACGTCCTCGATGTAATTCCACTCGCAAATATTCTTCGTATTTTTTGCAATTGGCAGTTACATCATCTGAGGGATATATCAAACCACCACGAGATTTTTGTGTTATTAGTGATTTCAGAAAGTTCTCCTTTTGGCCAGTTTTTGGCTGCAAATTCAAAGGAAAATGTGCAAATATAGTTGGCACAGCTTCTGATAACAAACGGGTGGTGGATTTCGTTTGATAGAAATTTTTTTTTCCAAAATGTGCTGAACATATCCGGGCATTCCTAGATGGTGTCCAGTTTTCTATCCGCATGTTTTTTGCCCATTGGTGCACCCTGTTTGGGGCTACAGGAAATCTAAAATAATAAATAAAACAAAAGAAATAAAAATCAGTTCAAATTCTGTAAATGATAGTATTTAAAGGGGCAAAATCTAATTTGACACATTTCTTGAAGTGCAATTTAATACAAAGTCGCAGTACATATAGCAAATCATTTCTGTTGGAGACAATATTAAACATTACACCCGTGTCTGAGTACGCTACACAAAAACGATAAAGAAAATAAAATTGGATTACACATTTTACTCTCTTGAATTATTGTAATTTTATTAATATTTTTTAAAATTAAATACTAAATATGCCATAACATGTTGCAACCAAAACATTTGGGATTCTGGAAAAATGTGTGTTTTAATTCTTCGATCAATATGACATAAAGCTAGATCAACAAAATTTACAAGCATTGTTGCTTCAGATATTTATATAAATATTAGCAGTATAAATATGTTCTTATTAATTTGCGTTATTTTTTGTTACACAATATTATATTTATATAAAATCGTAATCCAAAATAGGCTGCAAGTCAGGTAATAGTTGGTTAAGTTTCAGCAACGTAACAAAAACAAACGCCGTCTATGCACTTTCAGACATCGTATGCAAATGTTTTCCGCTATTTTCTTGAAATCATGAATGAAAACTATAAGTATTGGTTTAAAAAACATACTACATGTAGAGTTTGATCTGCAGATCGTATCTATGGGCTTTAACACTATCTAACAGTTATCTTATATATTGAAATTGTACAAATAATGAATGTCAACATAATATGCATATTAAAACTTACCTATGAAAAGTTATATCCTCTTGCATTTTCTCGCTGCGATTACTACAACCAAAAGCACAACAATTCACCATGTCTTTTTCTGAATTAAAACAACCACTTTTCATTCATAAATACAGAAATAAACACAAAAATATTGAAGTTGGCACATTCAATGTTTGCCACCATTTGACAGTAAAATCGGCACAGCGAGTCCCCTCTTTTGCCTAGTCTAAGGTTTACTCTCTTCGAGGTGTCATTCCCCGAAAATCCTAGATGTCGGTCTTTACATCTCGAGTTTACCAATATTTTTATGAAAATTTAATTACAACATACATATTTATAAAAAATAAAACTTGATATAGGAAATAAAAAAATACTTAACCTACTAAAAACAAATGAAAAACAAATACCAATAAAAGCTTTACAATGAATGTTCGCCACTAACCAATACATAATGTCTTAACCGGTGATTACATTTCTCTGTAACATTTAGTATGTTTGTGGATGTAAAGTTTGGAATTTCCTGATATATTAGTAAATATTTAAGATTTTAAATAACTGCTTAAAAAAGTCTAATGGATTAAAATCTGGTGATCTAGGGTGCCGTTTCTTTGTACCAATAAAGGGCGGCTGTCCCTTAAAGTGCACTCGTGCGCTGAACCACCAAATTTAATAAGTTTTTAATAAGTTTAAAAATCATCACAAGATGTTTAATAAACATCATTTGAATACCAACGAATTCATCAAAAAAACAATGTAAGCTCTAATCCAAACTATTAAGACATATTCGCTGTAAAGAATATTTCATCGTGCACTTCGGCTAGCGCACGGTGAAACTTACATAGCTTCTTTGAGATACGATATAATACGCTTAGCGCGTGAGATAGAAGATAGTTAATGCAAACTATATGGAGTAATTGACTGATTCTCGTACGCCGTACGGAGACACCGAGCTCTGCTGATATTGACCGTACCTACCCGAACGTTTCAGTACTTCATTTTTTTGTATACGTGATTTAATTAGTGATTGCTTTGTTTTTGTATTCGTAGTCTATGAAAGGATATTTAATATACATAGTCGGACATAGTGTCTGTGTGTTTAAATAACTGTGAAAATGAGTACCTATCAACTGTAACATTGACTATATTAAAAACAATAATAAATCGTTTTAAAACAAATTAGATATAAAATTGGCTGGTACACTTAAGCAATATCTTAATTGAAAACAAGAGTGTAAAATGAAAAATAAAGTACTTAGGCGAAGTTTTAAAAGTGCAATTTATAATAAAAAGAAATGGTTGTGTGGATGTGATCACCTCAATACATTATTTTGTTTTCCTTGCATTATTTATGACGGGGAATCAATTTGGACGGAAACAGGAGTGAAGAATTAAAACGTTTCTTAGAAATACCAGTCATTGAACATTTCGCTTCCGAAAAAAGTCGACAAATATGTTAAAATATAAAAGATAAGTGCAGTATTAGCAAAGCTATGGTTTGTTTTATTGCATCTTTGAATCCTAATGTTTGATCAGTAACGTGCACCACCAGTTTCATAACCCACCAGCCGCCACTGATTGAAACCAGAAAGTACAGTAAATTATTGTGTACTAGAATATGAGGAAAACGCTGGGTCATGTCAGGAAGGAAATCCAGGTACAAGCCTTGTTAGATTTTGATAAAAAAATATTAACCAAAATATATATAAAAATACCAGACTCAATATTGATATTTGAGATTTTTGCGTAATTCGGAGTTTCTTTACACCAATAGCGTCTTTTGTCTATTAGCTGATTTCAGATTAAAACCCAAATTTCTACAGTGTTATCACCTCGATGATTCACATCTTCGCTTTTCCACAACTCCTAGCCTGCTGTGGTCGACTAGCCTTAATATGCCACTACTCTCCCTCGAATATTCTAGTCGCCGCCGGTCTCTGTTCTGGAGGTACATCATGGCTCTCTAGACTAGAATTTTAGGTACTTATCATCGCCAATTGTGCGTTCAGAATGATTGCTTTTGTCAGTTTGTTTTCGGAGGGTAGTTTTTGTTATGCAATATTTCGTGATATTTCGATTTAGTGGAGGACAAAAATTAAACGTTATAACATTTTATCTAATACTTTATTCTCTGAAAAAAAGTGTAAATTGTGATTAAATTTTCATTTGGTACCAACTTGAAGCAAGTTGTGTTACAATTTGGAAACTCAGCAAGAAATTTCTGAAAATTGAAAAAAAAGTGTTCCATTAAAAAAAGGGACACGTCATGACCCTGTATATTTTATTATTATTTGGGACGTTTCCCGAAATTTCTTTAAGATGTCTACTTAAAACGGAAATTAATCAACATATTGAAATGAATATGGTTCGCTAATGCCGCAATGTTTCCTCTAACGTGTCAGAAATCGAAGACTCTGTTTATTAGATTTTTCTATGGACATTCCTTGGAAATCAAAGTGAAGTTAGCACTCAGTTGGCCACTGTGGAGTGATTATTATAAACAATCCAAGGAATTGTGTTAACTGATATCGCAGAGAGAAAATTCGAATACTCGTACTTCCAAAAAAGGGGAGATTATCAATTCGTCGGCATCTTTTTTTTCATGTATGTTCAGTTATTATTCAAAAACGGCTTGGCCAATTTTGAAGATTTAAACTACATTGTATTAAGGAATATTACGGAAAGGCACCATATAATTTTTTATAACGGGAGATTTATGATTTTCCAGAAAATTAGGAAAAACAGTAATTAGGGAACATTTCAGTGCAATTCAATGAATCTTCACTGTTTTCTCTAAAAGACTTAATCTATTTGATGATTTTAAATCATATTCTACAAAAATATGTTCCAGCTTAATTCCGTATATTTTTTTATAAGGACCGTTCAAGTATTTCATAAGCACTATAAGGGGGCTTTGCTTATTTTGATGACATGGGTGGTAAGAGCTTTGTTTACTTTTGCTTACAATGGGGAAGGGGGGGGGGAAATAATTTTAATATACCTGTTTACGTAATACTTGAACGGCTCCTAACGTAAAACATACCGTTTCTCTGATGTGCGCTGTTGAACTATAGAGCGAAGTAAAATTACAGTTGTATACGTTGGTTAAAAAAATCTTACAAATAAATGTGACAATGCGTGGTACATAAGCAGTTGCATGTATAGTATGTTTTAAACATAAGAGGAATAGAATTATAGTTATAAAGTGGGGGCCAAAAAATGTTGTATCGGGTGGCACACAAGTAGTTGCATATACAAGGTGGTTAAAATAAGACTGGAGTAGAACTATAGTTATACAGAGTGCATCAAAAAATGTTTAAAAATTGTTAAATGAGCCTAATACCCTAAGGATATTTGAGTTATAGGGCGGAATTTAATTTCAATTATACAGAACGGTTAAAAAAATATTAGCAGTTGTATATACAGGATGGTTGAAATATAAGGTGTTGTAGACATATAGCTATACAGGGTGGTTGAAGAAATATTATATAGTGTGGAACAAAAGTAGTTGCTTATACCAGGTGGTTGAAATAATGGTGAAGGAGAATTATGGTTATTCAGGGCGTATAAAAAAATTGTTATAAAAGCATAAGTAATGAGGATATTGGAATTATAGGGCGGGGTATAATTAGTAATAGAGATGGGTAAAAAAATCAGAAGCAGTTGCATATAGCGGGTGGTTGAAATAAAGGGAAGACTGAAATTATAGTTATACAATTTGGTTATAAATTGTGACACATTTTGTTTTATAGGGTAGACTGAGCAGTTGCAAATATAGAATACTTGACATATGCGGTGAAGTAAAATTATATCCATACAGGGTGATTCAAACAATATAAAAATAGACACAGTCAATGGGTGGAGAGGATTTATACTTATACTGGGTGGTTGTAAAAATATCATATACTTTATGTGTAGTTGAATTATAGTTGTGCAGTGTGGTTCAGACAATGATAGACAAATAGATTATATTGGGTGACCAATACATAGTAGACACAGTAGCAATATAGGGTGAATTATAATTACACTTATAGATAGTGCACCAAATAATAAAACAAATAGAAAAACGTTAAAAATATGTGGAAAAGTAGAAAAATAATACAAATTAGAGAGAGAGAGGGAGAGAGAGAGAGAGAGATGTCAGAAAATAGTGATTGCTTGCACACGGTTTTTAACTCTTTTTATTTTAAGTCAATTGAAGTTGGTTTTTTTTTTAATATAAATTATTATAGTCTTTATTTCTAACATAAAAAAATATCGTTCTTTGAGCTCAGGAATTAAGACTTTTGTTGTAAAATTCTACAATAAACTTCGCAACCGTAAATTCATTTTCACTGACAACTAACGCCACATCTTTTATCAAAGATACGACGATGGGTGTAAATATGATACTTCAAAGAAATATTTTATAAAAGATTGGGTATTACTCTATCAAATATCTTTGACAGAGATGTTTAATAAAAGATTTGATTTTGTAATAGCGACCTAATCACAGGTCAGAAATTAAAAAAGAATCAAGGACTTTAACCTACCCCAAAGAAAGATACCGTCAGTCAATAAAGTTATTTATTCAACTTTATCGTAAGACTCCTATATTGAAGTGTCTTGTACAGTGGTATCGTTACTTTGCTGGGAAAAGTGTTTGGAGAAGTTGTTAATTTTTAGCAACAAATAATAGTCCTACAGCTAGTTCCGAGTTGCTGTAATTAATTTCCTTCTTGTCTCAAAAATTGCTAGAAAAAACATTTTAGATACTGTTTAAACGAGCTAAAAATATTCTAGCAGATGTCTTCTGGAACTACTTCAAAGATCGGACCGCTGTGGAATGGCGACGGATACCATTTTGAAGCATATAAAAATAATAAATTGTACGGTTATAAAAAATAAGTCTCATTAACTTTCTAAAACCCATTTTTATTTAATTGAAGAGCTGGGGAGAAATCAGAAATAAACCCCAAATTGCCAAAGTATCACTTTTTGCTATGCAAAAAGGAAGAAAGTTACGTTAAATATACTGATTTAAAAAAAACACCCAGTGATGTTATGTATAAAAACCTTATTTCAGAATTTGATCAAAAGTTTTAGTAGGCTTTTCTTAAAATTGACATCATTTGTCTTATTATTGTTTCCTTTGAGTGCTTCAATTGAAATTATTGAACCTGGATTGTACTAAAAGCCATCACCTGGAGAAATTCAGTTGTCTATTTCCAATGAAATGATTGACTTACCTATCGCATAACATTGGAGCTGATGCACCTCCGCATTTGGATCGGAATTAATATACAAATTTAATATTTCAATAATTTTTGTAAAATACGGAAGTAAACCTTGCTTGACAGCACTTGCCACAGACCCAAGTGTACTAAGTGCCACCCTCTTCAATTGCATCGAAAACCCTTCAGGATTGAGTGCCACAATCAATCTTTCCATTAAAGTTGGGAGGTAGGGTGTCAGCTCCTCTTCGAGACTTTCACAGAATGTTTCCAGAGCATAAAACAATCGATCTAAACTAGGGGGATCTTTTTTCTCGGCTTCCATTTGCAAGAATATTTGATTCAAGCAATCAAATAATACTGGTAGAAGTTCTGATGCATATTTACTTATCTCAGGCTAAAAAGAATCATTTGGTTATTTAACAACGACTCGTTATTTCTATATTTAATAGAGCAATTTTGAATAACTTAAGAAGAATAGATATGAAATTTAGAATAGATTCACCAAAAGCTTCCAAATTTTACATAAACACATTATTAACTCATACACTTTGTCTGAAATATAATTTAATTTATCTTTACCAAATACTAGATAAAAGCTGTAATAAATATACAGGGTGGACCATTTTAATCTAAAACTGAGATCTTAAAAATAATGCATCCTAAAAAGGGTCAGGTCAGATTTTTTTAAGGTGAAATTGTTTTTTTTAATGGGAACCCTCATTTTTTATAGCGGATTTGAATAGCATAAAAACCAGTTTTTGTTTGAACCATTTTTTAAATTAGAGATACTTGGGCCATCAATGAATCAGAATATGATTTCAGGTGAAATTATGGACCAACTATGGGACAAATTAAAAAAAAAACAAATTTATTGGTGAATCTAACCAATAGGGATAGGTTATATACTCACTGACAAAGAAATCATAATACCTAGAAGGAGATGTTTAAATTTAGAATTTAGAATGTTTTTCATGTAAACTTTTTATCAATTAACATTGCATTTTTTAAATTTACCAAAAAAAACCGATTGTTTGATGGGATCCAAAATCGATATTTAATAATGTTAAAATGCCTAAAGTACGTGTACGCCGAATGTATCGCCAGTGTAAGTGAATTTGAAAGAGGTTGAATTAGTGCTTTACGGGAAACGTTTTTTTTTTCATTTAGAGAAATCCCTAACCGCTCAGTTGTCCCCGGACTTGAAAAACATGCCATGAGCCATTAAAGCTTCCCATAAAATTGCTGACTTGCCCCTCCGCTGGACCAAAAAATTTCTGATTTGTCCCTCTTTCTAGGACAATTTTTTTTCCGATTTGCCCCCTCTAGGACAATTTTTTGCTAATTTTGCCCTTCCCTAAACTAAACGCTGGGTACGCCCTTGCCAACTACTTTTATTAGATGTTATCAAGCGTAGATTGATAATACCCAAAATCGGAGAAGAGTAGGCATCGGAGAAGGTCTTTTGGACTGCAGCATTGTCGACCCCATCTTGTGCTACCTCTGACCGCTGAGCATCTACGGCAAAGACTACAGTGGTGCAAGTCGTCTTCTCTGATGAATCTCGATTCTGCTTGGGTGGATATGATGGCCGAAGAAGGGTTAGACGACGTCAAGGAGAAAGGCGTCAACCTCAATTTGATGTTGAGCAATAGGTACACGGTACACTGAACACATGGAAGTAGGTCTTTGTTCGAGGCAACATGACAGCGCAACGTCATCTTCAGAAAGTAGTGGAGCTATATGTACTCAATTATTCAACAAAATGGATACATTTTACAAATATATAAAAGACATTTCAGCCATCCTGTTACCCGGCTGAAGGGTTTACAATTTCTTCTGTTCTTATATATCGTTAACCTAGGTGTCAAAACCTATCTAAACAAACATAAGAATCCTATAATCATAATCAGTATAATTATAATGATACAAAAGAAACTATAGTCCTAATTATAACATCTAAAATAATTGACAAAATGTAAATTATAATTGTAAAAATAGAAATTTAAATGACAAAAATATCAGTTTAAAAGACATAATGTATTAAACAATTGGGCGATCAACATTACAGTACATTCTAACTAAAAATATCCTAACGGGGCTACACCTGAGAAACGAGAGCTGGGTTTACCGACTGAAACTTACTTCGAAGCGGGCCTTCTGGAACTTGCATTGCGGATGACAAATGAACGGAAATTTTAAAAACAAACGTGACAGAGTTGAGAAATAAGAAATTTTAATAGGATAATTTATTTAAAAACAAAATTAATCGACTCATGGATCCTATATTTCAACAAGATAATGCTCGGACTCATGTTGCTCGAGTTAAACTTTTTTGAAGAGACCCATGTGAATCTGTTGCTATGGCCGCTAAGATCCCCATAGAACATGTTTGGGCTATGATGGGTTAAAAGCTCAGAAATTTCCTCAAGACGAAATAGACCACCTTATTAAATCAATGCCAAGACGTGTTAAGGATAACCGCGGTGGACAAACACATTATTAATAAACTTAATCAAAAAAATTAATCATTTATTCCTTACTATAGCAACTGTTTTACCAAAACAAAATTAAATTTAAGCATCTCCTCCTGGGTGTTAAGATTTTTTTGTCAGTGAGTATATGTAACCACAGTTTTCCACTATACATAAATCAATTCTTAGGCCCGGTTGCATAAAAATTTCTTGATCCGCAGATCAACTGAACCTAGTTTAAATCATGAACCACAGTCAAGTATGTTTATGTTGGATAAATAAGTCTGTATCGTGGTTCAGTTGAACGTCGTTTTGATTATGTTGGTACTACCGATTATTGGGAATATTTATTTTTTTTCAGTTTTATGTTAGCGTCCGAGTGACGTATTATACGTTGTATGTAATAATCTGTCATTTTGTTGCCATTGTTGGGGTTAAATCATTTACAGTTAGACCAATCAATAGAGCAAAAATTAACTGATAATCTGTAAAAAATACTATCAGGATACCAACTGTGCCATCACATTAACAAAGATTCCTAGCGATATTTTGCTATCTTTTCCACTCGCAGCTATGGTTGTTTACTTTGTTATAAACAATTGAAGCAAAAAAACTACGTTTTTTTTCTTAGCATGTTTATAAAATCAGAAATAATAAACTAATTGCAATGATGTCAACAGGTCAATTGTAAAGCATGAAAATACCAATGAAATGAGCCCAAGCTCGATCCGATTGGATCATTAGTAACAGGGAAAAACAAAAAATACTGAAAAATGTAGCATTCAAAAAAAAAAAAATCGTATCTTCGTCACTTTAAAAGCTGTAGAACTGGGCTTGTAGGAACTGATAGTAATTTACATCTATTTTATGTATGCCAAAATCAGACGCTACCGGTTTATTAATTTTTGAACAATTGTGATATAATGTTTTCTATACACTATTTTTGCATTGTGTCCCTATGCGTCATAGATAATCAAATTTCAATTTTGAAAAAAGTTGTTGAAAGTAGATGTGTCATTCTACAAAGCCTCTATTCTCATTTTTCACTAAATGTCTGTGAAATATCTGAAAATGTTAGCAAACATGACAAAAAATGGGCGAGCGTATGAATGTATCCAAGGAGTGGGGGAAACACGGTTGTTGAGGGGAAGCGCATAGTAATATATAGTAGAGGCACATACATAGATCATTTTAATATTTAAAATCCTCACAAGTAAGAATTTTTCTAATGACCACTCCTTTCGATGTTCCGTAAACACAAAATCCACAAATTAAAGCAAAAACGAGAAACCATTTACATATAAATATATTAATAAACAAACAGTTCTCATTTGATATAATAAAATCGAACAAATCACTCTGTATAGAAGTTTTTTTAGCGATTAGATTCTGTCACCATCTGTCAGAGTGACAGTTACTATCGATAATAATTATTGTTAGCAGTTCCCCTCAACAACCCCACTACTCGACCAAATTCATACGCTCACCGAATTTTGGTCATTTTTGCTAACATTTTTCGTATATTTCACAGACATTTAATGAAAAATGAAAATAGAGGCATTATAGAATGATACCTCTGCTTCCAACATCTCTATTCTGAATTGATATTTGACGATCCATGTCGCATGTAGACACATTGCAAGAATAGTGGACTAAAAACTTCAGATCGCAATTATTCAAAAACTAATAAATCGATACCGCCTGGTCTAGTCACGCATAAGGTAGATATCAATTACTATCAGTTCCCACAAGCCCAGTTCTACAATTTCGATAGTGACGGAGTTATGATAATATAAAGAAAACCGCTAAATTTTCCAGTATTTTTTGTTTTTCCCTGTTACTAAAGATCTTATCGGATCGATCCTGGGCTCATTTCATTGGTATTTCTATGCTTTACAATTCACCTGTTGACACCATTGAGATTAGTTTATTATTTTTCATTTTATAAACATGCAACGAAAAAAAAATGCAATTTTCTTGTTTCAATTGTTTATAATAAAGTAAAAAACCATAGTTGCGAGTGGAAAAGGTAGCAAAATATCACTACAAATCATTCTTAATGTGATGGCACAGGCAGTATCCTGATAGTATTTTTTACACGAAAAAATCTCTATTGATTGGTCTAAGTGGAATCAGATTTATAAAGAAAGGAAATAAGGAATAGAAATGAGTGCATCAGAAAGTAATAAGAACCAACAATTTTAGTGCAAAGGTGCAAATTTTAATACTCGAAATACAAGGACAGAATAGAATGTGCGAAAGCTTGTATAGAACTGGCAAATCAGTTTAATAGTGATAGTGGTAAAGTCTCTCGTACAGCTAAAATCTTAAAAAGTAAATTTGAAAATATTAAGTAAAGATACCTTCAAAAGTTTGCAGATGAAAAAATGTATGTGACAGGTACAGGGGGAGGTCCTTTGAAAAAAATCGAATCAGATAGAAATTGTTAGACATGAGTCACAACAAAGACAAAATTACGTAGCACATTAAGCAAGTTGAAACTGCAAATTCTGTTTTTGCAGAAAAACCAGTTTATTATTTACAAATTGTTCAAATGTTCGAATAAACAAAAGAATAAATTACATTACCTTTTACATTGTATTTCCTGAGGAATAGTTTTAATAATAACATTTTAGGTCAGACAAAATCTTTGAAAAAATTCAGTTTCATTCCAAATCCCAAAATCATTTAAGCGTTCTCGAAAATTACGCAGCATTCTGGTATGTAACACTGCATCAACCTGACCCAACAATCTTTGGCATGTGTTATAACCTCATTCAAATTGGCAATTTTTCAACGTATAGTAATCTATCAGTAATAGGTATAAGCGCAAAATGAAAAATTCGCTTTGATTATACCTGTCAAATTTCAAAACAGAACTCGGTTCAAATAGTTGATCTTCCAAAATGCATCGTTCATCTTAAACTACCGATTGACTGACGTTCAACGTTTATACAACACAAAATTTACTTTTGATCTGTAGTTCGAGACTGAAGTGGCGTTCAAACTCTCTATACAACGGGGCCTTAATGTTAAAGGGTTGTTGTCACGAGTAATGTTTTAAATTTTTTTATATAAACAAACACTCTTGAATTGTTAACTTTCAAATGTCAACCTAAAATCATTTGAGAATTATACTAACCTGTAAATGCTCAGCAAACTGTCCTAACGCGAAAAATGCGGCGTTCCTCACAATCGGATTTGGATTACAAATAGCACTATGAACGCATTTCAAAAAAGGTTCCAAATATTTGTGTCGTATACATTCCGAACATCCTTCAGCTAAAATGGCTAAAGCGAGGTATGCGGCCTTTTGAGCATAAATGTTATCGCCTTGAATGGCTGGTTCAACCTTCGTCAGGACGAACGGTATGACTTTTTCGGCGGGTATGTGTAAAGCTATTAGATCTAGAGTTTGAGTAGCTACCGTAATCGATGTAAACTGATCGGACTCCCCGAGAAAATACTCATCATTTCCCTCTTCTTCTGGTTGCTGTGCCATCAGTTGCAAAAGAGATTCTATTATCGGTTCGATAAGTTGAAGCTTTTGAATCACCTGAAAACGAAAATATATATTTTATACCTTAAAACTGCATTAAACTAAACAGTAAACAATGTGTAAACATTCTTATAAATTGAAAGCAGATATTAGGGCCTGCAAGACAAATGCGTTCAATGTTTACCTCCTCCTAACTGTGAAAATCGTACCGCTACTAACAAATACTGATATCTGTGCGCCAGGGTAGATGTAATTGCAGAAGCTGATTTGCCGACTTTTAGATCCGATAGTAATATAAACGCCAGTCTTCAGCAAATGTATTTTCACAGAGACTATGGCTGTGAATAAAGAAATTTCGAAACAAAATTCGAATATGACCTTGGCCTTTAAATAAAGGTGTAGGTCATATTAACGACAATCCATTTGATAAAACTAAATACATCTGTTCTGACCATTTTTCATTATTTGTACAAATCTAAAATTAAAAATAAACACTTGAATTTGACCCAAAGCTTCCCACTAATTTTCCCAGGGGTCGACTACCTCAGATTTGATTTAAAATTTGTGCATATATACACATGCAAAATTTATGCTCGATTGTTGCAGTGCTCTATAGCTAGGACCACCTTAGACTCATACCTAGTTTAGCAAGAGAAACAAAGAATTTGGTCAACTTTGATATAACCTCATACTTCAACTTAGTGTTAACCTAGAATTATTTGATACTAGGTATAACTTTTGGTGGTGAATGCAACTACAGAATTCTACCTCTTGTGGTATTTGGTCTAAAAGTGCCTTTCAAACGCAGCTGGAAGCTTGATTTCCAGGATTTAAATGAACAATCAGACTCACATTATACTATATCAGTATTACCAGCTATGACTTAATAGTTCGGATTTTAGTGAGCCGGGTCAGTTTTTAATATGGCTATTTTCTTTGATATTATTTTTACTAACATCACTGGAAAGAGCGCATGTTTTGCTACAAAGGACTTGAAAAACGATTAGGATAGTTGACAAATAATCTCTCATTAATGTCAGCCTGTTGCAAGTACAGTAAGATGTATCCATCTTTTGTTGTAGTCTTTGTAACTTATTTTATGTGGAGTAGCAACTACAGTTTCAACTTTTTTGTGCAATAGACACTTCACTGTTTGTTTGAGACCCTTAGGCCTTTTCTAAGTTGGATTGTTGGCATATATGGTGAGCTTGAAAGGGCCATTAGGATAGAATGCTCGATAGAAAAAGTCATTGCTGAATTTTGAGTCTTCTATTAGATATGAGTTTCATGACTACAAAGATTGCAAAGTGCCATGGTTTCCAAAGGCACTAACCAACAACCATAATTGCTTGAATCCATGTGGCAAACGGCCTTGGCTAACAAAATCTAGTAAGCATCATTGATCAGCAGCAGATGTGTCTGTTTATGAACTTTTGAGCCAGCTGCTGTCGTTATGGCAATGAAATTTTCTTTCCTGGGCAATTTTAGTAGTTATTTTAAAATATTCAGTACTACTTTTCCCTGGCTTTGCTAATATGTATTTCTCTTAGTTTAGCTTTCTGGCAGTTGTCACCATTTGCTGACAGGAAAAGAAAATCGTTTTTTAAAGCTCCAATGATCTGAATTTTTTCCAATGCAGATGAGGCTTTGATTTCAATTCATTGATAAGCATTTCCAATGAGGAGCAATTGTGGCATTTTTGAAATAGTCTTAATTCTATAACACCACCCAGTTTAAGTCCTTAAATGGGGACAAACCACTTTCTAGAGTTTAGGTTTCCTAAAACATCTTGATCAGAATCTGAAGATGACACTAGCTTGGCCTTTTCTGTATTAGTGCCTACTCCACAAGCTGGGCAAAGCTTCTGTCCAGGCTTCACATTAATTTCTGTGAGTAGTTTCAAAAAGTGTGATGTTGCAACAGTGATCGGACACTGATTTTTGTTTAATGTGTGATTATTAATTTGAAATAGATTGCAAACAATTTCTGTAGATATTCGAACCTGGTCAATAGCTCTGCTTCATGATTCAGGCATATTTGACATCATGCTCAAATTGAAATCAACAAATTGTGATTCACTTCAGAAAAATCATTTATTGACATCAGCTGTTTGAACTTTAGTAAATGAAACAGAGAATTATTCATTCATCCATTGGTGAACTGCTCAAGGTGCACACTACCATACTGGAAGCAAAAGCAAGTCTGGCATGAAACAAAACTATGGCATAAAAGATTTGCATCAAAAGTACATTCACATTCTCCAACACAACAGCAGCCAGCACTGTAGTATGAATGGTATTCCAAATGGGCTTTCTAAAAACCTTATATGGAAAATTACCATTTTACTTTTTAAGTCCCTTGCAACAAAATATGTGATCTTTCCAGTGGTGTTAGTAAAAATGAGATTAGAGATGATAGCCATATAGAAAACTGGCCCTGAATTTTTACTTTCTTGTTTAGAAAGGGGTCAGTAAAATCAGGACCATCAATTCGTAGAAAGTAAGATTGGTATAGTTGAAAGTGGACCTGATTGTTAGTTTTACTTTGTTGTAAAGCATAAATCTTTTGCGTCAAAGATTGCAAGGTACTTTTAGACAATATACCATAAGTGACAATAATGCAAAAGCAATTTGAATGCCATATTTGGATTCAGCACCAAAAGTTGTACCAGTATAAAACAATTCCGGATAATAGGTACTACAGTATTACAATTGAAGCACAACCTATAATTTTGTGCTATGTTGACCAAATTCTTCGTGCCTTGTGCTTGGTATAGATCCATGAAGATGGTATGGAACCATGCCCCAATTGAGCCAAAATTTTGCACAGCAACTTAGTACATGCATGTACACATAAGCACCAACTTCGATCAAAATCTGTGTGGGGTCATTTTTTATTAGGGTTCCGTATATACAATATACGGATACCCTTATAATATCACTCCGGATTTCTCCCTCTTTCACATCACAGTAATTTTCTCCTAAACTACTGGACGGAGGAGGTTGAAAGTTGCTATCAATGTATAGTTTGGTGACCCGATCAGGAGTACCTACATATCGTAAAAGAAAAAATTTTGATTTTAGGGGTACTTCTGGGGGAAAAACTAAAAAAATCGACCGTCCCCCCCCTGATCTCCGAAACTACTAAGCCTAAAATATTGAAAAAAATAGGAAATATAGAAAGTTGCCCGAACTTTACAGGAAAAATAAGGAGAAACCATTAATATTAATTTTGGGGGGCAAATTATAGAATTAAATAAAAATTTAACAAATAAAAAAAATAAGCAGATAAAACAAAAAGTCTAAGTGTGGAAAATCAAAGTGTATATTTTTTATAAATTTTAAAAGATATAAGGGTAAGTATAAGAAAATGCACTCATTCCCTGTTTGTCTGAAACTGGAATATTAGAATCTTGAAGGTGGTACGGAACCCTAAGTATGCGAGTCCAACTCGCATTTGACCAAATTATTTTAAGATACTTGACATGCAATGACCCGCCCTTCAACCGCTATTTTTTACACTTTGAACGGGTCCAATGGGAATAGTAACCACTGAATCTGTTTCGTTGACTCACAAACCTCCTGAATATTATACAATTCTTTGCAACTTATTTAACATGATTGAATATAATTAGAACTATACTCGGCCATGTTAAGTAAGTTATAAAAAATTTATAATATATTTGCACTAAATTATTAAAAAATTTATATATATATATATATATATATATATATATATATATATATATATATATTAAGTTTTCGCGGCCACTAAATGTTTTAGGTGGTTTCCGGGAATTCATCCGCGTAGTTGATAACTGATCCCGGAAACCACCTAAAACATATATATATATATATATATATATATATATATATATATATATTATTGGATAAATGGTTTCCAACTACTTAGTCCCCAGTACAAGGGACTTTAATTTTTTTTACACATACAAATGTCAAACTTTGTGAGTGCCTTCTTTGCGACAAGTCCGACAAACTTCTCCAATAACGTCGGTATGACTCCTCGTACATACAGGTTTGTTTTTTTTTTGAAAATTGTTTAATAAAATTTATTTAAATATTGTGGTCAACTTGTCCGACAAAAATCATGCTGCGTATGGAGTGTCTACCACCCTGAAGATGTCCATAAGAAGTCATTAGGTTTCTACGTACATACAACTTTAAATCGAGTTTTCGATTTAAAATATGGTACTGATTGTAAAAAAATATGTGCTCGAAATTTTCAAATGATCAAAGCAAAGTGAAAACAAATACGCAGGAGACTATTCGGAATATTCACAAAGAAAAGAAGCACGTGAAAGATTATTTCAATATGTAAAAGCAGAAATTATTATTAATAAAAGAGTTTTCTCTTTGACTCACTTGAAACATTGTTTCATAACATTTCTAGAAGAGTTACATGAAATCGCAGGTTTGGAAAGTGATTCGCTGTTCAACGTGTACAGTATAAGAACACATTTGGAGAGAAAATTCAAAAGAAATGTTCGCTTCGTACATTTAAACAATAATTTGTAAATTGTGTCAGTGCAAATGGACCTTCCTTTGTTGAAGAAATTCGTAAACTTATATTTGAACAAGAAGCAGCTGAATTTGCTTTGAAATATCGGCCACTTATTAAAAATAAAATCGCATGCTTTTCCTGAATATTTGGATAACGAAGCATTACCTTTTAATACAATAAAATATCAATATAAAAGAAAACAGATCTTTAATTTTCCAGACTTTAGGATTGACATTATTATATAATTGTTATTTTATACTACCAATTGTATGTCAATTTAGTATATTTAAACATTATATGTGAACATTTAAGCTTATTCAGTTAGAAATTGAAAAACAATTTTGCCATTAGTATTAATTTATTTTTCATTTTCTTATCGAACTATTTAACTCAATATATTTGTCGATATTTGCATTTAGAATACTAGGTATCATCTATCATTGTTAATTTTGTCAGACATGTATGTACGGGGAGAGATAATGACGTCATATCGACATCTTCGGGGTGGTGAACACTCCATACGCAGCATGATTTTTGTGGGACAAGTTGACCAGAATTCTTAATTTAATTTTATTAGCTTTATTCGCGGTAACAATAAAAGCATTCGCGGTACAGAAATTACTGAACTGGCAGTAATAATTCTGGGTTCGCGGTGAAGGAAAATTCGATTCATTATTGATTCTTAACCAGATTAACGGTTCTTGAATTATAGCTAGGATTCCTCGTTCTGACATGGGCGTTTGATAATTTTTACTCGAATTTAGCAAATTGTCATTTTGTGTTGCCTATACCGGGAAATTTACTTATTGTTAACTGTGTTTACGTTTGAACTTTAAAATTGTTGTGAAAGATCTATTCGCATTTTGTTTGAGTTTGTTTCTATCTTTTTTTTAGAATATTTGTCGAGATGGACCAATTAATTTCAAGTAACGAGAATTTGGAGGTACTTTTGAAAATTGTGAGTGTTCCAAACACAATTAATTATTTTGAACATATTGTGCCACAATTTAATAATCATCAGTTTGAGCTTCATTAGTCGTCAAAGGGAGGAAGCAAATCGTTTCGCCCTGTTAGAATATTCAAACCTCTACCATGAATAGCAGTAGCAGAATGCAGACTGACTTATTCAATTGATAAATATGTATTTCTATAATTTGACATCATGGAAGAGTAGGTATATGAGATTTCTAGGGAACCTACTAAATTAGTTCCAATGGCATTCGCGGTACAAAAGTATCTTTTACTAGTTCTGAATCAGGCATGCGCTCTTGAGTAGAATTGAATTGATAACGAATTGGTTCAGATTTGTATTCTGCGAATAAAGCTATTAAACAAATTTCAAAAAATTTGTATATACGGAGAGTCGTAGTGACGTCATTTTGACATTTTCGGGGTGGTGGACACCCCATACGCAGCATAATTTTTGTCGGATAAGTTGACCACATTTTTTAAATTAATTTTATTAAAGAATTTTCAAAAAATCATACTTGCATATACGGGGAGTCATAGTGACGTCATTTCGGCAATTCCGGGAATCGAGCATTCCAAAACGCAGTAGGGCCGAAAGTTATCACATTGGAGAAGTTTATCGAACTCGTCGCAAAGAAGGCACTCATAAAGTTTGACATTTGTATGTGTTAAAAAAATTTAAGGCTCTTGTACTGGGTATTAACCTATAATATATAAAATTAAAAGTATAAATATTTTTTAAACTTGTATTATTGACTGAAACCCAAGAAAATACATTATCATCAAATAACTTAGACAAAACTCAGGAGTTCAATTAGCGTTCAGAATCTGAATCTGAATAGTAAAACAGCCCAGAAAACCACATAAGTATATCCAATAACACCGCCATGAAAGCTTACCCACCTTTAAATTTAAAAAAATTGAACACAACTGACAATTTTATTTTTAACATTAGAGAAATGCATCATTTGTTACATACCTTTCCTTTAGACCTTATCAACCAACCAATAACACTGATAGCTTTAATCTGCACCGTCTTGGGTAAGTCACAATTGGCAATTTGAAGGCACATTTGGATAATAAACTTTATGTGTGGTACTATTACCGATACCGCATATTCAATGAGTTCCTCAATGATTTCGAACATATCACAAGTCTTCTTTTCATCTTCGTTAGCATTCGCGTTTATTATTTCCAAAATTTTTGGCAGTAAGTTATAGTAAATGTTTACCATCTAAAAAATTTAAAACAAACTCACATGACCAATAAGTTCCATTTCACAATACTCACGTGTTGATGACCACCAATAACTGGGACCAGATTCTTCATTGTGCTTACTGTATAATAGGCTACATTGGATTTTAAATCAGTCAGTTGGTTTAAAATATTTGAAAACAAGATTCCAAAAGATTCAGCATGTTCAATATAAGAACTCTGGGATATTTCAGTCATTATGGATAATGTATAAAGACCCAACTGAAAAATAAATTCACCGATAATAATATAATTTATACAGGCTTAAATATATAACATTGTGGCTTCATTTTAGGAAACTATGAAAAAGCTTTTTTTTTAGACAATTTAGTAATTCACGGAACTAAATCTGACATTGCAAAACTTTTAATTTTTAATTTTCTTGCTAAGTTTTATTACCATTGAAAACAGGGTCAGATTTAGACTCTAAAACATTTAAACTATTTGAAATATATAGACTTTCCATCAATTGCGGTGTTATTCCAAAAAAATCAGAAAAATACATTATATACTCTTTCAATGGGTTTTATAAAATGAAATGTATTGTTTTATTTTTATAACATCTCGCACGTGTTAATATTTATAAAATATACTCAGTGACAAACAAATCCCAATACCCAGAAGATGTTTGAATTTAATATTTTTTTGGCAAAATTTACTCTAGCAAGGAGTAAATGATTAAAATTTGAATAAAAAATACCAAGGAGTTTAATTTATTTTTTATTAAGTTTGTTAATGTATGTAACGTATAGACAGAGTCACACGTCTTTTTCGTAGATCCTCGTTTATTTTATACGATCAAAACTGCTTGATAAAGGCATCTTTTTTTAGTTTTAAATAAACTCTTTCTTAAGTAACTAGTGTACTGTGAAAGTGTTAGAGTCAAAAAATTCTTTTCTTGTCAAACAGGCGTAGAAAAAACAGTTAAAATTATCAGTAATTTAACCTTCAATTTATTTCTCAACATAAACAATAAAACGAAGCGATTCATTTTTGTGTGACTAAAAATTACGACATGGCACCAGCTGTTTGTTGTTTTTGCAAGAGCGCCTCTTCGGGGCATTCCCCATCGGTGACCTGTTCTGGATGTAAAAAAGTGTATCATAATAAATATGTTAATGTACCGAGTTGGCTGGCAAGAATAATGAGTCAACTGATATGAATACTATAATATCTAAGTTAGATGACATGCAGTCAATGATAAGTACTTTAAAAAAGCAGCAGGAATTAATTGTTGAACCATTACAATTCTATCGAAACAAAATATCAAATTTTGAAGAGAGAATTAGTGCAGTTCATGAAATTCAAGCCGATGTTGTCAATATAAATAGCGAGATGAAAGAATTGAAGGATGAAGTTAACCAGTTGCAGCAACAAATAAGGATGAACAACATTGAAATAAGTGGAATTCCCGAGACAGTCTCAGAGAATGTCGTTAATATTTTCAGTAGCATTTGTGCGAAACTTCAAATTTCTAACTGCAGCAATATTATTAAATCGTGCCACAGAATTCCGTTTGCGAACAAGGACTTGCCTAAACCTATTATTGTCAAGATTACCTACTTCAAAGATCCATAAAGATGCTATAATAACTGCTATTCGCAATACAAAAGGTTTGAAGGTTAGCGAGATTGGAGTAGCTGCAAACAAAGATTTTAACATCTACATTAATTACCATCTCACTCCCAAAAACAAAAAGTTATTCAAAAAAGTTCGTGCATTCTGTAAGTCAAAAGACTGGCATTATTGGACAAGGGATTGCAAAATTTTTATACGAAACCCCGTCTCTGGTAATACTCGTGTTATAACTAGTCAAGCCAATCTACATAATTTCAAATAATTTACCCTCAGTTTTTAAAATCTCACAAGTTATCTATTATCAAAATGTGAACGGTCTCAGAACTAAACTTAAAGATTTTTTTCATTTCATCAGCTACGTCTTTCTTAGATCTAATATGCATACCGGAATCTCGACTCAATGATAACATAAATTCGGTAGAAGTATGCGATCCCCAAATTTATAATGTGTTTAGGAATCACCGCCGTGGTAGACTAAAAGAAGATGGCGATGGCATAATAGTTGCAGTTAAAACTGAATTATGTTGTAATGTGCATCCTGAGTGGTCAAGTGATGGCTTGTGTGAAGACCTGTGGATATTTGTTCAATGCGAGGGATACAAAAAGTTGTTGCTCTGTTGTGTTTATGTGCCCCCATATGCCAGGTACAATGATGTTAAGTGCTACACAATAATATGCTTCCTTGTTCTGGAATCCTCAATAGGTAAAGTACGTGGAAAGGATAGAAAAAATACAAATTAAATTCATTAATAATTTAAATTATCGGTTTCACAGAGAATATTGTTATAACACATATGAATGTAATTTGCCAAAATACAAATTGTCTAAACTTTCCGCTCGTCGTGATATATTTTATGTAATATTTCTATGTAAATTAGTTCAAAATAAAATACACTGTATTGATATCATAAATAACTTCAATTTTAACTGTGGCATTAGCCATAGTTTAAGAACTAAATATTTATTTTACAGTCCTAGGTGTGATACTAATTCCTCCTACAACTCCTGTTTGTACAGAATGCTGAGAACGTACAACTTACATTTGTTGCACATTGACATTTTCAGCATTTCCTTATATGAACTAAAAAAGCGGCCTATTTAGTTTTGAAAATTTAAGCACACATGTATGTAAGTAGCTAAAACCTCCAAAATCCATGGGGGCTGGTGTGAATTTCCAAGTCTTCTATCCATCATATCCCAAGCATGTGCTATTACTCTAGGGAAGTTAGTATTTTCAATTGCAAAAAAAAATCACAGGTGTTTGATTGGCTTTTCTTGAAGAATGTATATAGCATAACACATAAAAAATTGTATTCCTTAATTAATTATATGGAGTGTTTAAAGTTGAAAAATCGCAATTTTAGCAGTTTTTGTAATTTTTCAGCAAATGAATGAAAAGTTCTAGTGTCGAAAGTAAGTTTGTTTTATACGTAATTTCAATAGCGACTAAATGATAGGTCCATATAGCCGATTGGATAATTAGTTATTGAGTTATTTGGAAAAAACTGAAAACATACGCAATTTTTAATCGTCCATAGTTATTGTATAAAATATGTTGAAATTTTGAAACTCGGTAGAATCTTTCATTTCTACGAGGTAAATAACTGGTAAGAATTAAATAAAATGTACTGGTGGGAGGAACACCTTCCACTCATTTTACTACTGCGTTCGAACTGACATTCATTTATAATCCCTTTGATTCTTTGCCTAATACAAATGCCATGCCAACTGTCTGCTGATAGCCAGGGACGAGAAACGGTGGCATATCATAATTAGTCCAATGAAATTGAAATGTTACATTTTTTGGGCTTAGCGTGCCTTTGTCAGAAGACAATTTGTTAGTGTTAAGTTGAATTCAAGTTTGTGGGGTTGCAACCCCACGGCTGCCATCTTGGAAAAAGTGGTCAAAATGATTTTTATGGTTTATCTGACAAACTATAGGTCTCACAAAAAATATTTAACATTTTTTGTTGCAAATAAAATTGTCTACAACTTTTATCAAGTAACTTTTAGGTGTACAACCATAAATAAAAGAGTTATAAGTGAAAATCAATGAAAAATTGAGAAAAAACTTTTTAAATTTATTCATTAATATTAATGATTTGGCATAATTATATTGTTACTTTAATTTTTTATTTCCTTTCTAAAGTTTTTCCCTTTTAAAATCGTCGAATAAATTGTGATACTGCGATCGACTTTGTTTCAAAACTCTGACAATTAAACTCAACAAAACAATTACGAGGGTAAATCTTATAACAACGGAAATTTTTCCATACATTTATTGAATAACATTATATAGAAATGATTGATTTAGCATTTTTCAATATACCCTCCTGCGTGATCTACACACTTTTTCCACCGAGAATTGGGAGTTTCAGTATTCTCTATTCACAGAATGTTTGAGGGCGAGTTGCAAGCCAACTGACCGATGTAGACTTTAGGACATACATGAGCCACATGATTGATTTGTTAATTTTGATTAATTTTCCAAGACTATTGTTTGAATGCAACGTTAATATTCTAATAATAATCTATGAATCATGCTATTATATGCGAAAAGTATTTGTTGCTAGGGATGTACAGAATTGCGGTGGATCGCTAGATCGGTCTGAGATAGTTTGTGAAATATCGAATTACTTTGTTAAATGTTAGATCTACAAAATTGATTTCATCATTCTGTTTACATTCTGTCGTAAAGGACCCCGCAGAATCCTTTTGGGAAATGGCTTTCGGCCATTTTTTTTTTCAAATTAAAGTATGTGATTAATCTTGAAGAGTAGATCAGAAGTGCTCATGGGCACAAAGCTCCAGAGCCAATAGTTTAGGATCTACAACACTCTAAAGTTGACGTCAAGATAAAGTACCTGAGAGATTAAGTACTAATGAGGGCTCACAGGGCAGGTATAAATTCAGATCAAGAACCAGAAATTCTTCAGTTACTTAGTATCTTTTGAGAAAGCCAAATATGATTTTGGCGAAATGTCAAGTGATTTTTCAAACGAATACAGACGAACGGATGTACACCGGAATAAATCATCAACCATATATATATATATATATATATATATATATATATATATATATATATATTGTTTTTAAGTTTTCGCGGGCACTAAATGTATTAGATGGTTTCCGGGAATTCATCCGCGTAGTTGATAACTGATCCCTGCCGGGATCGATGGTAAAATGACGACGTTTCGGCAGAGTCACATCTGCCCTCTTCAGGTCGGTTCGCATAATTCTCGTAGCCTTCTGCTTTCGGTTCTAGTTACTCGAATACTGATATTTTCAGGAGCGCGCACGGTGTTATACAGTCGCGGCTCGGCGTCTATTGGTTGGCACGGTAAACGGCTGCGTGTGATTGGCCCTGGGCGCTCAGTGGGCACGCCTCCCTCCTGCTGATTTTTTATTTCCGGTTGAGTTGTTATTGGACGGGTCCGGGCCGGTACGGTGTTTAATAGAATTTTCCAACAATTCGATAAGTTCTGGATTTCATTGCGTGCGTTTAGACTGTGAGGCCTTTTCGCTATTTCGATTGCCTCTCTTACGAGTCTTGATTTCGGGTGTTCTATATTTGCCAGTACTCTGGTGTTCTCAAAATCTATTCGGTGTGACGTCGTGTTCCGCAATGGATGTTGTTTTTTCCTGCTTTCTTATAGCATTCTGGTGTTCATCACGTCTAGCTTGAATTCTCCTGTTAGTTTGCCCCACATAGGTTTTATGACAGTCTGCACATGGAATCTGGTACACTCCCTGTTGTTCTAAAGGGATCCTCGTCTTCGGAGTCCTTAACACCGTGCTTATTTTTCTGTCTGTATTGAAAATAGTATCGATATTGTGTCTCCGTAGAATTCTTGCAATACTGTCCGTGGTAGCCTTGACATACGGTAAATAAGCCTTGGTTATTGGTGTCTCATGCTCCTCGTCTGTTCGTCTCGGTTTTGACTTTAGGGCTCTTTGAATATTTCGGTCTGTAAATCCGTTTTGTCTCAGAGCTGTTTTTAAACTGTCCATTTCCTGTTTGATGTTGTCCTGGTCAGCTAGTCTTTGTGATCGGGTTACTAAAGTTTTGACGACGGCTTGTAGTTGGGCTGGGTGGTGATGAGAATTAGCATGAAGGTATCTGTTGGTGTGAGTTGCTTTCCTATATACTGTATGGCCAAGGGTTCCATCTTCATTCCTATTCATATTCAAAGAGCCCTAAAGTCAAAACCGAGACGAACAGACGAGGAGCATGAGACACCAATAACCAAGGCTTATTTACCGTATGTCAAGGCTACCACGGACAGTATTGCAAGAATTCTACGGAGACACAATATCGATACTATTTTCAATACATATATATATATATATATATACCAAGAAATACAATTTTTTGCCAACACATTTTGTTGAATTTTATTTTCAATATTAGCTATGAAGATTACTGCGAGTAGGGAGCTCATAGGATTATCCATAATCAATCCGTCCTGGCTTGTGTAAGACAAATTAATGAACTGCATTCAAGGCATATTTCTAATGCTGTTAATTTTTATTACCGGGTTAATATCGTTTTTATCTATTAAATCGGAAATTCTAGTGATAGTGTCTGGAGAATAAATTGGATATCAAAATAAATCAATTTGGCATTTACACACTAGACTTGCATTTTTAACTTTCTCTACAAGTTCTAAAGAATTTTTGATGATGAATTTTGAATAAAAGTAGTTGCAAGAATCTTTAATTATATTTATTAAAATTTTTGAAATTTCAAAAGCCTGTCGTATATGGCTCGAGTAGGGACGATTTTGTTCTGTTTGATCACATTCACAAAAAAATGTAATTTAAAAATGCTCTTCAGTGATCCCATTAGTCATAAGTGAAAACCTATGAAACATCTTTGTGCTATCCCAATGTATGATTGTTCATAAGGAGATGATCATTACTACTATCACTTTCATTTATTGACCACCAGACAATTGAGCTGTTGAAACAATGCAATCATCTTTTTATAATACAATTAAGGCAGACTTTTTTTAACTTTTGTTATTCTTTGTGTCAGATTGTGGATTTGTCAAAATGTATTTTATGATCTAAATTTTTTTGAATTGTTTCTTTAAGTGAGTATATATATATATATATATATATATATATATATATATATATATATATTCTTCAATACCTGTAAAATTTGTTAGATGCAAAAGGAGATTTATAAATGCAATAACTTTAGCTTGAAGTTGTGTTTTTGCATTTAATTTCAATGCAATTGATTTTAATCTACCTATTTCTTGTTTTGAATGTGGTTTTGAAATTAAATCTGTTGCCTAATATCTTCAACCTTTCTGACAGACCCTGTATATATGGTAAAATTATTATTGAAATGTAACTGCCCTGAGTGTGTTTTGTGTTAAATTATAACAGATTTTATTGTCACAAAAATATTATTTATTTATAATTATCCTAATAAAAGGATTTCATTGAATTGTTGCAACTCTATTCATATGTTTAAGCACTTTTTTGGGAAATGACACCACAATTCACAAAATTACTGTATATTTCTAAACGTTTTGGGTTTTGTCAATGGCAAAGAAGCTGAAAATTCTAAAATTTAAAAGTGTGACAATTGTATTTGATTTATGAAGTAACTAAGCGAATTTAATTTGATAGTACAGGGTAGCACAGAAACTTCTAAAGATCTTGTAATAATAAAGTTCCCTTCAAATTGGAAGAATTAGAAAGGGGTGATCTTCAGAATTTTATGTGGCGCTCCTAGGTGCGACTTTGTTACAAGATAGTCCATTCGCCAAAAATGTGATCAAAGAATATTGTTGATTCAGTGACGCCATTAAAATCTTAAGGGAAAACCTAGGAAAAACCTTATGAACTATACTGATTCAAGGAAATGACCATTAGCAATTTCTTCCTTAAACATTGGCAAGCAGGAAAAATTGAATTCTATGGAGGTAATAGGGATACAAATGTCTTCATTTAACAAAATTAAAGCAGACTCTTTTTGTTTCATGTTGGGCTCTTCCTTGAGCAAAATAAATGAATTGAAACTGTATTTTATGATCAAGATCCCAAGCATGTTCACAAATTTTGGATTTTTCAAACTCTCGTTTTTTAAGTTAATTTTTGTGTTTCAACATTTAGGGGTCTAGAGATCTAGCATATCTCTTGTTTTAAATGATGTTTTAATATTATATCTGTGGTCCACTCTTTTTAGTCTTTCTGAGAGACCCAGTATGTAAGGTATAGTTATTGTAGTAATGTGACTATCTTGGGAGTCAGTGTTGTTTGGTGTTGGTTGATAGCGATTGTTTGGTATTTGATTTTGTTCAACTCTTTATTATTACATTTTTCAGGGTAATTATTGGCAGAGAGCACATTTTTTCTAACGTGTTTTCTTCATTTAATTTATTGTTGTAAGAACAGTTGGTTTTTGCTGTTATATAAAGATTTGATAATACCTCTTTTTACTGAATTGGGATGATTAGAGTGAAAGTTGAGATACCTGTTAGAGTGAGTTGGTTTTCTGTAAACTTCTTCAAATGTTGATTATGTTTTTGTTATTAAAATGTCTAAGAAAGATAATTTGTTATTCTGTTCAATTTCTAGTGTAAACTGAATAGTTTGTTCTTTATTGTTTATGTTGTTAAGTAATTCATGTAAGTCTTCAAAACCAGAAGTTTTATCTGTTTTGAGAAAATTATTTGTTCTTCAAATTTTTCCATAAAAATGTGGTTTAAAGCAGGAGATACACAGGAAACCATCGCCCTGCCAAAATCTTGTTGGTAGATGTCATGGTCATGTTGGAAATATGTTGTTTTTGTACAAAATGTTAGTAATTCCATTATTGTATTAATCGACAATTGTGTCCATTGATTTAGTAAAGAATCATGTTCTAATTGTTCTTTTACTATGGAAAGTGTTTTGGTGACAGGCACATTATTGTCAAAACTTGCTAGTGTAAAAGTATATATCCACTAAACCAAGACAAAATATAAGAACCCATTGTCTCAAATGGCAAACTAGTCTGATCAGCTCTAAAATGAGTTTTGTACCCTGTCTTCGATTCAACTAACATGTTTCTTTGTTCTACAAAATTTTTACAGAACTTCAACTCATCTTTTCAATGTTTGGGCAATGTTTACATAATAACAAGAGTTACTCAGACAGCAACACCAACGAATATAGACTCTTAAGGTTCTATATTCGTTGGCAACACTTTGACCTTTCATATTTTAAGAACAAAGCAATTATGAATGTTTGTTCTATATATCAAAAACAACATCATACTATTAGAATCAGCTAATTTGGCATAAAGTCATTTTCCAAAAGTATATGGTGGGGTCCTTTGCGAATATATGTAAATTGACATTGATGATTTTTCAAACACTACTTAATAATCATTACCTCTTTATCTAACATGTTATCACTGCTTGTTAAAGTTTGTATAAATTGAAGTATTTCTGGCCATGTTTTATCGGGAAATTCATATTTTCCAACTGTACCAATGAACTGTGCTATGGAATTTTTGACAAGCTTTTCCTGTTCATTAACCAATGCTTGCAACATCCCTTGCTTGATCCTGTAAATGCATATTATATTAAATGTATTAAAAACCGATCATATTCATACCGATTTCTTATATCAGCATTTAGTTTAGACCATTGCCTCTTTTTCCCAAATTTCCTACGAAGCAAGACAGCAGCTGATTGTCTTATTTGTGGATTTGAAGATGTTATAATGACATCGCATAAAGCACAAATAGCTTCTGGATTTTTAAATGCCTTTTTTAACTCTTTAGTGCCCTACAAATGTCGTTTAATTAGAATATATACCAACACGTGTATTTAAGGTTAAATTTATTTACTTCCTGAATCGTCAGGCTATTTGCCACCAGAAGTTTTGATAAAATTTCTTCCATATTAAACAATTGCAGATGAAAATTAATTTACTAAATACGTTTTTAATATGTATTATTCACTACCGGCACTCGCCCTACAGGTTTGAGTTTTGATTGACAGGTGACATATTTATTTAGACAGGTTTAAAGATTTGTTATTTATTTTTGAATTAGTGTTAAACAAAGACAACATAATTTACAATTATGGGTTTCATCACAGGTTTCATGAATGAAATCAAATACATTTATAATTACTGGTTTTTGATATAATTATTATTAATTTAAAGTACTGCTTCATTAAAAATGTAAATCTAAACCAGAAGATGGCTTCCGAAAGCAATGAGATAGGTATCAAATTAATATGTATGTGAATTTATTCAAATGACAAAAATTTTATTTTAAGATATATCCAAGCATAATTATAGAAGTATATTTTGTATATCATGTTAAATTAACAAATACATTAATAATCGAATTTCGAATTGAAAAATCACCATCGTTGCAATTAGCAGCATCTATAAACCAAACGCTCAATTAATAGCTTCCTTAATAGGTTTTTAGTACTTTATTAATACTATCACAGATCATACAATAGAGAAAATACTATTTTAGTAAGAGATGGCAGAAGGTGGCTGAATAGTAAAATCTCGCCCATTTTTTAGTGTTCCGTATATACCATGGTGTAAGAAAAAGGCTTAGAGCATTTACTTTCTAGAGATAGCCTGCAGTGCAAAAATGTCGTGGTAAGACTAAGGAGAGAGAGGGCAATAGAGAGGGCAAGACGCTATTTCACTCTGTTGGGAGCTGCTTCCAATAAAGCATGTTGTTCATTGGCTGCGTCCACCGACCATCCATCCACTAAGTGAAATAGCCTCTTACTGTCTCTATTGCTCTCTCTTTCTAGCGTTGCCACGATTTTATGCTTGACAGGCTATATCTAGATGGTAAATGATCTAAGGAAAAAGGTGATGCAACTTTGGATGCAACGCCTGTCCCATTGCAATGCTACGTTGTGGACAAAAATGTCGCTACTTGTACTAAGTACTAATATACTGCAGGTGGCTCTGTGGATCAAATCCCACTTGGACTTCTTCTTGTCTATGCTTGGACTCTTCTCATTGTATATTTCAGTGTGTTTTTAGTTGCGTTGTATAAAATATTCTGCAGCCTGATTTTTTTAAACAATTGTTTGGCACAGTGTGATACCGAATTGTAATATACAAAAAAGAATCCAGATTTCTGTTTGTGGTATGAAATTCTAAACTGTGGTGAAATAACTACTTAAAGAATTTCATATTAACAGTATTTGGTAATATAAAATTAACATTCAGCCTTCAATTATGTACATTTCAATCTGACACGGAAAACATAAATCCTCTGTTAATTTTAACATCTTTTAACAATATCCCGGGCCCTCATTAACATTATACCTTAATTCATAAATCATTATTAATTTCATGTGCTGTTTGAAATGGACTGAATAAGTATATATTATTAACATTTAAAATTAGGTTTTTCGCGTTCAAACAATGACTAATTACCTATTCAAAATAATGCTTTAAAACTACTTTCCTCGCTATTATCAAACTTCATTATATATCTTAATTATTATATCCATGAATTAGGGTTCACTTTATTCAAAAATTAAACAAAAACTCAAAATAAAACATCAATTAATCTCGTAAATAAACGCTGTCAAATTTGGGCATCTGACGTTTAACCTCCTACAAGTCACTATTTTTTATCATTGGAAAAATGGTTTTTATACATACACCTTATTTACATGTAATTATTTTTTATTTTTTTAAATTGTTACTGAAATTTAGGAAGAATTATGTAACATTATTTACAATATGAAAAATTTTAATTATCGCTCTTATTAAAGAACGGGACCACACAGTTGGAGGCCTCTTGTGGACGTTTGCACGACGTTTGTTTTACTACTGACACTGTCGTATCACTTTTTCTTACACCGTGGCATGGACACCTGTGGGTTTAGAACAGGGAGTAAATACATCGTTACACACTGGTTTAGAATAGACAAAATGATGACAGAATCATAGTTACAGATCATACAAAGAGAATAGATGGGAAACTCAATGATACAAATTGTGTTAAAAAATTACGACTAGCGTCACTACGTTGAGCAGCAAAACTCTTTGATGGTATAGAAACCGTTGTTACGAGTACAGGTATCTATAATTATGATTTTACCAAATATAAAAAAGGAATCTACATTACCCCTAATCCTCGTTTCAAAAAAGTACCACTAGATGTCTGATTTCTGCCTCTGTCACATCACAGCAATTTTCTCCAAAACTACTGGACGGAAGAGGTTGAACTTTGGTATCAATGTAGTTTGGTGACCCGATCAGGAGAACATATCGTAAAAGAAGAAATTTTGAATTTAGGGGTACTTCTGGGGGGAAAAACTAAAAAAATCGACCGTTCTCCCCCATGATCTGAGAAACTACCGAGCCTAAAATTTTGAAAAAAAATAGGAAATATAGAACGTATATGAATATGATTTTGGCGAAACGTCAAGTGATTTTTCAAACGAATACAGACGAACGGATGTACACCGGAATAAATCATCAACCATATATATATATATATATATATATATATATATATATATCATCATCATCATCATATGCAGCTAATTTCGACCATTATTTTATGGTGTAGCCTCTCTTACATATTCGTTTCGCAAATCTCTCCATGTTGTTCTGTTGTACGCTTTTTGGGACCAGGTTATGCCTGCTATTTTCTTGATGTCATAGTCCCATCTTACATTGGGGCGTTTCCTTGGTCTTTTAACACCCCTAGGATACCATTGGGTGATTTTTGTTGACCACCTATTATCTTGTCTTCTTGCCAAATGCCCTGCCCATTGCCACTTCAGAGATTTCACTCTGTCGATAACATCTATTACCTGGGTTTTGTTCCTTATCCACTCTATTCTCTTCCGATCTCTTCTCGTTATTCCGATCATGCATCTTTCCATAGACCTTTGTGCTACTTGTAGTTTTCTTGTAAGTTCGGTTTTCAGAATCCAGGTTTCACAACCGTATGTCAGTACTGGTAGAACACACTGATCAAATACTTTCTTCTTAAGGCGGAATGCCATTCGTGACTTGAAGATTATGGAGTTTCTTCCAAACGTCATCCATGCAAGTTTGATTCTTCTGTTTATTTCTGGTAGTAGCGAACCTGATATGTGTATTAATTGACCTAGGTATATATATTGTTCTACTATTTCCAGAACTGTGTTATCTATTGTGATGTCTTGTGAGTCTATTAGTTCGTTGTACATTATCTTTGTTTTTCCGATATTTATTTTTAGGCCTATTTCCTTGCTTACTCTGCTAAGTTCATTGATTTGATTTTGTAGTTCTCCTGCGTTATTGGCAATTAGGACAATGTCATCGGCGAATCTCAGATGGTTTAGATATTCTCCATCTAGGTTCAGTCCTTTGTGGTCCCAGTCTAATCGTCGAAAGATACTCTCTAATGCCGCTGTGAATAGCTTCGGTGATATTGAGTCACCTTGTCTCACTCCTCTGTTAGTAGGAAATTCAGGGCTGCCTTCATATATTCTGATTTTGGCTTTGGCTTCCTTGTATATATTAGCCAACGTTTCTATGTATGGCTTATCTACACCTTGTTCACTCAGGGCGTTGATTACCGCCTTCGGATATATAGTGTCGAACGCTTTTTCGAAGTCAATGAAGGCCAAGGCAAGTGGTATTTGATATTCTCTAGTTCGACTGATAACTTCCCTTATAGTGTGTATGTGATCAATTGTGCTGAAGCCACTACGAAATCCGGCTTGTTCTCGGGGTTGAGCGGAATCTAGTGTACTCTGTATTCTGTTTTGTATGATTTTAGTGAATATTTTGTACACTACCGGCAGGAGACTTATCGGTCTGTAGTTCCGAATGTCTTCTTTATTGCCTTTCTTATGGATTAATACTATGAGGGCGCTATTCCATTTTTCTGGGATGTGTCTGGTTCTTAGGCAATTCGTATATATTTTGGCTAGGCGTTTCCATGCTTCTCTACCAGCGTATTTTAGTAGTTCAGCCGTTACTGCGTCGTTACTTGCTGTCTTGCCATTTTTCATTTTGTTGACCGCTGATTCCACTTCCTCCACAAGTATTTCAGGTATTTCTTCTTTCGTCAGCTGTATTTCCAGGGATTCGGGGGCTTTGTATAGATCCGTGTAGAATTTCGTGACATGCTCCATTATTTTGTGTCTATCCGTTATTCTGATATTTTCTTCTGTCAATGCGATTACTTGTCTTTTCCCAATTATCAATGCTTTCTTAGTGTTTTTATAACTTTTCCGATTTTCAATTGCAGTTTCTACCAATTTTTCGTTGTATTTTTTGGTGTCCTCTGCAATTTTCTTTCTTATTGTCTTGCATAGTTCACTGTATTCTATGCGTTGGATGTCTGTTGTCCTTTTCAGTTCTCTTCTTTTCTGAAGCAACGCCTTTGTTTCCGAACTAAGCTTCTTGTGTTCATTTCGTTGTTGGCTTCCGCCTATTTCTTTAGCACAGGTCAGTATTGTATTCATTAGTTGTGTGTTGTCTTGTTGTTTCCGGAGCTTCTCTTCTATCAGCGTCTGATATTTTTCAGAATTTTCTTTCAGGTTGTTAATGTCTATGCTAGTAGCGGGCGTCTTCCTAGTAAGTTTAAATCTCTCCAGTTTCGTATTAAGGACAATCCTTGCTCTGACAAGTCTGTGATCGCTTCCTGTCCTGAATTTATTTAGCGTGCTTACATCTTTGATGGTATTAATCTTGTTTGTCAGGACAAAGTCAATTTCATTTTTGACTGACGCATTTGGAGCTTCCCAAGTCCATTTCCTATTAGAATTTTTCTTGAAGAAGGAGTTTGATATGTACAGGTTCTGATAGTGTGCGAACTGTACTAATCTCTCTCCTCTTTTATTTCGTTCACCGAACCCGAAGTTCCCCACTGATCCTTCTCGGTCTTGTTTTTTCCCAATTTTCGCGTTGAAGTCGCCGATAATGTATTTGAAATGGCTGTTGTTGGTATCTAAGGCCTCTTTGATTTCGCTGTATAGTTGTTCGATTTCTTCGTCAGAATGACTAATTGTTGGGGCGTAACTTGTATTATTTGAATAGAGTATCTTTTCGAAAGCGACAATGTTAGACTTGCGACTCTGTCTGATGTTCCGGACTCGCCTATAATTTTATCGGTCCATCTCTTATGGATGAGGAATCCAACACCACTAGTTCTTCCTGTTGGTGTTCCTCGGTGGTATAGGAGGTTGCCTGATTCAAGTGTTATTAGCTCTTAGTTTTTCCTCCTAACTTCACGTATGCCAATGATATCCCACTTGATTTTTACTGCCTCTTGTTCTAATTCTACAATTCTAGCTTGGTTCGAGAGTGTTCGGCAGTTATATGTTGCTAGATGTAGTGTAGTCGAATGTTTGCCTCCCCCAGAATCCTTGAGGCAGACCGGTTTCCCGGTGTGGGATTGCTTACCCACCTGGGGTACAATTCCGTGAGTTTTGTAATTCGACATGTTTGAGGTTCTGAGGCATACCTTACCACGCTGCCTCAATGCGGGTTGGTAAGGAGCAATGATTCTCTTTCTCATGGATTTTGCCAGTTACCAGAGACGACCGTACCCCCGAGATGACGTCACGTCTTTTTATTAATTAAAAGCCGTGGCATGGCTGGGATTCGAACCCGGGTACGAGACTCGGTTCAGCCTCCGAATTAGTGGAATTTTGGAGGTTCGAGCACATTCTCTCTGCGCTACCGGGGGTCTCTCTCTCTCTATATATATATATATATATATATATATATATATATATATATATATATATATATACATATATATAGTAAAAATGTGGAACGCTTCACGATTTTGCGTGTCATCCTTGCGCAGGGGCCATGCTAATCTTCTCTGTATCGTTCCAATTTTAGTATATGTACCGCCGAAGCGAGTACATATATATATATATATATATATATATATATATATATTTGTTTTTAAGTTTTCGCGGGCACTAAATGTATTAGATGGTTTCCGGGAATTCATCCGCGTAGTTGATAACTGATCCCTGCCGGGATCGATGGTAAAATGACGACGTTCGGCAGAGTCACATCTGCCCTCTTCAGGTCGGTTCGCATAATTCTCGTAGCCTTCTGCTTTCGCTTCTTGTTACTCGAATACTAAGATTTTCTGAAGCGAGCGCGCTGTTATATAGTCGCGGCTCGGCTCGGCTCGGACTAGTCAAACATTAAAATACTGTTACTTACATAATTTTACACACACTTAAACACTGGTGATCAGTGTACTCTACCGGTTGGTTTTAAAACAACCATGTTCCAATTAACGTCCTAAAAATTGTCGCACTGTGCGGCACAAAATCACTTGTGCTCTGCTAACTGGAAAACAGCCGTTTTGACTATTACGGGGTAAAAGTGGGAGCAATGGCCCGATGAGAGCAATTTGTGGACATTTTGAATCTATTTATATTGGATGTCGAGATTATTTTTATCAAACAAACAAGTTATCCGCAGTGTGGTTTTAAATTTTAGGGAATAACAGAAACATGAAATATTTTAAAAACAGAAACGTTTCTCTATATCTGAAGAAAAAACTTATTTCGTTCACAGTTCACAGGATCACAATTTCTGCTCCGTTGTTTACAAAGCACTTAGAGCATTTACTTTCTAGAGATAGCCTGCAGTGCACAAATGTCGAGGTAAGACTAAGGAGAGAGAAGGCAATAGAGAGGGCAAGAGGCTATTTTACTTGGTTGGGAGCTGCTTCCAATGAAATACGTTCAGCATGTTGTTCATTGGCTGCTTCCACCCACTAAGTGAAATAGCCTCTTACTGTCTCTATTGCCCTCTCTTTCTAGCGTTGCCACGATTTTATGCTTGACAGACTATATCTAGATGGTAAATTATCTAAGACAAAGCAAGGTGTTGAAAAAGAAGTATGCTTGGTAAAATTTGTGCCAACCCAAAAAATGTTGAATGAAAACATAGTAAGGTAGATAAAAGGACGCTAAATGAGCAATTTTTCTTTTCACTTGAATAAGTAATCTATTCCTTCCTTTTTTGTTAATTTGTTATGTTTATGTGTCTGACTGTTTCATATTTTCAAAACTGTTTTTCTATATATTATTTGTAATACTTAAATTATATTTATATAAAAAGTGTTCTATTATGTATTTGTAATTTTATTTTCCGCAAATATGAAGAATAATAAATGGCAACCCTGGCAACAATATGTAATTTTTGAATTTTATAACTAGTGTGAGCAAATGTGGGCATTTCGCCTGTCATTTGGCTGTTTTCCAGTTATCAGAGCACAAGTGATTTTGTGCCGCACAGTGCGGCAATTTTTAGGACGTTAATTGGAACATGGTTGTTTTAAAACCAACCGGTAGAGTACACTGATCACCATAAGGTTAAAAGTGTATTACTCATAAGTTATCAATTGGCGTTTATGTGTACGTAAATTATTTACAGAATAATTCAATAATGGTTGTTTTCCAATTATTAGAGCACAAAGTGTTTTTCTGTCGTCCTGTACCGTAATTTTCTGGCGTTAATTGGAACATACTTCATGTTTTATGATAAAGTTTTATGTTTACTTGGTAAACCTACATAAAACATCCCAAAGGCACAGTTATTTCTGGTGCTCATTTGTGCGAGCTAGTGCTGTTATTGGAACACTCAGTGCTAGCACTGTGCCGCACTGTGCTCAATTGTGCGTTAATTGGAAAACAGGGATTATGTGAGCATTTTGGCTATCCGCTATTGGCAACACTGCGTCTATGGTCATAACTCTTGTGTTTGATCTGTGGTTTTAACGGCAAGTTCTTGTGTTTGATCTGTGGGCAAGTTCTCCGAAGTTCTCCTCAGAGTCAGACGTGTTGTGAGAACAAATTTGTTTATAAAAGGGAGACAAATTCAAAACAGTCCTGTAATCAGTTTATGGCAAGTAACGACATACAAATGGAAAACGGTGAAGATTTCTCAAACGACGTAACTGGTGAAAATCAACAGAACGGAGGTGGTGATGCCCAAAAAATGGATCACAGTAGCGCCGAAACACCCGGTCGTGATGACGACAGGTAAAAGATCAAATTATTAATGTTCAGATTTGCTCATATTCTTGTTTAATGGTAAATATAGTTTGTTTTTGGTATTTTGTTGAATTTACTCGTTGACGCCGTTTGTAGATTCCGATATGATTATAGAGTACGTTTCTAAATCTGGAATCATGCATTAACAGTAAATTGATTTTAATAAACAAAGAAAATAAGAACAGAGTGTTTGATTCCCAACAGAACATCGGAAACAGTACGACATCAGCGGCATTATGTTCATTGGGAGTTGAACTAACCTGAAAAGCGGGAAACTCAAATTTGACATGTGGTATATTCCAATTTCAACATTTTGATTAAACCAATTTTTAGGTTATGAGATTATTTGAATCGATTGATTCGATTGAAATATTTTCAAAACCGTGTGATTTTATGTTGGTGAAAGATTAGGAAATAACACTACGTAATACTCTACAAAATTTATTCAGAAATTAAATTCAGAATATAACCATGTATAATAATTTATGCAAATTTCCATCATACCACTAAAAATTAACAATACTATATTCTGAGAAAACAGAGTATGAACCCCGAGAAACAATGCAAATAAATATCATAAAAACAGATTTCTAAATATTATGTACATGCCAATGTATTTTAAAAAACAATGAATTGTCGACAGTAAGAACATTTTCTTCAAATATCAGTAATGAAATATAAATCAAAGTACTAAATTTAAAGCTAGTCTGTGTTTTATATTTATAATTTTTGAATGCCTTGAAAGTTCTTAGATTATATGTTAAAAAGAGGCAATTGAGTATTGCTTCAAAAATTTATGCATACAATTTGTCTAAATTATACATAAAATGGAAATGCTGTGGAATCTTTGGTGTGTCACAAATGTAAAAACACAATTTTGCACCCTAACATCAAACCTTTATTTTAAACACTCAATGCTGTTTCAACAACTCACTTCATCATCAAGGAGTAAACCGAACTGTTTGGTTTACTCCTTGATGATGACAACTTAGAGTTGTTGAGATGGTGTTGAGTGTTTAAAATAAAGGTTTGGTGTTAGGGTGCAAAACTGTGGCTCTACATAAATTATTCATTTTAGATACATACTCTGATTTTGTAAATATATGGTTTGCTTATCCCATTTTGAAAGATGTTTGATTGAGATGCTTTTGTAATGTTGATTATCCTGGATAGCAAAACTTTTTAACAAATCTATATGTTAGAAAATCCAAAGGCTAATCACTATACATGATGATGAACAGTCATTTTAAATTATGTTTTATCCATGACTGCAACTCTGCCCACCAATTGAATTGAAGTGAGAATTGCCCCCAAATGTATTTTTTTAAACTGGATTGTTTTCAACGCAACTGTAGCATTAATATATAACATTTATTTAAAAAAATTATATATCTGTGATCATCAATTTCTGATAATTCTATAGAGTATAGTCTAAAAGTGTTGTCTTGCTTTTGTTTTTGTTCTTTAGACACAAAACTTAAATGTATATTATTGAATTGACCAGTACTTTATTTTACATGTTTTTTTACATTAATATGATAATGTACAATATGCCTGTTTTTTTTTAATTGATTAATAATTACTGACATGTTTGATCAAACTTTACTTACCATTTAAAAATAGTGGGAAGAAGTGATTATTGAGCATGTAATCTATATTTTAATGCATTAATGAAAACTTTGGTTTGACATGATCTTTGCATATGTTATCTATCAAAGTATGTCATTACCATGAGTTTTAATTTTTTTACATTACATTTTTTGGAATAAAAATTGGGAATGCAAATAAAATGTATGTATATCACAACTGAATTTGCATTCCTGAGGCCATCCTACCTTTTGTTTAATTTCAAAATTCTTTCTAAAATAAAAGAAAGTTTTCAGATTATACTATTTCAAATTTAAATTTAAGAACTTATCACATATAAACAAAATTGACATTAATGACAGATACAGTAAACCATTTCAATTGAGTGTGTCTAATAAATAATATCATAGACGACTAGTTATATGGTCCACTGGTTTAGTTCCACCCCTCATGAACCTGGTGCGCTGCTATCGTCTTTTTGTCGTTCCGTATACCTGTTCTATGCCAAATAAATTACTCTGTTCTTATGTTAGATCATGTACCATCTAGATATAGCCTGTCAAGCATAAAATCGTGGCAACGCTAGAAAGAGAGTGCAATAAAGACAGTCAGAGGCTATTTCACTTAGTGGGTGGATGGTCGCTGGACGCAGCCAATGAACAACATGCTCATTGGAAGCAGCTCCCAACCGAGTGAAATAGCCTCTTTCCCTCTCTATTGCCCTCTGTCTCCTTAGTCTTACCCCGACATTTGTGCACTGCAGGCTATCTCTAGGAAGTAAATGCTCTAAGGTTCTTATTTTCTTTATGTTAATAACGCTAGTGAAGTATCTTTGAGGATAGGCATTTGCGCCATCTCGTGTTTTATTTGTGGAACGCTGGTTCTGTCAAGGCCGTAATTTATGATTGCTGTGTTGTTATAGATTAAAAATTAGTTATTCCATAAAATGGAAAGAAAAACATCAAACCGAAAGTGCGGAGTAGTTGATTTTGAAAATACATCAAGGAAAAATTAAAAAATTCCAATTCTACCGTTTTCCTGGATTTCTATATGAATCAGAGAGGAAGAAAAAAATGGATTACAGCAGTTCGTCCTCAAGGGCAATTAAATTAAATTTCCACGTTTTTAGTCATTACTAAATACATAAAATAAAAAGCAACTTTTTAATTACAGCAGGGATGAAAGGCAGTGGCAACCAGGAACAAATTCTAGGATTTGCTGTGCTGTGATTTGTTGGAGGAGAAAAATCAGACAATGTTTACAATTCTACTATCTTTCCTGCAATTTATCAATATTTATACTCTTAAATGAAGAACACTTTTTATTCTCATTATTTTTATTTCTTATTTTTATTTCTTTATGAGTGGTTCTTTATTATTAGGTATTACAACAGCTATTAATAATATATAATCAATATATATAATATATTTGTGAATTAACATGAATATTTGCATCTGTTGTGCTTCATTATCATTGCTCCAACTTAAATTTTTTTATCTTGATCCATTAAAACTTCATCGTGTGAGAAATCTACCGATAAATTATATATAATAAAGTAAGGTTAATTTGTTTTGTTTTATATATATTTACTTACTATTGTTAACATCAAATCTACTCCTGAAGATGCAATTTTTTTCTTGTCGTATGTAATTGTAATCAGCCCATCAACCAGCATGTAGATTTTGCTTTTTTATATACATATTGCATGAAATATAGTTGAATTGTAACTTTTACTGTGTGCATTGTTTACTTTTTCTCCCCAACAATATGACTACTGCAAATCATTGAATTTCTTTCTGGTTGAGATAGATTGCACCACTACTGTAATTAAAAAATCTCATTTTAATAGTTAATAGAACAACAATTATGATTAATTTTATGCATTCAATATTGACTAAAAACGTGGAAATCAAATTTATTTACCCATGATGTCGAACTGCTGCAATCCATTTTTTCTTCATCTCTAATTGATATGGAAATCCATGAAAGTGGTATAATTGTAATTTTGGGTTTCTTCGTGGTGTATTTTCACAATCAACACCGCACTTTCGGTTTGATGTTTTTCTTTCCATTTTATGGAATAACCACGGTGTAATTATTATTACACCGTGGGAATAACTAACCTTTATTCTAAACACGGCAAACGTAAATTACCACTTTGACACAACCAGTGTTCCAAAAATAAAACACGAGATGGCGCAAAGGTCTCTTGTCAAAGATACTTTACTAGCGTATTGTAATGTTTAGTTTTCAGGTAATTCAGATCAATGTATATTTTTAAGATTCTTGTTGTGATTGATTAAATTTTTGCAATTTTTTTGTTCCTTATCTAAGCTAAAGGTGACTCATTAAGTAGAAGAAAATGGCGGATGACGCTTGACTCAATTTGGCGCGCACTTTGAAAATGCATTTGCGATCAATATAGTTGAATATTTGGCCTAAGATACCGAAGATTTGATTGATAAGTAGATTTTTTTCTGTCTCGACAATCAAGTAAAAATTCCGTTTTTTAATGAACGATCGGAGATCGGGTGTTTTAGTCTTTGATTTTAGGGTGCCTTACAGAGAGATCCAATTTAAACATACTTCCTTTTCTCCAGGTTGGCTGAGTCAACTAAATGGAAGATGGGATGAGCTGGACTTGGAGTGCTGATGATGACGACCCATGGTATTTATCTTTGGGCAATTCTTCTGCCGAAACCTAGTAAAACACTACCGTTTTAAAATTAAAAAAAGCAATTGGACATTTTTTTTGAAATCTTGCTCCACAAATATTAATTATTTTATACAGAAACACTAGAATAGCTCTTTGTTAAGAATGTCTCTTTTACAGTTTGCAAAACTTTTGTTTGCCAAATGAATGTTTTTTTATAAATGTAAATTTCAGATTTCACTCTAGAGATTGCTGTTCCATTTGATTGAGATGTAGGATAAATCAGATTTGCAGATTTGAGAATTCATTCAAGTCCCAGTTTTTTGATTACATTTAATTTTGTTAGAAATTTTCACATTAAACAAGTAAAGAGTTTTGTTTAGGAAACTCTTTTTGAAATACTCCTATTTTGAAATGGTTCTCTTTAAAATTGCAGGAAATTATTTGTTGGAGGTCTAAGTTGGGAAACTACTTTTAGTAAGTACTTTTTTGTTTTAACTAATTATAAAATTTTAGTATGTTTACATCAGGCAACATGGCAAATTGAAGGAATTCTTTAATATTTTTTATCATTGTCATAACTTCACTAATGGTTTAGTTGATTTTAACATGACATAAATACATAACAAAATAATCCTTTCATTATGAAAAGGGATGAAGGCATTAATTTGAAAGGTAATTCAGAATCATAATGAACATTAAAAGTTTGAGCATTTTCTCTGAGAAAGGCAGGAAAACCATAAACCATAGTTTTTTAATCAATAATTGTCACATTAATAGTTTATAATCTACTTCATGTAGATGTACAAAGATGGAGCATTTTACGAGTTTTAGAATTCCTTTTGCTATATCCCTGTTGTATGATCATGATTAATACAATGCTTTTGGAAATTAAAATACAACAAAATCTACTTGCCTATGTCTCAATGTCACAGACTATCGTTTTGGTATGTTTGTCAGTTATAAAATGTTGACAAATGTTTTGAAAGTTCATATAATGCAGTTTAATTTTTGAAAATCCAAAATGCGCAAAGTTAATGAATTTTATGAGTTTTATAATTATTTTTGCTAGATCCCGGTTGTATGATCATGATTAATACAATGCTTTTAGGGAATTAAAATACAACAAAATCTACTTGCCTATGTCTCAATGTCACAGACTATCGTTTTGGTATGTTTGTCAGTTATAAAATTTTGACAAATGTTTTAAAAGTTCATATAATGCAGTTTAATTTTAGAAAATCCAAAATGTACAAAGTTAACGCGTTTTATGACTTTTAGAATTATTTTTGTTATATCCCGTTTGTATGATCAGGATTAATACAATGCTTTTTGGAAATTAAAATACAACAAAATCTACTTAACTTTCTCTCAATGTCACAGATTATTGATTTGGTATGTTTATGACAGTTATAAAATGTTGACAAATGTTTTAAAAGGTCATATAATGCAGTTGAATTTTTGAAAATCAAAAATGTGCAAAGGTAGTGCATGTTATGAGTCTTATAATATTTTTGCCATATGGTTGTATGATCATGATTAAAGTGTTTTTTTTTTGTAAATTAGAATACAACAAAATCTACTTAACTATGTCACGATGTCATAGATTACCTTTTTGCTATGTTTTTGACAGTTATAAAATGTTGACAAATGTTTTGAAAGTTTATATACTGCAGTTCAATTTTTGAAAATCCAAAATGTACAAAGTTACATTTTGTTAGTTTTAGAATTATTTTTGCCATATCCTAGTTGTATGATCGTGATTAATACAGTGGTTTTTGGAAATTAAATACAACAAAATCTACTTAACTATGTCTTAATGTCATAGAGTATTATTTTGGTATGTTTATTACAACAGTTACAACATTTTGACAGAAATAACATTTACTGATTTAGTTGACCTAAATGCTCATGATTTATAAATGTGCATATTGATTTTCTGACTCCAATTTTTCCATGACACAAGTAAAATATTAAGTTTTCTTGAGTTGCTTAAGAGTAAGGTGAGGGAATCTTAACTCCAAAGACTGGAAGAAAGTATCTAGATATTTTATAGTGTAATAACTCATCTTTTTTAAAATCTTTCTTAGAAATTTATCTGATCATACTCCCATCCATCATCTTTGATTAAAGATTTGACATTAATTATCAGTGAAATTGAATTGCAGCCGCAAAGTTTGTGTGTAGAATTCTATTCATAAAAAATTTCTGAGTCAGAAGTACTGATTTTGTATAATACAAATAAAGACGGAAATATAATAAAGTTTAAAGATATTATTAAAAAAACCTCAATGGCTGAAGTCAGTAACATATTTTATGATTTTATGTGTCTCTGTTAATAATAATAATAAACACTTCATTTGCCATTGTTGATGTTTGAAATTAAGTAATCATCATAATGAATGGTATGAAGCAAATTAATACCAAAAAAACTAACATGATGATTTCAAATGTCAGTTCTGCTACTGAGTAATTTTGAAGACGCTTACCACGCTGATTATTTCACAGAAACTAAATCACATGCATGTACATTGTAAATGTTTTTTTAAATGTATTCTTGTTATGTTTGCAGAGGAGCTACAGGATCATTTTGGTCAATACGGTGACATCGAAAGCATAAAGGTAAAGACTGACCCGACGACAGGCAGGTCTCGAGGATTCGCGTTCATCGTTTTCAAACAGGCCGAATCCATCGACAAAGTCGTAGCGGCGGGGGAACACACCATCAATAACAAAAAAGTCGACCCGAAAAAAGTGAAAGCCAGACAAGGCAAAATCTTCGTCGGCGGTTTGACATCGGACCTGAGCGATGACGACATCAAATCCTATTTCGGTCAATTTGGGCAGATCATCGAAGTGGAAATGCCATTTGACAAAACCAAAAATCAGAGGAAGGGATTCTGTTTCATCGCATTTGAATCTGAACAAGTGGTCAATGAGATCCTCAAGACACCAAAACAGACCATCAAAAACACAGAGGTAAGTCGTTATTTTTTAAATTGTGTCCAATAGATGAAAATTTCCAAATACAGCAGTGTTCTCAAATTCTTTAGTAAATAAAAGCCAATTTTATATTAATTGGGTATTTGACATCATTAAAATCATGTTTTGCTTTATTTTATGTGTAAATTCAGTTATTTCTTACAAAGAGCTTAAATCTTTAATTGTAATTCAAAACCATGCAAGTAAACTGCGGTTGTACTTTGCGTTTATACAATTTTGTGTTATTTCCGGTTTTTGACTTATTTCAAATGGTTTTGAGATATTTGCTGCAAATTTAGTCAAAGTAATCATTTAGTTCTAATTTTTTTTTTCAAAATCAACACTGATTTCTATGTTGCTTAGCCCAAAATCATTAAAAAATAAAAGCCATTGAAAAAAATCTTGCACCATTTGTGGGTTATGTTGACTCAAACAAAACACTGCGATTTGTGATTTGTAGCACAACTATGTTAGAATTTAAAGTACTTTTCTGACTGACTGACTTTTTTTTGTGTAATTCGACATTTTTTGCTATAAAATCAAGTACAATTTATTATACTTGAACACAACTAGTCAAATCCATTTTTTTATGCACAAAAAAGATTTAGTTTATAGGTTGTATTCAAAATGAGGCACAATATTTTGTTGTTTATGCATAGGTATCTACCAAAATGGTAAAAATAGGTATAGGGCCTCACTTAAACTTATTAGAAAAAATTATGAGAAAACCCTAATATTAATTTTTGGAAGCAAATTACAAAATGCAAAAAAAATTACACTTATTTTAAACACATATAATATATCAAATGTATGTATAATAAATTGTTTAAAAGATAACAAAAATATGAAAAAAACAAATTCCTACCCTTTGTTTCAGAATCTTTAATACCTAAAACTTTACATGAAAAATCAATAGAAAACTCTAATATTCATTTTGGGGAAGTCTTCTTATAATCTAAAGTTTAGTTTTTAACCGACTTCCAAAAAGGAGGAGATTATCAATTCGTTTACAACTTTTTTTATGTTTGACGAGCGATTATTATTAAAAAACGGCTTGGGTAATATTGATGATTTAAATGGTCTATAAGATGAGATTTACGGTTTTCTAGAAAATCAGAAAAAAGTAAATTAGGAACTAGATTTCAGCGATTTTCAATGAATCTTCACTGTTTTCTCTAAAACTGCTCTCGCAATTTGAATATTATAAATTGTGTTATACAAAGATATGTTCCAGCTTGATTCCGTTCATTTTTCTAGAACGTAAAACATACCATTTTTCTGAAAATCATAATAAATATCTAGTTTAAATGTCAAGATAAGCCATGAAAGTATGTCGTACAGGGTGTTTGTAATGATTTTTATTTTGATGCTTTTGAAGTCAGTTTATTTGAGAAACGAAGTTACGTTACAGTCGTGGGAAATTGCAGAAAATATTCCATTAGCTTATTAAAACGAAAATTTGTTATTCCGGCGATCTCTTCTGTGTGGAATACGGTTGAAGGTGTGTGCATGTAATATTAGGTGGTACATAAGCAGTTGTATACATAGGATGGTTGAAATATAAGTTGGAATTGAATTAGTTATATAGGGTGGTTCTATAAATATTGTTAGAAAAATCTATCCAGTCCGTCCCTGGTTACATTCCGTGAGACATCAATCGCTGGGATAGAAAAAAAAATAAGAGCTAGAAGGTTCGGATGAGAAAAAAAACTTATCTCGAAATAACTCGACAACTGTAAAATTGACACTCGATCGTGCGAGAGAATTCGATGCTGGTGTTAAAAGGAGCGGTCCATCATCACAGGAGTTAGTTAGACATCGACGACGAGCGTATATTGTAATGTTATTGTGATATTTGAATCAGCTGCTTTGATGTAAATAATAGTTCTAGAAAAGTGAAAGTGAATATTAGTTATTAAATTTTAATTGAACCCACGAACTTTATAACAATATTGTATTGGGTAGCACATATGTAGTTACGTATGCAAGGTGGTTGAAATAAGAGTGGAGTAGAAGTATAGTTAGATATATAGAGTGGATATTTGCGTTATAAAAGGGAGAATAATTACAGTTATAGAAAAGGCTTTAAAAATTGAAGGACGGGGTATAATTATCGACATGGATTAAAAAAAATTTAGAAGCAGTTGCATATACCAGGTGATTGAAATAAATGGTAGAGTAAATCTATACTCATAAAATTTGGTTCAAAAAGGTGAATTTTGTTATATAGGGTAGACCATGAGCAGTTACATAAATGAAATACTAGACATATGGAGCGAAGTAAAATCATTGGTATATAGGAATAATTTATACAATAGAAAAATAGAAAGGGTCAATAGTGTGGAGAGGTACTTATACAGGGTGGTTTTAAAGATATCAGGACCGTTGTAATATTGTGTTGAGTTGAATTATAGTGGCACAGAGTGATTCAGAAAATGATAGACCAATAAGTTATATAGGAGTGACCAGTACACAGAAGCATATAGAGTGTGGATGCAATATAGAGTGAATTAGTTACATTTATAGAAAGTGGTCCAAATAATAAAACAAATAAAAAAGTTAAAATATATTTGGAAAATATAGACAAAGAATAAAAATTAGAGAGAGAGATAAGAATACGCTAGAATTTTCAATTGAATTGTTCCTTAATTAAATCAGATAAAAAAAGATATGTCTGAAAATAGTGATTGATTGCACACAGTTTCTAAACTGTTTTTATTTTAAGTCAACTGAAGTTGGTTCTTTTTTAAATATAAATTATTATTACTAAAATTTATTGAATAATTCATAAAATTATGCTGCAATTATATGCCAATTGGTAGAATGGAGTATTAGATTCAACTAATATTAAACTTTGTTTTATTCTAAGACAATATAAAAATTGTTATTTTAATTCTGTTAAATTTTAATGATTATTAAAATCAAGAAAGAAAATACCGTAAATGTCTCTGTGTGATTATCAAAGTCCTATAATTTATCATTTATTTAATTATTTTAAGAATTTATAGATTTATTAGGCAAGTACTTTAAATATTTCATTTTAGTGTCAGTACCATGGCCATGAACTTTCTAATTTTTGTTTGGAGAAAAAAATAGAAATATGGGCCTCATTTAAGATTTGCCGAAATATATCCTGATCTTAAGTTTGGGTGCCAACTTCAGATTTAAATGGAGAATAAAAGTAATTTTTTTATTTTTCAAATGCATCATGTAATTAATATATCAAGTGAAATGCCTCATTATAAGGAATGCAAGTATGCTATTCTATTTTTTAAATAATTTTTTAAAACGTTATTAAAAAAGTTACAAAATTTGACCCATTACCTCTTATATTTGCAATCTACTTAGCCTGACTTAATTCTACATTTATAAGAAAAGTTAAACACAAATCTAACATGAATTTATAAATTTAAATGGAAAATAAAACTGTTTTTTAAATGTACCCCTAAATGTATCTAATATTTTATTATATTTTTAGAATAATGTTTATAGATTGTCTTCTAAACGTTGTTTGTGGCATATTCTTGATTACTTTTATGTTTTTTTTGGGCAATAACACCACAATAGAAATAAAACGACGTATATTGCAGGAATACCAAACGTTTCAAAGTCTATTCTGACTTCGTTGTTAATGGCTTTATATTTATTGATGTAGATTGCAAAATGAAAATTTGATTTATGACATTTAAAATTGACATTAGAAAATTTGTTGTTTTTAGATATACAGGTAGCACAAAAAATTCTAAAGATCATGATTTATAGTTAACCAGCTTACAAATTAGAAGAATTTGAAAGAGTTGTCTTTAGAATTTATTATTGGCGTTCCTAGGTACGACTTTGTTATAAGATAGCGCATTCGCCAAAAATGCGATCAAAGAATTATATTGTTTCAGTGATCCCATTAACGTGATAAGGGAAAACCTAGGAAAAACCTTATGAACTATCACGATATTGGGTTGTTCAAAAGGAGGTTACCATTAATAATTTCTTCTTTAATTGTCGGTAACCAGATACGATTAAATTCTACAAAATTTTTGATTTTTGAATGAACACAAGAATTACATAAAGAAACGACAATTTGAAAAATCAAAAATTTGTGAACATGCTTGGGACCTAAGCCATAAAATACAATTTGAAAATTCAACTATACTTCACAAAGAACAACATAACACAAAACGAAAAATAAAAGAGTCTGCCTTAATTCTTTTGAATGAAGACGAGTGTATCGCTTCTACTTATGTAGAATTTAATCGTATCTGGTTACCCACAATTAAGGAAGAAATTATTAATGGTAACCTCCTTTTGAACAACCCAATATCGGGATAGTTCATAAGGTTTTTCCTAGGTTTTCCCTTATGACGTTAATGGGAATGGGATCACTGAAACAATACTTTGATCGCATTTTTGGTGAATGCGCTATCTTATAACAAAGTCGTACCTAGGAACGCCACTTATAAATTCTAAAGACAACTCTTTCAAATTCTTCTAATTTGAAAGCTGGTTAACTATAAATCATGATTTTGGAATTTTTGGTGCTACCTGTATATCTAAAAACAACAAATTTTCTAATGTCAATTTTAAATGTCATAAATAAAATTTTCATTTTGCAATCTACATCAATAAATATAAAGCCATTGACAACGAAGTCACAATAGACTTTGAAACGTTTGGTATTCCTGCAATATACGTCGTTTTATTTCTATTGTGGTGTTATTGCCCAAAAAAACATAAAAGTAATGTTTATAGAAATGCTGAACAATAGTTTGTTCTTCTTTGCCCCAAAGCGTAGTACCACAGTTTAAATCGGTTAAAATTATTATCCAATGTGATTAGATCGATAACAGATACTAACATATATTACATAAACAGTCTACATATTTGGTATGTGGTTTGCAGTGTATTAACCAATTGTAGGAATTTAATTGAATAGCTGCCGACTGATTTGCTTAACAGTCAACAGCTATTATTTCTCTGATTTCCCATATTTTGTTGATGGCACAATAACGATATTGCCCAGTTCATCAATCTTCTAAACAGTTAGAGGTATACGGCCGTACATGTATGAAAATCATACATAAATAGACATTAAGGGGTATCAGATATAGCTTGAAATTTTAAACGAACATATCATTAAATAGGCAGCTCCATAGCTCAAAAACGGACATATTACAGCATGAAAAAAGTTTATTGTTATTTGTGAGCATAACAGCTACCAGGCAATTGTGAGAAATTAACACATATTAAAGCAGATGGAAAGTATAAGTGGTAGTAAAATGATACGAGATATGGTTAATTTTGATTCTTAATGAGTTCAAGTGATTCTAAACAAAATATATTTATTTGCTTATATATAATTATTACAGTCGACTCTCGTTAATTCGAAACTCGAGGAAATCTTAAAATATTACGAATTATCGAGTGGTTGAAATATCAAATGGTTCGAAATTTTTGAGAGAAAAGAAATGCTGTAAAAAAGCAAAGAGGTAACATTATTAACAATAAAGTGAAAAAAAACCGAATCATTTTTGAAAAATAATAAACACCTAAAAATTCTAAGAGCAGATAAGTCTAACAAAACGGTAATTATGAATACCTCCGAATACAATCATAAGATGACAAATCTTTTAAATGATAGAGCTACATATAAAGCAATAAAACGGGATCCTACAAATATATACCAAAAACAAAGGAAATAAGGAAAACCCCCTAGGTTGTCCTTATTTTTCCAGTAAAGTTCAGGTGAGGGGCTATACCTCCATTTTTTTCAAAATTTTCCAGCTTATGGTTTCGGAGATAGGGGGGATGGGTAAAATTTTTTATATTTTTGTTAATATCTTTTAATTAATTTATTTTAAAAATATGAAAAAAATATATTTGTTTTCGTCGTTTAATATATAACATGATGGGTTAGAAATTATTTTAATTTTATATTTTCCATTTAATTCTGTAATTTGCCCCCCAAAATTAAAAGTAGAGGTTTCTCTTTATTTTTCCAGTAAACTTCAGGTCAGAACCTATACCTCTAATTTTTTTCAAAACTTTACGTTTTATAGTTTCGAAGATAAGGGGGGGGGATGGGTAAATTTTGGTATATTTTCGTTAATATCTTTTAAAATATTGTTTTTTAATATGAAAAAATATATTTGTATTCCTCAGAATGATGCGTTTGAATTTTTTTTTATTTTTAAATTTTTATTTAGTTCTATAATTTGCCCCCCAAAATTAATATTAATGGTTTCTCCTTATTTTTCCTGTAAAGTTCGGGCAACGTTCTATATTTACTATTTTTTTCAAAATTTTGGGCTCAGTAGTTTCGGTGATCAGGGGGGGAACGATAGATTTTTTAGTTTTCCACGGCAGAAGTACCCCTAAAATCAAATTTTTTTCTTTTACGATATGTACTCCTGATCAGGTCACCAAACCATTGATACCAAATTTCAACCTCTTCCGTCCAGTAGTTTAGGAGAAAATTGTATATACGGAACCCTAAAAAATGGGATGAAATAAAAGAATACACAGATATCCCTCAAGACGAATTTATACAGAATGTCAATTTTACACTGAGTTCCACATATTTTAATTTTGAAGATGAAATTTATAAATAAATTAATGGATGTGCAATGGGGTCAGCCATTTCTAGCGTAATTGCACAAATGGTAATGGAAGATCTCGAAGAAACCAGAATATGGATATTAATATTCCGTTCTATTTTCGGTATGTCGATGATTGTATCACTGCAATTCCAAGGAATAAAATAGACTACATATTAAATTGTTTTAATTCATACTATGAAAGGCTTCAGTTCACTATTGAAGTCTAACACAACGAAAAAATAAATTTTCTTGATGTTACAATACATAGAAATAGTAATAATATAAAAACGGAATGGTACACAAAACCAAATTGGTCGTCACTATACCTAAATTTCGAATCAAGTCATCACATTTCTCACAAAAAATCGGGAATTTCGAACTTTAGCAATAAAGAAAGGAAAACTTGCGCTTGTTGGCTTTGAGTCTCAAAAGCAAATAAATAACCTTGGCGCAGACAATTGGCTCACCTTGAATATGATTGTACCTTGGTGAAGCTTTGACAATGCCGAAACCGGATGTCATTCACCAACGTTAGATATGTCAGAGGCACTTCCGTTTCCCTCCGCTCGAATCTGGCATCGACGTGCAGAGCCGATGAAGTACGACCAGACTGATATATTTTCTTGTGAAATATTGTTATTGATTTTTGTAAAAAGCCTGTAGGTAGTCTTTTCTGACGTGTTATTGCTCTTTTCTCTAACACGCTCGAGAAAAATAATTACCCCATAGACATGATAAATAAAATCAAAAAAAAAACAAGAATACATAAATATTATAATAATACTAACCAAAAAAGCCAAGATAATACAAATAACAGATATATAGAAAATATAATATCACAAGTCACAAAGGCTATAATTTATTGTCCAAACATTTCAGTAATCTTAAAACAAAAACTCCTAATAAAAAAAAGTAACATCATATATATGAAATTCCATGTAATGACTGCGAAACCACATATATTGGACAAACATCTCAGTATCTAGAAAACAGATTAAAAGGTCATCAATATGATAAAAAAATAAAACAGCCCCAACTAACCACGAAACATCAAAAAATCATAAATTTCAATATGAAAACACAAAAATCCTTACAACAGAAACTAATTAAAAAAAGAGAGAGTTTTTAGAAATGATTAATATTCACAAAAGCAGTACTGCAATAAATGACAAAAAAGATATAAATAAATTAAGTAAAATCTACACCTCCATTCTTTAACTTAGTCTACACCAATGGATATTAATATGGTGTATTAGTCATAACCCGGACAATCATAAACATTTAGTATAACCCGGAAATCATCACTCTATTAAAAGAATAAACAGGTCAGTTTGGATTAGTTTCTATCGTTGTCTCTGAAAGGACACACCATGTTAGTTTTTAGTGTAGTGTCAAGTTAAAAAAAATGTATAACGTTTAGCAGAAAAAATTGTGACTTTACAAGTACTAACGCTGTAGGTTATTATTAGTCTATAATTTCTTAAATGCATCAATAATGTTAATAGTTTTAGAATAGATTTGAAAAAGGCCAAGAACATGGCCGAAACGTCATCATTAAAACATATGAAATAGACACAGTCTTATCATTTGTAACGACCTAAAATCAAGAAAATATACAATCAACTAATAGTGTATATATATATATATATATATATATATATATATATATATATATATATATATATATATATATACTATTAGTTGATTGTATATTTTCTGCTAGTATTCGAGTAACTAGAAGCGAAAGCAGAAGGCTACGAGAATTATGCGAACCGACCTGAAGAGGGCAGATGTGACTCTGCCGAAACGTCGTCATTTTACCATCGATCCCGGCAGGGATCAGTTATCAACTACGCGGATGAATTCCCGAAAACCACCTAAAACATATATATATATATATATATATATATATATATATATATATGCAGGACGCATACTATGGAGACACTTTTTTTAACCAAGGCATACATTGGGGACATCTGCATGTTTTGAGGACTGGTCCCAAACTATGTTTGTGTAAAAGGCATGCTTTGGGGACATTTTGAAATTTATTTTATATATAGGATGGTGTCATGTACACATTTTGTCTAAAACTGTCCCCATATGTTGAAAGGTTTATATAAATGAGTTTATATATAGGATTTGTGTCTAAAACATAGTTTAGGACAGTCATTTTTTTACATTGCATGCTTCGAATTTTTTATATTGTTTTTGTATAGTTCTTGTTGGTGACATATTTATTTAGGATATTATCGTTAAATGATCCAAGGGTACATATAATATAATTGGATTTGTGTTTTCGATTAAATCAGTTATCAACTACGCGGATGAATTCCCGGAAACCACCTAAAACATTTAGTGCCCGCGAAAACTTAAAAACAAATATATATATATATATATATATATATATATATATATATATTATTTGTCGCGCGCAGAATTTAAAACCCAATTTTCCCCTCTAATTATCTAATTTTCAATTACAAATATTGGTGGTAATGTTCCGGGAGCTAGGACTATATAAATTGTTTTCAGGATATTCCTTTTTTATTGAAGCATTTATTACTTGTGTTATTGTTTGCTAAACTTGAACACGTTGACTACAATTTTCAGTGAGCGAAGTTGAATTCGATAAATTTAGATAAAATAGACATTAGTGAAATTAAATCCAAATGACTGAATCAATTCAATAACAATTTAAGTATTTATATTTCAAAATATTTGTATATGCTTCATAATGTACAGGGTTCCTGAAACGAGGGGGAACATTAGGAGATTTAGGGAAATCAAACTTGTTAAGAGATTTGACGATGCGTACTAGGCGCGTCACAAAGTTATAAAATAGAAATGAAAACATCACGAAACAAACAAGAATCGCTGATATAATTCAAGAGTGGGTAAGATGAAATAGCAATGGGCTGGGCATGTGACAGGCGGATAAATAGTATAACAGTGACTTGACAAACTGAACTAAATGTAGAACGTCTACAAAATCGTTGGGTCGACGACATTAGCGTAGTGGTAGGTTAAATACTCGTACAACAAAAAACAGAGAGACATGAAACGGGATAGGAGAGATCTGTATCCAGGAGTAGATGACTACAGGTTGAAAAGAAGAAGACTCTAGCTGCGGCATTTACGGTAAAATTCAATGTTAGAAAATGACAAATTGGCAAAAATATTTATTCAATGGAAAAACATTTGTTAATTAAATAATTAAAAGATATGAAGGAAATTTGTCAATTTTTGTTTCATTTATTTAGGTTGCACTTTTTTCTTAAATATTTTCGTCCTCGTTTTCATCATTCAAACATTGATCACCTTACCTATATACAAACGACAATTTGAAGCAGTGGCCGCAACTAACAGTTAGGGTCGCCAAGAAAAGTATATCTTATTTTAGATTTTCTTGGGAATAATACCACATCAGAGTTCAAACTTGTGTATATTTTAAAACCAAACGTTTCAAAATCCTGTCGGATTTCGTTTTCAATGGATATAAATTTATAAAGTAAAATTGAAATATATCCATTGAAAACGAAATCCGACAGGATTTTGAAACGTTTGGTTTTAAAATATACACAAGTTTGAACTCTGATGTGGTATTATTCCCAAGAAAATCTAAAATAAACTAGAAGATGCCACAAATAACATTCAGAAAACAAAAAGTATATCTATTTTGTAAAAAAATCTATCTATTTTGTAGTTTCTTGTGACAACTTAGCAAGCTATCTCTGAGTCTAGTATATGGCTTAAGTCTTAGTTATGCTGATTAAAATTTCACAAGTTTATTTCCTTTTTGTTTGGAAGGTATGACTATTTATATTCTGTGTTGTTTTGTATATTTTTGTTTCCTATAATATAAATTACCTGAAACTGTTCGTAATACACGTATCACGTGATTATTAAACTTGCCTTAAATTGTTCAATTCTATACGAATTCAGTGTAAAAAATTACCAATATTTAGTTTAGTTTATTTATTGGTAAAGTATTACAACTGTGTGTTTTTACAAGTCAAAGGTACACAAGCATGAAATGTATTAAATATGTATACAAAAGCCTATATAAAATGTTATTAAAATGGTAAGAAAATAAAATGTCCTATGTACTAATATATAGACAACACTGTACATTATAGAGGGAAACACATTAAAAATTTACACATTGAAATCACTTCCTAAGTACTCCTCAAAAGAATAAAAGGCGTGTTTTAAAAGAATGCGTTTTGACATAACGAAGTTAGAGAGAACCTTCTGTATATCCGTAAAGTAACATTCCTTTGATATATTGGAGTGTATACGCGTACTGTTTGTGCATTCTCAATATCCTAAAATAAAGTAAAATATTAATAAGTACAGAAATAGTTAATCATTATCTGAAAGTTAATGTACGATTTCGATGTAAAATGTTACGACGAATGCGATGACGCGGTTATTTTTTTTAAATTTATTGTACTTTTTGAGTAAAATGCAGAAAACCCTTTTTTTTTTGGGGGGGGGGGTTATGGAGATTTCTCCCTTATTGCACGTTTGAGGCAAAAACTAATTGCAGATTCGTAATCAGCACGGTCAAACACATAAATGTTCTGTTTTAGTTTGCTGCCACCTCATTTTGCAGATTCAGGCAAAATTTCAATGCTCTCTTCGAGGTGTCATTCCTTTGTACGCAAGACAATATATATTATATATCAATATAATACATATTGTTTCTGGTTAGGGAACCTTCATCAGTTGCGCTTCCCACAATTGAATGTCCTCTCGAACACTTCTTTATGCATTTGATGCATTTCGCGTCTTCAAAAATTTCAATGGTTGAAAATATAATTTAATTTATACAGGGTAATTCCATAACATGTATATTTTTCATACATTAGTTTAAAAAATATTAAGATCAATGTAAGAAGTTCCAGTCATTCCTTGCTTGTCGGAAAGTAGGAGGTTTAGAAAAATATGCACGCTGATTTACCTACATTGTGTCACATCTCAAAGGTCGTACGGAACTATTAGTATGCGAGTCTAACTCGCACTTGACCAAATTATTGTTTATATAGATCTAACTTTTTAATGTTAACTGACTATTTTTTTTTATTCTAGGTCGACGTGAAGCGAGCCACACCCAAACCCGATCAAATGATGGGCGGCTTCGGCATGTCCCAAGGCGATCGCGGCTTCCGAGGTAGAGAGCGAGGCGGTTACGGCAACCAAAATTGGAACCAAACGTACGGCGGTTACGGTCAAGGCTACGGCTACGATAGCTACGGCAGCAGCTACGGCTACGATGGCCACGGCGGCGGTTACGGCTACGGCGGATACGATTATTCCAACTATGGCGGCAGCAATTATGGTAAATACAACAGGCATTAAGATAGGTTAGATTAGATTTGTTTCTCTTAGGTAAAACCGTGTTGTATTATTTTGTCTCGGTTTTATTCTAAAACAATCTTGTTGAAAAAAAAGAAAGAAAATATACTTTTGTCCCCTCAAAAATTAGTTCTTTACTGGGTGCCTTGTGAGGATGTTTTAAATACAGAACTAGATTGTCGAATTTTTCTTAAAAAAAATCAAAAAGTTTATTTCGATTTTTTCTTTATTTCCGCTTTCTACTACTTTTAATTTAAAAAAAGTATATACATATATCTCAGCTTTTATATTTGTATATATAATTAATGCCATTTCGTTATTTTATTTTTAATAGTAACGTAAGTTAGATTCGTTTATGATCTTGTAGATGACTATTACATTAGGATTTAGCAGTTACGTAAAACGCTTTAGCTTTCAGATAATTATTGTCGCCAGGCTGGGTCACAAAAATTTCACTTTGGTGAACGTTTATATTCCATTACTGTTTTACAATTTTAAGGGTTTCATTTTTTGAGTCTCGAAGATTTGCGTGACTAAAATTTTGCATCATTTATATTCCTTTTTATTTAATCTATTAGGTTTATCCTCAAATGGTTTATATATAGTGGCACACTATTTTTGAAAAATTGTAGGTTTGTTTTTAGGAATTTTTTTTTCTGTTGCAACCAAAAGTATACATGAGAGTCTAAAATTTAATTTCGATTAATTTCTTTTGTGATTTGAATAAATTTCAAAATTTCAACATTTATATTTATAGATTTTGTTCAGTATGTTAGGATTTGAATAGATCCCATTTTTCAATCTTTTTAAGATCAAATATTTTACTATCATTCATAAATTGTTCATTACCTCATTTGATTTACTCTATTTTGTTTAAATAGCGTATTTGATTGTTTTTTGTAAATCATTTTAAAATATCAATACTTATCTAATAAACTCACATCAATTTCAGTATTTTCTAAACAATCGGGAATTAATTGAAGTAAAGAAAAATACCGTTTAAACACTATTTAAGTTACGTAACTCGGAATGACGTAACGTAACGTAGCACGGAACATTTATTTCATTGTAATGTTCTGTGGTCATGATTAAATCATATCTGCCAATAATATAATAATTTTATAATCTTGTTTAAAAATTTTGTTAAATGGAATATAGGTTTTGAAATGGTATTCAGTGTAAAAACAAGAGAACGTCGACGTAACCATACCGAACTCAAACAATTACACAGAAACATAATCACACAGGCCCTAGGTTAGCATTCTATTCGTTTGATGGGTATTAATCGGTATTCTATCAAAAAAATTGCATAAAATCCTAAGAAATAATTTTAACTTTTAGTCGTGATTCATGCAGTCAACTACTCTGTTGTTATTTGTAGGATTATTTAGTCTTTCCCATTTATTCTTGCAAGCATTCCAACATTTCTGAACAATATTCGGCTGAAAAATGAAATTTTTGAGAGTTATTTTCCAAGACCTTAAAATACCTTAGGGATGATAATTTATAAGTCTCAGGGTGGTGCTCGTAATGTGTGATAATAAAAGTATTATTACTACCTTATAAATTATGGTTCATGAAAACTGTAAAAATTGACAGCTAACACAGAGAGCATATATTCATATATTAATTAACAAAATTTTGTTGTATCCCTTTGAGATTGAATAGTTTTTCGCCGTTATCGAAATTTAAAACTTACAATTGTTTATTTTTGTTTTGAAATTTTGGAAAACAACACATCGTCGTTTAAGGTTTGACAAATTAGTGCAGTTCTTTAAAACATCTGCGTGAGTTTACAAAAAAGTGAACTTATTTTTGACAAGCATTAATCCTTATATTGTACAAATACAAGTCTTTGAAGCCTTATGTATAACGAGGAAAGGCTGTTTGGGATTGCAGTGTGATATTCACTATTCAATATTTGTATATTATCGTATACATAACTATATCGTATATATACATACATATTTTACATAACAAGACATTTAGTCAACACACTGTTTTCGTTCCTCTTTTAACATAACGATATACACTTTATGCATGTGAAGGCATTGTGAAAAACATTTCTTTGCAAGAAGCTTGAATAAAGCGTTTGTTAAAAAAATATATTTTTTACCTTATTTTCATGTGTTTTCCTTTTTTTTCAATTTTTTTGGACACCTTTGTCGACTCGGGTTTTGTGATTGCCTTTTGTGCATGAGAAGCCAGTACCACACGCGGTAGAATTTGTTTTCTTCTTTTTTAAAGTTTGAACAATTTTTGACAACTTGAAAATCATACAGTAATAAGGGGCACCTACAGGCTAGGAATATTTTCAAATACGGTCTGAATTTAGAATCTGTTTCATAATTTGCTCATTAGTTCATTAACGGCTCTTTCCCTTGTTCATTAACGGCTCTTTCCCTGGTTCATTAACGGCTCTTTCTCTGGTCAATAGTATGCAATAACTTTTTTGTAGATATTTGTGCTTATGAATTGTACTATAATTTCAAAAGCATATATACTAAGAGTTTCGAAAAACGCACGTCATCTAACATCTGGCTGGAATGTAGAAATTGTGTCATTATAGTAATAGATTAAAATAAGGGTAGTCTGACTTTTCACATCGGCGCCGTTTGGAAACTCTCTGAACAACTGAATCTTAAAATGAAAACAGAAGAACGCGATAGAACATCCGGCTGTAATTTTGTGTATGGTTTCTCTTAACCACACTAACATCGTTACAGCAATGACAGAAAAATATTCGGAGCCATATTCTCCAGACAAAACATTTGGTGTCGAAAAAACACTTTTAAAAACTTATATCCACGTGAAAGTGCGTGTAAAGCTTCTCGGGAGTCTAGTTAACATTGTTGTAACATTGCCAGACAAATTTTCGGCGCCAAACCGCTTTGCAGACAAAATCCTTAAAAAACTGACGAAACATTTTAAATTGTGTAGCAGTCCCACATCAAAAACTAAAATTTTTTGTTATTGGTTTGTCTTTTTATAGATACGGATTATGAAACTTTTAATTTTCATGTTTTGGTTGCTTCCTTGTAAATAATTGCCTTGCTTACGATAATGTTTCTTAAATGTTATATAAAGAAAATTGTTTTTGGGTTAACCCAATGACTACTAATATAAATGGACCCGGCACTCTCATATACGACCAAAGGAAAAATGGGTGAAACATGAGGCAAAAATAGAAAGAGACACATATATTTGTTTACAAATATTCCGGCTCTAACAGTAGCGTCCAAACTACATTAAATTAAAGGTCATGTTATTCAGATTCAATATAATGGAACTACGTACCAAATCCACAAATATAAATATAATAAAATCCATTAAAAGATGTGCACAATAACAAAACCAATTAGTGGCTTAATTACTAATATGTAATAGTAATTATCAAAACATTTATTTATTCATGTAAAATGTAGTTTTATTTACTGCTTAAATTATCTTTTGTAGAACTCATTTAACACGTTTATGATCTGACACTTACCGGTGATAAGATAATTCGGCAAACGAATATGCCATTTTCCTGCATATAAAACACTGAAATAACACTTTATTATTATTTTTTTCACAATTATACAAAGTAATCACTGATTTAAAAAAAGTTTCAACACCAAAACGCTTTAAAATTTATCAATTACGAAGTTAACCTCAAATCAAAATGTAAATAAGCAAACTTGCGCCATTGCCTGCTGGACATAAACGGCGTAAAGTATAACGTACATATACCTAAATTTACGTCTTAGTGGTTACAATGGAAAGAAGTTTGGCATTGTTGACTATTTTCCCGCAAACATCTTTCAACCCGTTTTTAATGTAAACAGGCAGGTCCATTTATGTTAGTATTCATTGGTTCAACCCAATTTGAAAATACAGTCTGTAAATATTTATTTTTATGGTCAATGATTTTGAAATTGAGACCAGGGATATAGCTATGAAAGTGGATATGGTGGGGGAACTACATATGATTTTGTAATAGTATTTTTCTTTGTAGTTATTATTATTATTGGCAATTGACAGTTTGTGTTGTATAATTTTGCTGAATGTTAGATTTCAGTTGATTTAAAAATAAATCATAGCCACGACTTGTGAAACTATCGGCATATCAAAAGATCTGTGCGTTTCGCTGTAATTCTTCCAGCTAAAATTTGTGTGAGAGCAGAAATAAAAGTATAAATAAAAAGGACGAAGTCTTAAAAAAAGTAGGCAATGCGTACTCACAGACTGACTCTCCGTGTGTGAATTTTGGGTTGTTATAAAACAAAAAAAAATAGTGAGTAGGTTTGGATAAATATTAAAATTTTTATACTGCGATTGCTTTTCAGGTGGTGCTGGCGGCGGTTACAAGCAAAGAGGAGGCGGTGGTGGACAGCGCAACCAAAGGCAACAACCTTATTAAGAGTCTTCTCTATATATTTTTTTGGGATTTGGAATAATTAGACAAGACTATTAAAATATCCATTGTGTAACGTTTTGAGAAAATATGAAACTAGTAATTTTCCGTTGCAATACATAAAATTTCAGTTTGATTTTGAGGTTTTTTAACAGAATGCAAGAGATGATGTTTTTTTTTTGTTCGTTCAGTTTTTTCAGGTTGAAATCCATTCCATGTAAGACGTGTGTGTGTTTTATAGGCTAGTAGTTACAGTTTCACATCTTTTTTATTAATGTAATTTTTTTGATTGACGAACTTAATCAAATATTTCATCAAACTGATTGATGTGTATATAGGGGTGTAACCTTGTCTTTGGCGCGTCAGATTTTCATCAAATATGTGCCGCGTTAATTTTTTTGTATTATTTCATTCATCTCACTTATTTTAAGTTTTAAGACTAAATTTAATAAAAGATTTTTTTGTATGTATTTTATTATTAAAATTTCCCAGTACCCTAGTGTTACCTACATTACAACTTCAAAAAAAATGACAATAAGGTTGAAAATTAAGTCCAAATTTATTTTGATCAACCCAGATATGTATGGTATGAAAATACTTTTGAAGCGAATCTGCAAAGGTAAGTCGGATTAAAATAATGAGTACGTTGTATTCATATAGCGTCTTTTATTATGGTTCCGTACATTTTATAAGATAAAAATTAATTTTCAGAAAATTAACAAAATTCGAATCATTCCCCAGCTTTGAAATTACTGATCCTAGAATTTTAACAAAAATTATAGAAAAGTTAATAAATAAATCTTGAAATTTCGCCTCGGATATAGAAATAGAAAATCTTATTAAACAGTTAACCCTAATATACAAACAACATTACACAATACATTTTTTTCACGAACAATCACAAGACAATTCCTTAATAGCTACAAAAAAATACAAAAATCAAGTTAAAAAACATTTTATAAAATTACTATATCATCCAGAAATTATTTTTAGACTTAATGAAAGCTGTCAGATTACGTTTAAAAATTTGAATATTATTGGAATTCTTAATGTGTTCAGGGAGCGCATTAAACTTTATTAACCCATTATGAAAAATGGAACACATAGTCCGGCTGTAATGCGTCGTGGATACATATAAATTATTTGCACCTCTTGTATGGTAGTCATGAACCTGGTGATTGAATGTAATGAATGTGTTCAAATATTTGAGTGCATTTTCAGACATAATTTTAAATATAAATATCATAGACAAGAAAAACAACCTGTCTTTAATGGTCATAAAGTCTAGTGTGGGGATCATTTAGTTAATAGGCGTATATCGGTTACATCTGAGTATGATAGACATTGATATATTTTGTAATTTCTACAATGAGCCAATACTGTTAGCATCTAACAGTCCTAATAAGATTGCACAGTAATCAAAATGGGGCTGCATTATTGTTTTGTATGCAGTAATGGATGATTTTAGAGACAATTTAATACACAAGCGGCTAACGAAAAACAGCTTTTTAGAGATTTTTTTGTTAATCTATATATAAATAGGCAAAGACAAAACGGTTAGGTACCATTTTCTCCTCTGTCCCTCAACCGGTTTAATTGATTTTTGTTTTGTTTAGTGGCTATTGACGACCTTCAGTGCAGAATGCTAAAATATATTTATAATATTGATTCATTCATTAAATAAAGTAAAATAAAAAATTTATAATTTACAACAACAATGTTTTTCCGATAATTATTTATTATTTTAACATCATACTATTAATTTATATTGTTTCTATTTTAAAGGCTAATAGTTTCATACAATTTAACTAAGATTACAAAGCCTATGATACAAATACAAATAGTGAAGATAAATAGCTAGATCTGACATCATGGCAATGGTTCTAATTTCTCGACCAGTTCACGGCCAACCACATTGTAGAAGATTGAATTTCAATTTGACATTTCTTAACAATGTTAACCGGTAGGTTAAGATGCATTCTCAATGCAATTAGAAAATTATCAATGTATAATTTTCAAAATTTCAATTTCAATGAACTTACAAAAAATGACAACAAATAAAGGTATTATTTAACAGAAATAACAGGTGGTGCATTGTATTTCTTAAATGTTTTGATATAATCCCCCGATGAAAACTTTTACGTAAGTAAACTAACTATTGAGAGATTATAAAGCTAATTGATACATCTGATTTCAGATCCTCTCAAGTTGAATATGTTTTTTTATTTTATGCCATGTGCAAATGAAAATTGAATAAGTATTGGTAATATATTGCTGTTTAATTCGATATAAGGTAATATTTTAAATTAATTTTAACATGTCTTCTAAAATATTAGCAGTCAGTCAAAAAATGTTAAATTTATATTCTTTTAACGAGATGCGATATGCTGCAAATATATTTTTACTTATTTATCTAACAATATAATACATATAATGTTTTGTTTATTTACATATATCTTATTATATGTAATTCTCGCAAACTGCACTATGACTGTCTAAATTTCATTTCGGGGTTTTGGCGTCTACAAATCGATTGCTGGGGAAAAATCGTATTACCGAGAAAGAACGAGATTGTGACAATAATTATGACAGCTGGGTTTTGAAATAACAAGAGTTTCAATACAGGATGATTTGCTAACATACTAGAGGTTGAAACTGCCCTTGAAAAAAAAATTCTACAAAATGATGTATAAAATCTTATAAGAATCTTTTATCGCTATTTAATATTTTTTAAAGTAAAAATTGCTGCTTAGGCGATTTTTGGATGGGGAAAAAGTTATATGTTCTCATGTTTTAAATTGACTGAGATATAAGGCGTTGTATATTATAATTGCACAGGGCGATTCTAGATATGTTAGAAATCATTTTTTTCGTGTGTGGCACCCAAGCAGTTGCATATATAGGGTGTTTAAAATATAGAGTAGAGTGCAATTATAACTAATAAAATAATTATATAGGGGAGCCCATTAGCGGTTGAATTTATAGGGTTCTTGGAATAGAGGGCGCAATACCATTACAGTTATACAGGGTGGCGGAAATGGAAATGCAACATTTCGTAACATATAAGCAGTAGTATATATAGGGTAGATGAAATATAGGAATTATAGATATACAAGATGATTATAAAAAATGTTTGAAAAGGAAATGATTTATAGAGTAGCCCACGATGAGTTCCATATATATGATGATTCAAATATAGATCGGAGTAGAAGTATAGTTACAGTAGTTAAAAATGTCATAAACAAAAAGAGTAAATACGGTCGCTTATAGGCAGTCGCATATACTGAATGGTTTACCGGGTGGTTCAAAAATGTTAAAAAATATTATGCGTGGTCCATGAGCAGTTGGTGGGTGGTGGAAATCTATAATGAGATGGAATTATTATAATGAGTATTTATATATAATTTATATATAAATGTTAGAGAATTGAAATTATAGTTATACAAGGTGGTTAGAAAAAATAATTATCTAGGGTAGCCTATTAGCGGTTGAATTGTTGTCATATTAAATTAAGAATTACGAATTTGAACACAAATAAAGTCGTATTAATTGTATCTGAAAAAGAACAATTTCGTTACTTATTTGTAGAAGCGAGATGTAAAACCGACATCTAGGATTTTCGAGGAAACTATCACATAGAGGTTCCGAATCTGGATCCGTTCCGTGTAATTGCTGTTCTCCTTTAAGTCCTAAGAGAGAACGTCACGACAAAATTTTCAGAGTACTTCACCTGCCAGAGATATTGACACAATTGGTCGAATTTCAGCCACTGGGCCACAGCTAGTATACTGAAAATGTCGTTCAAGTGATAAACAATTATCTAATACAAAACCCAAATCTTAATATTATTTAATTGTATTTGTATTGTGTAGCTACTATCGTTGCTTTGGTTTTACTAATATTTATTTTGAGTTTATTTTTATTAAGGTAGAACGTAGCTGTAACCTGACAGCAATCAGTAACCATTTACTTTTGTTCTCTGTGACCTGAATTTTGTAAATAGTTTTCCAACCATGAATATACTTTGCCAGCAAATCCTCTTTAACTTTTTTAAGACAATTTGAATGTCTAAGAAGATAGCTACAATTTACCCCAAGTTCCGAACAGAAACATTTTCATATTTTTAATAGCAGCAAGTCCACCAAAGCTTACTGTATAAGAAAGTCGTTAAAAAAGCTTTTCCCGCTTTTCTAAAAAAACGGTACAAATTATGTTATATGGGACCACTTCGGGATCCCCGGGAAGTAATCCAATTTAATTTTAATTTATTGTACCTCATGTTCCGAACAGAAAAAATTTCCATATTTTTAAAACCAGCGACTCCACCAAAGTTTAGTGTATAAGAAAGTCGTTAAAAAAGTTTTTGCTGATTTTTTAAATAATGGTATAAGCTATGTATATGGAAATTGGGATCCACGGAAGTAATACAATTTAATTTTAATTTATTGTACCTCATTCATGTTCCGAATGAATTTTTTTCACATATTTTTAATCCAGCGACTCCACCAAAGCTTACTGTATAAGAAAGTGGTCAAAAAGTTTTTCCCATTTTCTAAGAAATGGTAGAAGCTACGTTATTGAAAAAAATATTGGACCACTTCGCGATAAAATTTTAAGCTGTTTGTGTTTATTTTGAAGAACTGCTCATCTTCCGGGGATTTTTTTATCTGATATGTTTAGATTGAAGCAATAAACAACTTCCATACAAACCAATACTACCGATATTAATTCTTCCGACATAATCCATAATCAATACGACATCTTTGAAAGTACAGAACTTATACTTAGCGGGAAATAAAAAAAAACATGTCTTCTGTAACAAAGAGAGTTATAATAGTATCATATAAATTACAGGGTGTTCCGTTTAACAGTCTAGCTTGTTCGATTGGTGAATATGTAAGGGACATTCTCCATTCCGTTGGATTTGGCTATATCAGAAAAAGTTTCAGAGAAAAGTTATAAAGCACTGAGTGACGTTGAATCGTCCATGTTACGACTTCCGGTATTGACTAGAAGTGTGTTTCTTTTAATGGAAACACCCATTTTTCACCGTGGTTATCGAAGGAAAATATAAAAATAACTGCTTGCAAATTTGTTCAACAAATGTCTTTAACAAAAGTTCTGGGGTTAAGAAGACGACAACAGAAACATAAATTTGTTAAAAGAAAATCAGTTCCGGCTAAAAAAAACCTACTTCTGGTTAGGACCTGAAATAATATGAACCATACAACGGTCCCCTCAGTGCCTTATAACTTTGTTTGAACCTTTAAAAAAAATCGAAATCAACCCAAGGAAAATGCCCCACCAACTTTTATGGACAAAATATGGACTAAAAAAATGGAAAAATTTATAAGAACAAAAAGCAATTATCTTCCTTTTTGCCACCCAATTAGGGTGAAAAATGGATGTTTCCTGTGAAAAAAACCATATAGCGGCTCCCTCGTATTGTACAACTTTTGTCTGAAACTTTTTTCGGTATAATCACTCTGTATATATTTGTAATAGTTTCTAAGCGTCAAGTTATGTATTTTCAATATAGCTGTTACAAATATTAAACTTACTGCTTATGGGAAAATCACTAAAAACTTTTTTTCTCTATTAGGAAACACGTTATGTTACGTCCATAAAAAATCCAACCGATTAGGGGATGCATTAAAACGCTATTAATTCAAGTTAAGAAAAATCGCGATAATGGAGTAGCAGATAGATTCCTATAGCTTCAAAAATGGGGGGATTTGGATAATTTTTTTGATTGGTGGTGGGCTGATTGGTACTGCAAAATTTGTATTCATATATATCCAGTACATATAAAAATGTATGATTATAACATTTATTCTTATAAAAAAGATGGTTAATTGATTAAAATTGGATCTTGAAACCCAATATTCAAAAATTTCGGGGGGGTCGGAACCCCCAGGACCCCCCCTCTGGCTACGGGCTTGGTTTTTTCCAGGTAGACTACATGTTACACCATGAGCCATGATCTGAAGATTTTTTTAATGTGACAATTTTAACCGTGTCCAAAAGTATATGTTTCAGCTAGTTATCCTAATAGAATATTTGTTAAAGCTGTGCACTAAATTGTGTTACTGGCAGCGCTGCCGCGCTTTAATAAAGCAGCAAAGTATATCAATTCCCCGCTTTACCGCTTTATAACTAAAACACGTAAACTTCTGTGTTGTTATATGCGAAAATGTTACCAACTCAGAATCATAAAAAATGAATGTAACTAGTATCAAAAATCTACATTTAGCGAAAGCAAAGTCCTGCAACGCTTCAATGCTATAAAGCAACGTTTCCCTGAATGCACTCAATAATAAACGGACCTTTGACTTAACTGTGTCTCTAAAGATATGTTTGAGTGCAGATAAAGAAAGGTCTAATCGTTTAGCCGGGCTGCATTACACCATCTCGTCAAAGGACCAGATGTCAGTTTATTCGTATTCTTCTCATCAAAACCTTTAATTTGATACCCATATTATAGGAGTGCGTAAAAATAACTAGTCCGTCATGTTGGATTTAGACTGAAGTCATATTATTTTTCATATTCTTCTCAGCAAACCCTTTCATTTGATAACCACATAATGAGAGTGCTTAAAAAAACTATTCCGACATTTTGGGCGATCCGCTATATTGGATTTAGAGTGAAGTAGTTTTATTTTTCGTATTCTTCTCAGCAAACCTTTTCATTTCATCTCCATATCATGGGAGTCCACAAAAATAACTAGTCCGCCATCTTGTGCCGTCCTACATATCGGATTCATAATGACGTCACTTGGCTAACCATGCATTGTCATCCAAACTAAACGGTTATGCAAAATTACTTTTTCTCTAAAGATGCGATGTCGATAGTAGGTAAATAGAGATTTTTGTATTATTAATTTGTGATGAATGGACAAATTTTAAACTATACCATCATGTTAATTTAAAAAATTGTAAACTTATCTTGATAATCAACGTAATCTCAAACTTGGGTAGTTAAAAATGTAATGTTTAATTAAAGTAAAAGTTATTCATGTCGTGTCCCTGGACGTTATATTTACATACAAAATATCATATTGGAGTCTGAATACTATATTAAGAAAATAATGATATTAAAAATTATAAAATGTAAAAATAATGTTTTAAGTTGTTTTAACAAATATTACTCAAATGAAATTTGAAACGCCACCGAAAGTTGTGCCATCTACTGCATATAATTAGAATCACAGTCTGTAAGAAAAATAATGCAATCCGATTATAATGCCACGGCCTGGACAAAAATGTCGCTACTTGTACTAATAAACGGCAGGTGGCTCAGTGGGTCGAATCCCACTTGCGCTCTTCTCATTTTTCAGTTCTTTATTGTATGATCTGTGATTTCAGTGTGTTTTTGGTTGCGTTATATAAAAGTACCTGGGTGACCGAGCTTCACTCGTAAATTCAAGGTTTCATCATAAATAGACATATATCCAAATAATCGGAGATTTGCTATCTATATTTTTTTTGAACTAACTCATATAATATTATTTTCATACATTTTTTATTGCATGGTGTTTCTAGAATTCTACGCCCCCCTATATATGCAACTGCTTATTGAAAACCCATTAAAAAATTTGTGCTAGCATGTTTAATCACCCTGTATAGATACAATTCCACTCGTTTTCATATTCCAACCATCCTGTATATGTGAACGGGTCATCCCGTTAGGGTTATGTATCGCTCCAGCTATATTCGAGAGATTATTGTACGGCTTGACGTGCCTAGTATACCTCGATAATATTGTGGTCATGAGTCACACCTTCAATAATCTCTTGCGAAACCTTGGCGAAGTATTCTCCAGTAATAAGAATGCCAACCCAAAACTTAACCCTAAGAAGTGTTCCAGGTTTCAAAAAAAGCTAGAGTTTTTGGACCACGTCGTTTCTAAGTCAGGAATCTGGACTAAAAATGATAAGAGGCCATCCGTGATTGACAGGCCCCTAGAGATAAACGTGAGTCTCTGTATATTCTACAGGCGGTTCGCTGAGACATTTGCTGCCATTACCTTACCTCTACATGGGTATACCACCGAAATAGAGACGTTTTACTGGACTCAAGAATGTGAAACTCCAGTCCAATTTTAGCGTTTCTTACGCACTATGGCAGGTTGGTTCTAGATACCGACTGTTTAGAGGTCGTCCTATTCTAAGTGCAAGATGATGAGGAGCGGGTGAGAGAGTACTGCATTCGTGGATTCTCGAACCCAAAACAGAATGACTGTGTCACTAAAAAAGTCCGAAGAAGCTATAAACTAGCGAAGCAATTGTCACAAGTTTGTTTAATTATAGTGGAAGTCAGTAATACTGTGGTTTTAATTCATCATTTCCCGTTTCAGTTGATTACATTAAATAATCCTGTATGACTGTAAAAATTAAAATCTACATTTTGTAACAACAAATAATAATAATAAATATATAATATATATAATATAATATATAAAATATAATAATCAAAAGACCAGAACAACATTATATAGACAAAATAATTTTTAAGGAGAGCAGAAGCTTGTTGTTGAAAGAATAAAAAATAAAGATATTAGAAACGAGTTTAAAACATTCGATAAGTACAAAAAACAAGAAACGAAGGTACAAATGGAATGGACATTGCCAGAATAGGATGAAATATACAGTAACAGATGAGAAGTACAAAGACCCCGACGAAAACTTGAGTACCGTATCGGGCAAAACGCCCAATACCTGAAGGTTGTAACGTGTAAAAAAATTTAAGCCTTCGTGACTACTCTTACGATTTAGTTAATGGAGTTTATGTACCTCTAGAACCCTAGAGTTGCTGTGGCTAGAGTTGTTTTTTTGTAGGCTCTCCGAACCACTTAGCGTTCTGGTGCCTCCTTGAGTACCCAGTCCGTTGTCTGTTTGACTTTTCGCTAAGCCGGTGATATCCAGGACAATACTTTTTTGTTAGCACAGTACAATGTCTGTTAAGTTGATGATGCCACCCATAAAATATTTTCTTAAAAATATTGTGAGATCTACTTCATATCGTTTGCCTAATAATTTCTCTTTTGAGTATTAATTAATCTGTAGCCGCTCCTGTGTCCGTTAAAATCTCTTCGACGCGCGCTGATCGTTTGAGGGGGATATTCGTAGAGAACGAGAGAACGCAAACTGGAGAGTCTTCTTTTCCCTTCGAAGCGGTGTGCATGCCTTGCGTAGTGCAAATTTTATAGGCATTAAAATGACGTTCCTTTAAGTTGGCTGTATGATGAGTTTTCTGTGGTTAGAAGACGATGGTCGAATGACATATTATGTGACGAAGATTGCGATTGAAAAGATGATCTCTAAAATATTTGCGGATTAAAGTCAACACTTGTTTAAAAAGGGTTTTATGGAGGATCTCGTCCACTGTTGAGCTTTGTTTTTACCGAGGATCTCGTCCACTGATGAGCTTTTCTTTTACCGATGATCTCGTCAACTGATGAGCTTTGTTTTTACCGAGGATCTCGTTCACTGATGAGATTTTCTTTTACCGAGGATCTCGTCCACTGATGAGCTTTGTTTTTACCGAGGATCTCGTCCATTGATGAGCTTTGTTTTACGGAGGATCTCTTCCACTGTTGGGCCGATGTTACAGATTTGTTCTACGATTGGAGCTACGGACTAACTAAGGATTTTTTCTACGCTTGCGCTATATTGTAAGATGGATTTTTTGAAACCATTAGCTTGAGTTAAGGTTGGATGGAGTGCTTATTATGTTTCTGGCACCGTTTCATGTTCAAGGAAGCAACATAATTTTTGTGCAGCTTTGAACGCATCTGGTGACTGCATACCGTTAATTTAATGGGATTCAACTGATGACCAGTCGTGGATGAATTAGTTGTACATATTTTGCTTTGAGTTTCCAGGATCAAGAATACAGTACAGATATTCATTTCAATTAATGTGACAATGGCAATTTTCAGAATATATTTGTAAAGGTAAGGTTTTTTCTATCGACAGATTAGACCGTTATCTTATTTAACTAAATAATTTTTGATTATATGATTATAGTTGAGTACATTTTTCTTGGATTTCACTTGGTAAATTTTTTTGTAAATATGTAAATTTTCATACTAAATTTTCATTTAAATATTTCAACATGTCATAATACAGTTTATAATTCTGTTGTTTGATCAACTTTATTAGCTAGAGTGTATCATTTTTTTACTATTCAGAAACATAAGTTTTATTTGTTTGTACTCCACATGTTTTCAAGATTTTTTATTAAACTCTTTTTATTCACATTGCGCATATTTTTTTGATACCCAACCTATCGATTGTTGAGAATTTTTTTTTGGTAAGCACAAGTGAAGGTATTAAACACATTTTTCTGAGAACTAAATAAGATATTTAGCAATACATTCAGGAGGAACGTATAATGTTTCTAAATAGCCCGTCTGAAGTAACATCATTACTGCATACTGTTTGTTGGTTTTTGAGATATGTTCTCTTACAGATTTTAACCAAATGGCTCCCTTGATAAAAATAAATTTTGTGTTTTAATTTCTTACCCACGCCCATTAATGTTCCCTATGTAAAATCAATGTGAGCAGATTTTTTCGTGCAAAGGATACTGTGTATTGGATTTTGGATTTTTGATTTTATAAATACCAGGTCAGCGTTTTTTACTTTAAGGTAAGAAATAAATGAAGAAAGAAGATATGACTGCATGTTTTTAAAATAAAAAAATAAATAATTTGGTCAAGTGCAGATGAATTGCATAAAATTCCAATGTAAACCTTCAAGGTTTAATAACCACGTTTCAGACAAGCAGGGATATTGCGGTTTTCTTATATTTACATAAAATTTTTTAAAGGAAGCTTTGAAACTGTTAAAAAATATCTTTTATTTTGACATAGACCATTTTATCTTGATTTTTGACATATGTATTTAATTTTCTAATTTGGCCCCCAAAAATTCATTAGAGTTTTATATTCACTAATAAACTTTCAGAGAAATTCTTTTATAATCTACTGTCTGAGTTTTGAGGATTGGAAGATAGAGGTATCAAGTTTAAATTATTTTCATTAAATCTGTTATTCAAATTTTAAAACATAAAATATATTTGAATGAATAGTGTTCTAAAGTGGGGGGAACATTAAGTCGATGTTTAATATTTTTGTTGAATATCTTTTCAACAATGATTTATATCGATATATTTGTAACTGTCACATCCTTTTATCTGACATGATGGCGAAAGAATTGAATCGCTATTATTCCATTTAATTTGTTCGATTTTATCCCTAATCAAATGACTATGTTTGTCTTAGTAATATTATTTTCCGTATAATTCTATTATTTGGGGCCCAAATAATAGAATTAGGGAATAGGTTTATATTTTTCAAATGAAACAAAAAAATGAGGTCTTAGAGTCTTGGGGAATAACGGAGGGAATGGGTAATCTAAATTAGTTGCTGAAAAAGCAATATTTAGAAATATATTTTAAAATATTCATTACTAAAACAAACTCCTTGGATACATACAATATATTTGTATTCGTCATGTTTGCTAATGATTGATTTCAGATATATTCACATGACATTTAGTGAAACAATGAGAATATTTGTTGTTCTACTTTTCAACAACTTTTTCTAAAATAAATTTGCCCTCGATAACAAAACATGTAATATATCTCCTTATCGTTGTTAGTAAAGTGTGATGGGTCGGTATCCTGATCAATTTTTTTCAAAATTATCAGTTAATGTTTTCTCTAGATTGGTCTAATGGTGGGGTGAGGGTTTTTTTATATTGGATTTTGTTAATATCTGATTTTAAATATGCGTTTTCGCATAATGAAGCCCTTTCATATGACTGCATGGAATATAACAGAATAATGGGTTAGAAAAACTTTTTTTTATATTTTCCCTTTAATTCTGTAATTTGCTACTTAAAATTATAAACAAAGGTTTCACCGATAGTAAACTGTTACAGGTAGTATACCTTAATTTTTTTTTAAAACGGTAGTTTACGTTTTAAAATTTCCAGATAAGTTTTGAAAATGGGTAAATTTAGGTGAATATCTTTTGTACTTGTCTTTTTAAAATTTGGGGAAAATAAAAAAAGCCTTTGTGTTACTCCCTGCCCATCAGCCAGGGGACTAATTTGTTTTTTTTTTCACCTATCAGAATAATTAACTCAACTCATATTTATTCATTATTAAATTGTTTCAGAATTTTATAAATTAAAATTAACTTAAAGCAATCGGTATTGATGATCTAGATAGATATTTTATTATCAAACTAATTTGATTTCTAATAATCTCTTCTAAATATGTTGTTCAAGAGTAAAATCAATTATTATCATGGTAAGAATGAAAATTCATTTGGGTAATGATTTCAGGGTACACCTATCAGTTCAGTTATTGTTATCATACCAGTTCAGATTGATAAAAAAAATGTTGATTATGAGTAATCTGAGATTAGAGTCAGTATAGTAACTGTTTTGGTGAGTTCGTGCTACTAAATATGTGTGGTTTGTGAAATATCGGATGTTTGGGAAAACTAGTACTTCTGCTTAATCAGATATCAGTAGGTAGGTAAAAATTAAACGCTTAGGATTAGTCTTTCAGTAATTGATCAGATGGTGGTTTTCTTTTGCTTGATTATTTAGTTATTAGGTCTATATCGTTTCCGAAAATACGTGACAAAATTACTAATAGAACAATAGCTATAACTATGTTTTGTACTTGGCATAACATTTAATTAACGCTTTTATTATGTGCTTATTTAAACACAAAAATCTTCATAATTCCGTAAAATATTATTGTTTTGCTTTTTGCATGAACTCTACCGTGAGTTATAGGTTTAATTCTGCTAATTTGTTGCTAGGTAATTTGAATTGAACTAAAAGTTGGACTCGCAGACTAAAGGTTCCGTACCAAATTTGAAATTTGCTATAATCTAGGTAATCTTAATTTTCTTGATTCCCCTCAAAAATTTGCTTAGGATTTCTTGCGTTCGTTTTCAAAATTGTTGGCTGAATTTTAGCTTTATTTTGCCAAAAAATTTAAGGCGCAGTAGTTTAGGAGATATAGACCGGAAGGGATCAAATATATTCCTTAACATCCTTTAATCAAATTATTTGTTTACATGGAACGGATTCCTTTTTTGAATCCATTAGTATTTTTATTTCTTATCACTATATAGGTACATTTAATAATTAAGAATCATATGTGTGGGTGTTTGTGTGGTCTACCCCCTGTGGTATACCCTGGGCAACGGTTTCTTCACCGGCTAAAAGTCCACACAAATAGAAAAGCAACAAAAAATCAATTATACCAAACACTTCTTTCCCAAATTTTATAACGGAATTGTGAGGTAAGATGCACAGCCAATTTAAAGGCTATCAGTCTAAAATAATCAGACGCTCAGTGCAATTACTTCAACTCCATGTTGAAGGTTTTCTAGACAAAAGTGTTAGTGCATAGGTAGAATTGCTGCAGAATACTCCATCGATATAATATGTCTACAGGAAATCCATTTACAACACGCCAGGAAACTACATCTTCGAGCAAGTATTGAAGAATATAACATTGCATTTCCAAGGACCATCTCAGACCTCTTGGCGCCCGATAGTCAACATAGACCTATCTGCGTGCATATTGGCATAGAAATACCAATTGCCCGGACAGCTCAGATACCTAGATAGAATTTCAAAAATGCAAATTGGACGAAATGAAATAGAAAATAACATCCATCAATTAGAACCTAAGGTTAACAACAATTACCGTAAATTCGTGGATTTGGTATACCGAACCGCTAAACTTCACATCCCTCGAGGATTCCGTAGGGAATATGCTCCATGTTAGTCCAAGGATGTCGACGAGAAATATGCAGTATTTCAAGATACAGGTAGTATGGAAACTGCTAGTGAAGTCATTGATTTACTGGATAAAGCTAGGAAGGAAAACTGGAAGGAAACATCAAACAACGGAGAGAAAACTGCTGCCACCTCTTCAGAAAGAACCATTAATACTGACCACAAGCTCCACTGACTCCAAAATATCACTAAGAATGTTCCCCTGGATAAGTAATTTGCATTACACATCAAAAGTGAGGTGAAAAATAATGTCATTCTTTTACCAAACAATCAATCTGGTCTCAGCCCTTTTCCATCGAAAAACTGAATGAAGCCTTAAAGAAAATGAAACTGTGAAAAAGAACTGGAGCGGATAATATTTTTCTCGAATTTCTTAAAAATTTGGACATAAAAGCAAAGATCTGACTCAGTAGCTTTTTTATAGATGTTCTAGATACCGATAACACCCCTAATATCGATATGTTTCGTCGTCCCTAGGCACCTATGGTGTTGTCTAAACCACTTCCGTACTGGTAACGGAAGGTGTGGTGAAATGATGCAAAAATGGAAAATAACGCAAAGCCCAGTCCAGTTGGGGTGAGCATTGACCCTTTACACTTTTTCTTGGACGCTTAGAGGAACTGATCAAGCTTTCATCAGCAACTATAAAGTGGTTACACGATCTATCAGCCAGGGTCTGAACTATAGGGAGTAAGTAACCGACACACATACTTTTTTTGCTGTTCAATATGGTAGCATTGTCCCATCTACACTAGTGATGGGCATAATCGAATGATATAAAAAATTGATTATTACAACTCGTGTGATTTTAATAATCGAATGATCGCTCGAATGACCGATCACTCGGATGGGACGTTTTTATGATTGTAATGATTCCCCCTTGCCAGGGTTTTAATCTACACGCTTTTAATTATTTGTTACTAACATACATTTTGTATGTTATCTGTTCTAATATCTGTTTTGTATATTCGACTTTTATATCCTTTTTTATGATGTAACTTTTTATATATTGTTGTTGCTTCTAATACGAATTAAATAAACAAATTATTTTAAAAATACGAGTTGTATATTTGTATTATTCATGATGATGTATTACGTGAAACACTTTAAAATAACTTGGTCAACTGCGAGTTGGACTCGCATACTAAGGGTTCCGTACCACCATCAAGATTCTAATATTCCAGTTTCAGACAAGCAGGGAATGAGTGCATTTTCTTATATTTACCCTAATATCTTTTAAAGGAAGCGTTTTAAATTTATAAAAAATATACACTTTCCATTTTCCATCTACTTTAAGATTCGCTTGATTTTTATAAGAATACATATGTATTTAATTTTCTAATTTGGCCCCCAAAAATTAACATTAGAGTTTTATTTTACTAATAAACTTTCAGGAAAACCTTTTATAATCTACTGAATCTGAATTTTGAAGCTCTGTAGATTGGAAGATATAGGGCAAAATAGGTCAAGTTTTAAATTATAAATTATTAAATCTATTATTCAAATTATTTAAAAATACAAATAAAATATATATTTCAAAGTGGGAATTAAGTCGATGTTTAATATTTTTGTTAATATCTTTTAAACAAATGATTTAAAAATATGATATAGTTGTAATTCACATAATGAGCCTTTTATCTGATATGAGTTAATTGTATAATTTGTCCCTAAAATTACTATGGGGGTTTTCTAATAATTTTTCTTATAAATTTCAAGTGAGCACCAGTACCCCTAATTATTTTCAAAATTTTAGGTAGTATGGTTCCAGAAATAAAGCGAGAACTGAGAATTTTTTATATCTTTATGTTAATATCTTGTAAACAATTAATTTAAAAAATATGAAAAATATGTATTTGCATTCCTCATAATAAACCCTTTCATTTGATGTATTGGATGATGCCTTAAATTTTTTTTTATTTTCCGTTTAATTCTATAATTTGGCCCCCAATATTAATATTAGGAATTTCTTTGTATTTTTCTTCCAAACAAAAAAAAATTAGGTCTTATAGTTTGGGGCATAAAGGGCGGAATGGGTAATTTTTTAAATATTTTTTTAATATATTTTAAAATATTTATTAATATATATATATATATATATATATATATATATATATATATATATAGTATTCGTCATAATGATTTGATATATTACTTGATCCGTTGGAAACAATTATAATTTTTTATTTTCCATTTAATTCTAGAATTTGCCCCCCAAAATGAATATTAAGGGGTTCTCCTTATTTTTCCAGCAAAGTTCAGGTGAGGCGCTATACCTGTATTTTTTTCAAAATTTTACAGCTTATGGTTTCGGAGATAAGGGGGGGATTTGTATTTTTTTAAATATTTTTGTTAATATCTTTTTAATTAATTTATTTTAAAGATATCGAAAAAATATGTTTGTTTTCGTCATAATAAGCCATTTAACTTCATATATAACAAGATAGGTTAGAAACAATTTAAATTTTATATTATCCATTTAATTCTGTAATTTGCCCCCCAAAATTAAAAGTAGAGGTTTCTCCTTATTTTTCCAGTAAACTTCAGGTCAAACCCTATACCTCTAATTTTTTTCAAAACTTTACTTTTTATAGTTTCGGAGATAAGGGGGGGGAATGGGTAAATTTTGGTATATTTTTGTTAATATCTTTTTAATTAATTTTTTTTAATATGAAAAAAATATATTTGTGTTCCTCAGAATGGGACCTTTCATTTGATATATTACATGTTGTGTTCGAAAAAAAATTTATTTTTAAATTTTTCTATTTAATTGTATAATTTGCTCCCCAAAATTAATATTAAAATTATGGTCTTACTTTTCATGCAAACATTCAGAGAGGTCCTAAATTCCAGTTTTTTTTTTCAAATTTAGGCTCAACAGCTGAGATAACCTTTCATTAAAAAAATAGAATTTTGTATTTTTTATTTAATTTTATGTGCCCCCAAAATTAGTATCAGAATTTTTGTTTTAGTTTAATATAAAAAAAATATTTATAGTTTCAAGATGTTAAGGAATATATATACAAACATTACGCATCCTAATAACCTAATGTTCATTTTGACAGGCTAATTAAAAAATGAAATGAAGAATTAAAAATATATTTTTTAAGAGCATGTAATACAGGGTAGGCATACCGTTCGTTTTAAAAAAATTGCTATGACCCATCGATTTTCACGTTCCGAGGGAAAATTTTGTATAACAACCTTAGCAGTCAGTTCTAACAACAAAGTTCGAAATAAAAATAGGGGTATTTTGGTACTTTAGTTTAAAGGTATCAAAAGCTCTGTGCAACGCAGTGTTGAAAATTTGATACAGCCTTTTTTAGAAGAATAAGGGTACGATAATACAAAAACATATTGCTGGGTGGCAAAATGTAGAGATTCGTGGATCCTTATATCGAGAAAAAAATTGTTTACGCTTATTTTTAACTTTGTCATGTCACCCTCCCTTAGATGTAAGCTACGGAACCGTTTGGGTTTACAACGTAAGATGAGACACAAAATGTAAATTTTGTTTATTTGCTGTTCATGATAATAACTGCTTAAACAGCTGGTACAATGATGAGGTGAACTATCTTGTTGAAAAGTAAATACATCGGTATTGTAATTGATATTATTTTGAAGCATAATGCAGAATCGATAGCGTCTTCCAATGAGAGAAACATTTCCCAATTTAGGTTCCCTGGGAGAAAAAAATGACCAATTCAACAATCACCATAAATTCCAATCCATGCGCTGAATTTGGATTAGTTCATCTTCGTTTAATTGTTGTACAAGATGAATTTTGTAGAGGTGAAATGTATGTGTCTTTCAAATTCTGCGATCTCTTCTACGAGATATGCCACTTACTAAAGGTAGTTGCTTGGTCCTTAATGTGGAGTGCATATTGAAGTGTCCCAAAACGACAACTTCCACTGATTCCTTTTTCACTATCCTTCGATTCGGAGCCATTAGAGGAGGCGATCGCCAATATCTCCCCCGCTGGATCCGCCCCTGTCTCCCTAAAGTTTGTGACCAACTCAATTATGTGTTTTCCGTGAATGCGTTTATCTGCATTAAATTTATTAAATACCTGTGCTGCAATATTAGCACATCTGCCATTTTCACAATACAGTTCAGTCAATAATACTACTCTTTCTGCAGTAGAATAAACCATTTTACGTGAAAATAAAGTTTAACAACATACGAGTTACTAAATTGAAAGAAATTCAATATAAATAATCAGATTCTCCCCAGAAGTACCCCTCAAATCAAAATTTCTTCATTTACGATACATACTGCTGTTCGGGTCACCAAACTACACATTGGTACCAAATTTCAACCTTTTCCGTCCAGTAGTTTCTGAGAACGTTTGACATGGTGCACTTAAATAAACTTAGTATGATTATTGTCTAGAACTGATTTCTGATAAAAACAAATAGACCAAGTGTATGCCTATAAATACTTAGGTCACGAAGTTAAATTAGAAAGACACAACTAGACCACTGAATTAAACAGTAGAATAGGATTGACATGGACAGCTTACGGAAAACAGACGAATGTCTTTAAATCAGATCTTCCCACGTGTTTGAAGAGGAATGCTCTAACATATGGAGCAGAAACATTGATTCCCAGAAATATCGTAAGTAGAATCCAAGTGGCATAGACAGCAATGGAGAGATCAATGTTGAATATATCCTTCAGAGGCAGAACTGCAAATGATAAAATTAGAGGAACAACCGGTGTTACGGACTCTGTTGAAAGAATTGCAACACGGAAATGGAACTGGGCAGTCCATGTTGCCGGTGCCAGAGATGGGACATGGATCAATAAAGTTCTAGAAAGGAAACCAAGACACGGTGCGAATCTTAACCAAGAACGTCCCACAGCCAGATGGTCGGACGACATTAAGCACATCCAGCACAAGTGCATGCAAAGTGTTCAAGACCGGAAGCATTAGAATGATCTACGGGAGGCCCATGTCCAGCAGTGGGCTCAAAACAGCTATTGATGACAATAATGAAGAGAACCGTTACAAACACACCGTTTTTTGTAAGTTAAAGCGATAATAAGATAAAATGATTGGTATTGATGCAGGAGAATGCATGTAAAGCTTAATCAGATGGACAAAACTGAATTATATCACAGATTTTTTTGGAAAATACAAAGAACTAAATATTTTTATTAAAGACGGAATTTACGTTATTGATCTCGAGTTTGTGGAAACTTTTAGTAATATGTATAGGATTTTATCAGGCAATCAAAAAGAGATTATTCGCATTTTTGTGAAAGTGACAGGTTTATCTATTAACACATGAAGTAGGGAATATGCCATCATTATTTATAAACATCCATTAATAACACATTAACATTAAGTATTTATATCGCAACGAAGAGGAGTTCATAAAGTTGTAATTAAAACGTTTGGAAAATAATGTAATTATTAACAATTTCTAACTGGAAAATTAATTGTTACCAGTATCGCCTGTGTTCGAAATTCGACCAACTGGCTCTATAAAGTAATTCAACTTGATTTTCATATTGAATTGTTTCTATTTTCACACTTGGGTCAGTTCAGTTCTTGAATTTACTATACATTAACTATTTTTATTTCCACTACTTTAATTTATATTCACAGAACTATTTACAATTTATTTTGAACACCTGATCTTTATTATACGGCAATCGAATACCACATGAATCCTATGGCCAGCTCTCCGTACCCATTTATATATTTCTTCTCCGAATTCTCCAGAAGATCAAGGAGCCGTCGGGATATTTCCATCATGTGTTCTCGAAGATTCGAGGAAATTTCATGAATTTGTGTTAGCCCAGCCGCCGGTCTCGGGTTGACAGACCAACAAATCGGATTCCCCGAAATATCGGATAAATGCCTATTCCAGGAATAATCAGATGAATTCCCGTCACAATATTAGACCGATCAATAGAGATTTTTTCGTGCAAAAAATACTATCAGGATACTGCCTGTGCCATCACATTAAGAATGATTTGTAGTGATATCTTGCTACCTTTTCCACTCGTAACTATGGTTTTTTACTTTATTATAAACAATTGAAACAAGAAAATTGCGTTTTTGTTTCATTGCATGTTTATAAAATGAAAAATAATAAATTAATCTCAATGGTGTCAATTGTAAAGCACGGAAATACCAATGAAATGAGCCCAGGATCGATACGATAAGATATTTAGTAACAGGGAGAAACAAAAAATACTGGAATTCGAATTTAGCGGTTTCCTTTATATTATCATAACTCCGTCACTATTGAAGTTGTAGAACTGGGCTTGTGGGAACTGATAGTAATTGATATCCACCTTATGCGTGACTAAACCAATCCGGTGCTATCGGTTTATTAGTTTTTGAATAATTGCGATCTGAAATTTTTAGTCCACTATTCTTACAGTGTATCTCCATGCGACATGGATCGTCAAATATCAATTCAAAATAGACGCCTCTATTTTCATTTTTCATGAAATTTCTGTGAAATATACGAAAAATGTTAGCAAAAATGACCAAAATTTGGTGAGCTTATGAATGTGTTCGAGTAGTGGGGGGAACACGGTTTTTTTTGTTACTCTAGGGGAACTGCTAACAACCTAATTATTATCGATAGTAACTGTCACTCTGACAGATGGTGAAAGAATCTAGTCGCTAAAAAACTTCTATCGCTGACCGAGTGATTTGTTCGATTTTATTATATCAAATGAGAACTGCTTGTTTAATAATATATTTATATGTAAATGATTTCTCGTTTTTGCTTTAATTTGTGGATTTTGGGTTTACGGAACATCGAAAGAGAGCGGTCATTAGAAAAATTCTTACTTGTGAGGATTTTAAATATTAAAACGATCTATGTATGTGCCTCTACTATCATATTACTATCTCAAAACAGGTACTATCAGAAACACCTCAACAACCGTGTTTCCCCACTCGATGTGGAATGACGATTTCTCCCCACACTCATTGGAAGACATTCGATGGCACGCTCGCCCATTTTTTGTCAGGTGTTTGCTGAACATTTTTCAGATATTTCACAGACATTTAGTGAGGTATGAGAATCAGAGGCTTTGTAGAATGGACACCTCTGACTTTCAACAACTTTTTTCAAAATTGATTTGATTATCTATAGCGCATAGGGATACAATGCAAAAATAGTGTACAGAAAACATTATATCACAATTGTTCAAAAACTAATAAACCGGTAGCGCCTGGTTTTGGCATACATAAAATAGATGTAAATTACTATCAGTTCCTGCAATAAGCCCAGTAAATCTACGATTCTAAAGTGACGAAGATACGATTTTTTTTAAAAAATGCTACATTTTTCAGTATTGGTTTTGTTTTTATGTTAATTGAACCCTGTTACTAAAACAAAGAAATATTATCCAATCGGATCGAGCCTGGCTCATTTCATTAAATGGTATTTTCATTTGCTTTACAGTTGACCTAATTGACACCATTGAGATTAGTTTTAAAATAAAAATAAACCAAGATTTGGTTTCAGCGATTTTATAAACATGCTCTTAAGAGAAAAAACGTAATTTTTTCGTTACTTGCTTCAAGTTAATTCGTCTTGCGTTGTAGTTGAACAAAGTAAAAAAAAAAAACTCGATGTCGAGTGGAAAACATTAGCAAAATATCGCTCAGTATGAATCTTTGGAGTTAAAACTTTAGCTGATGGTACCAGATTCGGTATTTAGCGACCCAAAAACGTATGTATGATTTTTTTCACGATTATCAGTTTGATTAGATTTTTGCTCTATTTGACCTTGGTCTATATAGACCTTGAACCTGACCTGATGAGGAAAAAAACTTTTACAATACCGACATTCCCGGATTCGGATCTTCAGCGACCCCAAAAATGCAGTTACTACATAAAATTTTTAATCAGATTTACAGGGTGTTTATAATTATGGCAAAAAAATAGAAAATGACCTCTAGAGACCCTGTGATGAGGTCAAACTGACCCCGGATTGGATTTATAAACTAAGTCCTACATACAAATTTTCAAAAGAAAATTCCTAATAGGTCTTCTTTTTTTGTGGGGTTGTAATTCTACACACTTTTCCGCTAAACTAATAGTTACCGTAAAGGTTGCGTGAAAAAATCATTTGTTGTAAGGCATCCCACAAAAAGGCATTGTTTGACCAATGCTGTGGATTGAGCAGGACAGCTGTCTTATTACCAAATTTATTAAGTACTTCTGTTGTAATTAATGTATTAAGAAATGGTAAGAAAATTAGCGAGTGATATCGTCTATTCTTTTCAGTTATACGGTTGCAGTGAAAAGATATGGAGACTGGTACTGGCATAAATATAAAAAATTCACTCATTTTTTCTGAACCACAGAAAAAGAAAGGATTCAAATCTCATGACGAAAGGAAGTGGAGGCTCTCGTACCTAAAAGTAAGACCTTTTTTTATATCCACTGAATTTTTATTTTGATTGATAATATTTTTTAGGAACAGTTTGAGTCTAATCAGCTACACAAGCTTTATGAACAGTTCATTAAGAAAGTAAACCACGGATACTTTTCTCTACTTCTTATAGTACAAGCTGTAATTTCTATTACGCATTTTTTTGTTGTTGCGTTAAGTAACTATAAACCTAAGGTAAATTAAATATCAATCTATATTATTAGCTTTAGGCAGTAATTATTCACGTATCCTAAATAATAAAAACCGAGTATTCCATGAGCAGATACCACAACACAAATGGTGATTTGAGCATTGTGCTTCTCTGCAATGATCACGCAAAGATATCAGTGCGACAGGGCCACAGATCATATGACAGGGCGTTATAATATGATAATATGAGTCGAAATAATCGTAGGTTCACTAAACAGGGGTTGCCTTGAGTGGGGTATTTAAGTGATTAGATGACTGTCTCGAAGTATAAAAAATCGGAATAAACATAATAGGGATGTAACGAATATTTGCATTCGCATTCGCATTAGCGAATATTCGCGTGTTTTTTAATATTCGCATTCGTATTCGCGGTTATTCATGCGATTTTTTTTCAAGGGTTTGACAATTAAAAGCGAAAATATTATGATGTTACTCAGTAGATACATTGCACACTGTATAACTTACTTGACATTTCAAAAGTTAAGTGGTACAGGTAGGTATTAACTTGTACATGCAATGAGAAATAACAGTTGTATGATAACATAAATTTCTTTATAACTTTAATGAAAAATACAGTAGTTGTGTGTCAACTACATATATACATTGCTTCTGGAATCCTCACATGTACATGTAATTAAGCAACAATTTAATTGCTAAATAAAATTAAGCAAGTTATGTCAGTTTCAGAACATGATATAGGGTTTTATGGCAAAATGAATTTCGAGATTTAGAAGTTTCAAGGAAAACTAGCTCACAGAGACTCGAAATCATGAGTTATACTGCATATAACGCCTTCTCCTTGATTCTCCGTGATTTTTAGGACAAAGAATTCGTAGGTTAACAAAAGAAAACCTGTCAAAGAAATTATGATAAAATATTTTGGAGATTCAATCAGTTGCGGGGAGCGCAGCTGATAAAGGTTCTCGACAATTCATGGTGTCAGAGTGCTCACTTCATTTTTTAAATCAGTTTTAAAAACAAAATTGCAAGAATCTGTCAAAAAATAACTGTTCCTTTACACTATAAAGGTACGTATATTTTAAATCTCCAGATGACAAATTTTGCTTCGTTGGGTAGCGCTGCTAAATCCACAGACATCATTATATAGTTACTGAAACTTTGTCTAAAAAAAAAACGGATTATGGTGTTTCACGTTTGTTTTGTTTTTTTTTTTAGTTGGTAGGAAGATATACAACCTATCGTGTTTGTGGAACGCTCAGACTAGCTCCAGGTCTTTTGTCAGAACTGTAAACGAGCTTTGGGCGGTTCGGGTAGTGAGTTGCGTCAAAGCGACAGACGTACGCTGAAATTGGGGGGCGAAAACAAACCACTGAGTGAACGGACAATATAAAATCGCTACAAAAGCACTAATTTAATTTCCAGTAAGGACACAATGAATGCTTTGCATGTGTTTACATGGGACATAGCCTATAAAACCCCACTAGTTAGATAAATTGAAATAAAAGCACCGTAACTGTCGTACTTGCGTTCTTACACTCCTTGGGCACCTGCCTCCTTTGTGCCCGCCTGGCAATTGTGTTAGGTGAAATTGTTTAACAAAATTGTAACATGCTTTTATATTATATCGCGTAGCAACAAATTATGGCAAAACTCGTCATCTATTATTTTCTAATTTAAAGTATTGATGCAATTTTATCCGCATTAGCTAGTACCATTTTCGCAGCTGTCAATTCAAATTAGTTCCGATAGCCAACGAAGCGAAATTAGTTGTCAGGATGTTAAAACATACATTGACCTAAGTCAGTTATTTTTTGATCGATTCTCATGCACTCAATCTCATTTTACTCAGAAATATAAAAGCTTGCAGAATCTTACTTTTAAACCTACACAAAGGGTAAAATCGTTCATCACTTGGTTTTTGAAACTGATTTTAAAAATATGTAGTCAACACACTGACACCATCAATTGTCTCCTAAACAAGTCAACTTTAATTTAAATGAGTCCATAAATAAAATGAGTTATAACATGACAATAAAATTCCGTTTTTTTTTGACAACCCTTTACAATTTTAGCTTTTATTTGACTCCATAAACTTAATTATATAATTTTTCTGTTTAATTAAAAATCATACTTATAACTTCTCTCATTAATCAAAAAAATATATATATATATAGTTCACTCCAACATGATGACAGCTTAACTGTTGAAAGGGCGTTGAGTGTAAGGGTTTGTTTGGTGTTAGGATACAAAATTTTGTCCTTATACATTTGTGAGACAACAAAGATTCCTTAGCTATTTCAATTTATGTATTTTAATTATTAATTATATAATAATTACGAAGCACAAATTAGGTTATAATTTTTGATTAAATCAAAATAAGTAAATTTTGATCTGATATTCGCATTCGCATTTGTATTCGCGAAAATCGAAAATCGGACATTCGTTACATCCCTAAAACATATATCATAAAAAGTATACATTTTGCTTTTCCGGCGCATCCACCAATTACCACCTGTATGAAAACATATTATTATGTATGTAAAAACACAGTTTTGCACCTTAACACCAAACCTTTATTTAAACAGTCAACGCTGTTTCAAGAACTAAGTTGTCATCACCAAGGAGTAAACTAGTTTGGTATACTCCTTTTTAAATATATATATATATATATATATATATATATATATATATATATATATATATATATATATATATATGTCGGAGATAACGAATTAGTTGGTTTCTCAAGTGGTGAAGGTCTAAAGACTATATAGTTTATATTATCGGTAACAGGATATTTATGTTTCTTTCGTACTTTTGTTTACGATTCTTACGTTTATTATATTCTATTACAAGTTTGTCAGCTTGGGATCGAAAGTGATTCATAATCGCTTGACTTGGTGCCGGTTACGCAATGGCAGACAGAAAAACAAAGTATGCATCAGGTGTTGCGCACGATGTTTTTATGAGTTTTTGGCAAGACTCATATCGAGAGGAATGGAGTACAGTTCTGTCCGAACTTCGAACGAGGTACGACGGTAGACGGCTGCCACGTAACCGGGAACTCGTCGCGGTTCCGAATAGACTACTTTGTGTACCAATTTAGATTAATAATATCATATCGCTATGCCGATCGAACTTATGGCACCCGAGATAAATTTATCATCAACATTATCTATTGTTTGTATAGTTTGAAACTCCAGTGGTAAATCATTATATAGGGTCATATATAGTTGTATATACAAGTTGGAAATGGAGGCCAAAGTATAATTATCGTTTAAAGGCTGAATCAAAAAATGTTTAAAGAATACTTATATAGGGTAGGTAGACCATGAGCCATTAAATCTTACTATATGGAATACCTGAAATATGGGGCGATACAAAATTATAGTTATACAGTGTGTTTAACACAATGTTGGGGAAAGTGTGGTTAAAATATATGGAGGAGAGAATATAGATGTAGTTAGGCGTTTAAAAAAATAATGTTGGATAACAAATAAGGAGCAGAATATACAGGGTGAAGTAGAGTTACAGCTATACACGGTGGTTCAAACAAAGTTAGAAACAATTGTTGTATAAGATCCATATTTTTCGTAAGCTATTTCATTTTGCAAAGAATTGTACATTCCATACGCGGGCGAAACTGCGGGTAATGGCTCTATATATATATATATATATATATATATATATATATATAAACAAACGGAATTTAGCAAAAATACGAAAGTGAGCACTAAAAAGAGATGTATAGTCAATGCTGAGTTAAACAACATAAATAATTGTTCAATAATTTGATAGATATATTTTTATGTTCTTGAATTTAAAATAAATATTTATAAATAGTTAAAATATTTGTGAAAAATGCCTTTGAGTTAATGTTTGAGAGCTTTATAAGGTGATTCTTATTTTAACTTTTCTTTTTTTTTACCTTTGCGTCCAATGTTGAATTCAGAATCAGAATTTATTCTGCCTTCAATTGACCACCAGAAGCATTTTATAGGGTAGCATGATTTTGTCATTCGTCTGTTGGGAAATTAAAAAAAACAGTAGTAGAATAAAGCGGAGTGACATCATATTGTACTGAGCTTAATGAAACTCTAACAATCTACATATGAAATAGGGCACAGTATATTTCATTCAAGCCAATACAGCAATTAGTCCAAAATAATACACATTTTATTTTATTCTAGGAAAACCTACAAGTGGTGCTACCCGATCTGAGCCTGTACCTTTTGACTTTTTTGCTGTCTACATATGGATTGTTTTCTGGTGACAAAGTAGCAGAAAAATCTAATAAATTACACTATATAGCTATAATAGCATTCGCAGTGATTTTCTTTCATAATATTTTTATACCTGTATATCATGCTTCCGCAGAAGTTAAATATAGACCATGTTACAGTGGTTACCTCATATTATCATGTTACATATTCTTTGGGGTAAACAGTTTGAGTGTATGTCTTATCATGGGTCTCATGGTTACCACGTTTACATTAATTACATTAATTTTGGCGGCCTATCCGAATGATGAATACCTTTGGAAAAGGGTAAGTAATTAGTTTTATGAAAATGCAGTTCGATGTTTATCTTAAAATCAAAACAGTTATCCCGACTTGACCATACAATGTATGGCAGCACACTCCCTCTAAGGCACACATAACGTGCCTTTAAGGAAAAATTCACTAAACCCCTAGGATATCCTAGATATCAAAAGGGTTTAGCTCTGTGGGAGCCCTTGCCAGGTTATCAGGCCCGTGGTTGGAGTCGTGGCACCTTCCCATGAATTTTCTGACAGTCTGGGCTGTTCCTAACACTACGGCTTTTTGCATTTGTTGGTTAAGATGTTCGTCCAGATCAATTGTTTAATAGATGTTTTGAGACTAGTCCTGTCGTTGACACAACAATTGGTATAGTTCGTGTGTTGTTCATGTCCCACTGAGTCTTTATTTGAAATTCCAAATCCCTATATTTGGTTATTTTCTCAGCCTGATTGATATTTATATTATTGTTGTTAGGAATTGATATGTCAATTAAAGTAGTTTTCCGAGTGACTTTATCTACCAAAACTGTATCTGATCTATTGTGAGCAACAGTCCGATCAGTATCGTGCGGTCCCAGTACAGCTTGTAGTTGTTATTTTCTAAAACAGATTCTGGTTTATATTTATAGTATGGTAATCTCACCGACTGTGATAGTTATAGTTTCAGTGCTAGTTCCTGGTGCAGTATTTTTGCCACAGCTACGTGTCGTTCTTTGTATGCATTTGCAGCGAACGCTTGACAACCTCCTGTGATATGCTGGATAGATTCAAATGTTTGGCAACCGTACCTGCATCTGTCGTTGTTAATAGAAGGGTCTTTAACGATGTACTTTAGATAGTTCTTAGTTGGAATTACTTGATCTTGGATTGCCAATATAAAGCCTTCCGTTTCAGGAAACATATGACCAGAGATCAACCAGTAGTTCGACGCTGCACTGTCGACACTATCTTGGTTGACGTCCTTTATAGGTCTTCCATGAAGGGGCTTCTCTTTCCATTTCAGCAGTTCCTGATCAGTGGTCTGGTCTGTAATGAGACATGTTGTTGTGTCAGTCGCAGTGGTGTTGAGTCATCAACCTGGCACATGACTCTGTGTACATCAGAAAATTCTGCAAGTTTCTGGAAATGACTACGCAAAATAGAAATTTGTTGATCTAATAGTTTGCTTAGATCTACCAATCCCCTTCTTCCTTCATACCGTGGCAATGTTGTACGTTTGACAGGGCTCTTTTGATGGTGATTTTGAGCTTTTGTTAGTAAAACTCGAACTTTTCGTTGTAATTGTTCAATGTCAGTCTTGCACCAATTAACTATACCCAAAGAACAACTGAGCACTGAACATGCATAGGTGTTGATAGCCTGAAAAAGATTTTTACTGTTTAGTTTGGTTTTCAACAGTCGTCTTACCCTTCTATAAAACCCTGCTGTTAGGTCCTTTTTCTTGGTTAAGTGATCCATACGTTAAGCCTGCTTTATTCCAAGGTATTTATAACTATGACCTTCCCCCATAGATTCAATTGAGGTGCCATCTCCCATTTCGAAGTGCCCCTGCTGTATTTTGCCTTTAACTATATTAATAATCCGGCATTTGTCTGGGCCAAATTTCATATGAATGTCACTAGAGAACTCTTCTACTATTTTAAGCATATCTTGTAGCTGTTGTTTTGTAGCTGCCATCAACTTTAAGTCGTCCATGTATAACAAATGGTTTATCTTAAATGTTTGTACGTTGTTGTGTTTCAGACTGAACCCAAAATTTGTCGAGTTCAGTTTGTTTGATAGAGGGTTCATAGCCAGGCAGAACCACAGCGGGCTAAGAGAGTCTCCCTGGAATATACCCCTTCTGATTGGAATGGGGTCAGTTTGTATCAAACAGTTGGCCTCATTCAATGAGATTTTGGTTTGCCAGGTGGACATGGTATATTGTAAAAAGTTAATAATACAATTATTCACTTTATAGAGTTTCAGTGCCTTAATGGGCCAATCATGTCGAACTGAATCAAATCTGTAGAGATTCCGTCGCTTGGCGTGGGCATCACTGCAGACAACGGAATCAATTATCAGTTGTTCTTTGCAGCCCATCGAATTTTTCGCGCATCCTTTCTGTTGTTGAGTAATTATGTTGTTCCACTTACAATGTTGAAAATGTGATGATTAATGCACGATGTTATGAGTTTGTGTAAGGTTGGAAATCAAGTGATTGATCGGTACTTTGCTAGGTCCTGTGTACATAGGTTGTCCTTTGGTAAGAGGATATTATTATTATTATTAAATATATAGATTTACGTTAGAAACAGGTAACAAATTAGATATTCAAGTGAAGTTAAAAATGTTGCAATTAAAACAGTTCACAGTTACGGTCATATGGATCCTAGTTAGATTTCTTTTACTTTATGTTGGAATATTTAGGTAGATTTTACCCTTTAGTATTATGTATTATGGCCAGTAGTTTGCGGACTCTTACATAGAGATCTTTGAACCCTAGTCCTCTGATGAGTAGACTTCGAGTAAAGCTGCTTTACTTCAATAGAGATATTTAAAAATTTGATAACAACCGCTTACGCCATCAATCAAGTTTAGTTTATAACATAACTGACATAATTAAAAAATAACTTAACCTAACCAAACCTTTTTTGATATTTGTAATCGACTTCCAAAAAGGAGAAGGTTATCAATTCCTCGACAACTTTTTTTTATGTATGACCAGCGATTATTCAAAAACGGTTTGGGCAATTTTGATGATTTAAACTGCATTATATTAAGGAACATTACAGATAGGTACCATATAATTGTACATAACATGAGATTTACGGTTTTCCAGAAAAAAAGTAAACAAGAGACTAGATTTCAGTGAATTTCAATGAATCTTCACAGTTTTCTCTAAAACGGCTCAAGCAATTTCAATATTATAAATTGTATTCTACAAAGATATGTTAGGATATTTGAATTATAGGACGGGGTATAATTATAGACATAGGTTAAAAAAAATTTAGAAGCAGAAAATTATAATCATAAAATGTGGTTCAAAAATGTGAATTTTGTTATATACGGTAGACCATGAGCAGTTGCATAAGTGGAATACTAGACATATGGGGCGAAGTAAAATCATAGCTATACAGGAATAATTTAAACAATAGACAAATAGAAAGAGTTAATAGAGAAGAATTTATATTTATACAGAGTGGTTTTTAAGAAATCAGGATCGTTGTAATATTGTGTTGAGTTGAATTATAGTTGTACAGGGTGATTCAGAAGATGATAGATCAATAAGTTATATAGAAGTGACCAGTACACAGAAGCATATAGTATAGAGTGTGGATGTAATATAGAGTGAATTAAGAGTTACAGTTATAGAAAGTGGTCCAAATAATAAAACATATACAAACGTTAAAAGAAAACTAATTAGTGAGGGAGAAAGAGAGAGGGAAAATAGAGGGAGAGAGACAGAGGGAGAAAGAGAGGGAGAGAGACAGACAGAGAGAGAGAGAGAGAGAGAGAGAGGGAGAGAGAGATTTGAATACGCAAATTTTCAATTGAATTGTACCTTAAATCAGATAAAAAAGAAGATATGTCTGAAAATAGTGATTGATTGCACACGGTTTCTAAACGGTTTATATTTTAAGTCAGCTGAAGTCGGTTCTTTTTTAAATATAAACTATTAAAAATAGAGGCAAAAAACAAAAAATGACATTTTTGGTTTCCTTGTATAACTTGAGAACAGCAAAAGATTCCTAATTTTTCTTTAAGTCATCAAATACGCAATTATTTCTCCAATCGTTTCAGAGTTCTTATATAGCAATGTCATTCCAATATACATGCAATATTATAAAAAAATACGTAATTAACATGGATGAAATATGAGATATATTTTTTAATTTCAAGGTAGCTTCAGATTTCATTACCCTGATTTGCTTCAATGGAATGGGTATATATTTTCGATATTTAAACGAAATTAATGCAAGGATAAGTTTTCTGGATAGAAGAGACTATATTTTATCAACTTATCAACTACGAGATGAGCGAGCTCAAGTGGTAAGTACTTGAACGATTTGAAATCCCGGGACGTCCCACAACAAGAGACTGCTTAAGCTCGAAGTCTCAATCCCCCTACTCATGACATCAATATATCTCTGGCACTGTAAGTCATCTAAGACATCAGTGACCATCTTTGTGGTGACCATTTACGTGGGCATATCGAATCTTCAACAGCGAATGTATTATTACTTCGAAAATAAATTAATTTGAAATTTTGCATACTCTTGCTAGCAACTTTTTTAAAAGAAAAATATGTTTTAAATAGTGTAATGTTTTTATTTTTACACTCGGGTTCAGTTCAGTTCTTGGATTTATTTCAAAACACAGTCCAACTCACTCTAATTTATTTCCACTACTTTAACACAATTTATATTCACAGAAACTATTTACAATTTATATCTACTTAAGTTTATACGAAAACAGAATGAATGCCATCGCCAGCTGTCCATATTTATATATTTCTCTTGGAATGGTCTGGTAAGTCAACGAACTATCGGGAAACTTCTTTCATGTGTTCTGGAAACTTCAAGGGAATTCCCAGTATTTGCAGCGGTCGGCCTGTTGAGAGACAAAACATTTCGCATTCCCAAAAGTATCGGAATAATGTCCCTTCCGTGAATTGGTTGATGGCCGATTGCACCAGCTGTCGGATGAATTCTCGTAACAATAGTATACCTTATTGAGTAAAGGGGGCGTTTTTTGAAATCGTGCTCACACATTTAAAAATTCCATACCCGACCATTTTTGTTATTTTACAATACGAAAAGTAAGTGATGTAGAATATTGTTTAGGTTCTCCCCAGGTGGCCTCTTAAGATTTTTAAATGGTCTTTTCCAAACAATATGTGCAATATTTCCTGCTATGCTATAATTAATAATACTTATTTTCCTCGATCGTAGTATAAATGAAATGGCTCTGAAAGTGGTTGAAAAAGAAAAAAGTCAAACGAATTCAAAAATCGGGGTTTCTACTTTAAAAATTTTTTAATCAAGAGAAAATTAGAGCCCTCCCACCTATCATAAATTGTTCTGTGTTATTTCTGGGCCAAAAAATGGTGCATTTGATATCCTCAAATTTTAGGAAGAACTTATGGGCAGCATCATTCCCCAATATGTTATTGATAAAGTGAAACAGAATTATATTGAAGCGACAAAACATGAGGCAAGTAACAGTAAACAGCATCGACGTAACCCCTTTGAGTAAGTAAAAATATCCAAATTCTTTAAAAATGATATATTTCTCAGATAAATTCGAATTTGAGGTGAAACTTCTTTATGTTACATTTCCTAAAAGTTTGATTCCGAAAATGTTTCAAAAACTTTCGGTGTTTAGGCAACAAATCTCAACTGTTTCTATTTGTCGCCGATTTGCATTCTAAGCAGTAAACTTAATTTTGAAGACGCGCGATGTAAAGACCGACATTTGTCTTGCGTACAAAATAATGACACCTCGAAGAGAATGTTCAATATCTCTGTCAGGTGAAGTTAACCTGAAATTTTCATCGTGACATTCTAACCTAGGAATTACGAATAACAGCAATTACATGGAACGGCTCCAGATTCGGAACCTCATGTGCTAGTTTCCCCGAAAATCCTAGATGTCGGTCTTTACATCTCGCGTCTTCAAATTTAACGAAATGTATCAAATACATAAAGCAGTGTTCGAGAGGATATTCAATTGTGCGAAGCACAACTGATGAAGGTTTCCTAACCAGAAACAATATATACCTATTATATATATATTGTCTTGCGTACAAAAGAATGACACCTCGAAGAGAATATAGTAAACTTAATCTTACTCTTATCAGAATAATATTTATGCTATTTACTTGGAAGAATTTCCATGTTATGAATTTAAGTGACAATTATATAAACTGTGAGTGTTTTCCCCATAAATGTAAGTATAGCAAAGAAAACCAAAAAGTAAAGTGATAAAAGCAATATTCATAACAATTTAATTAAACATATTTTTGGCTTAAGTCAATGCGTAACCTGTCAATTTAAACGAAAGAGTATCATTTTGTAATTTTGGGGCTTTCACCAGTTTGATAATAGTGTTTAAAAATCAGGACACTTTGTTGTAGCGGGTAATTATCAAACATATTGCGTTCTTTTTGAAACACCCGTTATTTTGGAACTATACAAAATACATGCAAGTCTATAAAAAATATTTCAACATTTAATTTCAAAATCTTCTAACTTTTTAAGGCAGTTGTTAAAAAAAATAGTGTTAACACTTATTAGTTACAATTTGTAATTTACGATTTTTCAGTAATTCGTTATTGGATGAGCACAAAAATGTTTCTATTCTGTTTGCTGATATCGTACATTACACGGAAATGACGATTAAATTGAACATAACAGATCTATTAGAAACATTAAATGAACTTTTCAGTTCGTTTGACGAAATCTCAGAGGTAAGTAAAACTTTGTTAATTATTATTATTACACATAAATCGGAAAAAACCTATTTATTACAGATTTTAAGAAAAAATACTTATGTTTTTATCTCTTAGATTAACCATTTTAATACGTTACAACGTGCCTTACAAAATCAATGCATAATCATCTAATTTTGTAACCTTTCTGTCTTGAAAAAATGGTTTTATGTAAACTGATTTTTCGTTTATTTTATGTAATAAAAATTTGGCTTCAATGTTTTGGTTTATATTTTGGTACGGCATAATTTCTTTTGCTTAATTTCTTGAAGCAACGAGATGTTGTCTATTCCTGGAACCCAGAAATATTGTTCATCCTGGGCATCCACTTATCTGAATGGATTTATCACATCTAATTTTTTGAATTTATTCAAATATTATGTATTTAACGAGATAACTGACTACCGACAGATTAAAAGAAAAATGAAATGAAAATATTCAATAACATTAAGAAAAGATCCAAAATTTGTTTCTACTTTTATTCTACTTAACGGCTGTATCTCGCAAACTATGAAATGTTACAGGGTTCAAATTTTCAAAAATTGTCAGTTCAATAACTCTTTTTAAATTGTTAAAAAAAGTTTATGAGAAAAATACACTTTAAAAAACTTAAAATTCGAACAAGTTATGAATTTTATTCCATATAGTTGAATGACTCAATATATAGCAATAATTGACTTATTTTATGTTTTAGAAGCTTCACGTTAGCCGAATAAAATTCTTGGGTGACTGTTATTATTGTGTGGCTGGACTTCCACCAGAACCTGCTAAAAACCATGCCGAGGCTTGTGTAGATCTGGGATTAGCTATGATAAGAATAATAGATAACATAAGGTCAGTAATATAATGTATAATGTTAGTTAAAACTACTTTCCTTTACATCCGATTATCCCATGTCTCATGTTAAAATATTATATTTTATACGTTTGTGAAATTTAGTAACTGGAATTACTAGTAAACAAAATATGTTGATTACGATACTAAGTTTTCAAGATTTTTCAATCCATTGAACGCAAGACAATATATTGTTTCTAGTCGAGAACCTTCATCAGTTGCGCTCCTCTCAACACATTGAATTCTCGAACAATTATTTATGTATAAGTACTAACTTTTCGAGATTTTTCAATCCATTGAGGGGAGCGCAACTGATTGAAAAATCTCGTAATTTCTTTGGCAGGTTTTAGTAAACCTACGAATTTTTTCGTGTAGTTTCTATCGTAGGAATCACAGGGAAACGGCGTTACACACAGTACGACTCCCGATTTGGAGTCACTGTGAGCTAGATTTTTCTGAAACTCCTGGATGTAGAAATTAATTTTGCGATAAAATATTAAGTTCAGTTATATATACTTATACATAAATAATTATTCGAGAATTCAATCAGTTGAGGGGAGTGCAACTGATGAAGGTTCTCGACTAGAAACAATATATTGTCTTGCGTTCAATGGATTAAAAAATTTCGAAAAGTTAGTATCGTAATTTCTTTGACAGGTTTTAGTAAACCTACGATTTTTTTAGTGTTGTTTCTATGCCAGAAATCACAGGGAAACGGCGTTACACACAGTACGACTCCCGATTTTGAGTCTCTGTGAACTAGATTTTTCTGAAACTCCTGGATGTCAAAATTCATTTCGCGATAAAATATATGTTGATTATATCAAACATTGGCTCCTTAATGTTACAATGGATTTATATGCAGAAGATATAACATTTTATAAAAAAAGTATAATTGAAAGAAGAAAAACTATATTGTGATAAACTCCGTGGGTTCAATTAATTAAAATTTAGAAACTAATATTCACTACCACTTTCTAGAACTTTTATTTACATCAAATATACACAACAGCTGATTCGAATATCACAACAATAACACAACATTCGCCTTCTAACTAACTCCTGCGATGATGGGCCGCTCCTTTCAAAGTCCGCACAATCGAGTGTCAACTTTTCAGCTGCCGAACGATTTCGAGATTAACTTTTTTTGTCAGCATTAGAAAGTTCCATTTTTTGTTTTTAAGCCCAGCAATTCATGACTTATCGGAATAAAGCTAGGGGCCGCTTAGGTAAATTTCGCAACAATATTAATAAGAATTGTTACGTAGACTGACAAAATCATTTGATTTTTATTTTTCATTTGTTGGCGATATATTAATTACTTAGACTTGGATCATATTCAGTTTCTACAGATTTTTTTATAAACATTTTATGAATTCACCCGAATGGATCTAAATCTGTCGATCTAAGAGGCCAGGTTACGAATCCTGATCAATTTATCTGCTCATTAGTATAAACTTTATTTCTATTTAAAACTAAGAAGCTGAAATAAAGAGGACATCATATGTATGATGATAATGATGAAAACCTAATTGAATGGGTGACTGTTCTTCATTAAGTTGTAAATATATTTGGCCATTTGAAATATGATTGATGAGAATTGATGAACTCTTCTAAAAGGAAATTAGGAATCTGATATTAAAACAATAAATATATTATTTTGTTAAAAATCCCCACGAACCCTGTACATAATTTTTCTCTTGCAGGTTTATCATTCACACTTCCATCTCGTACTTAAGCATTTTATGATTTGCACAAATGGGAACCTTAAAACTTCCTCTAATTTCCCAGTGTGAACAGCATACACAACATCTAGAATATTTCCTTACATTAAATTCCAGTGATTTTTACTATAAAAAAAACAATATCTGAATTAGCGTCTTTGGGTATTAAATGCGAATTCAAGAACCAAAAACTTCAATATGTTTAACAGTTTAACTCAAGTTTTTCCCGATTTTTTTGACAATTACGGACCATCAGTTTAAACAAGTACAAATCGTACTATTCCATTCTTTGGATCTTTTAATTGTTCCTGCGCCAACAAGAGATCTGCAACTAATTAATTAGATTTGAAGGACATTTAAATACTTCTTCTGAAGTTATCCCCAACGAGACCCTCAAAGTAGTAACTTTAATATTAAAATGAGGCAATCTTAACTCTAAGAGCCTAGAAGAAGATCACTTCCATGGGCAGCTGCGCCACCCCCCCGCGATCTGTAAAATTTGCCATTATCATTATCATTAAAGCTTTCCATTAAATTGCTGACTCGCCCCCACCCCTTGGACCAAAAAAATTATTTGCCCCTCTCTCTAGAACCATTTTTTTCCCGATTTGCTTGCCTCTAGGACAATTTTTTTTCTAAATTTGTCCCTCCCTAAAGGAAAAGTTGGCTACGCCCTTGGTTACCTCTATGGGTTTAAACCCCATAACCACTATTTTTAATGCAATAATCCGAAAAAGTTGGGTTTAAAATTATATTTTGGTAAATTTAGTACACGATCCCCCCCTCACCTGAAGCATGAAATCGCCACCCGGAAGCACATGTCTGGATCCGCCCTTGTGATTGGAATACAAAGGGATTTGTTTTTATGGTATCTAAATATAAATCCCTGTTGTTTTCTGAAGGATACTTGTGGCATATTTTTCAATGTCTAAGTGTTTATTGGGAAATAACACCACACTTTAAAGGAAATCGCTGTATATTCCAGACGTTTCGAGGTCTAGATCAGACCCCGCTGTCAATGGCTAAGAAACTACGGATTAAAAAGGCACAATTCCAAGATGTAAATTTAAATATTTGACAATACATATTATTTGATTTCTGACGTAACTAAGAGAATTTTATTTGTAATATACAGGGTAGCACAGAAATTTCTAAAGATCATATAATCAAAAAGTTCCTTTCAAATTGGAAGAATTTGAAAGGGAGATCTTCAGAATTTTATGAGGCGCTCCTAGGTGCGACTTTGTTATAAGATAGTGCATTCGCCGAAAATGCGAACAAAGAACTTTGTTGATCCCATTAAAATCATAAGGGAAAACCTAGGAAAAACCTTATGAACTATCCCGATATTAGGTTGTTCACAAGGATATGACCATTAGCAATTTCTTCCTTAATCATGGGCAACCAGGAATGACTGAATTCTACGGAGGTAGTAGCGATACAATCGTTTTCATTTAACAAAATTAAAGCAGACTCTTTTAGTTTTCTTTTGGTGTTGTGTTCTTCTTTGTGTAATATAACTGAATTTTGAAACTGTATTTTATGACCAAGGTCCCAAGCATGTGCACAAATTTTGGATTTTTCAAATTGTCGTTTTTTATGTAATTTTTGTGTTCGTTTATTTGAACATTCAGAGGTCTAGAGGTTTCTCCAATATAGAATTTATTACATTCACACGGGGATTTTATAAATGCAATTTTTTGTATTTTGAGTTGTGTTATTTGGTTTGGTTTGGTTTGATATAATTGATTTTAGTGTATTTCTTGTTTTAAATGATGTTTTGATATTATATCTGTTTCCCACTCTTTTTAGTCTTTCTGATAGACCCTGTATGTATGGTATAGTTATTGTATTAATGTGATTATCTTGGGAGTCAGTGTTGCTTGGTGAAGTTTGATGTTGGTTGTTAGGGATTGTTTGGTATTCCATTTTGTTTAACTCGTTATTAATAAATTTATTTGGGTAATGATTGGCAGAAAGTACATTTTTTATAAACGTTTTTTCTTCATTGAATTTATTGATATTAGAACAGTTGGTTTTTGCTCTGTCATATAGAGATTTGGTGGCGTTATGTTGATGACATATTCCTTATTTGGGAACATAATCTTGAGGATTTACATCCATTACTTAACGACATAAACAACACAGAACCAACTATTCAGTTTACACTAGAGCTTGAACAGAATAACAAATTACCATTCTTAGACATTTTAATAAACACAATCGACATTTGAAACAGATGTTTACAGAAAACCAACTCATACTAACACGTATCTCAACTTTAAGTCTAATCATCCAAGTTCAGTAAAAAGAGGTATGATTAAATCTCTATATGACAGAGCAAAAACCAACTGTTCTAATATCAATACATTCAATGAAGAAAAAACGTTTATAAAAAATGTACTTTCTGCCAATCATTACCCAAATAAATTTATTAATAACGAGTTAAACAAAATGGAATACCAAACAATCCCTAACAACCAACATCAAACTTCACCAAGCAACACTGACTCCCAAGATAATCACATTAATACAATAACTATACCATACATACAGGGTCTATCAGAAAGACTAAAAAGAGTGGGAAACAGATATAATATCAAAACATCATTTAAAACAAGAAATACACTAAAATCAATTATATCAAAAACCAAACCAAATAACACAACTCAAAATACAAAAAATTGCATTTATAAAATCCCGTGTGAATGTAATAAATTCTATATTGGAGAAACCTCTAGACCTCTGAATGTTCGAATAAACGAACACAAAAATTACATAAAAAACGACAATTTGAAAAATCCAAAATTTGTGAACATGCTTGGGACCTTGGTCATAAAATACAGTTTCAAAATTCAGTTATATTACACAAAGAAGAACACAACACCAAAAGAAAACTAAAAGAGTCTGCTTTAATTTTGTTAAATGAAAACGATTGTATCGCTACTACCTCCGTAGAATTCAGTCGTTCCTGGTTGCCGATGATTAAGGAAGAAATTGCTAATGGTCATGTCCATGTGAACAACCCAATATCGGGATAGTTCATAAGGTTTTTCCTAGGTTTTCCCTTATGATTTTAATGGGATCACTGAATCAACAAAGTTCTTTGGTCACATTTTTGGCGAATGCACTATCTTATAACAAAGTCGCACCTAGGAGCGCCACATAAAATTCTGAAGATCTCCCTTTCAAATTCTTCCAATTTGAAAGGAACTTTATGATTATATGATCTTTAGAAAATTCTGTGCTACCCTGTATATTACAAATAAAATTCTCTTAGTTACGTCAAAAATCAAATAATAAACATTGTCAAATATTTAAATTTACATCTTGGAATTGTACCTTTTTAATCCGTAGTTTCTTAGCCATTGACAACGGGGTCTGATCTAGACCTCGAAACGTTTGGAATATACAGCGATTTCCTTTAAAGTGTGGTGTTATTTCCCAATAAACACTTAGACATAAATCCCTGTTTATTCCAATTACGTTAATTATATATATTTTAATTCGGATGAAAGTAGATGTTCCAAATTCATAAAATTTACCAAAATATAATTTTAAACCCATATTTCTTGGTTTAAAAATAGTAGTTATGTGGTTTAAACCCACAGAAGTCACCAAGGCCGTACTCAGCTTTTTCTTTAGGGAGGGGCAAAATTAGAAAAAAAATTCCTAAAGGAGAGTAAATCGGGAAAAAATGGTCCCAGAAAGAGGAACAAACCATAAATTTTTTGGTCTAGGGGAGACAATTCAGCAATTTTATGGGAAACTTTAATGCTTTATGGTAAGTTTTACATATTATTACAACAATAAAGCTTTAAAACTTACTGACATTGTAGAGTTAATAAATTCTGATCTATCAACAGCTTAGTGAAGAAAATTAAATTTGTTTTAAAACTTTCAGCATTTTTGCAACCCTCAAAAAAGTAGGTTAAATTACGTCGCCAAGTTGTAAATTATTTAATAACAAAAAAGAATGATAGCTAGACGGTTCGGCAACAAGTTTTTTCGATTTCTTCTTTTGCAGCTAACCAAACTTATATTCAATACTCCTGTGGAAACTATTGATGATGGATTTTCTAAAATAGACAATAAATAAAAAATAATAATCAAATACTTTCCATACTACCGATGCAATATCGAAAGTATTTGAGTGTATTAAACTTTTTCATAAAATGTGTAATCATTAAAATAGAAATGCACTGAACATTTAAAATGAACTAACAACTGTGTAATTATTAGAATTTTATTTTAATAGCTTTTGTGCTATACAGATTTTTTTAAATTGCAAAAACTCTGAAATGAAGCTCACAAGGAGGTAATAAGTTTGTATATATCAAAACATATTTTTTAAGTATATCGGCCACTTAAAAAATGTATATTTATTATTTATAGGTGTTTTTTTAATTATGGCAAAGTTAAAATTACAAACTCATTCTTTTAACACTATGTACTCCTATTTAAGCTTATAGATTTTATTTTCCGGTGTATATCCTTTGTTTATATAAGTTTTGAATGGAATGGTTAACCACTGTTTTGCCAAAATAGCATTTTATATTTTACTTTGAAAATTTCAATAGTCACTATCAAGAGCCTCGCCAGGCATTAATATTCAGGCTTCGATGAGTGTGAAATAAAACCTGTTTTACTTTTGTTAGTACCTAACTTATTAAATTTCTAATTTCTCTAGACCCTCTAAAAGCCAATAGCTGCCAATTTGCACCTTCTTGATCAAAAGCTGGAAACGCGCCTGCCCACTATTTTGTCATAGTACGCAAATATTTTAAATTTTAGGAGGAAAAGGAATCTTAATATAAATATGAGAATTGGTGTTCATAGTGGAAACATAATCAGTGGTATTATTGGATCAGTAAAATATCAGTTTGACATTTGGTCAAAAGATGTTGATATTGCAAATAAAATGGAGAGTGAGGGTGTACCTGGGTAAGTATGAATATAAAATATAATTTAATGTTGTTATATTACTAATTTATTTTCCCGACTTGACCATACAATGTATGGCAGCACACTCCCTCTATATGCGTGCCTTCAGGGGAAAATTCACAAACCCCAGATATTATAAATATCAAAAGGGTTTAGCTCTGTGGGAGCCCTTGCTAGGTTTTCAGGCCCGTGGTTGGAGTCGTGACGGCAGTTTTCCATGAATTTCCTGAACGTCCGGGCTATTCCTAACAGGACGGCTTTTTGCAATTGTTGGTAAAGATGTTCGTCCAGACCGAGGTATTTTAAATTGTTTAATCGATGTTTTGGGACTAGTCCTGTCTTGACATAACAGTCTTTATTTGAAATTCCAAATCCCTATATTTGGTTACTTTCTCAGCCTGCTTGATATTTCTATTATTGTTGTTAGGGACTGCTATGTCAATTAAAGTTGTTTTCCGAGCGACTTTATCCTGGTCTATTGTGAGCAACAGTCCGATCAGTCAGTATCGCGCGGTCCCAGTACAGCTTGTAGTTGTTATTTTCTAAAACAGATTCTGGTTTGTATTTATAGTATGGTAATCTCACCGACTGTGATAGTTCAAGTTTCAGTGCTAGTTCCTGGTGCAGTATTTTGGCCGCAGCATCGTGTCGTTCTCGGTATCAGTTCCAGCGAACGCTTGACAACCTCCTGTGATATGATGGATAGCTTCAGATGTTTGGCAACCGTACCTGCATCTGTCGTTGTTAATAGAAGGGTCTTTAACGATGTACTTTAGATAGTTCTTAGTTGGAATTACTTGATCTGGAATTGCCAATATAAAGCCTTCCGTTTCAGGAAATTAATGACCAGAGATCAACCAGTAGTTCGACGCTGCACTGTCGACACTATCTTGGTTGACGTCATTTATAGGTTTTCCATGAAGCAGTTCCTGATCAGTGGTCTGGTGGTGTAATGAGACATGTTGTTGTGTCAGTCGCAGTGGTGTTGAGTCATCAACCTGGCACATGACTCTGTGTAGATCAGAAAATTTTGCAAGTTTCTGGAAATGACTACGCAAAATAGAAATTTGTTGATCTAATAGTTTGCTTACATCTGCGAATCCCCTTCTTCCTTCATACCGTGGCAATGTTGTACGTTCGACAGGGCTCTTTTGATGGTGATTTTGATCTTTTGTTAGTAAAACTCGAACTTTTCGTTGTAATTGTTCAATGTCAGTCTTGCACCAATTAACTATACCGAAAGAGTAACTGAGCATTGAACATGCATAGGTGTTAATAGCCTGAAACAGATTTTTACTGTTTAGTTTGGTCGTCTTAGCCTTCTATAAAACTCTGCTGTGAGGTCCTTTTTCATGGTCAAGTGATCAATACGTTGAGCCTGCTTTATTCCAAGGTATAAGTATGACCTTCCCCCATAGATTCAATTGAGGTGCCATCTCCTATTTCGAAGTGCCCCTACTGTATTTTGCCTTTAACCATATTAATAATTCGGCATTTGTCTAGGCCAAATTTCATATGGATCTAATTTATTAATTTATTATTAATATCATTAATTTTGCGGTCGTACATTTTAGATTATGATACCAGGACCGCCAGACGATAAATTTTTAATTTTAATCTAATTTATAACATTTAAGGAGTGAGTGTTATATGAACGTATGCGTACCTGCTTCTGTTAAAGTGGAAGTGCCTGATTTTCTATCCGTTTATAGAATATTGTTAACACTCAGTATTCAATATTGCCAAATACTTCCGTTGGAAGTATAACAAAATCATTCTTAATACCCAAGTGTCAAAATTGTATATTAATTACTTAGAAGACTAATTGAATTCCCTTTGTAAGCCACCAGACCCAAGGGCCAAATATCCCTCCAGACATTGGCGGACCCAAGGAGGGGGCTAAGAGGCTCAAGCCCAGAACCTAGTTCAGTTCATATATGTATATACGTATATATCGGTTCTTTTGAGTCTTTTTATTACTTTTGCCAAATAAATCTTTTAATAAAGTCGGTATTTTTGTTTCAGCAAAGTTCATATAACAAGTAAGACGCAGGAATTACTGGAAAAGAAATATAATTTGACTCCTACGAGAAAGGGAGAGATTGTTCCTCAATTCAAACATCAGGGATTGAAAACGTTTCTCGTTTCACCAGTAAGTGTAAGTTACTCAACTTTGACTATATATCCACTCGATCAATAAAATAGCTGTTAAGCTGTTATCTATATGTAAATAGGGAAAAATAAAACAGTTGAGTACCGTTTTCTCATATGTTTGTTACTCGATATTCTTTCTTTTTTGCTGTGTAGTAGCTGTTAAAGAGTTTTAACGTTTTAAATAAAGGGTGGAAACAGTATTAATGACTTCGTATTAATAAATTATTGCATCCGATTTTAACGGTGGCCTTATTTCAATAATCGCTGAACTACCCCTGTTAAACTTCAGCTTGCTGAAGAACACCATTGTTACATATAGACGTTCAGCAACATTTTGAGTAATTTATTGATCGGGATCATAATGCGGGAATAAAAGATGAAGACCTATGTTACCGACTGATATTAAGCGTATCTGAGGTAACTGGGTGCAAGGTATGGGAAACAGAAAGAGTGACAAAGTTTACCGGAAGCCCATGGCAAACAGTGGTGACAATAGGATTGATTGATAATGTTAATGATGACTCAACTGTTAAATTATTTTCTGTGCTATGCTTCGTTTTCCCCCTTTTTTGTCTCGGTCCTCTCACATATCTCGATTTTATCTAATTATTGAATTTCCTAGTCTTTTCTGTTCCACCAGATTAAGTTTTATTTATCTTAGCTTAGCGTGTCTTCTGCTTTGGTCTGTGGCCCAACCTATAGAGCATTTTCCTTTCTGCTACCCTAGAATGCGTCCTACTATTCATTTTTAAACCTATTTTCTTAAAATCATTCCTTTTGCATTTTGTTTCAGGATAATGATGAAGATAACATACCATATCAAGTTAAACCAACCATTTATAAAAGGCAAAAATTCAGTATTTTATCCCATCTCCGGCGAAATTCGCAAACAAAAGATGGAGATGATAGTAGTGTATCAGATGATCCTTGGACGATAGCTGAAAATTTTTCAGATAGTATCAATTCCACGTATAAACGAAGGTATACTAATAACTCTCAACGACCCTCAAGACTAGAGGAATCAAGGAGATCTAACTCTGAAGTAAAAAGGAGAACAGCTTTTATGAACAGTAACTTAAAAAGCTACATTGAACGAGCACATGCAGTAAACGCAGAAATGGAAAAGTCTATTGAAGGAATTAGTTTCTCAAAATACAAGTAAGTTCATGAATTTAGTACAATTCTATTACTGAATAATGATACTGTAAATTTGTTGACTTAAGTACATAAGCATCTGCTAGCTTATTCAGATATATCCTGCTCGATTCCATTTGATCTTCCTAACATTCATCTGGATCATATCTGTGAGGTTCTTATTGATCTTAAATTGATCTGTGTTGTTTACTGTTAAATTCTTATTATACCATCTGCACCTGATTACCTTTCAGTTATAAACTGTGCTTTAGTGATGTCTCTAACGTTTGCATTTCCTTCTTGCTAAATATCTTTCCATGGCGTTTTTGATAGTTTTGTTAATTTTATCTTGTGAATACACATGTGCCAATTTTACTTTTTTGTGGTGGTATGATCTGATTTATAAGAATTTCACTCATACTGTTAGAAATCGACCATTCAGTTCCCATTTTCCTACCGAATTCGATTATTTTTACTGAATCTCAATCCATTTCAATACTAAAGCTATTAGCGATAAATTGTCTTGACCTGTCTGTTCATAATGAATTTTCAAGTAGACTTGTAGATTTCTTTTCTTTTTATGGATCCACCACATCTGACAACAAGAACTGTGTATTTAAAATGGAATAATAATAATAATTAAATTAGATATTTAATTTCATTTTCTTCTTCCGCAAGTCATTTTTGCAGCTCTGCACCATTTGCTTTTCTAGATTCCTCCGTTAACATACTGCATGGAAACCACTATGGAAGAAACTTATTTGTGGCCTTATTGCAGATAATTATAAAAAATAAAGACATTATAAAAAGGCTGAGACGAGTGAACTTTTGATTTCTCTCTGAACAAAAATTTCTAGCAAAATCTGTAATCTTAATTTTTAATGTAAAAGCTTACTTTTTTATATTTTTTGATTAGCTAAACAGATTAATCTAACTCTAGACTGAATATTAAAGTAAATGGATTTAGGTACCTTGTTCCATTGAACAGGTAAAACTATTTAGACAACGATGACAATTAAACAAAATTGGTAAATAATGTGGATTGTTATCTAGAATTGTTGATGTGTTGACAATTTACATCGATATTCTGAATACTCAATTACTTCATAGTTACAAATAGTCTAAGGTGTCTCAATAAAGGTAAACTTCATCCAGATCTTGTGTGAAGTTCTGCAAAACACTGATGAATAAGCTGGACAGAAATGATATTATTCTGGGTTCCATGTTTCTTCTGACGCATTAATCGGGGAGATAAACCGGCAAAACGGTAGAACTTGGTCAACATAGAATCCTTACTGGATGTATGAGACATACTCAATATATAAAAGATTAACGTTTGGGCAGGTATCATAGGTGATCATATTAGTAATCCGACTTTTATTGCTGGAATTTTGACAGACAAAAAATATTTAAATGCGATTAGAGACGAAGTTGTTCCTGTCTTGGCAAACTTATATCCCAATGCAATACAACCCAATGAAATTGTTTGATTTCAACCAGGCAACATCCCAATATGCTTTAATTGTGAAAGGGTACTCAAACGAAATCTGCTCCAATAAATGAATTAGTCGAACCATTAACTGGCCAGTTAGATCACCATACCTTACACCGTTGGATTTTTTTTGTGGGATCATCTCAAGAACAAATATATGCAATACAGTCAATTAGCACTGCAGAGCTAAGAAATGTTTGACAATAAATCTCTTAGTTACATAAATATTATTGTCAAACATTTAATAGTTAAACATTTAATGTCAAATTGTGATTTACTAAATTTGTCATTGAACTCAATTTCAATTTGTTAGCAAAAAAATACAATTATAGTTTTTACAATTAGATTATCATTAATATTATTACCAACGAAACAGTAATAAGTAAAATTAACAATATTAATGTTCGAATGGAAAAATGGAGACCTAATCTTAAGCTTGTGTTGTGTCCAAGATATTTTATTTATTTTTAGTGTTTTCATTATACTAGAAGGGGTAATAAGCTATTATAGTTCTGGGCTATATATATATATATATATATATATATATATATATATATATATATATATATATAATATATATATTTTTTTTTAATTTTTTTTTAATTGTATCATGGTTAGTTTTTTGTAACTTAATGGAATCACGTTGTATAATTTAATACCGTTATATAGTAGGCATTTTTGACATACAGTTTTATTCCTTCGATCAGATATGAGCAACTGTTTATCCTTTTGCCTGGTGTTATGTGGATGATTTATAATTTCATTGTCCATTTGTGTTAAGTTATTACCATTTAGACCTTGAAACGTTTAGACTATTTGAAATATACAGATTTTCAAGTAATTGTGATGTTATTCCGAAGAAAATCAGAAAAAAAAAAGAAATATCTCACCTCAAACATTCAATAAAGTTACCGATAAGTTTTACAGCAGACTGGGTTATTGTCAGCAACTCGATGGACAACATTTTTAGCCTTTATCTTAAGGTAATAAATTCAAATAATTCCAGTATTTAATGTCTATAATTTCTTAAAAGAAATTGTAAACAATTTCAAATTTTCAGCATGTAATACTCATAATAGACCATAAATGTTACAGTCATTGAAATCAGCTTAACAAAGGCATTTCAAAAATATTAAAATATACAGGGTGTTCTATTACAAATAAAGAGTACGGCTGTTCTAGTCTATATAAATCACAATTGAATTCAAAAGTTCACAAGCTTCAGCGTTTTTCATAAATAAGGCCACAAATAATTTCACTTCATAAGTGGTTCCCATATGGTATATGAAAGGTTACTCCAACGTGCATTTAAAAAAAATAAATTACATTTTTGTTTAAGACTCAATAATACGAGGGCTGCCTTTTATATTTCGGGATTGGACAACCCTAGTGTTGCAATCTGACAACTGACAGCTCTATCGTAAAGTTTGACATTTTTGAGGTTATACGTACTCAGAACGTTTTGACATACGAGCGCTATGTGTTGTTTACAGTAACTTAAAGGAATCGTCTCGGCCAAAAAATGGAATTAAATCGTGCACATTTTCGTGATGAACTTAATTTAATTTTTGGCGATGAAATTCCATCAAGGACCACTGTTTATTGATGGTATGGTGAATTCAATCGAGGTCGTAGTTCACTCCAAGACGAAGGTCGTCCAAAAACAGTTGTTGTTCCGGAAACCATTGATGCTGTGGGCGAACTGATATTACAAGATCGTCATGTGACCTATCGTGAGATCGAGTCAACCTTACATATTAGTGGGACCAGCATACATTCAATATTGCATAAACATTTAAATGTAAAAAAATTGTTCGCGTTGGATCCCACACAATTTGTCAATCGTCAAAAAAAGGCTCGTATCGATTGGCCGAAAGAAAAGATCAAAAAATACGATCGCGGTGCTTCAAAACACGTTTATGACATAGTGACTGTATGGGTGTTTCAATGAGCCGAATCCAACAAAAGTTGTTCGCTCACGAAGCACTTCCAAGCAAATAATCGCCTGTTTTTTCGGATTAACTGGACATGTCGCAACCGTACCACTAGAACAACGCAGTACAGTCAATTCTGCGTGGTACACAACCATTTGTTTGGCAGTTGTCTTCAAAGAAATGAGAAAAACCCACCCCCGAAGACGGATCACTCTTCACCACGACAATGCGAGCTCTCACACATCGGCTCAAACAACTGCATTTTTGACCACTCAAAACATCGATTTGATGAGTCATCCGCCTTATAGTCCTGACCTGTCACCAAATGACTTCTTTTTATTCCCGTACGTAAAAAACAAACTGAGAGGTCAACGTTTTTCGACACCTGAAGAAGCTGTTGCTGCGTTTAGAATGCATGTTTTGGAGATACCTCAATCAGAGTGGAAAAAGTGTTTCGATAATTGGTTCAAACGCATGCAAAGGTGTATAGATCTTCATGGGGAATATTTTGAAAAACAATAAAGCGATTTTTGATGATTAATATTTGTTTTTGTTCTCTAATCCCGAAATATAAAAGGCAGCCCTCGTAATATAGTATCAAAATTCAATTATGACTAATAAAAGCCGTCTGCCAAAATTTTGGTATAATTTCTCCCTTAGTTCTATGTCTATAAAAATCTTCTTTGCCCAACATTTGTGTAATAACTTTTATATAAGTATCTAGAACTTTGGATGTTTCCGTAAATATTTCGTTATTACTACAATATTCATACTAACTTTTCGAGATTTTTCAATGGATTGAAAAATCTCGAATAGTTAGTATCGTAATTTCTTTGACAGTTTTAGTTACACACAGTACGACTCCCGATTTGGAGTCTCTGTGAGCTAGATTTTTCTGAACCTCCAGGATGTCGGAATTCATTTCGCGATATAATATTGATACCTGTTTCTTTTTTAGTCAATACATCAACAGAACACAAGGTGTAAATGTATTGCTGTTTTTCAATAATTTAAAAGATGAAATGAGCTACATTACTAAACCGGATCCCCTCTTTAAATTTTATTTAGTTGCCGCTCTCATATTAGTTAGTTGCATCTATTTATTGCAAAATCTAACATTGGTAAAGTAAGTAAGTAGTAGGTACACATAATCAAAACTCCTTATTCGCGGAGATTAATATTGTGCCAGCACTTTGTATGTACTCGGGGATTAAATTATCTAATACTGCTGCATTTTTTCGTTGAATAAATATCTAGATATTATAGAGAATTCGATGCCTTTATATACCTTATATTTATTGGCGAATCGTATTGTACTTTCAAGTAATATTTTTTAAAGTGTAAACAATATTAAGATGAGCAATCACCAAAAAAGTGTCATTTCTGAATTGATTCGACCGACACTTGATGGAAATTCATTACAACAATTAATTGATAATAAAAATAAATAATTAGTAATTTCCTTATCAAACATGCAAAGATATTATCTGCATATCTTTACCACTAAATAAACATTTTGCAGAATACTATTTGTTTTCAATATTAGTGAAGATTTCTGGCGTAAAGAACTCACAGTTTCCCTTAAGAAGTCCGTTGTGGCCGGTGTAAAAAGTGTTATTAAATTTGATTTACCTACTATGTTTTTTCGGACTGTTTTTAGGGTTCCGTATATACAATATACGGATACCCTTATAATATCACTCCGGATTTCTGCCTCTGTCACATCACAGCAATTTTCTCCTAAACTACTGGACGGAAGAGGTTCATTGTATAGTTTGGTGACCCGATCAGGAGTACATATCGTAAAGAAAAAAATTTGATTTTAGGAGTACTTCTGGGGGGAAAAACTAAAAAAATTGAAAGTTGTCCCCCCCTGATCTCCGAAACTACTGAGCCTAAAATTTTGAAAAAAATAGAAAATATAGAACGTTGCCCGAACTTTACAGGAAAACTAAGGACGAACCATTAATATTAATTTTGGGGGGCAAATTATAGAATTAAATAAAAATTTAAAAATAAAAAAATTTCAAACGCATCATGTAATATATCAAATGAAAGGTCTCATTCTGAGGAACACAAATATATTTTTTTCATATTTAAAAAAAATATATTTAAAAAGATATTAACGAAAATATACCAAAATTTACCCATTCCCCCCCCCTATCTCCGAAACTATAAAACGTTTTGAAAAAAAAAATATAGGTATAGGTTCTGACCTGAAGTTTACTGGAAAAATAAGGAGAAACCTCTACTTTTAATTTTGGGGGGCAAAATACAGAATTATATGGAAAATATAAAATTAAAATTGTTTCTAACCCATCATGTTATATATCAAATGAAAGGGCTCATTACGGCGAAAACAAATATTTTTTTTCATATTTTTAAAATGAATTAATTAAAAGATATTAACAAAAATATTAAAAAAATTACCTATTTCCTCCCCTTATCTCCGAAACCATAAGCTAGAAAAGTTTGAAAAATGAAAATAGCCCTTCACCTGAACTTACCACTTACCATAACTTTTAGTTTTTTATAACACTAGTTAACGCGTTTCCATATTTTCAATCTTTATCAAAAACTGACTACAGTATTTCAAGATCTTGTATTTATATATATTTTACCTACCGCATAATTAACAATTAGCAATTAGCTAATAGACAATAGTCTAAACAAGTTCAATGGATTGTAATGTTAGTATGAAATGGTTTATGAAATAAAAAAGTCCTTTGTCCATTTAATTAATTGTTAGGTCTAGGAAATTAATTCTGATGTTCTATTCAAATCCAATTGTAAACATAATATTCATAAAATTAAGAAACTTAATTGTAAGTTTGTCCCTTCAATACAGGCGAAAATATCATCTACCTTTTATTACCAATAAATAAACGTTTAGCGACTACCTTTTGGTGCATTTTAGTTTCAATATTATTCATAAGGATTTCTGCGAGGAAAGAATTCATAGGATTATCCTAATCATGCTTCGTTTTTTTGCGAATGGAATTACTCTATACGGCGTCTTTTGCATCCAAGCTTCCACCGTCCTCTATCTCGTCATTCATTATCCTGCAAGTAGTACAGTCATTTGGTGCGAAAAATAGTGGTTACCTGGAAAGTTTTCCGGGAGTTTTGAAAATTGGTAGTTTTATAGATTTTTTCGAATTTCGACTTTGCCACCTCGTATTTTTGCCGTTGGCTCCGCCATATTGGAAAAATGGCGCCGAAAAGCAGTTTTTTGACAATGTCTACTTTCCGACTCATTTTATGATAAAAACAGTAATATACAAAATTAAACTAGAGACAATTACCTACAATTTATGTATCTACCTTTTTTTTTTCATAAAATTAATAGTTGAGGCGTATGAGCGCAGCAAAGTGTACTCCAACACGCATCTTGGCCAAAAAACTCATTTCCACACCACCTTGAGGTAGAGTAAGCGGCGCGTTTTTTTTTAGTGTGGTATCCCCAATAGGCCTAATCCACATGAAATTCAATTTCTTGAAATTTAGTGGATTCTTCTTAGCTTCGTTGTTCTTGATGGACCAGGTGTTGCGAATTCATCGTCTGTAGGAGCAATCGAAACGTCACAGACCGGAATTTCATCTACATCATCCGCTATGGGAGTATCAGTTTCATGGCAATCCTCTTCGTTCACAATTTGATAATATGTTTGCTCAATAATAGTCTCCGTTTCTTCTTCATTATCGCTATCTGGTGATGGAACTTGCGAGTTACTACAGGTACCGCTGCAATTCGTGCATATAACAGAGCACTTTAACCCAGCCTTTCTGCATCCACAAGCTTCCTGACATCCTTTTTTGCATTTGCAAGAAATGAGTTTTAGCAAGCTTTCTGGTGCTGGGGGCTCGAGTGTAGTGGCAGGAATTAGCCCATTCTTTGTTTTCCCCCCATTGCCCTGCATTTTGTTCATTTCCATACCACTGCTGAACCTGGTGGTAGGTTCGGAACGAATGTTGTCGTGCTGACAAGAGAGAAGAGGCCTCGACACAAAGACGCATTCCCTGTCCTGCGAAGGACAGGCCATAGTAAGTCGGTTGTTCAACATATAGTATAATATTTATATATAAATATTATATTATAATATCTATTTCTATATTATATTATAATATAATATAATGTCTACTGTCAGTATAGTTTAGATTTAAATTAATATTATAATTCCCAAATTTAATCAGTTAAAATTAAATGCCACAGGTTGGATGAATAATGACTAATGGCCAAAAAGCGCGTTGCAGTACACCTTTGCGGCGCTCGTTCGCCAAAACTATTGACTTTATGAGAAAAAGGTGGATACACAAATTGTAAGCAATCGTCTCTAGTTTCATTTTGTAAATAACTGATTTTATCGTAAAATGAGTAAAAAGGAGATATTGTTAAAAAACTGCTTTTAGGCGCCATTTTTCCAATATGGCGGCGCGAGCGGCAAAAATACGATGTGGCAAAGTCGAAATTCGAAAAGAGCACCTCAGAATCTATAAAATTACCAAATTTCAAAACTCCCGGAAATCTTTCCGGGTAAAACTACCAAATGACTGTATTAAAGTGCATATTTTGTATATTTTTACGGTTCATCTTTCCTCCGGCATTCTTCTAAGATGGCCATACTAGCTCGGCTATCTTCCTTCAATTGTGTCTAATTTATTTATCGTTACTCCCATTATTTCTGGTATGGTTTCATTTCTGATCTTATCCATTCTTGGCATATCACAGCTGCGTCTCCAAAAATCCATCACCTACACTTTTTGATTTTCCTTCATCTCTCTTTACTATCTCCCACGTTTCTGCTGCATACAGTACTGTGATACTTTCTACCACAGTTTTATCAGTTCTCCTTTGTTGTTGTTGATACTGTTGAAACGTTTCCTTTACAAATTCTGTGTTTAATAATAATCTGCACTGAGGCAGACATCTTCAGAGGCGCGGGCGTAGATGATACCTGGAAGTCTGCTTGATGGAAATGGTCTATCGAGAAACTAGTATTTTTTCCTATCTGTCGGGCCATGACGTGACCTGATTCATCAAGTGGGCGGGGAATTCAAGCCCTATCAATGGCTTTGGTTTACCCTATCTAGAAGCGGGATTCAGTTTTAAACCTTCTTTTCAATTAAATTGTTTTGATGTTTATACATTTCTATGACTTCTCACTTGAGGGGGTGTAATTGTGAATTTAGACTATTTGACGATACAGCATCAGCTCAAGGTTAGCATTCTCTGGGACGTAATAGTAATGAAAGTAATAGTAACGAAATTTAAAGCCAATCAGAGTTAGTAGGACCCTCTTCTCACGTAGGAAATGAGCTATGCCTAAACAATTCCACATAAATTAGAGTTAAGAACTACCTCAATTAAGATTAAAATAATTAATTCATTATTGCACAAAAATATTACTGTGTATTTTATAGTTAACTGACAATTGTATTTTTTTAATTCGTTTCTTTAACTGATTTTTGTCTTTTCATTGTTTGAGTAAAAATAGGTTATTTTGGTCGAACAAGTGAAAATGAGTATAGTGGTTATTGTGAAACAGATAATTTTAATATACTGAATGTTAAAAAAGATTGTACAGATATAATTCTTGTAATTATCTAAATATTGGTTTGCAAAGTATTCATGAAACTGAACCTCTGCGAACAAGGAGCTTTGACTTAAAAAAATTAAATGTTCCAAGTACATTCAGCGAAATTTTTCAGATGGGAGACTAATGAAATAAAATATATCAGATATGGCATTACGATTGGGTTAATTGTATTTATTTTTATTCCAATATGTTTTGCGCAGTTTATATGGAATAAATATTTTTCGAAGAGTGGTAACGAAATTCCGACGAATATGATTGTGAATTTACTGTACCGAACTTCAGAATTCATAACTTACAGTTTTACAGCAAGAGTTTTGATTTACTCTCTCTTGTACACATTATTTGTTTTTTGTTTTCTTTCTGAGGCGGTAAGTACCCACAACTTATTCATATGTAATTTTAGCATTTAGGTAATAAAACTTACTTATATTATCATGTAGCCTACAAAATAATTTTTAAAGGTTGCCTTTAATTTTTCTGCGTACATACGTTCTCTTTAAACCTCAAATATTTCAATTTCATTGGCCTTGATACTTGCGTTCGAAATCCATAAAGTATTGATGTAAATGTACTTCTTGTGCCTTTGAGTACGCTCCCATGATCATAAAGTTTTCAATTTTAGTTTATTCTGATAAAACACAAAATAAACACATCGATCTGTTAAAAGCGAGAGTATAGACCTTTTCATATTCGAAAATTTCTAGTGGGCAAGAGCCAACTTCTGTCATTTTTTTGGAGCAAAAAACTATTGTATTTACATGCCAATGGTCTGACAACTGCTCGAAAAAAATGACGCACGGCAACAAAAAATTTTCGAATATGAAAAGGCCTATTCCCGTTTCACATTAAGGACAACTCTTATTCTGGGAAGCTTGTGGTCGCTCTCTGCCCTGTATTTATTTACTTTACTAACATTTTTGGAGCTGATGTCCATTAAGTAGTTTCTGAATGATTCAGAAGGCAAATAGTTATTTTGCATGTTCATTTGGGTTTTTCACTCCTCACAATGGTTACCCGGTCGTCCCAGTGGTTCCCCCAAATTGCAACCATTTTGTGAACACTTTTCCTTACAGAGCGTGTGTTCTCCTTTACTCAACCCTCCATAGTTTGAAGTTTCCTTTTTGATGTTCATTTGCCAAGAGCTGTTGCCATGATACCGGTATCTCTACTGAGGGTGTCCCAATTTCACCATTATTTAACAACATGCAGACATTTTCTTTGATTTTTCTTTTTTTGAGTACTCTTTTAAGTAATATTTTTTTCTTATTTCAGTCAATTTTGGGAATACCATTATCCGTGAGTACATGGTTTGCCAATCTTGATCTGTCTATATATCTTCTTGAGGCGTTATATTGATGCCCTTTTGTTCAAATTTGAAGCGATTTTGATGTTGCACCGGTATATGTTTTTCCACAGGCACAAGGTACGCTGTACAAACAATTTTTGGAACTTTGAGTAGCGTTTTCCGGTTTTGTTTTTGTCAAATTTGATCTCAATGTATTATTTATTTAAAAAATCGTTTTTACATGGAATTTATCTCCAATGGTATTTATCTCCACTTAGAAAATTTTGTGTACAGAAGTATGGATTGGAATAAGACAAAATTATTACTTAAAGAACTACACACCAAAAAAAGGAAAATCAAAGAAACTTTCTGCATGTTGTTAAATGATGGAGATACCGGTATCATGGAAACAGCTCCTGGCAAATGAACATCAAAAAGTTAATTGAATTCTTCAAACAGTCCAAACGTTTCGTGATTTTAATCAGACCCCGTTTTCAATGATAATTAGCTTGATACAAAACGGGGTCTAAATTAGAGTGTAAAACGTTTGGTCTATTTGAAATATACAGACTTTCAAGTTTATATGGTGTTATTCTCAAAAAACAAAAAAAAACTCCAAAGTCGATTAATCAATTAATTGACATTGTCAAAAATGTCAAGCTACGAATATTGTATAAAGCGATTTCTGATAGTGAATCGAAACGTCATATCAAACAGATAAGTATCACTCAAAATACATCCTAACATATTATAAAGGAATACTAGTTGACAAATCGTAGAACTCCTTTCTCATAGTTAATCCGGTGAGAGAGTTTTTTTCTATAAAGTGGCAACTTGAGGATTATCATCACTCCAAATAAGGCAGTTTTGTTTATTGACGTATCCGTTCAACAAAAAGTGAGCTTCACCGCTAAACAAAATTCCCTTATGAAAATCGGGATCAACGGCAATCTTGTTTTGGGCCCATTCACCGAATGTACGCCTTGCGAGGTAATCGTGTGGCTTCAATTCTTGCACGAGTTGAATTTTGTAAGCACGTAAACCAAGATCTTTCCGCAAAATCTTCCATAAATGGATGGACACATATCCAATTCCTGTGCACGATGGCGGATAGACTGATTCGGGTTTTCCTCTACGCTACGTTCTACAGCAGCAATGGATTCTTCTGTACGCACTGTACAACATCTCTGTGGATGCGTATTATCATTTAGAGTAAACGTGGTGCGAAAAAGCTGCATAGTTAATCGAATTAATTGCTCTGATGGACGATTATGTTAACAGGAAAATGGACGTAGTGCGCGATACGTATTTCAAACAGAACTATGATTTTCAAAATAAATTTGCACAATTTGGAAGCGTTGTTCAGGCGTCAGTCTATTCATGATGAAATGCCAAACCAAACTAAAAATAAATCACTTGACAGCTGACAAGATGGTGGCCGGTTAAAAGAGTGTTGCAACTTAAAGTTCTATACCTCTAAAAAAAACACCCTATTAATCTAACTTTTTTCTTTCAACTTCATTTCCACCTTTTATATTTGCATCTTTTTGTTCAAATTCTACAGTCGTAGCCAAAATTTTGCCCTCCCTTAAATCTTTGAGGCATATCAGTTTCCCGGTGTAAGCTTTTCCAGCCACCTGATGTACGTACTATTTATTGTTTCATTTTATAACTTACATGTTTTGGACTTGTAATGCACACCTCAGCATCCGTTTATACTGTTCTGTCACAATTTTCCTTGCTGCACCGATAATCGATCTCAAATTGGTTCGTCTACGAGCTTCATGTAAGCTGATGCGTGATCAACGGTTGTTGTTTCAGATGCTCTGCCTTAGACCAAATAATATGGCATTGTTAAGGTGTAAACTGAATTCAAGAGGAACCAGTTTATCGTTGGTTTAGAAAATGTTTTCTTTAAAAATCGCTTTCTTCCTTCATTCATGGATGTACTATTGATATATTAGGTACACACTCTCAAGGATCCTTTGCTTGCCAAGAATTCAAATAAGCTCAGAAGATTAAGTAAACTAAATTTACAAATCAGCTCATGAATCCAAAAATGAAATCTTTTGTTATACTATTACTTACACATATGACGGTTAGATCTTACAATTTAACAATGTCTAACCTCAGTATAAGTTTACCGGTAACAAATTATACTTCAAGTATTTATCATAATTTTTCTAAAGAATTTCAAATGACATTAAAGTAAATAGTATACAATTTGAAATTTTCAGGCAGTATGTGGAAGACAAATAAATGATGTTTCCTTAAATAAATCAAATTTGGGAACATCATCTAGGAATATCCCAGTTGTTTTATCCTTGGGTAAGTTTTCTCTACAGAATAAATCCACAGCTGTCAATTATTTCTCACGTGAGATTCCTTTTATTTTTAGCAATTTTTTACGGTGTCGTCCTGGGCAATATTAAGAAACGTCCTGGAATAGGGAATATTTTCTTCTGTTTATTTTTTATAATATGGAAGACCCTACCAGGGGAGGTCGCAGCCAAATTATTATGAATACCTGTTATTCATTTAATTTTGTTTTTTTTTTTTTATTTTAAGAGATTTGTCAATTTGAAATTAAGCGGAAGATTTTCTTATATACTCTTGACAAATAGCATATCTATCATGGAAATACTATGGAACCACTGGTGTATAACAAATGTATACAAACAGTTTTGCACCCTAAAAGCAAACTTTATTTGAAATACTTGTTTCAACAACTCTAAATTGTCCTGTTCATGGAGTAAACCACACTGCATATTTATCTTCTCCACCATCACCAATCCAATTTCCTCATTTTATAGACAAAATTGAGTTCCGGTATGACGTTTTATTTAGTTTGAACCATTTTCTGCTATGATTATAGCCATGGTGATCTGTGCAAATCTGGAAAAAGCAGTTACATGTGGTTTAACATTTTTTAAGAACATTTTTTAAGTTTTTCCAAAGTTCTCGTCTTTACATTAATTTGTCAATGTCCTCATAATTATAAACAAGTTAAATCCAACTCGTATAAAATACTAGAGGTAATTTCCTTGTTTTTCTGTCACCACTTTTCGAGTGACTTTCTTGTCACACATGTCAATTATTATAAATTATTTTTGATTTCTGAGTTTGACCACCAATTTTTCTCAGATTGTAAAGACCTGAAAAAAGTACGATTTTATTCTTCTTTTTGTTTCTGTCAATGTAAAACCTGCAATGGATAACTCATGTTTCGGTTTTAAGACTCTAAGAGTAAATCAGCATTATTCAAGATTTTGCAACATTTTTGATGGAAGTCATGTTGTTATTAATACAAATTTCTCATTTAAGAATCAGGTTCATACCTAATATAAAATCATCCTTAATATCCCATATTATATTTAATGTATAGGGTGGATGGAACGTATCCAACAAGAGGAATAGAATACTCCATATTACTTACTTACAAGATTCAATTTTCAAAGTCTACACTCCAGAAGAGTTGAGAAATCCATAGTCTCTCTTGAATTTTTATGTGCCACAATACCAAGTGAGGAGTAACATAGCCTTCTACTGTTACAAGTCACGCACAAATTTACTTTTGAATTCACCATTCAATACTATGTGCCATAACTTTAATAAAATGTCAAATATTTGTGACATTTTTCGTGATTCTCTGTATCACATAAACATGTAGCTCGTCATACTTTCACTTAGTTCTAAGCCTTTCTCATTTTAAGATTATTAATTTTATTGTTATTTATATTTAATTTTAATAGTAACTGTTATTTTGTTAACTTTATACTTTTTGTATTTTGGAATGATATGTATATGAATACTATTATAGTGAATTTGTACATTGCTCTGTAATTGGATTGTGAAATCTGTTGGGCAATAAATAAATGCTATAAATAAATATCAGCTAGTAGGACCTTAAGAGAGTTATAGCTAAGACCGCCGCGGGCGGTCTGGGAGATCCTAAGACACCCTAAAGACTCGCGTCTCACACGCAACTCGGATTCAAGAGCCAACCAGCTTTAACTTTGGGTTTGGCTTGGTTGCACTGACGAGTCTATCCCTCATGGGATCTACCCTAAAATTAGCAGAACATTTAATGATGCTGTGTACCGCATCCAAAGAGGCACAAGGATGTTCACCTGAATCGTCTGGCACCTCTGAGCGAATAATAAATACTCCAAATATAGTGTTCAACATTAGTTTACCGATGAGTGTTCGTTTTTTCTAATGGGACTAGTGTGCCACAATTGTCGATATTGGTCTGACCAAACTCCACATCTAATTCATGAGGTCCTCCTTTTCTCCCAGGGAATCTATTTGCATTTATAAGTTTAGTAGTATTATGAACTACGAATTTTCGTGTTGTATAATAAAGATTACATTAATTGGAAGACGGTGTAATTCGAACAACATATGAGCCGGGAGGTGCAGGGAGCTACAGGAATATTTGGTAAAGTACCAAGTGGCAAAATAAAATTTTGGCTGGGAACATAGACCCAAAAAGTATAATATGTACTACCAAACAACAGCTTTGGCAGATTTTAGTTTAATTTTTACTGTTTATTTCATAAAACGGTACCATTTCCTTTTGAAACATAAGTTCGGTTTTAAATTGTATT